>CM039677.1:136148740-136748740 GCA_022496015.1 Hordeum marinum | reverse complement strand
ATGTAACTTGGGAGCAGTTCCAGCAAGCTTTCCGCACCGCACATGTTTCAGCTGGAGCCATGAGTCTGAAGAAGCGCGAGTTTCGCAACTTGCGCCAGGGAAATCGCTCTGTGGCCCAATATGTGGAAGAGTTCAGCATGTTGGCCCGTTATGCACCAGGAGACGTGGCCGATGATGCGGCCAAGCAAGAGAAATTTCTGGAAGGACTCAACGATGAGTTGAGCATGCAGCTGGTAGTGGCTAATTTCAACAACTACCAAGAGCTGGTAGATAAGGCACTCATTTTGGAAGGTAAACAACATCAGATTGAGAACCGCAAGCGGAAGTACACTCAGGGGAAGTTTAACTCTGGAACTCATCAGAAGTCCCGCTACTCCCCGTACTCAGGAAATACCGGATCAGGTACCGGTAAGTTTGGAAGGCACACTCATGCTGTGCACAACCATGGAAGCCACAACCATGGAGGAAATGGGAATGCCCGTCCCAACCATGGCAATTTCAAGACTGACAATGGGAATGGGAACAACAACCAGCACCGTCACGTTCCTACTCATAAGGATCTGAGTCACATCACCTGTTTCAAGTGCCAGAAGACAGGGCACTATGCTACTGAGTGTCCCCAGAGCAAGCAGGGAAATGGAAACGGCAACTCCGCAGCCAAGAAGCCAAACCCTTTTCCTCGTGCCCAGGTGAACCACCTTGACGTGGAAGAAGTTTATGATCAACCCGAGACTGTGGTTGGTAAGTTTTTATTGCATTCACGTCCAGTTACAGTACTTTTTGATTCCGGTGCAACTCATTCATTCATATCAAGGGTAGTTGTGGATAAGTATGGTTTGCCCACCAAAACCCTTAGTCAGCCCATTAAGGTCAATTCCCCAGGAGGTATGATGATGGCAGGAATAGGATGCCATGCCCTGAAACTCAATATAGGAAACCATGTTTTTTCTACCGACCTCATCGTCTTAGAATCCCAGGGATTGGATGTAATCCTTGGCATGGATTGGATGACCAAGTATGAAGGAAATCTTGATTGCCTCAGCAAGTCTGTTTCACTTACCACCCCGGAGAACAAGAGGATTAAGTATGTATCCCGACGCACCCAGATGAGTGCACGGTTAAATGCCCTCACAGGAGTTGTTCAGGAGGAAGTACCTGTGGTAAAAGATTTTCTGGATGTATTTCCGGAAGAATTACCAGGCATGCCACCAGATAGGGAGATTGAGTTCCTAATAGAGCTACAGCCAGGGACAGCACCAATTTCCAAGAGACCCTATTGGATGCCCGCAAATGATCTGTTGGAAATCAAGAAGCAAATCAAGGAGTTATTGGACAAGGGGTATATTCGCCCAAGTTCTTCACCTTGGGGAGCCCCAGTTCTTTTGGTGGAGAAGAAGGATAAAACCTTGAGAATGGTAGTCGATTATCGTGCCTTGAACGAGGTGACTATCAAGAACAAGTACCCTCTGCCGATGATTAATGACTTGTTTGATCAGCTAGTAGGCGCCAAAGTATTCTCTAAGATTGATCTTCGATCAGGGTATCACCAACTGAAGATTCGTGAACAGGATATACCCAAAACAGCTTTCACCACAAGATATGGCTTATACGAGTATACAGTCATGTCCTTTGGTTTGACTAATGCTCCTGCCTACTTCATGAATTTGATGAACAAAGTGTTTATGGAATATTTGGACAAGTTTGTCGTGGTGTTCATCGATGACATTTTGATATTCTCCAAGAACGAGGAAGAACACAAGGAACATCTGCGTTTAGTTCTGGAGAAGCTAAGAGAGCATCAATTATATGCCAAGTTCAGCAAATGTGAATTTTGGCTGACGGAAGTCGGATTCCTTGGACATGTTATTTCCGGAGAAGGAATAGCCGTAGACCCCGCTAAGGTTGAAGCCGTCACCGAGTGGAAGTCACCCACCTCAGTTAAGGAGATCCGCAGTTTCCTCGGACTTGCCGGATATTACCAGAGATTCATTGAGAATTTCTCAAAAATAGCCAAGCCCATGACAGAGTTGTTGAAGAAAGAATCCAAGTATGTTTGGACTGAGGAATGTGAAGCCAGTTTCCAGAAGTTGAAGAAACGTTTGGTCACAGCCCCAGTGTTGATTTTGCCCAATATTCGGAAGGACTTCCAGGTTTATTGTGATGCTTCACGTCAAGGACTTGGAGGAGTACTCATGCAAGATGGAAAGGTTGTAGCTTATGGATCCAGACAACTACGACCTCATGAGTTGAATTATGCCACCCATGATTTGGAACTAGCGGCCGTAGTGCACGCACTCAAGACCTGGAGACATTTTCTTATCGGAAATAGTTGTGATGTTTACACCGACCATAAGAGCCTGAAATATATTTTCACTCAGAAGGAGTTGAACCTCAGACGGAGGAGATGGTTAGAGTTAATCAAGGACTATGACATGAGATTACATTACCATCCAGGTAAGGCTAATGTTGTAGCCGATGCCTTGAGTCGGAAAACTTATGTGAACACACTCACAGCGGGAGGATTACCCCAAGAGTTAGCCGATGATCTTAGAGAGCTCAAGCTAGAGATAGTTCCAAGAGGATATGTTGCTACACTGGAAATTCAGTCCACCTTGACCGAAAGAATTCGTGAAGCCCAGAAATCAGACAAGGAGATAGCTGAGATAAAGCAGAGAATGGAAGATGGTAAAGCTAAAGGTTTTCGTGAGGATGAACACGGAACTTTGTGGTTTGAGAACCGCATCTATGTGCCCAATGACCCAGAACTCAGGAAGTTGATACTTCAGGAAGCCCACGATTCACCTTACTCGATACACCCAGGCAATACCAAGATGTATCTGGATTTAAAGGAAAGTTATTGGTGGACAGGTATGAAGAAAGATATTGCGGAACATGTTGCAATGTGTGATGTTTGTCAGCGAGTAAAGGCAGAACATCAGAAACCAGCAGGGTTACTCCAACCTTTGCCAATACCCGAGTGGAAATGGGAAAAGCTTGGTATGGACTTCATCACAGGATTACCCAGGACCCGTTCAGGTTATGATTCCATCTGGGTAGTGGTAGATCGCTTGACCAAGGTAGCTCATTTCATTCCAGTGAAAACCACCTATACCAGTGCTAAGCTAGCCAAGATATATATGACCAGGATCGTATGTCTGCATGGAGTTCCGAGGAGTATCGTGTCAGATAGAGGAACACAATTTACCTCAAAGTTTTGGCATCAATTACATGAAACTTTGGGTACAAGGCTGGAGTTCAGTTCAACTTTTCATCCGCAGACAGATGGACAGACTGAGAGAGTCAATCAGATTCTGGAAGACATGTTGAGAGCTTGTGCGCTAGATTATGGATCTAGTTGGGATGACAACTTACCTTACGCAGAATTTTCGTACAACAACAGTTATCAAACCAGTCTGAAGATGGCCCCTTTCGAAGCTTTATACGGAAGGAGGTGCGGAACACCACTGACGTGGGATGGTGTTGGAGACCGACAACATTTTGGTCCCGACCTTATCCGAGATTCGGAAGAGAAAGTCAAGTTGATTCACGATAGACTCAAGATAGCTCAATCTCGACAGAAGAGTTATGCTGACAGCAAACGTAAAGAAGTTATGTATGAAGTGGGAGACCGAGCCTATCTTCGTGTATCCCCACTTCGTGGAATCAAGAGGTTTGGTGTTAAAGGAAAATTAGCACCCAGATTCATAGGCCCCTACAAAATTCTTGAACGTAGAGGCGAAGTTGCATACAAACTGGAATTGCCGGAAGGATTATCCGGAGTACATGATGTTTTCCATGTGTCCCAGCTGAAGAAATGTCATGCTGAGATAGCTGATATTCCTTTGAGAGACACAGTGCCCCTAGAGGCCATACAACTTGACAATGATCTGACCTATGAGGAGAAGCCTGTCAGAATCCTTGAGACTAACAACAGAGTTACCCGTAGCAAGATCATCAATTTCTGTAAGGTTTTGTGGAGTCATCACACCGAGGAAGAAGCCACCTGGGAACGCGAAGAAGATCTTCGTAGAGACCACCCGCACCTATTTTCTAGCCAACCCGAATCTCGAGGGCGAGATTCATCTTAAGGTGGGTAGGTTTGTAACATCCCAAAATTTCATTTTGGAATGTTATGAAATATAGCTATGCATCCATCATCATCATTGTTTGAATGTATGTGTTTATTGAAATGTTCTTTCTAAAAATTCTGAAAGCCCTTTCAATTTTTCCCTAACTTGCGTTCACCTATTTGAAATTTTGGTTAAATGTTCAAAATAAGAGGGGAGTAACATGACACTCGACACCAGGATCATCTTGGTGATCTATTTGAACAAAAATAACCAGGAGTTATTTTGAAAATATTTGCAAAAAGGTTTTAAAAACAATTAGGCAATTTCTGAAAATATTTTTTTTCAAAGTGTTCAAATGACAGAATAAAAATGTTCATTAGATAGCATTTATTATTCTGTTAATTCTGATATATAATAACCCTATATTTATAAAAGGTTTGAATGCTTTAAAAGCTTTTGAATGTCTCTGGAAAAACATTAAACAGAAACCGGTAAAGGTTACTGTATTAAACGGGCCGGCCCACGGGCAGTTATTCGCGTATGGATTAAAAGCCGGCCGACCGACGCGCATTAACCTCCTCCTCTCTCACTGACACCGGGCCCCACCCGACCGACCGTTTCGCCCGCGCGGTCGCCTTCCTCCTCCGCGCGCGCCGTCGCCGGCCGTTTCTCCCCTTCCCCGGATCTCTCTCCCCTCTCCTCCCCGCACTCCCCAGCGTCCCTATAAGTACCGGACACTCCCCGCATCCATTTCCCCCCCGAGCCCCCTCTCTCCCTCGCCGAGACGCTGCCAATTCCTCGCCGGAGTTGCACCACCACCGAAACTCCCATCGTCCGTAGCCAACGCCTCGGTCATCCTCGCCCTTCTCCGACCCCTCCTTTCGAAGCAGAACCTCGCCCGTCGTCGTCTGAACCCCACCACTGCCTCCCTCGACCATCGGAAACCCCTCCGGCGACGTCCTCGACCACCGGCCGCCGCCTCCATCGCCGAAATTCCCACACCCCCTCCGGTAAAGTCGTCGAGCCCCTTCCCTCCCTCCGATCCTAATCCTACGGCTCGGATTAGAACATTAAAACGGCGAACCATTTTCTCCTTGGCCTCGGTTGCCTGCTCGAAACTAACTAACGCACGTGCTAGCCAGCCAGTAGAATCGCGCCACGTCACCCCTGGCCGTCCGTTAGATTTAGTCTTTTTTCTGATTTCTTTTAGTAAACAGAACCTATTCTAAATTTGTTTTAGCTCTATCTTTTAATATATTTAGTGTTTTGAGTTGATTCTTTTTGCAATAGCTCACATTTTTTCATGTAGTTTCACCCTGTACTTTTAAATTTCAAGTTTGAACTATAAAATTTGAATTTAATCAAATTTGCTCAAAATCTTCAAATCTGAATAACTAGAGTTTGAAAATAGATTTTGATATGAATCTTTTTGCTACTGTTTGGTATTATTTAGGACTATCTTCATGTTTAGTTTGAGGATTTTCAGGATATATTTGATTAGTGTTTTAACCAAAAACAGAATCTGCCTAGTATTACAATATAGTTTTATATACTTAGTTTTAATTAGTTTAAATTTAGAATTTGGTTTTATTTGTTTATTAGGTTCTGTTAGTAAACATTTAGTGTTTTCACTCACTGTTAATAAAAATATCAATTTGATTAGTTTAATTTTATTTAACATAGGAATCACAACTTCTTTTCAAATAGGCATAATTTGATTAAAACAACTAACTAGTAATAGTTTTGCTTTCAAACAAAGTTTTATATAATTTAATTCTGCTTTTTAAGACAAGTTTATTTGTAAATTCTTTTCTGTTAAGAACATGTTTTGCTAATAAATAATAAGTTTTGTTTTGCTCTTTTGATAGTAAAACTATAGTTGATTCATATAGTGTTTATCAAAACTTTTACAAACTTTACCAAAGTTTTCTCAACAAACTTAAATTGATTTTCTTCTGTTTATTAATAAAAATATTTTATTGTTTCCTTGCTGTCAACAATTGTTTTGTTATTTCAAAATAGTTTTATTATGTAGTAGTGTTGTATCAATCATCTCCTAGTAAACAAAACTTTGTGTGTTTTTCTTACTTGTGATTTGTGCTTTGTTTTGTCTTGATGGTTTACTAGTTCTTGGTTGATGGTTGTGAGTTAACATATTTTGTTGTATGCTTATTGAGTGCTCTTGTTTGCTTCGTTAGATTATCCGGAGTGCGAAGCTTGTTACTTAGAGTCCCACGAGTACGAAGATCATCAACCAGGCAAGTCACTTTGATCATGATTACCCATGTTTTATATGCATTAGTTCTACCATCTCCCCAAATTGCATGCAAGATAGGTTAGTTGGAAACTTGGTTACATTGTAGTAGTATCATGTGGTAGGTACCCCCCTCAAACTCTTTGACACATTGGCCCCGGGAAACGTTGTTTTACTTTTTGCTATGCTATTAGTAGACGGGGTTGGTTGTGTGATTCATGAGAGTTGAGAGAGTTAATAATTTCAACACCTACATAATGATCAAGATTTAAGACTCTGAGTTTTCAACATACCTCTGGGTGGATGATGGTTGAACGGCACCCTGGAGAAACCAGTGGATTTGCCTAGGTGATGCTGGAGATGGCCAGTATTCACGCGGAAAGGTCCACCCAGGCACAAAGAGATGGATGGGTGCTTCAAGACCCAAGGCTTACCTGCACAGCCACAAGTCATTATGGGCTCTGGCTTGGTTGGATATCGTGGTGACCCTGGACAGGCGGTGCTACGAGAGGTAGAAGAACGGTGGGAAAGGATGGGCACCGACAGAGTCGCAGGGAAACCCTTTGGAAGACCATGTTTTGGTCATCCGTTTCTCAAACACCCTGAAGTGCGAGAAATCAAACGGAGGTGACCAAATCTTGTGGGGAACGTGTGCAAAACTCTGCAGAGTACTCAAACCTAATCGATTAGCCGTGTCCACGGTCATGGACGACTTGAGCCAAAGGAACTGAAACATTCGGAACTCTCAACACAATTAATAATGAGGATGTGGGTATTAATAATTTGGGAATGAGAATTGGTTGGTGGAACCATCTCATTAATCAACCAACTTAGTAATATTTTGCTTAGCCCCTTTCTTGATGTAGGAAAAATTGGCTTTACGCAAAAACTTACCACCCCACCTGCCATATATGCATATAGACTAGATGATTATCTTTTCACCCCTCTCTTGTGACTTTGCCGGCATATTCCATATGCTGACCTACATGGCTGCAACGTATCATGTTGCAGAGTACTTTTCCGACCAGGAGTGAGGACACGTTCTATGCTTAGTGAGATGCCCTTGGAGTCAGATGGACTCATCTACCTTCGACGCTTCCGCAAGATTTAGATATTCTCATGAGTTGGCTTTTAGCCACTTTATTGTAATTTTTATTGTAATAAAGGACTCGAAATGAGATTTCGATTAATATATTTGCTGTGTGATTTCCCTTTGATATATACATTGATGTACCGTGTGTGTACCAGCATGATCTTGGGATGGTACGGAAACACTGGAGACTTGACCTTTCACGTCGGGTCGCTACATGTATACAATTCCCTTTCTCTACTGGTATGATACTTGCCCGAGATTCGATCGTCGGTATCCCTATACCTTGTTCAATCTCGTTACCGGCAAGTCTCTTTACTCGTTTCGTAACACATCATCCCATGGCTAAATCCTTAGTCACATGGAGCTCATTATGATGATGTCTTACCGAGTGGGCCCAGAGATACCTCTCCGTCATACGGAGTGACAAATCCCAGTCTCAATTCGTGCCAACCCAACAGACACTTTCAGAGATACCCATAGTGCACCTTTATAGTCACCCAGTTACGTTGTGATGTTTGGAACACCCAAAGCATTCCTACGGTATCCGGGAGTTGCACAATCTCATGGTCTAAGGAAACGATACTTGACATTGGAAAAGCTTTAGCAGACGAACTACACGATCTTGTGCTATGCTTAGGATTGGGTCTTGTCCATCACATCATTCTCCTAATGATGTTATCCCGTTATCAACGACATCCAATGTCCATGGTCATGAAACTGTGACCATCTATTGATCAAGGAGCTAGCCAACTAGAGGCTCACTAGGGACAGGTTGTGGTCTATGTATTCACACATGCATTACGATTTCCGGTTAACACAATTATAGCATGAACAATAGATAATTATCATGAACAAGGAAATACACTAATAACAATTTTATTATTGCCTCTAGGGCATATTTCCAATAGTCTCCCACTTGCACTAGAGTCAGTAATCTAGTTACATTGTGATGAATCGAACACCCATAGAGTTCTGGTGTTGATCATGTTTCGCTCGTGAGAGAGGTTTAGTCGACGGATCTGCGACATTCAGATCCGTATGCACTTTACAAATATCTATATATCCCTCCTGAATGTAATCACAGATGGAGTTGAAGCGGCGCTTGATGTGTCTTGTCTTCTTGTGAAACCTGGGCTCCTTCGCAAGGGCAACAGCTCCAGTGTTGTCACAGAATAGAGTCATCGGGCCCGACGCATTGGGAATCATTCCTAGGTCGGTGATGAACTCCTTCATCCAGACTCCCTTTGCTGCTTCCGAAGCAGCTATGTACTCCGCTTCACATGTAGACGCCGCCATGACGCTTTGCTTGCTGCTGCACCAGCTGACTGCCCCTCCGTTCAAAATATACACGTATTCGGTTTGCAACTTGGAGTCGTCTGAATCTGTGTCGAAGATAGCATCGACGTAACCCTTTACGATGAGCTCTTCGACACCTCTATATACGAGAAACATGTCCTTTGTCCTTTTTAGGTACTTCAGGATATTCTTGACCGCTGTCCAGTGTTCCGCTCCGGGATCACTTTGGTACCTCCCTACCAAACTTATGGCAAGGTTCACATCAGGTCTGGTACACAACATGGCATACATAATAGAGCCTATGGCTAAAGCATAGGGGATGACACTCATCTCTTCTCTATCCTTTGCCGTGGTCGGGCATTGAGTCATACTCAATCTCACACCCTGTAACACAGCAAGAACCCCTTCTTGGACTGATCCATATTGAACTTCTTCAATATCTTTTCAAGGTATGTGCTTTGTGAAAGACTTATGAGGCGTCTCGATCTATCTCTATAGATCTTAATACCTAATATGTAAGCAGCTTCTCCAAGGTCCTTCATTAAAAAACACTTATTCAAGTAGGCCTTTACACTTTCCAAGAGTTCTATATCATTTCCCATCATCAGTATGTCATCCACATATAATATGAGAAATGCTACAGAGCTCCCACTCACTTTCTTGTAAATACAGGGTTCTCCATAAACCTGTACAAACCCAAACGCTTTAATCACCTCATTAAAGCGAATGTTCCAACTCCGAGATGCTTGCACCAGCCCATAGATGGAGTGCTAGAGCTTGCATACCTTGTTAGCATCTTTAGGACAGACCAAACCTTCTGGCTGCATCATATACAATTCTTCCTTAAGGAAGCCATTAAGGAATACCGTTTTGACGTCCATTTGCCAAATCTCATAATCATAAAATGCGGCAATTGCTAACATGATTCGGACAGACTTCAGCATCGCTACGGGTGAGAAAGTCTCATCGTAGTCAACTCCTTGAACTTGTCGATAACCCTTAGCGACAAGCCGAGCCTTATAGACGGTCACATTACCATCCGCGTCAGTCTTCTTCTTAAAGATCCATTTATTTTCAATGGCTCGCTTATCATCAGGCAAGTCCACCAAAGTCCACACTTTGTTCTCATACATGGATCCTATCTCGGATTTCATGGCTTCAAGCCATTTGTTGGAATCCGGGCCTGCCATCGCTTCTTCATAGTTAGAAGGTTCACCGTTGTCCAACAACATGATCTCCAGGATAGGGTTTCTGTACCACTCTGGTGTGGAGCGTGTCCTAGTGGACCTTCGACGTTCAATAGTAACTTGATTTGAAGTTTCATTATCATCATCATTAACTTCCTCTCCCGCCGGTGTAGGCTCCACAGAAACAACTTCCTGCGCTGTGTTACTCTCCGGTTCGAGTGGAGGTACAATTACCTCATCAAGTTCTATTTTCCTCCCACTTACTTCTTTCAAGAGAAACTCTTTCTCGAGAAAGGATCCATTCTTGGCAACAAAGACTTTGCCTTCGGATCTGAGGTATAAGGTATAGCCAATAGTCTCTTTGGGATATCCTATGAAGACACACTTTTTCGCTTTGGGTTCGAGCTTCTCAGGTTGAAGTTTCTTCACATAAGCATCGCATCCCCAAACTTTTAGAAACGCCAGCTTAGGTTTCTTTCCAAACCATAATTCATACGGTGTCGTCTCAACAGACTTTGACGGTGCCCTATTTAAAGTGAATGCGGCAGTCTCTAATGCATATCCCCAAAATGATAGCGGTAAGTCGGTAAGAGACATCATAGATCACACCATATCCAATAGAGTGGGATTACGACATTCAGACACACCATTTCGCTGAGGTGTGCCAGGCGGCGTGAGTTGTGAAACGATTCCACATTTCCTTAGATGAGTGCCAAACTTGTGACTTAAATATTCTCCGCCACGATCAGATCGTAGGCACTTTATTTTCCTGTCATATTGATTCTCTACCTCACTCCAAAATTCCTTGAACCTTTCAAAGGTTTCAGACTTATGTTTAATTAAGTAGACATACCCATATATGCTCAAGTCATCAGTGAGGGTGAGAACATAACGGTAGCCACCGCGAGCCTCGACGCTCATTAGACCACATACATCGGTATGTATTATCTCCAACAAGTCAGTTGCTCGCTCCATTGTTCCGGAGAACGGAGTCTTGGTCATCTTGCCCAGGAGGCATGGTTCGCGCGTGTCAAATGATTCAAAATCAAGAGACTCCAAAAGTCCATCAGCATGGAGCTTCTTCATGCGTTTGACACCAATGTGACCAAGGCGGCAGTGCCACATGTAAGTGGGACTATCGTTATCAACCTTACACTTTTTGGTACTCACACTATGGACATGTGTAACATCACGTTCGAGATTCATCAAAAATAAACCATTGACCAGCGGGGCATGGCCATAAAACATCTCTCTCATATAAATAGAACAACCATTATTCTCAGATTTAAATGAGCAGCCATCTCGCATCAAACGAGATCCAGATACAATGTTCATGCTCAAAGCTAGTACTAAATAACAATTACTGAGGTTTAAAACTAATCCCGAAGGTAGATGTAGAGGTAGCGTGCCGACGGCAATCACATCGACCTTGGAACCATTCCGGACGCGCATCGTCACCTCGTCCTTTGCCAGCCTCTGCTTATTTTGCAGCTCCTACTTGGAGTTACAAATGCGAGCAACTACACCGGTATCAAATACCCAGGAGCTACTATGAGCCCTGGTTAGGTACACATCAATAACAAGTATATCACATATACCTTTAACATTGCTGGCCTTCTTATCCACTAAATACTTGGGGCAGTTCCGCTTCCAGTGACCGGTACCCTTGCAATAAAAGCACTCAGTCTCAGGCTTGGGTCCATTCTTGTTCTTCTTCCTGGCAACTTGCTTACTAGGCGCGGCAACAACTTTGCCGTCCTTCTTGAATTTCTTCTTACCCTTGCCTTTCTTGAAACTAGTGGTCTTATTCACCATCAACACTTGATGCTCCTTTTTGATTTCGACCTCCACTGATTTTAGCATCGAGTACAACTCAGGAATGGACTTCTCCATACCCCGCATGTTGTAGTTCATCACAAAGCTCTTGTAGCTAGGTGGGAGTGACTGGAGGATTCTGTCAATAACCGAGTCATCCGGGAGATTAACTCCCAGCTGAGTCAAGCGGTTGTGCAACCCAGACATTTTGAGTATGTGCTCACTAATAGAACTATTCTCCTCCATCTTAAAGCTGAATAACTTGTCGGAGACGTCATATCTCTCGACCCGGGCATGAGCTTGGAAACCAGTTTCAGCTCTTGGAACATCTCATATGCTCCATGTTGCTCAAAACACTTTTGGAGCCCCGGTTCTAAACTGTAAAGCATGCCGCACTGAACAAGGGAGTAATCATCATAGCATGACTGCCAAGCGTTCGTAATGTCTTGGTCCGCTGGGAAAATGGGTGGGTCACCTAGCGGTGCATCAAGGACATACAATCTCTTGGAAGCTATGAGGATGATCCTCAAGCTATGGACCCAGTCCGCATAGTTGCTTCCATCATCTTTCAGCTTGGTTTTCTCTAGGAACGCGTTGAAGTTGAGGGTGACATTAGTGTTGGCCATTGGATCTACAATATAGATTGTAAAGACAATTTTATACTAAGTTCATGATAATTAAGTTCACATAATCAAATTATTTAGTGAACTCCCACTTAGATAAGCATCTCTCTAGTCATCCAAGTGACACGATCCATGTCAACTAGCCCGTGTCCGATCATCACGTGAGACAAACTAGTAATCCATGGTAAACACCTCCATGTTGATCGTATCTTCTATACGACTCATGTTCGACCTTTCGGTCTTTCGTGTTCTGAGGCCATGTTTGTACATGCTAGGCTCGTCAAGTTAACCTAAGTGTTTTGCGTGTGTAAATCTGGCTTACACCCGTTGTATGCGAACGTTAGAACCTATCACACCCAATCATCACGTGGTGCTTCGAAACAACGATCCTTAGCAATGGTGCACAGTTAGGGTGAACACCTTTCTTGAAATTTTATTGAGAGATCATCTTATTTACTACCGTCGTTCTAAGCAAATAAGATGTAAACATGATAAGCATCACATGCAATCAATATAGTGACATGATATGGCCAATATCATCTTGCTCCTTTGATTTCCATCTTCGGGGCACCATGATCATCACTGTCATCGTCACGACACCATGATCTCCATCATCATGATCTCCATCATCGTGTCTTCATGAAGTTGTCTCGCCAACTATTACTTCTACTACTATGGCTAACGTTTAGCAATAAAGTAAAGTAATTACATGGCGTTTATGATTGACACGCAGGTCATACAATAAAATAAGACAACTCCTATGGCTCCTACCAGTTGTCATACTGATCGACATGCAAGTCGTGAATCCTATTACAAGAACATGATCAATCTCATACATCACAATGCATCACATCACATCCTTTGGCCCTATCACATCACAAGGCATATGCTGCAAAAACAAGTTAGACGCCCTCTAATTTGTAGTTGCAAGTTTTTACATTGCTGCTATAGGTTTCTAGCAAGAACATTTCTTACCTACGCCAAAACCACAACGTGATATGCCAATTGCTATTTAACCTTCATAAGGACCTTTTTCATCGAATCCAATCTGACTAAGGTGGGAGAGACAGACACACGCTAGCCACCTTATGCAACAAGTGCATGTCAGGCGGTGGAATCGGTCTCACATAAGCGTACGTGTAAAGTTGGTCCGGGCCGCTTCATCCCACAATACCGCTGAATCAAGATAAGACTAGTAGTGGTAAGCAAATTAACAAGATCGACGCCCAACAACTTTGTGTTCTACTCGTGCATAGATTCTACGCATAGACCTACCTCATGATGCCACTGTTGGGAGACGTAGTAGTAAATCAAAAATTTCCTACATGTTCCCCAAGATCTATCTACGGAGAAACCAGCAACGAGAGGGAAAGAGATTGCATCTTCATACCTTTGAAGATCGCTAAGCAGAGGCGTTACAAGAATGCGGTTGGTGGAGTCGTACTCGTAGCGATTCAGATCGGGGTGGACTTTGATCTTAGCGCCGAACAACGGCGCCTCCACGTTCAACACACGTGCATCCCGGTGACGTCTCCTATGCCTTGATCCAGCAAGGAGGGAGGAGAGGTTGAGGGAGAGCTCCAGCAACACGACGGCATGGTGACGGTGGAGCTGCGTGGTCTCCGGCAGGGCTTCGCCAAGCACTATGGAGAACGAGGAGAAGGAGAAGTAGGGCTGCGCCGAGAGAGGAAGAAACCGTGTCTTTGGCAGCCCCAAAACCCTCCACTATATATAGGAGGAGGAGGAGGGAGGGCTGCGCCCTAGGGTTTCCACCCTAGGGGCCGGCGGCAGCCCCAGAATTGATCTGGTGTGGCGGCGAAAGGGATAGAGGGTGGCCGGTGCCCTAGGTGGGCCTTAGGCCCATCTGAGCCTAGGGTTTGCCCCCCTCTCTTCCCTTGCTGCGTCTTGGCCCCTTGTGGGGGGCGCACCAGACCACCTAGGGGCTGGTTCCCTCCCACTTGTGGCCCATGAAAACCTCTGGGGCCGGTGGCCCCACTTGGTGGACCCCCGGAACCCTTCCGGTGGTCCCGGTACGTTACCGGTGACGCCCGAAACATTCCCGGTAACCAAAACCTCACTTCCCATATATCAATCTTTGTCTTCGGACCATTCTGGAACTCCTCGTGACGTCTGGGATCTCATTCGGGACTCTGAACTACCTTCGGTAACCAGATACACTATTTCCCTATAACCCTAGCGTCATCGAACCTTAAGTGTGTAGACCCTATGGGTTCGGGAGATAGGTAGACATGACCGAGACACCTGTCCGGTCAATAACCAACAGCGGGATCTGGATACCCATGTTGTCTCCGACATGCTCCACGATGATATCATCGGATGAACCACGATGTCGGGGATTCAATCAATCCCGTATACAATTCCCTTTGTCTACCGGTATGATACTTGCGCGAGATTCGATCGTCGGTATCCCTATACCTTGTTCAATCTCGTTACCGGCAAGTCTCTTTACTCGTTCCGTAACACATCATCCCATGGCTAACTCCTTAGTCACACTGAGCTTATTATGATGATGTCTTACCGAGTGGGCCCAGAGATACCTCTCCGTCATACGGAGTGACAAATCCCAGTCTCGATTCGTGCCAACCCAACAGACACTTTCGGAGATACCCGTAGTGCACCTTTATAGCCACCCCGTTGTGATGTTTGGAACACCCAAAGCATTCCTACGGTATCTGGGAGTTGCACAATCTCATGGTCTAAGGAAACGATACCTGACATTGGAAAAGCTTTAGCAGACGAACTACACGATCTTGTGATATGCTTAGGATTGGGTCTTGTCCATCACATCATTCTCCTAATGATGTGATCCCGTTATCAATGACATCCAATGTCCATGGTCATGAAACCGTGACCATCTATTAATCAACGAGCTAGCCAACTAGAGGCTCACTAGGGACAAGTTGTGGTCTATGTATTCACACATGCATTACGATTTCCGTTTAACACAATTATAGCATGAACAATAGACAATTCTCATGAAAAGGAAATACAATAATAACCATTTTATTATTGCCTCTAGGGCATATTTCCAACATTTGGCTGCAGATTTGAGGATTCCGGAGACTCGTTCATCCTTTTATGATGGTGATCCTATGCCTTGGAAGATGGAGGACAAGCTTCCTAACTCATCAACAACTCCCACATCATCACCTCTGAAGCCAGACAACTAAACAGATGGGTATGGGCACTCCCCTTGGCTTGTGCCAAGCTTGGGGGAGGTGCCCCGATATCGTATGACCATCACGTCTTTCGTTTTTATTTTTATTTTTATTTTTATTTTCATCATATTTTCTTAGTTCAATCCTTTCGGTTATATCTTGATCTAGTAGAATAAAGTTTTCGTCTGATCTAGTTTTGAGTCTTTGCTTTACGATTCCTCCTATGTAAGCAAGTCCGTGAGTTATATAATAAAAAGTGCTTTTGAGTTGAGGGTCTTTGCTTGTTTGGTATGATCTTAATCTTGAGAAAGATAAAGTAGAAACAAGTGTAGAATAAAACCAAAGAGTACATATGAAAATCTTATGGGGAGTGATGATTTCACATATAAAAAGTATGTCGACTGAAACCCGTTCTGGGTTGACAAACATAGATGTTGGTCATTGGGGCAATTAAAAAGAAGTAATAAAGAAAGAGAGGTTCACATATAAATATATTATCTTGGACATCTTTTATGATTGTGATCACTCATTAAAATATTATATGTTAAGAAGTTGATGTTGGACAAGGAAGACAACATAATGGTTTATGTTTGCTTATTTCCGAATAGAAGTTATAATTTTATAGATCCCTCAACATGTGTCACTTCCTTCCACCTCATATCAGCCAAAAATTCCGCACCAAGTAGAGATACTACTTGTGCATCCAAACACCCTTAACCCAGTTTTGCCATGAGAGTCCACCATACCTACCTAAGGATAGAATAAGATCCTTCAAGTAAGTTGTCATCGGTGCAAGCAATAAAAATCGCTCTCTAAATATGTGTGATCTATTAGTGTGAGGAAAATAAACTTCATACGAACTTGTGATAGGGAAGACATAAAAGCGACAAGATGCATAATAAATTTCTCTATCACAAGGGGCAATATAAAGTGACGTTCTTTTGCATTAAGAGATTGTGCATCCTGCTATAAAAGCGCATGACAACCTCTGTTTCCCTCTGCAAAGAGCCTATCTGTTACTTTTATTCTCTAGTACTTACCTTTATGCAAGAGTCGTGGTGATCTCAATCACCTTAGCTATTTTTGCCTTTATCTTCTGGCAAGTGCCACATGTTGGGGAATGATCTAGGCACATATATCCACTCGGAAGTGGATGAGCATGAGTTATTACTGTTGACATTACCCTTGAGGTAAACAGTTGGGAGGCAACACTATAAGCCCCTATATTTCTCAGTGTCCAATTGAAACTTTGAACTCATAGGTACCACGTGAGTGTTAGCAATTGTGAAAGACTAAAAGATGATTGAGTGTGTGGATTTGCTTTACAAGCTCTTATATTGACTCTTTCCTACGTCATGATAAGTTGAAATTGCTTCAATGACTAGGATCATAGTTTGTTAGTTCTCAATAGAGTTCTTGATTCGTACTTTACCATTGTGAATGAATTGTTACTTTAGCAGAAGAAATTATTTGTCAATATATATTGATGTTCTAAAGATGATCATAATTCCCTCATGTCCATATTTTATTTTTATCGACACCTCTATCTCTAAACATGTGGGCATATTTATCGATTTTGACTTTCGCTTGAGGACAAGCGAGGTCTAAGCTTGGGGGAGTTGATACGTCCATTTTTTATCATGATTTTATATTGATATTTATTGCATTATGGACTATTATTACACATTTCGGTACAATACTTCTGCCTTTTCTCTCTTATTTTACAAGGTTTACATGAAGAGGGAGAATGCCGGCAGCTGGAGTTCTAGACTGGAAAAGGAGCAAATCTGAGATACCTATTCTGCGCAACTCCAAAAGTCCTGAAAATCTATGGAGAATTATTTTGGAATATATAAAAAAACTGGGCGAAAGAAATACATCAGGAGGCCCACCAGGGAGCCACAAGCCTGCTGGCCACGGCTAGCGAGCTTGTGGCCCACCTAGCAGCCCTCCGATGCCCATCTTCTGCTATATGGAGGGTTTCATCAAGGAAAAAATCATAAGAGACCTTTCGGGACGAAGCGCCACCGTCTCGAGGCAGAACTTGGGCAGAACCAATCTAGACCTCCGGCAGGGCGATCCTGCCAGTGAAACTTCCCTCCGGGAGGGGGAAATCGAAGCCATCGTCATCACCAAGGATCCTCTCATCGAGAGGGGGTCAGTCTCCATCAACATCTTCATCAACACCATCTCCTCTCCAAACCCCAGTTCATCTCTTGTATCCGATCTTTGTCTCAAAACCTCAGATTGGTACCCGTGGGTTGCTAGTAGTGTTGATTACTCCTTGTAGTTGATGCTAGTTGGTTTACTTGGTGGAAGATTATATGTTCAGATCCTTGATCATCACTTATACTCCTCTGATTATGAACATGAATATGTTTTGTGAGTAGTTACATTTGTTCCTGAGGACATGTGATAAGTCTTGTTATAAGTAATCATGTGAAATTGGTATTCGTTCGATATTTTGATGAGATGTATGTTGTCTCTCCTCTAGTGGTGTTATGTGAACGGCGACTACATAACACTTCACCATTGTTTGGTCTATAGGAAGGCATTGGGAAGTAATAAGTAGATGATGGGTTGCTAGAGTGACAGAAGCTTAAACCCTAGTTTATGCGTTGCTTCATAAGGGGCTGATTTGGATCCACATGTTTCATGCTATGGTTAGATTTATCTTAATTCTTGTTTCGTAGTTGCGGATGCTTGCAGGAGGGGTTAATCATAAGCGAGAGGTTTGTCCACTTAAGGACAACACCCAAGCATTGGTCCACCCACATATCAAATTAACAAAGTAGCAAACGTGAATCAAGTGAGCATGATGAAAACTAGCTTGACATAAATTCCCATGTGTCCTCGTGAGCGCTTTGCTTTATATAAGAGTTTGTCCAGGCTTGTCCTTTGCTATAAAAAGGATTGGGCCACCTTGCTGCACCTTTGTTACAATGGTTACTTGCTACCCGTTACGAATTATCTTATCACAAAACTATCTGTTACCGATAATTTCAGTGCTTGCAGAGAATACCTTACTGAGAACCGCTTGTCATTTCCTTCTGCTCCTCATTGGGTTCGACACTCTTACTTATCGAAAGGACTATGATAGATACCCTATACTTGTGGGTCATCACCCCGCTGCCATGGGAGGGTAGGACAAAAGATGTGATGCAAGTTCTTTTCCATAAGCACGTATGACTATATATGGAATACATGCCTACATTGCATTGATGAATTGGAGCTAGTTCTGTGTCACCCTATGTTATAACTATGGCATGATGAATTACATATAGCATAATTATCCATCACCGATCCATTGCCTATGAGCTTTCCACATATTTATCCTTGCTAAGTTACTTCTCCGTTGCTACTATTAAAATCACTACAAAACTGCTACTGTTACTTTTGCTCCCGTTACTGTTACTTCCATACTACTTTGATACTGAATACTTTGCTGCAGATATTAAGTCTTTCAGGTGTGGTTGAATTGAAAACTCAACTGCTAATACTCGAGAATATTATTTGGCTCCCCTTGTGTCGAATCAATAAATTTGGGTTGAATACTCTACCCTCGAAAACTGTTGCGATCCCCTATACTTGTGGGTTATAACTAATTGATCGACGATGATGAGGCTGTCAAGCTTAGCTCCAAATGGAAGGGAGGAGCAGCGGCCTTCATGGGACCCAAGCATCGGCATCCTCCCATGATCTACTCTTCCTCATTAGCTCGCGGACGTGCCGACTTTGTCGTCATGTTGTCTGGATGCGACCGACATGGAGATGGTGACGGTGACCATGCCGTTATAAAATTATGTTGTTGATGTGTCGATCTCCATGTACATGGATCCTTTCTCTGCCTCGAGGACAAGCCACCATCACTCGCGGTGGATGTGGCGGATGGCACGGTACGACGGGAGCAATGTCTCCTGCTCGTCCATGTCCACATCCGCCCTGATGCTCGTGCTGACAACGAGTTGCTCCTCCATGCATCGATGCTCGTCAAGGAGGTGAAGGTTTTATGCTTGGTCGGCATGCGCATCCGGAACGCGGTCTCGTGCTCTTCCAACACCATGTGGATGTAGTGTGCCCGTACCTTGCCCATGGTGATGCCAGCATAGGCCGATAGAGATGGTGATGTCGGCTCGTCTTCGGACGCCTCTTTCACTAGCTTGTCAGCAGCGATTGCCTGCCTGCCTACCGCCCGTAATGTCGGCGATCCCCTTCTTTTATTTGTGTTAGGGCTTATTTCTTCCTTAGTGGTTTTGGTGATTGATGACAATGCGCTTTGTGAACTAACCGTGTACATTTAGCTTTATGTGATTATCAGATGGCATGAGACGGTTTATTTCCCCTCGGTGTGTAAAGACGGTTATTTTTTGACAATTTTCTTTTGGTGGTTTTGAGTTGTAGGAAATCCATACTATCAAGAGGGGGTCCACGTTTGAAAAGGTTAGGGTGGAATCAACACATACACAGTTACTTTGCATCCCCTTTTGTCCCGATACTTGGAGATTTATCCTTCTATGCTTGGGATTTCTAGAAGTAGCTAAGCTGTAGTACTGCACTGTTCGCGATAGTACCGCTCCAGTGGTACTGCCACAGTTCAGTGCATCTAGCCCTCCGCTTATGATTTGCTCTGTTTGTAGAACAACAGAAGTAGAGCGGTACAATACAGGAATCAGAGAATTTGTTGCCAGCCTGTTCTTTGTCGTCTGCTAGCGGACGACAATGAACCTGTTTGCCGTCCACTTCCAAAAAGCAGGCGGCAAAGAACGGACTCATGGCAAAGAATCTGTTTGCCATCATCGAGTTCTTGGCCGTCTGTCACAGGACGGCAAAGGGCCCAAAGGCAGACGACAAAGAGCCCAGCTGGGCCCCACTGGACCATGGAGCTAGATAGGGTAAACACAAGAGTTGGATGTCATCAGCTGTATTGCTCTTTGTCATCTGCTAGCAGATGACAAAGAGGATGCCCACTAACGACCGTTGTGCCTATTGGAAATATTCCCTAGAGCCAATAATAAATTAGTTATTATCATATTTCCTTGTTCATGATAATCGTTTATTATCCATGCTAGAATTATATTGGTCAGAAACTCAGATACATGTGTGCATACATAGAGAACACCATGTCCCTAGTATGCCTCTAATAGACTAGCTCGTTGATCAAAGATGGTCAAGGTTTCCTAGCCATAGACATGAGATGTCATTTGATAACGGGATCACATCATTAGGTGAATGATGTGATGGACAAGACCCAAACTATAAACATAGCATATGATCGTGTCAGTTCATTGCTATAGTTTTCTGCATGTCAAGTATCTATTCCTATGACCATTAGATCATGCAACTCACTAACACCAGAGGAGTACCTTGTGTGTATCAAATGTCGCAACGTAATTGGGTGACTATAAAGATTCTCTGTAGGTATCGCCGAGGGTGTCTATTGAGTGGGCATGGATCAAGACTGGGATTTGTTACTCCGTGTGACGGAGAGGTATCGCAGGGCCCACTCGGTAATACAACATCACAACAAGCCTTGAAAGCAAAGTGACTAAAGTGTTAACCACGGGCTCTTGTATTATGGAATGAGTAAAGACTTGCCGGTAACGAGATTGAACTAGGTATAGAGATACCGACCATCAAATCTCGGGCAAGTAACATATCGATAATCAAAGGGAATAGCATACGGGATTAACTGAATCCTTGACATAGAGGTTCAATCGATAAAGATCTCCATAGAATGTGTAGGAACCAATATGAGCATCCAGGTCCCGCGATTGGTTATTAACCGTAGAGGTGTCTCGATCATGTCTGCATAGTTCTCGAACCCGTAGGGTCTACAAACTTAACATTTGGTGACGATATAAGAATAGTTGAGTTATTATGTTGGTGACCAAAAGTTGTTCGGAATTTTGGATGAGATCACAGACATGACGAGGAGCTCTGGAATAGTCCAGAGGTAAATATTGATATATGGGATAATAGTGTTTGGTCTCCGGAAGGGTTCTGGAATTCACCAGAAGGGGTTTCGGATGTTTGCCGAAATGTTCGAGTACAAGAACACTTTATTTGGTCCAATGGGTAAAGCCCACAAGGCCAGGGGCTTGACACAAGGGCCCTGGCGTCTGGGGACAAACGCCAAGGACCCTGGCATATGGTCCTGGAGTCCGAGGAGAACTCTTGCCTTGCGGGCCAAACCGACTTTGAGGAGGCTCTTTCTCCAAGTTCCGACCCCAGGGCTCAACATATAAATAGAGGGGAAGGGCTAGCACCCAGAACAGATCAAGAATTCCCCAAGCCATGTGTCGGCAACCCAGCCCCTCTAGTTTATCCTTCGTCACAGTTTCCACTGTGCTTGGCAAAGCCCTGCAGAGATTGTTGTTCACCACCACCGTCACCACGTCGTCGTGCTGCCGGAACTCCTATACTACTTCGTCCCTCTTGCTGGATCAAGAAGGCGAGGACGTCATCAAGATGTACGTGTGTTGAACGCAGAGGTGTCGTCCGTTCGGCGCTAGATTGTGATTGGATCACGAGAGGGCTTGTGATTTGGATCGCGAAGATGTTCGACCACATAAACTGCATTTCTTAACGCTCCCGCTTAGCGATCTACAAGGGTATGTAGATCCACTATCCCTCTCGTAGATGCTCATCACCATGGATAGATCTTGCGTATGCATAGGATTTTTTTTGTTTCCCATGCAACGTTCCCCAACAGTGGCATCAGGAGCTAGGTCTATGCATAGATGAGATCACGAGTAGAACACAAAGGAGTTTGTGGGCATTGATGCTCAGATTTCTTCCTCCCTTGGTCTTTTCTTGATTCAATGTTATTGTGGGATGAAGCGGCCCGGACCAACCTTACTCGTATGCTTACGAGAGACAGGTTCCATCAAGTGGCATGTGACTTTGTTGCATAGACATGGTTGGCGGGTATCTGTCTCTCCTACTCTTGTTGGATCGGATTCAACAAAGGCGATCCTTGAGAAGGTTGAATAGCAATTTGTGTATCACCGTTGTGGTTTTTGCGTAGGTAAGAACCGTTCTTGCTAGATACCTATAGCAGCCACGTAAAACAGACAACAACAATTAGAGGACATCTAACTTGTTTTTGCAGGGTATGTTGTGATGTGATACGGCCAATTACATGATGAGATATATGTGATGTATGAGATGATCATGTTTTGTATAGAATATCATGACTTGCATGTCGATGAGTACGGCAACCGACAGGAGCCATACAGTTGTCTTTAATTTGTTTTTGCTTTACTTTATCGCTATGAATTAGCAATAGTCGTAGAAGCAACAGTTGGCGCGAAAACCTCATGACGACACATTGATGGAGATCATGGTGTCATGCCGGTGACGATGGAGATCATGCCGGTGCTTTGGAGATGGAGATCAAAAGCACAAGTTCATGGCCATATCATGTCACTTATTATTTGCATGTGATGTTAATCCTTTTATGCATCTTATTTTGCTTAGGACGACGATAACATTATAAGGTGATCCCTCACTAAAAATTTCAAGATAAAACTGTGTTCTCCCCGAGTGTGCACCGTTGCGAAAGTTCGTCGTTTCGAGACACCACATGATGATCGGGTGTGATAGACTCTACGTTCACATACAATGGGTGCAGGCTAGTGTTGCACGTGCAGAACACTTGGGTTAAACTTGAAGAGCCTAGCATGTACAAACATGGCCTCAGAACACAAGAGACCGAAAGGTCGAACATGAGTCATATAGTAGATATTATCAACATGGAGATGTTCAC
This sequence comes from Hordeum marinum, assembly GCA_022496015.1. Classification (NCBI taxonomy): domain Eukaryota; kingdom Viridiplantae; phylum Streptophyta; class Magnoliopsida; order Poales; family Poaceae; genus Hordeum; species Hordeum marinum. The sequence goes on along the minus strand of CM039677.1, from coordinate 136,725,455 downwards.
CATTGACACCACCTCATCTCACATGATGATCGGACTTGGGTTGGTGAATTTGGATCATGTAGCACTCTGATGGCCGGAGGGATGTCAAATTGAGTGGGAGTTTTTTTAGTAATTTGATTAACTAAACTCCTTATCATGAACATAGTCTAAAGTTGTCTTTGCAAAATTATATTGTAGATCAATAGCTCACGCTGTACCTCCCCTGTGTTTATTATATGTTCCTAGAGAAAATAGAGTTGAAAGATGATGGTAGCAATTATGCGGATTGGGTCCATAAATTGAGGATTGTCCTCATTGCTGCCCAGAAGTCTTATGTCTTTAATGCACCGCTCGGTGCGCCACCCCCTCTAGCATCGTCTGTGGATGTTGTGAACATCTGACAGGCACATTGTGATGACTACTTGATAGTTCAGTGCGTCATGCATTATGGTTTAGAATTGAGGCTCCAAAGACGTTTTGAACGTCACAGAGCATATGAGATGTTCCAAGAGCTAGAATTGAGATTTCAGGCTCGTGCCCGTGTTGATAGGTATGAGACCTCCAACAAGATTCTTTGCCTGCAAGATGAAGGAGAATAGCTCTATCAATGAGCATGTGCTCAGATTGTCTGGGTACTACAATCACTTGAATCGAGTGGGAGATGATCTTCCAGATAAGATAGTGATTGATATAGTTCTCCAAGTCACTGTCACCAAGCTACTAGAGCTTCATGATGAACTATAACATGCCAGGGATGGAGAAGATGATCCCTAAGCTGTTCGCGATGTTTGACACTGCGACGGTAGAAATAAAGAAGGAGCATCAAGTGTTGATGGTTACTAAAGCCACTAGTTTAAAGAAGGGCAAGGGCAAGAAGGGAAAACTTCAAGAACGACAAGCCAGTTGCCGCTCCAATGAAGAAACCCAAGGTTGAACCCCAAACCCGAGACTGGGTGCTTCTATTATGAGGAGAACGGTCATGTCACATCCCTAGCAAGTGTCTTAGGTTAAGCATGGTTGTTGCATCATCATCATCATCATTTCATCAACATGAATGGGAAGGAAAAGAAAACCCTAACTCACATTGAAATAAGGTGAATCCAAGTTTGATGAAATTTTCAACAAATCCAAAATGCCCTTAAAAATGTTCCCTAAGTCTGATAAATTTGGACAAGCATATAACAGGGATCATTTAAAATATTTGAACCTCAGAAGCAATTTAAAATTAATGATTAAAGCCTCTGAAATTGATAAATAAAGCACTATCGTTATTTCTGTTTTCAAATTATTCCGAAACTTCTCAGATAAATTTGAAATATTCAAACTTGATTTTAGAAGATATATGGGATATTTTATAAAATCAAGTTGGACCAGCAAATAAAATAAACAAAGGTCAGAAAAGAAAAACAGAAACAGAAAAAAGGAGGAAAACTCACCTGAGGCCCAGGTGGAGCTGGCCCAGCTGGCCCAGCCAACTTCCACCGTCGTCAACCTCTTGCCAGTAGGCAAGAGGGCGTGTGCCCGTGGCACGCCGGCCAGCTCCTGCTTGCCTGGTTGCCGTAGAGGCCTCCGCGTGCGCCAGCGCGAAGCTCCTCGCCGCCGTGGCCTCCTCTTTCCCCTTCTCTCCCGCTCTCTCTCTCTCTCTCGCGCGCATTCCCCTCTCTGCTGCCGCCATGGCCAACCTGCGCTTCTCCGTCGTGCCGACGTTCTAGCCACCCCCGAACCCATCTGAGCTCGCCAGAAGCTCCGCCGTGACCTCTTCTTCCTCCTAGCCAAGCTACGCGTCGCCGGAATCCCCCTGTCGACGTCGCACCATCATCTTCCTCCTTGGGTCGCCGGAAAGGGAATCGAAGCTCGCCGCCATTTCAGACCGTCCCCGAGCCCGCTTCCGACGCCCCTGCGACCGCTGTGAGCCCCTGAAGCTTTTCCCCCTCTTTCCCCCTTCGATCTTGCGCCCTAGCCCCGGATTCCGTCGAGGCCCGAATGCCTCCGCCGCTCGAGCTCGACGCCGGCCGTGTTACGGTGACCAGCTGGTCCATCTGAGGCCTCCGTCGTGCTCGTGGGGTTGAGTAGAGACCGTAGGTGCCCAGTAGAGGTCGTGCCGTGCCCTGGTTTGACGAGCCCGTGCTCGCCCGAGCTCCGGCCACCGCCCAGCTCATCGCCGGCGTCGATTCCGACCATATCAGCTCCTGGGAGGGGTCGGGATGGACGCGCGCGTATGTACTGAGTAGTTTGGTGCCCTCCGCCATCCTTTTGGCCGCCGAAGGAGGAAATCCGAAGCCCTCCGCCGTCCCTGGAGTCGCCGGCGGCTCGTCGCCGGTGACCCTGGCCTGTTTGACCACGGGGTTTGACCCCCTGGGTCACAGACAGGTGGGGCCAGCCTCTGACTAAACACAGATTAGTAATAAGTTAATTAATTAATTAATTAAGTTAATTAGTCACTGACATGTGGGCCCAGTTCTGATAATTAGTTAGAATTAGTGTTAATTTTATTAGTTAAGTGAACGAGTCACTCACATGTGGACCCCACATGTCAGGTTTGACTCTGGGCCGGGACAGCTGACCAGCTGACATCATCATGATGTCACGCTGATGCAATAAAACAATTTCTAGTTAAAAATAATTCCAAAAAATGTTTAGAACTTTGAAAAATCATATAAAATAATCTGTAAGTCAAATGAAAATAATTTATATATGAAAATTGATTAGAAAAATCCAATGAATCCAATGGTGCTATTCTCATGCATGTTAGAGCAATCTAAATAGGTGAACATGGACATTTGCCATTAGGTTAATATATGGAATTTGAAAGAAGAACAACTTTGAACCTATCTTCAAATCCATTTCAAATTGACATGATCACCAGTTGCATTAGCTCAGCCATGCATATTACTATGCCATGATCATGCATCATATTGTTGCACTTGCGTGTATTGAATGCTCTTATCTGCGTTGCGGTAGGCCCTAATCCGGAAGATACCACCCTGTATCCCGACGAAGGAGAGAACCCCTCCGCTTCTCAGCAAGGCAAGCAACCCCATTGATCATTCCGATAATATCCCACTCTCTCGCTCCTGCTCTTGTTCATTGCATTAGGACATTGTTCACATGACAGTCATACACGGTAGATGAACCTAATCTTCTGCATGACCTGATCTTGTCACAGTAAATAGCTAAACCTTGCAACCTAGCATACCTGGTAGATGCTTGTGCCATGATGTGCTTAGCTTACCTTCATGCCATGCTGCTATGCTTAGAGTTGTGTCAGGTCTGATTCATCTGGGTGATGAACCGGAGTGAAACTGTGTTGTTCTAATGTGATGAGCTCACGATGAATCTGTTTTGGTAAAAGGTAGCGATGAGAGGCTATGTAGGAGTACATAGCGGGTTGTCTCATTGGGACCGTTCTTAGGAACTGAGTTCCGTGTTTGTGATCCAAGACTAGATACTACCACATGTTGGGCCCTGAAATATGACCCCGCTCGACTTATCAGTTGCTCAGTCATTGGTCCAGGTATTGCAAGTAGTTTCTGGTGTTTATAGCATGCTAGATGCCGTGCGTAGTGCTGACCCTCGGGGTGGGTTACGATGCAGTAGGCAGTGGCACGGTGTACCAAGGGTCACCCAAATGGTGGGCTTGGGAACCCTGCGCACATCGTTTGGGGCCATAGCGGAAACTTCGGCCGGACTTCCGTGCGGGTTCAGTCTCAAATAGGCGATAGCCTGGACTAGAGGTCTTATGTGATTGACGGTCGTGGCCGACTCCCTCGCTGGGCATCCGCTTGAAGGTTGCCGAGGTGCATGGTTTATGGCACACAGCGATAAGTGGCGAGAGCATGTGTGAAGAAGTACACCCCTGCAGGGTATGAAACTATTCGAATAGCCGCGTCCTCGGATATGGACTACTTGGAGAACTTATGCTGTTCATAGATAATCAAATGGATACTCCTAAAAATATCAAGACAAGTGTGAGTACCGTGGATGGCACTCTTCCGGAAGGGGAAGGTGGATCCTTGGTGGTGTATTGTGATGGAGATAGTGGTCTCGTGTGCAATAACTAAAACTGTAATAAAGAGTTAAAATTGGGTAGTGTAGGTTAGCCATGAGTCAAGGCTGGCATTGCTACATAAACTCCACCACTCCCCCTTGTTGACACATGAGCATAAATAGACTAGGTCTGTTTTAAAGACTTGCTGAGTACGACTGTACTCATCCTTGCTTAATTAATGTTGCAGAAGAAAACCAGGACCCATCAGGTGGGTTCTTTCTAGACGTTGGCAATGCCGAATAGCTGGTGTCCCAGCTACGATCTTGCCCGTGTGGTGGGCTGTAGATAGTCAGGCCGTGTGCCACTTTTCTATTTCGCCGTCTGTACTCAGACAGCTTAAGTTTCCGCTGGCTTGTATGAACTTGTTTGTATGACTTGAGTGTCGGGTCATGTGACCCCTATCTGTACGAACATATTATGCAAGGCTCATCTGAACCTCTTAAATAAAAGTCATGTTGTTGTATGGTATGTTGTGATGCCATGGTTGTATCTATGCATATCGGGCATGTCGTGCGTACGTGTGACATGCAATGGTATGTATGGGATCTGACACCTAGTCGTGTACCTTTAGTAGTACTCTTTACGGGAAACTGCCTCTCTATGCTTCCACCGAGCCATGGTAGCTTGCTACTGCTCCGGACACATTGATAGACCGACATGTATCCTTCTTTGCTGCTGTGTCTGTCCCTTCGGGGAAATGTCTCGCAGTGTAATGGAGTCCCGGTAGCCTGCTATGACTCGTCTACGTGCAGTGATGTCATTCGTGTCTCGCGACGTAATGAAGTCCTTGTAGCTTGCTATGACCCGTCTACACACGCTTGAGGCCGACACCTGCATTGCTGGGTTATGTATGCCTATTTCCGTACGGATGTGCCACTTGGGTTCTATGACTAGTCATGTCGGCCTGGGTTCTTTGTTGCGTGATTGCCAGCGACATGTTCACATACGTGAGCCAAAAGACCCAAAAGGTCCCGGCCAAGGTAAGACTGCAGCCGTGGAGTTTACCGTGCGTGAGGCCGCAAAGTGATGTGACTTGTTACAGTATGGAATCATATGACTTAGGATCGGGGTCCCGACAGGTCACTGAAGTGGAACTCCCTAGATACATGGTAGATAAGAAGGATGGCAATGTTAACAGAAGTATATCTGATATACGTTTTATTCATGTTTACCTTACTATTACTCCTAGTATCACATGGGTATTAGATACCGGTTCAGTTGCTAAAAGTTGGTAACTCGAAATAAAAGCAACGGAATAAACAGAGACTAGCTAAGGGCAAGGTGACAATGTGTGTTGGAAGTGTTTCCAAGGTTGATGTGATCACCATCGCACATTCTCTCTACCTTCGGGATTAGTGATGAACCTAAATAAATGTTATTTTGTGTTTACGTTGAGAATGAACGTGATTAGATCGTGTTTATTGCAATACGGTTATTCATTTAAGTTAGAGAATAATGGTTATTCTATTTACATGAATGATACCGTCAATGATCATGCACCCAATGAGAATGGTTTATTGAATCTTGATCTTAGTGATGCACATGTTCATAATATTGATGCCAAAAGATGCAAAGTTAATAATGATAGTACCACATACTTGTGGCACTACCGCTAAAAGTCATATTGATGTAAAGCGCATGAAGAAACTCCATGCCGATGGATCTTTGGACTCATTCGATTTCGGATCGGTTGAGACATGCGGACCATGCCTCATGGGCAAGATGACTAAGACCCCGTTTTACGGTATGATGAAGCAGGCAAGTGACTTATTGGAAATAATAAATGTTGATGTATGCGGTCCAATGAGTGTTGTAGCATGAAGTGGATGTCGTTATTTTCTTACCTTCACTGATGATTTGAGTAGAAATAGGTGTATTTACTTAATGAAACACAAGTCTGAAACATTTGAAAAGTTCAAGCAAATCAGAGTGAAGTTTTGAGATCATCGTGACAAGAAGATAAAAAGTCTACGATGTGATCGTGGATGTGAATATCTGAGTTACGAGTTTGGTATACAACTTAAGACAATGTGGAAGTTGTTTCACGATCCACGCCACCTGGAACACCATAGTGTAATGGTGTGTCCGAACGTCGTAATCGTGCTCTATTGGATATGGTGTATACTATGATGTCACTTATTGTTTTGCCACTATTGCTTTGGGGTTATGCATTAGAGACAACTACATTCACTTTAAATAGGGCACCATCTAAATCCGTTGAGATGACACCGTGTGAATTATGGTTTGGCAAAAACCTAAGCTGTCATTTCTCAGAGTTTGGGAATGCGACGCTTATGTCTGATAAGCTTGAACCCAAAGCGGAAAAGTACATCTTCATAGGGTACCCTAAGGAAATAGTTGGGTATACCTTCTATCTCAGATACGATGGCAAAGTATTTTTTGCTAAAAACGGGTCGTTTCTCGAGAAAGAGTTTCTCTCGAAAGAATTGAGTGGGAGGAAAGTAGAACTTGATGAGGTTGTTGAACCGCCACTTCAGTTGGATAGTAGCACGACACAAAAAGATGTTTCTGCGACGCCTACACCAAGTGAAGAGGAAGCAAATGATGATGGTCATGAAGCTTCGGATCAAGTTACTACTAAACCTTGTAGGTCGACAAGGAATCGTACCGCCCCTGGGTGGTACATCAATCCTGTCTTGGAGGTCTTGTTGTTATACAACAGTGAACCTACGAGCTATGAAGAAGCGATGGTGGGCCTGGATTCCGACAAATGGCTAGGAGCCATGAAATCCAAGAAAGGATCCATGTATGGACTTTGGTAGACTTGCCTGTTGAACGGCAGGTCGTTGAGTACAAATGAACCTTTAATAAGAAGACGAACACTGATGGTAAATGTCACCATTTATAAAAGCTCAACTTGTCGCAAAGAAGTTTCCGAAAGTGCAAGGAGTTGACTACAATGAGACTTTCTCACCCATAGCAATGCTAAAGTCTGTTAGAATTATGTTAGCAGTTGCTGCATTTTTCAATTATGAAATCTGGCAGATGGATGTCAAAACATCATTTCCTTAACGGTTCTCTTGAGGAAAGGTTGTATATGATACAATCAGAAGGTTTTGTCATTCCTAAAGATGCTAAAAGGTATGCAAGCTCCAGTGATCCTTCCATGGTTTGGAGCAAGCATCTCGGAGTTGGAATATACGCTTTGATGATGTGATCAAAGTTTTTGGGTTTATACGAAGTTTTTAGAAACTTGTATTTACAAGAAAGTGAGTGGGAGCACTATAAAATTATGATAAGTATATGTGGTTGACATATTGTTGATCGAAAATAATGTAGAATTTCTGGAAAGCATAAATGGTTGTTTCAAAAGAGTTTTTCAAATGAAGTCCTGGATAAGCTACTTAATTGTTGGGCATCGAGATCTATAAAGATAGATCAAGGCGCTTGATAAGACTTTCAATGAGTACATACCATGACAACGTTCAAAATTATCCATAGTAACTACAGGACTAAGAAATGTTTCCCGATTATGGAGGTGATAAAGAGTTCGTTGTACAAGGTTACGTCGATGCAAGCTTTAACACCAATCCGAATGAATCTTAGTAGCAATCCAGATACGTAGAGTGGTGCAGCCATTTGGAATAGCTCCAAGTGGAGCGTGGTAGTAGTATCTACAGTATGACATAGAGATTTGAAAAGTCCACACGGATCTGAAAGTCGCACACCCGTTGACTAAAACCTCTCTCATAGGAAAAACATGATCGAACCCCGAAACTCATTGGCTGTGAGATTCATAAGAATGTAAATCACATAATGATGTGAGCTAGATTATTGACTCTAGTGCAAGTGGGAGACTATTGGAAATATGCCCCAGAGGCAATAATAAATTAGTCATTATCATATTTCCTTGTTCATGATAATAATTTATTATCCATGCTAGAATTGTATTGATCGGAAACTCAGATGCATGTGTGGATACATAGACAACACCATATCCCTAGTATGCCTCTAATAGACTAGTTCGTTGATCAAAGAAGATCAAGGTTTCCTAGACATAGACATGAGATGTCATTTGATAACGGGATCACATCATTAAGATAAAGATGTGATGGACAAGACCCAAACTATAAACATAGCATATGATCGTGTTAGTTTATTGCTATAGTTTTCTGCATGTCAAGTATCTGTTCCTATGACCATGGGATCGTGCAACTCACTGACACCGGAGGAGTACCTTGTGTGTATCAAACGTTGCAACGTAACTGGGTGACTATAAAGATGCTCTACAGGTATCTCCAAGTGTGTCTGTTGAGTGGGCATGGATCAAGACTGGGATTTGTTACTCCGTGTGACAGAGAGGTATCTCAGGGCCCACTCGATAATACAACATCACAACAAGCCTTGCAAGCAAAGTGACTAAAGTGTTAGCCACATGATCTTGTATTATAGAATGAGTAAAGAGACTTGCCGATAACGAGATTGAACTAGGTATAGAGATACCGACGATCGAATCTCGGGCAAGTAACATTCCGATAAACAAAGGGAATAACATACGGGATTAACGGAATCCTTGACCTAGAGGTTCAACAGATAAAGATCTTCGTAGAATGTGTAGGAACCAATATGGGAATCCAGGTCCCGCTATTGGTTATTAACCATAGAGGTGTCTCGGTCATGTCTACATAGTTCTAGAACCCGCAGGGTCTACACACTTAACGTTTGGTGACGATATAAGAATAGTTGAGTTATTATGTTGGTGACCAAAAGTTTTTCAGAATTCCGGATGAGATCACAGACATGACGAGGAGCTCCGGAATAGTCCAGAGGTAAGGATTGATATATGGGATAATGGTGTTTGGTCTTCGGAAGGGTTCTAGAATTCATCGAAAGGGGTTTCAGATGTTTCCCGAAATGTTCGGGGTACAAGAACACTTTATTTGGGCCAAGGGGTAAATCCCATGAGGAAGGTGCAAAAGGAGTTTTGCGGAGGCCAAGGGCTAGACGCTAGAGACCATGGCGTCTGGGGCCAGATGCCGAGGACCCTGGCGTCTGGTCCTGGAGTCCGAGGAGGACTCTTGCCTTGCTGGCCAAACCGACTTTGAGGAGGCTCTTTCTCCAAGTTTCGACCCCAGGGCTCAACATATAAATAGAGGGGAAGGGATAGCACCCAGAACAGATCAAGAATTCCCCAAGACATGTGCCGACAACTTAGCCCCTCTAGTTTATTCTCCGTCATAGTTTTCATTGTGCTTGGCGAAGCCTTGCGGAGATTGTTGTTCACCACCACCGTCACCACGTCGTCGTGATACCAGAACTCATCTACTACTTTGCCCCTCTTGCTGGATCAAGAAGGTGAGGATGTCATGTACGCGTGTTGAATGCGGAGGTGCCGTTCGTTCGGCACTAGATCGTGATTGGATTGCGGGGCGACTTGCGGTTTGGATTGCGAAGACGTTCAACTACATCAACTGCATTTCTTAATGCTTCCGCTTAGCAATCTACAAGGGTATGTAGATCCACTCTCCCTCTCATAGATCCTCATCACCATGGACAGATCCTGCATGTGCGTAGGAATTTTTTGTTTCCCATGCAACGTTCCGCAATAGTGCCCTCACCCCACTCTCTCTCTTCGGCCCGCACCTCACCCACCCCACCATCCCATTAGCACCCGCGCACCACCCCAGCCCCGCCGTCCCCGACGCCGCCCAGCACCCCCGCCATTGGCCCCTGCGCTCGCCCCCGCCCCATCCAGCCTCCCAACCGCCCGCCCACCATCGACCCCTGTGCCTGCCCCGCCCCCACCCCCTGCGCCCGCCCCGCCACCCCACTGCCAGGTGACCCCCGAAGCCTGCCCCCCCTCCGGTGAGTATAGTGTGCATTTTTTCTATTTTTTCATCTAATTAGATTAGTAATTAGCTAGCTATTGTTAGTTAGGTTAGTTCATTAGGTTAGAAAAAAGGAAAAGGAAAAGAATAATAATAAGAAAATTAGAAGGAAAAGAAGAAAAGAATAAAATAAGAAGGAAAAGAAGAAGAAAATAAGAAGGAAAAAAAGGAAAAGGAAAAAAGGAAAAGAAGAAGAATAAGAAAAAAAAGAGGAGAAGAGGAGAAGAAGAGGAAAACAGAAGACGAGGAGAAAGTAGAAGAAAAAGAGGAGATAGGAGAAGAGGAGAAAGTAGAAGGAAAAGAGGAGAAGAAGAGAAAAAACAGAAGAAGAGGAGAAAGTAGAAGAAAAAGAGGAGAGAGGAGAAGAAAAGAAGAAGGAGAAGAAAAGAAAAGAAGAAGAAGAAGAGGAGGAGGAGGAGGAGAAGAAATAGAGGATAAAAAAATAGAAGTGGAAAAATAGTTTTATATATATATAGAGATTTTTCTATTAGGATTGAATATTCGTGTTGATCATGTGGATTTAAATGTGTAGTTATTTCGTCGATGCAAGGTTCTGGTGTTCGACGACCTCCATGTGCGTTTGACGAGCTCCCCTGCTTTTGTGCGTGAGAAAAATGCCATCTCCTCGTCCCCCTTCATTTGCTCTATTCCGGTCTTCGTGCCGATGATACTTGCTAGCTATAGGTAGATTAAATCATCAGTATGCATGACTAGTAGGCGTCTTCCATTCGAAAGGGTGACATCTATAAATATGCATGGCTTTGAATATTTATAACCGCCATCCTTTCGAATTGTCCATGTTATCCATGGATAGCATGAGTATGTGTAGATTGGGTTCATTTTCCCATGCTCTGCTCTGGATCCGATGCAGAATTTCGTCAATGCCTCCCTATTGTTCTCCGAATACACATTCTCTCTGTTTAATGACGAGACATGTATCAGGAGAACAATGGGGAGGTGCCGGCGATATTCCATGTCAAATCCAGAGCAGGGCATGGGAAAACGAACCCAATCTACACATACTCGGATGGGATTAGGACCTATCTTTACCTATTAGCGTGTAGGCTGCATGGAAGTAATAAAATTGAAAAACTTGATTAACCAATGAATATATATGATATATATATATATATATATATTTCTTGTGTGTTTAGTAGCTAGGAAAGACGAGTGATCATGTGAGGATGTATGATACGTCTCCAACGTATCTATAATTTTTGTTTGTGCCATGCTATTATATTATCAATCTTGGATATTTTAGAATCATTTTATGGCAACTTTATATCATTGTTTGGGACTAACCTATTGACATAGTGCCAAGTGCCAGTTGCTGTTTTTTGCTTGTTTTTTTTACTTCACAGAAAAACAGTACCAAACGAATCCCAAACACCGTGAAACATTTTGGAGATTTTTTTGGACCAGAAGAAGGCCAGTGGGCCAAACAAATAACCAAGAGGGAGCCCAGGCCGCCCACAACCCACCAGGGCGCGCTAGGGGCCCCAGGCACACCCCGATGGGTTGTGGCCACCTCGGGACCCCCCTCCACCGACTATCAACTCTATAAATACCCAAATATTAAAAAAAACACTAGGGGAGTCGACGAAACACAATTCCAGTCGCCGCAAGTTCCAGAACCACAACATCCAATCTAACACCATCACAGAGGGGTGCATCTTCTTCATGGGTTCCTCTCTGATGATGCGTGAGTAGTCCACCATAGACCTATGGGTCCGTAGGCAGTAGCTAGATGGCTTCCTCTATCTCTTTTAATTCTCAGTACAATGGTCTCTTGGAGATCTGTTTGATGTAATTACTTTTTCTGGTGTGTTTGTTGGGATCCGCTGAATTTTGAGTTCATGATCAGTTTCTATCCATGAATATTATTTGAGTCTTCTTTGATCTCTTATATGCATGATTACTTATAGACTCGCATTTCTTCTTCAAATCTTTGGTTTAGTTAGGACAACTAGATCGATTTTTCTTGCCATGGGAAGAGGTGCTTTGTAATGTGTTTGATATTGTGGTGTCCTTTCCCAATGATAGAAGGGGCAGCAAGGCACACATGTATCATTATCATCAAGGGTAATAAGATGGGGTCTATTCCTACATGAATAGATCTTGCCTACATCATGTCACCGTTCTTATTGCATTACTCTGTTTTCCTTGAACTTAATACACTAGATACATGCTGGATAGCGGTCGATGTGTGGAGTAATAGTAGTAGATGCAGAATCATTTTGGTCTACTTATCTTGGACGTGATGCCTATATAATTGTCATTGCCTTGGATATCGTCATGATTATTTGATCTTCTATCAATTTCCCAACAGTAATTTGTTCACCCACTGTGTGCTATACTCATGAGAGAAGCCACTAGTGAAAGCTACGACCCCCGGGTCTAATTTCCCAACATATTGCGTTCTGATCTATCTTTTTGTCGTGTTTGTTTTCAGATCTATTAATCCAAAAAACCCAAAATACCTTGCTATGCTTTTTATCTACTTATTTTATTTTGTGTTCTTGCGAGATCTATTTGCCCAACCTATTACAATCTAATCTATCTTTTTATCGTTGAGAGCTTGACAACCTCTCGTACGCGTCGGGTTGCAAGTATTTGTTCTTTGTGTGCATGTGTTGTTTACATAGTTGCTTGATCTTCCTCCACGGATTGATACCTTGGTTTCTCAGCTGAGGGAAATACTTACTGTACCTGTGCTGCATCATCCCTTCCTCTTTGGGGAAATATGGACGCAGTTTCAATCCACGTCAATGTACACCGGTCACACTAGTCAAAAATACATGACCAATGAATGGTTAACAAAAACCAAGGGGTTTGTGAAAGCTGCATTTGCAAATGGCCAGAGAAAAACCTAGTGCCCCTGTCACGGGTGCGACAATTTTGAATAGCAAACAGAGGATGTAATGGGTAAACACATGCAGCAGATGGGTTTTAGTCCTGATTATACGGTGTGGACATTTCATGGTGTGTCTTCCCAATGTACCACAGCTGATGTGGGTCATCATTGCAATGACGAGAATGGTACCGGGATCGAAGACATGGTGCAAGACTTTGATGATGCTTGGGATTTAGATGATGAGTTGGAGGAATCTGCAAAGGCCTTCTATGAAATGTTGAAGTCTTCAAAACATCCTCTCCACGAGCACACTGAGATTTGTCAGTTGGATGCCATCACACAAGTAATGTCTTTGAAGGCTCAGCTCAACTTGGGCAGATAATGCTACGACGCGATGATGAAACTATTTGGACGCTTTCTACCCAAAGGTCATGTCATGCCTGCAAACCTGTACCAGTCGGACAAAATCCTCCATGTACTTAAGATACCCTATGAGAAGATATATGCCTGTGAGAAGGGATGTGTCTTATTTAGGCTTGAGTATCCGGGCTTGAACTATTGTCCCATTTGCAAGTCTTCCAGGTATGTTGTGGTAGACAATAGTATGGGTGAGAAGTGGCAGACCAAAATCCCAGTTAATGTTCTTCGGTACATGCCAATCATACCAAGACTTCAACGTCTTTTCATGGTCGAAGAGACGGCCAGACAGATGACTTGGCAAAATTGGGCAAAAGAACCGAACTAGATGCAGATGAGAATCAGATGTTGGTACACACATCGGATGCTGTTGCATGGAAGCACTTTGATGCATTACATGAGGATAAAGCGGCAGATCCAAGGCATCCTCGAGTCTGTGTCGCCATAGATGGGTTCAATTTGTTTGGTATGACGGCAACCCAATATAGTGGTTATGTGGTTATGTGGTTTTCCACATGTTTGTTTAGCTACACTATTCTGACAAAAAATCTTCTCGGAGAGACAACTATGCATATACCGAACTATATTATCGGTATATAACTAAAGGGAAATGTTTAAAATCGACACGCCGGTCGAAGCTTCGGCCGGTCGCTCGCGCGTCGTTGGATGCACGCATGCCCGTGCTAGCGATGGGAGCACGTAGCTGCTGGTCCCACGCACTTCCGACTTATCCGCTCAGCGGCTGCCGTCTACCTCGCATCGACGGCGAGCTGCGACGGCAAGCAGCCCCGGTGAGAAGCCCCGACGAGCGGTGACGGCGAGATGCGATGGGCGCACAACCTCGGCGAGCGGCGACGGCCACCGGCCCCGACGAACGACGCCAAGCCCCTGCGCTGCTGTCGTCTCTACGCACCACAGCCTGTCGTCCTCGTCGCCTGCTGCCATGGTTGTGCTCACGCGTATACACGTGTTGCACCCGTCATCTAAAAAAGCTTCAAACTTGTTGAAAAAAGCTTCAACCATAAACAAAAAAAAGCTTCAATCGGATCTGCCCAGCAAAGAAAGCTGCAACCGTAGTTGCATTTTTGCTACTACCGGCTATTTTTCTTGCTACATCCATCAAGGCGGTGTTGCGACCTCGCGCGACGACGACGAAGATTTTGCTACAACCACATTTTTTCTGCATCCATTGCCAAAAATTGCTACATTGTTGTTTTTATTTTTGCTACATCGATATTTTTTGCTGCATGGCTCGATCTGACGGTCAACAGACTGTGATCCGACGGCTTGCACACGACCGACCGAAAGTTTCGGCCGGCGCGCCGACGCAGATCAGTCTCCATAACTAAATGATGAATTTGAACAACATAGAAACGCTGAAAGTCAGTCATTCTTGTCAGCCCATTCATATAGCTGGGTGTTTAATCTAGACGAGCAACCATTAATTTGATTTTCAACTCGAATGCTTAGCAGCACTATTTTGACACGAATTCTTCTAGAGCAGACAACCATGGCACATACCAAGCAGAAAAATTTACATCCATATCATCAGTATATTAAAGTAAATGACGAATTTAGACGCCATAGAAGCACCACGTAGTGTCAAAAGAAAGGTCGTATACATAACCAATCAATCAATAGAAACATGGTCATGCTTATCGAGCAACGGGAACAAGAAAAAGAACACCTCTTTCTTAAGTACACATTTTGTAGGGAGGGACGGAGTGAGCTTACGGAGGACGAGGTGAGGTCGGCGCGGTGGAGGTCCGACGGGGCGGTGAGGTGGCGCAGAGGGAGGCGGAAAAGAGGCAGAGTGGCGGAGGTCCTGTGACGGTGGCAGACGCAAGAGGGCAGTAGGGCAGGATGACTACTTGCGTGAAAGGGCGACGAGGTAGGACGGTGGCTCACCGGGGAGGGCGACAGGGCGGGACGACGGCTCGCGGCCGTATAATAAAACTGAAAAAAAGAAAAAGGCCCATAAACGTGTGGGAAAGGAAGCCCATTCATTGTTTTGGCCTCTTCCCATCCTCCGCTCATGCCCTCTTGGCGTTATTAAAGTGTGACGAGAGCCAGTCAGCGCTGGCGGCTGCCTGCCTTCCTGCTCGCATTTAGATCGACCATAATTAGGCTACTTTCAATACATTGGTGTTAAGATGAGGTGTTAAGCACATTTAAAAGTTTACCAATCAAAGCCTCCAATGCATAGGTGCTTAAATTGTTGTAGCTAAGCACACTCTATTTAATGATTTAGGTACTAAAGTTCTTCATGCATTGGTGGTCTTTCTTTCATTTAAGTATTTTGCCTAGGTTCATGCGCTTGGCACTGTTTCTTTCTGAGGTTACCACACCCATCTCTCTCCTCTTAAATACCATGCCGCATTAGATTTTTTGTCTATGTGGTAGCCTTAGCACTTGTACAAAGTGGAACACTGAGAGGGGCCTTAGATTGGATCTAGCGACACCGACGCCCCTACCCAATGGGTAAACATGCAGGTGCACCCATCAATTCTTAAGCTGTCCGGCCAACTAGTGGAGGTTAGCACTAGTGAATACAATCTATGAATCACCCTCATCTATCAGCTCAACTATCTTTTGTGTGTTAAATTTTTCGTTTAGTTTATAATTATTTTGATTGTGTGATCTATGACGCTGATTCGATTTTCAAGTCTTTTGTTAGTATGATCTGCCATGCCGTTATGAATAGAAAAGCGCCCCCAAACACCATAAAAATTTGAGTTTTGTGTCTATAGCGTCATGCTCTTGACCTAGTGATATTGTTAAAGAGGCTAATGTGCACCAATCTCATTCCAATAAGAGATGACTTGTTTCTAAATTCCAGGATAATCCATATTCAAAAGCTATTACTAGTTAAGTTCTCATATGATAAAATTATTAATATTCTTGACCTTGTTAACAATTGTAAGGATAAATTTAAATTAATATAAACATAACTATGCGTAATTCCATCGGAGCGACGCATCATTATGGTACTTATTTTTGCAGATTAGACAAAATATATATCATCTTGGCATGCCCCCCTTATGTCCGAATCCTGGCTCCGCCCTCCTCCCGGCGAGGGCAGTGCTGGTACGTAGAGTGTGTATGAAGAGAGTGGGAGTGTGGAGGAGAGTGATGATGGGGGCGGCCGAGGTAGATGTCAAGGCAGGAGTAGCAGCTGTGCGGGACACGGGCTACACATCGCTACCGATAATACGATTAGTAGTAGCACATTTAGGGGGCCAGTGCTGCTACTAAGTGGGATAGGCAAGCCGGGCCCGTGCTGGCCAAAGTAGCAACGTGGGTACGGACCCCCACTACTACTAATGGGCTTAACAATAGCCCGGAAAATCGTGCAATGCTGCTAATGTGGCCAACACGTGGGAGCACCGTGTGGCTCGCTTAGTAGTAGCGCTTGTTAGTCAGACATGCGCTACTGCTAAACATCAGCTGCAACGATAGTGTTTTGCCCGCTACTGCTAATTAGCAGCAACAGCAGTAGCGCTGCCTATTAACCTGCGTTGTTGTTACTTGACTACGTATAGGGTTTAACCTAGTAGTGGTAGTATCGCTGGTGGGAGTGGTAGTGCTCCTCCGGTGATACTACCGCCTCCTTGAGCTTCTCTGTTGCTGTGGTGGCTGAATCTTCCATGCCAGCGGAAGTACCACATGCGCGAGTGGTACTACCCCTTATGCACGGGCTGAAGGGGCATAACAGTTGGATTCCTTCCCCGCTATATAAGTGAGTCTTGTTCCCCAAGTGGACCGCTACCTCTTGAGCTTGCGTTGGTTTTCCCTTGAAGAGGAAAGGGTGATGCAGCGAAGTAGATAAGTATTTCCCTCAGTTGTTGAGAACCAAGGTATACATCCAGTAGGAGGAACAAGCAAGTCACCAATGGATGCACCTACACAAACAATCAAACTCGTGCACCCAACGCTATAAAGGGGTTGTCAATCCCTTCACGGTTATTTACAAGGATTAGATCTAATAGAGATAGGTGTGATAGATTGCGGAAAGTAAAAAGTAAATAAATTGCAACAAGGTATTTTTGGTATTTTTGGTTTATATATCTGAAAATATATTATGGAAATTAGACCCGGGGGGCCATATGTTTCACCAGAGGCTTCTCTCTTGAAGGAAAGTATAACGGTGGGTGAAAAAATTACTGTCGATCAATTAATAGGAAAAGGCGAAGAATTATGAAGATATCCAAGGCTATGATTATGCATATAGGCATCACGTCCATGTCAAGTAGACCGAAACGATTCTGTTTCTACTACTATTACTCCACACATCGACCGACTTCTGCCTGCATCTAGAGTATTAAGTTAATGAAGAAAAGAGTAACACATTAGGTAAGATGACATGATATAGAGGGATAAACTCAAGCAATATGATGAAAACCCCATCTTGTTACCCTTGATGGAAATAATACAATACGTGCCTCGCTACCCCTACTTTGTCACCGAGTGAGGACATCGCAAGATTGAACCCCAAACTAAGCACTTCTCCCATTGCAAGAATTACCAATCTAGTTGGCCAAACCAAACCAATAAATCGAAGATACTTGTAAATATATGAAATCATGAATATAAGAATTCCAAAAAGACTCAAATAATATTCATGGATAATCTGAACATAAACCCACAATTCATCGGATCTCGACAAACACACCGCAAAAGAGTATTACATCGGATTGATCTCCATGAAGATCATGAAGAACATGGTATTGAAGCACAAAGAGAGAGAGAGAACAAGCCATCTAGCTACTAGCTATGGCCCCGTAGGTCAGTGGTGGACTACTCACGCATCATCGGAGGGGCAATGGAGTTGATGTAGATGCCCTCCGTGATTGATTCCCCCTCTGGCAGATTACCGGAAAAGGATCCAAGATTGGATCTCTCGGGAACGGAGGCTTCTGGCAGAGGAAAAGTATTTGCGTGGCTCCTTTTGGTATTGGGGGAATATTTTGGTATTTATAGGAGGAAGATTAGGGCTAGGAGACCTGCCAGGAGGTGGCAAGCCTGCCAGGCATGACTAGGGCGGTGGCCATGCCCCCTGGCTTGTGACCTCCTGGCAGATGCCCTGACGCACACTCCAAGTCTGGTAGATCTCTTTCCTTCCAGTAAAAATCATTCTGAAGAATTTATTCCGTTTGGACTCCGTTTAATATTCTATATCTGCAATACTCAAAAACAAGGAAAAACAGAAACTGGGACTAGGCTCTATATTAATAAGTTAGTCCCAAAAATAATATAAAATAGCATATTAATGCATATAAAACATCCAAAACAGATAATATATTAGCATGACACAATCAAAAATTATAGATACATTGGAGACGTATCAGCATCCCCAAGCTTAATTCCTGCTCGTCCTCGAGTAGGGAAATGATAAAAACAGAATTTTTGATGTGGAGTGCTACCTAACATATTTATCCATGCAATATTCTCTATTGTGGCATGAATATTCAGATCCGTAAGACTAAAAAGAAAAGCTTAATGTTGACATAAAAACAATAAAATTTCAAGTATACTAGCAAAGCAATTGTATCTCTTCAAAATATAATGACAAAAGAAAGTTATCCCTACAATATTGTATAGTCTGGCTATGCTCCATCTTGCCCACATAAAGTATTTATATCATGCACAACCCCAATGAAAAGTCAAGCAATTGTTTCACACTTTTATTTTCTCAAACTTTTTCAACTCTCACGCAATACACGAGCGTAAGCCATGGATATAGCACTATAGGTGGAATAGAATATGGTGGAGGTTGTGAAGGAAAAGGAGAAGATAGTCTCACATCAACTAGGTGTATCAACGGGCTATGGAGATGCCCATTAATAGATATCAATGTGAGTGGGTAGGGATTTCCATGCAACGGATGCACTAGAGCTATAAGTGTATGAAAGCTCAAAAGGAAACTAAGTGGGTGTGCATCCAACTTGCTTGCTCATGAAGACCTAAGGCAATTTGAGGAAGCCCATCATTGGAATATACAAGCCAAGTTATATAATGAAAAATTCCCACTAGTATATGGAAGTGACAAAATAGGAGACTCTCTATCATGAAGATCATGGTGCTACTTTGGAGCACAAGTGTGGAAAAGTATAGTAACATTGTTCCTTCTCTGTGTTCTCTCATTTTTTTTATTTTGGTGGGCATCTAAGGCCTCTTTTTTTATTTGGGCTTCGCCATCCTCTTTTATTTTTCATAAGGTTCGGGGTCTCATCCCCACTTGTGAGGGAATCATCGCTTCCATCATCCTTCCTTCACATGGGACAATGCTCTAATAATGATGGTCATCACACTTTTATTTACTTACAATTGAAGAATTACAACTGAAAGTGATGGTGCGTGTCGTAATGAACGGAATGGTGGAAGTTGCATGGCAATGTATCTCGGAATGGCTATGGAAATGCCATAATAGGTAGGTATGGTGGCTGTTTTGAGGAAAGATATATGCTGGCTATTTTTAGGAAGGTGGGTTTATCGCACCAGCGAAAGTTGCGTGGTACTAGAGAGGCTAGATAAGGTGGAAGGGTGAGAGTGCGTATAATCCATGGACTCACATTAGTCATAAAGAACTCACATACTTATTGCAAAAGTCTATTAGTCATCAAAGCAAAGCATTAGACACATACCCCTAGGGGAGAGGTTGGTAGGAGTAAACCATCGCGCGCTCCCGACCCTCACACACAGGTCGACAATCTATAAACAAATCATGCTCCGACTTCCTTACATAACAGTTCACCATACGTGCATGCTATGGGAATCACAAACCTTTACACAAGTATTTTTTACCAATTCACAATTACTTCCTAACACGACTCTTAACATTACCATCTTTCTATCTCAAAACTTTATGCAAGGAATCAAACTTCTCATAATACTCAATGCACTTAATATGGAAGTTTTTATTATATCCCTCTTGGATGCCTATCATATTAGGACTAAATTCATAATCTAAACCAATTACCATGCTGTTTAAAGACTCTCAAAATAATATAAGTGAGGTACGAGAGTTCAATTATTTCTATAAAAGCAAACACCACCATGCTCTAAAAAGGTATAAGTGAAGCACCAGAGCAAAATTGCCTATCTCAAAAGATATAAGTGAAGCACAAAGAGTATTCTAATAAATTCATGATTAATGCATGTCTCTCTCAAAAGATGTGTGCAGGAAGGATGATTGTGGCAAGCTAGAAAGCAAAGACTCATATTATACAAGACGCACCAAGCAAAACACATATCATGTGGTGAATAAAAATATAGCCTCAAGTAAATTTACCGATGGATTGAAGATGAAAGAGGGGATGCCTTCCGGGGCATACCCAAGCTTAGGATATTTGGCATCCGTGAATATGACTTGGAGTGCCTTGGGCATCCCCAAGCTTAGGCTCTTGCCACTCCTTATTCCATAGTCCGTCAAATCTTTACCCAAAACTTGAAAACTTCACAACACAAAACTTAACAAAAAACTCGTGAGATCCGTTAGTATAAGAAAATAAATCACCACTTTAGGTACTGTTGTGAACTCATTATTTATTTATATTTGTGTAATACCTACTGTATTCTAACCTATCTATGGGTCATACCCCCCGATACATCAAAATAGGTACACAGCACAAAGAAAACATAATCTGTCAAAAACAGAACCGTCTGTAGCAATCTGAAAACTTCGTATACTTCTGTAACTCAAAAAATACTAAACAATTATAAGAACCTAGGAAATTTCTATATCAATCTTGTGTACAAAATTCAGACTCATTATACGCTCTGAAAATTTTGTAAAATTCCTGTACTGGGTGCAAAAGTTTCTGTTTTTCAGCAAGATCAAATCAACAGCCCCCGTAGACCATCCCAAAGGTCTTACTTGGCTCAAACACTAATTAAAAAACCAAAACACAATTACTACATAAGTAATAATGTGGGAAACACTCAAAAACATAAGCAAAAACAGAACATAAAAATAAAATTGGGTTGCCTCCCAACAAGCGCTATTGTTTAACGCCCCTAGCTAGGCAAAACGCAATAGATCTAGGTATTGTCATAATAGTAAGGGAGATCATCCATGCTCATATCATACTCCTTTATTTCAGCGGCAAGTTTCCTTTGTGGTAAGCAAAAATAATCAAAAGGGCTGAATTTAATAGGATAAGGATCCTTAAGATCAAGTGCGGGAGGAATAGGTTCCTCCTTCGCCCCCCTATAGTGTATAATCAATTAATCATTATAAGCTTTCCTTTGGGTGAAAGTCATAAGACTCTTTATTAGTATGAACTCTAATCCGTTGTTTTGTATAGCAAAATTATCATTGAGTTCAGAAATCTTATCAATCGAAACCTCGGTAGGGACCCCTTTTCTCAAATTTTCATTGTAAGCAACATAATCCAGGGATTGCAAGTCTCCTTAGATTCTGACATGATGACAAGGAATATATCTAGAACGCAAGCAAACAAAGGGAAAACAAAAAGGAGAACAGAAGAAGGGCGAATAAAAAGGCAAATCTTTTTGGTATTTTCTGAAAATCGTTTTAGAAGTCGGGGAGAGGAAAACGAGAGGCAAATGGCAAATAAAGTAAATGCAAGAGATGAGTTTGTGATGGGTACTTGGTAGGCTTGATGTGTATCCTCCCCGGCAACGGCGCCAGAAATTGGCAAGTTGATGGGAGAGTTCTTGTCTTGACTTGCTAAGTATCCTCCCCGGCAACGGCGCCAGAAATCCTTCTTGCTACCTCTTGAGCTTGCACTGGTTTTCCCTTGAAGAGGAAAGGGTGATGCAGCGAAGTAGATAAGTATTTCCCTAAGTTGTTGAGAACCAAGGTATCAATCTAGTAGGAAGAACAAGCAAGTCACCAATGGACGCACCTACACAAACAATCAAACTCTTGCGCCCAATGCTATAAAGGGTTTGTCAATCCCTTCATGGTTATTTGCAAGGATTAGATCTAATAGAGATAGGTGTGATATATTGCGGAAAGTAAAAAGTAATTAAATTGCAGCAAGGTATTTTTGGTATTTTTGGTTTATAGATCTGAAAATGTATTATGGAAAGTAGACCCGGGGCCATAGGTTTCACCAGAGGCTTCTCTCTTGAAGGAAAGTATCACAGTGGGTGAACAAATTACTGTCGAGAAATTGATAGAAAAGCGAATAATTATGATGATATCCAAGGCAATGATTACGCATATAGGCATCACGTTCGTGTCAAGTAGACCGTAACGATTCTGCATCTACTACTATTACTCCACACATTGATCAAATCGTGCCTACATCTAGAGTATTAAGTTCATGAAGAACAGAGCAACGCATTAGGTAAGATGACATGATATAGAGTGATAAACTCAAGCAATATGATGAAAAACCCATATTGTTACCCTTGATGGCAACAATACAATACGTGCCTCGCTACCCCTACTTTGTCACTGGGTGAGAACACCGCAAGATTGAACCCAAAACTAAGCACTTCTCCCATTGCAAGAATTACCAATCTAGTTGGCCAAACCAAACCAATAACTCAAAGAGACTTGCAAAGATATGAAATCATGCATATAAGAATTCCGAAAAGACTCAAATAATATTCATGGATAATCTGAACATAAACCCACAATTCATCGGATCTCGACAAACACACTGCAAAAGAGTATTACATCGGATAGATCTCCATGAAGATCATGAATAACATGGTATTGAAGCATAAATAGAGAGAAGAAGCCATCTAGCTACTAGCTATGGACCCGTAGGTCTATGGTGGACTACTCACGCACCATCGGAGGGGCAATGGAATGGTTGTAGATGCCCTACGTGATCGAATCCCACTCCGGCAGATTATCGGAAAAGGCTCCAAAATTGGATCTCTTGGGAACAGAGGCTTTTAGTGGCGGAAAAGTATTTGCGTGGCTCCTTTTGGTATTGGGGGAATATTTGGGTAGTTATAGGAGGAAGATTAGGGCTAGGAGACCTGCCAGGATGTGGCAAGCCTGCCAGGCACGGCTAGGGGGGTGGCCGCACCCCCTGGCTTGTGACCTTGTTGTAGATGCCCTGATATGCACTTCAAGTCTGGTAGATATCTTTCCTTCCAGAAAAAATCATTCCGAAGATTTTATTCCGTTTGGACTCCGTTTAATATTCCATATCTGCAATACTCAAAAACAAGGAGAAAACAAAAACTATCTCTGGCCTCTAGATTAATAAGTTAGTCCTAAAAATAATATAAAATAACATATTAATGCATATAAAACATCCAAAACAGATAATATAATAGCATGACACAATCAAAAATTATAGATACGTTGGAGACGTATGATGGACTTGCCTCTTATCATCCCAAAAGCTCCATTGATGCTCAAAGCTCCATCATATCCATAAACAAGTAGATCGAAACGATTCCGCATCTGCTACTATTACTCCACTTTGAGAGCACTCTATGCTTTCCTCTCTAGGTATTAAGTTCATAACAAATGGAGTAATGCTTGGAGCAAGGTGACATGATGTAGACAAAATAAGACAAGCAATATGTTTAGATCCCGTCATTTTATCCTTAATGACGACAATATAAATATGTGTCTTGTCCCCTTCTGTCACGAGGATATAGAGCACCGCAAGATTGAACCCACCACAACGCACCACTCCCGCTGAAGATAAAACCATCCAGTTGGGCAAACCCAACTGATAGATCAGAGAGAAATACAAAGCTATAATAAGCATGCATAATAGAACTCAGAGGATACCCAATTACTTTCAATGAATAATATTATCATAAACCACAATTCATCAAGTCCGAACAAACACACCGCAAAAAAGGATTACATCAGATAGATCACCGTGGGAATCACAGTGAACTTTGTAATGAAGATCAAAGTGAGAGAAGAAGACATCTAGGTACTAGCTATGGACCTGTAGGTTTGCGGTGGACTACTCACACATCATAATGGAGGCAGGAAGGTTGATGTAGATGGCCCCAGTGGTCGATTCCCCTCCGATAGAGTACCAAAAGGTCACCAGATGGCGTCCAGTCGGAAGAGAAGCTTGCGGAGACGGAAAAAGTGTTTCGGGTGGCTCTCTATTGGTTTCTGAATTTTAGAGAATTTATGGCTGTGGAATTTGGTCAGACAGAGCCGCGAGGGGCCCACAAGGCATCAGGGTGCGCCTACCCCCTGGACGGGCCATGTTGCCTTGTCGTCTCCTCGTCTCGCTTCTAGTCTCCCGCCGAATCTTCCTCGGTCTCTTTTGTACAAAAAACTCATCAAAAAAATTCGTAGCCTTTGGAATTCCTTTGGTATCGATTTCTTGGAAAACAAAAAACAGGCAAAAACAACAACTAACACTTGGCACTGGGTTAATTGGTTAGTTCCCCAAAATGATATGAAATAGCATATAAAGTATCCTACATCTATAATATAATAGCATGGAATAAAAAATATAGATATGTTGGAGACGTATCAGCATCCCCAAGCTTAATTCATGCTCGTCCTCGAGTAGGTAAATGATAAAAACATAATTTTTTATGTGACATGCTACCCACATGTAATCTATTTTTAACTATGATCAATGAGAGACGATGAACTAATTGATATCAACATAATAATATCCATAAACATAAATAAGATAATCATAACTTTTCAAAATATACGATCCTTAAAGAATGTTATTCCCTACTCATATATCATATCAAGCATGGCATGAATCCGTCTTCACTATATAAGTATAAATCACGAGCACCCTGCTGTCAAACTAGGCAACTGGATGGTACTTCTAATGCGCTTCAGCATTTTCAACTTCATGCAATTCATGAGCGTGAATGGTGGATGTAACATATGGGTGGAAAAGAGTATGGTGGTATATATCAAAGGAGTCAAAGTGGAAAAGAAACTATCACATCAACTAGGCGGATCAACGGGCTATGGAGATGCCCATCAATCAATATCAATGCGATGAGTAGGGATTACCATACAATGGATGCACTAGAGCTATAAGTGTATGAAATCGCAACGGAAGCTAAGTGGGTGTGCATCAAACTAGCTTGCTCATCAAGACCTCAGACATTTGAGGAAGCCCATCATCAGAATATACAAGCCAAGTTATATAATGAAAAATTCACACTAGCATCTGAAAATGACAACTCGGGAGACTCTCTATATGAATAAGGTGGTGCCACTTTGAGGCACAAGTGTGGTAAATGAATAGTAGCACTACCCTTCTATCTTTTCTCTTATTTTTTTCATGGTGGGCTTTTCTCCTCTCTTTTTTCGCCTCCCCCCATTTATTTTTCTTTTTTTCGTCCGGAATCTCGTCCCGACTTGTGCGGGAATTATCCATCATCCTTTCCACACTGGTACAGTGCTATAATAATGATGATCATCACACTTTTATTTACTTACAACTCAACATAAAACAATATGACTATAATGCCTTTGGTAGTGTACCAGGATGTGAAATGATCCAACATAACATGTGGAAATGATGAATGATGTATTTGCCACAAATACTATGTCAGCTATATGATCATGCAAAGCAATATGATGATGAACATAAAGTCATGTGATAGAATGGTGGAAGTTGCATGGCAGTATATCTCAGTATGGCTATGGAAATGTCATGATAGGTAGGTATGGTGGCTGTTTTGCGTAAAATATAAGGAGGGTTATGTGTTATAGAGTGTATCATATCACGGGTTTGGATGCACCGATGAAGGTTGCACCGACTCTCGAGGTGAGAATAGGCAATGCACGGTACTAAAGACGCTAGCAATTACGAAAAGGTGAGAGTGCGTATATCCATGGATTCACATTAGTCATATATAAATCACATACTTATTGTAAAGCCTTATTATCTCTCTCTAAGCAAAGTACTACTTCATACCCCTAGGGAGGAGACTGGTAGGACTTAACCATTGCGCGCTCCCAATTTGAACAACACGATGGGATTTCAGTTCAGACGTAAAAATGCTCACACATCATCACCATGACATAGTTAATACTTAGATGAATAACAAATAACAAGATTTAAACATCGACATCTCTACTAACCAACAATCATGTACTCATGCCCTTTCATATTACTACATCAATATAATCAACTCATGTTTCTTATTTAGTGAGCTACATGAAAGTTTTTATTATACCCCCTTAAATACCTATCATTCATGGACTAGTCTTATAACTCGTGCCTAATTATTTAAGTGAAGAATGAAAGTTCAATTATTTCTACAAAATCTAAAAGCTGTCGTGCTCTAAATACATATTAGTGAAGCACTAGAGCAACTGCCTAGCTTAAAAGATATAAGTGAAGCATATAGAGTATTATAACAAATTATGATAACCGCATGTCTCTCTCAAATATGTGTGTCCAGAAAACAATGATTGTGGC
This sequence comes from Hordeum marinum, assembly GCA_022496015.1. Taxonomy (NCBI): domain Eukaryota; kingdom Viridiplantae; phylum Streptophyta; class Magnoliopsida; order Poales; family Poaceae; genus Hordeum; species Hordeum marinum. The sequence goes on along the minus strand of CM039677.1, from coordinate 136,698,938 downwards.
AATTAAAATAAAAACAAAATATAACACATGAGGCTCCAAGCAAAACACATATCATGTGATCAATAAAAATATAGCTCCAAACGACATATCAATAGATTGGAGACGAAAGAGGGGATACCTTGCGGGCCATCCCCGAGCTTATATGCTTCAATATTTCTTGAATATTATGTTGGCATGACTTCAGAATCCCCAAGCTTAGGGTCTTTCCACTCCTCATTCCTTGATCCATCGTTCTCTCACCCAAAACTTGAAAACTTTAGCACACAAAACTCAACAAAACGTTATGAGATCCTTAGTCTAATAGACATTTCAAATACTTAGGTACTATTATAAATTGATTCATATTTCATTATTTCATAATACATACTATATTCTAACTTCTCCATGGCTTATGCCCCCAATACAGTCCATAACATCATCAAAACGAGCAAACTATGCAAGCAAAAAACAGAGTTTGTCTAAAACAGAACAATCTGTAAATATTTGTAGCAAACCCATACTTATGTAACTCCGAAATTTAAAAAATTAGGAAATACTTGGAGTTTTTTATAACAATATTGTGTAAAAAATTCAGATCAAAAGTACATTTCAATAAAATCAAGCAAATTCCATAGTGGACGCAAAATTTGTGTTTTTGCACCATATCAATTCTACTATCTTCCAAATCATCCCAAAGGCTTTACTTGGAACAATCACTAATTTAAACATAAAAACACAATCATTAGAGTAGAAATAATCATTTAAACACACCAAAACATAAATTAAAACAAAAAAATTAAGATAATTATTGGGTTGCCTCCCAACAAGCGTTATTGTTTTATGCCCCTAGCTAGGCATAATGCATAATATCAATTATTGTCACCCTTCGAATTGATTCCATACGTGGACCTCATAATAGATTCATAAGGTGGTTTAATTTTCTTTCTAGGGAAGTGTTCCATCCCTTTTTAATGGGAATTGGGATCTTATATCACCTTCTTTCATGTCAATAATAGAACGTATACTACGTAGGAAAGGCATACCAAGTATAATAGGACAAGACGGATTGCATTAAATATCAAGAACAATGGAATTAAAGGGTACATGATTCTATTTTCAACAATAAGAACATCATTATTCTACCCAATAGTTTTTCTTATTAGTGGAATCCGCTAAATGCAAGTTAAGAGCACATTCATTTATATCGGTGAGACCTAGCACATCACATAAAGATTTTGGATTTTTAGAAACGCTAACACCAAGGTCACACAAAAGCATTGCATTAATAAACTTTAAGATTTATTTTAATAGAGGTTCCCATTCATGATGTAACTTTCTAGGTATTGAAACCTCTAACTAAAGTTCTCCTCATGAGCTTTTATCATAGCTTCTACAATATGTTTAGTAAAAGATTTATTTTGTTCATAAGGATTAGGTGAGGTAATCATGGTTTGCAACAAGGAAATACATTCAACTACAGAGAAAATTTCATAATTAAAATCCTTGTAATCCAAAGTAGAAGGGTGCATCACTATTTAAAGTTATGACCTCTCCGAACCCACTTTTATCATTTTTATCAATAAGATCATCACCCTCTGAACAAACGGGACGCCTTCTAGCTAAAATTGACTCATCTACAGTCCATTTATAATAATTTTGAAGATTTATAAATGAATATTAAATATGAGAAACACAAATCATTTTAACATCTTCATCATAATTACAATAAAAACTAGGACGAATCGCTTTTTCTAGGAATTCTCGCTTAGCTCTCAACCTAGCGGTTCTATACTTACTTTCACTAATATATATTTGAATGGATTCCATATAATTATTAATATCATGCTTGGGTGAGAATTTTTTAACTTTTAAGAGTTTACACAATCATGAGCAATCCTATCCATATGTCTAGCCATATTGTCAACTTTATGTAATTTTTCTTCTACCATAGTATTGAAAATCTTGTGAGAACTAATATATTCTTTAACTGTGTTCTCAAGATTAGAGGGAATACTATTATTATTATTGGAAAAATTGCCATAGGAATTACCATAAGAGTTGCCATAATTATTAGAGGAATTACCAGGATACGGTATATAATTGAAATTACGTATATAAGCGTTGTTATTGAAATTATTTCTAGAGATAAAGTTCACATCAATAGAATCATTATTTTTCTAAATAAAATTAGGTAGTGTAACATCATTAGGAAAAATTCTAGCATTCTTATTTGCAACCATATTCATAAGAGAATACAACTTATCAGTCAAAGTAGCGATTTCTTCAAGAGAACTTCTTAACAGCTGGAGCTCGCTCGGCGTGCCATTGAGAATAATTTTTCAAGATATTATACAGTAATTTAGTATCTTCTACTAATGTGATCTCCATAAAGGTACCACCTGCATCAGAGTCTAGAAGATTTCTCGACACAAAGTTTAGTCCCGCATAGAAATTTTGTCTTATCATCCATACATTCAAGCCATGAGTGGGAAAATTTCTAATCATCAATTTAATTATCTCACATGCCTTTGAAACATGTTATTTATCATGTTGTTTAAAATTCATAATTTGTTTTCCGAGAGAAATAATCTTAGCAGGAGGGAAATGCTTGACAATAAAAGCATCCTTATACTTATCTGAAGTGCCAATACTATTGCGTGGCAAGGATGAAACCCAAGTTTTAGCTTTATCTCTTAGTGAGAAAGGAAATAATTTCAGTTTAAATACATCATTATCCACATCCTTTTCTTTTGCATATCACATAATTCAACGAATGTATTAAGATGTGAAGCAGCGTCCTCATGACTTCTAGCAAATTGTTCTTTCATAACAAGATTCGGCAAAGCGACATTATTTAAAAAGCTTCCTCACTAGTGGTGGATGGTATTGGAGCAATAATAAAATCATTATTATTAGTATTTGAAAATTCACATAATTTGGTATTTTCTTAAGAAATAGTGGCAAAACAAGTAAAGTAGCAAGCAAACGAGTAAACTAACAAGTAAACCAGATAACTAAGCAAACAATCAAATATAAATATATATTTTATTTTTTATTTTTATATAAAGAAAAATATAACAACAAATAAAAAGTAGAACAAGCAAAATATAAATTATTTGTATGGACATGACGAGAATTTGATGATATCTCCCCAACAACGACGCTAGAAATTCTTCCTGCTACTTGTGAGTTGTGTTGGGATTTCCCCCCAAAGAGGAGATGAGATGAAACAAATAGAGATAGGTATTTACCTAAGTGAGAACCAAGGTTATCGAACCAATAGGAGAACCAAGCAAACTTCTTTCAACAACACCTACACACACAAAACCAAACACTTGCACCCAACGCGGGCAAGAGGGTTTTGAAGCCCCTTGAAATCGTTACTTGGAAGGATTAAATCTTGATAAAAATAGATATTGTAAAATAATAAAAATGTAAAGTAAATAAAATACATCAAGATAATTTTGGAATTTTTACATTTATGGTTAAGTAGACCCAGGGTCCATAGTGTTCGCTAGATGCTTCTCTCTTGAAAATAGCATACTGTCGGCCAATTGGAAGAATTACACAAAGTTATGAAATTTTATTCATGACAAAAATCATGTATATAGGCATCATGTCCATAAACAATTAGATAGAAATGATTATGCATCTACTACTATTACTCCACTTCGAGAGCGCTTCTATGTTTGCCACTCTAGGTATTAAGTTCATAACAAACAGAGTAATGCTTGGAGCAAGGTGACATAATGTAGACAAAATAAGACGAGCAATATGTTCACATCCCGTCATTTTATCCTTAATGGCAACAATATAATATGTGTCATGTCCTCTTCTATCATGAGGATATATAGCACTGCAAGATCTAACCCACTACAACGCACCACTCCCGCCGAAATTAGATGGTACTTATAATGTGCTTCAGCATTTTCAACTTCACGCAATTCATGAGAGTGAACGGTGGATGTAGCATATGGGTGGAAAAGAGTATGGTGGTATATATCAAAGGAGTCAAAGTGGAAAAGAAACACTCGCATCAACTAGGCGGATCAATGGGGTATGGAGATGCACATCAATCAATATCAATGCGATGAGTAGGGATTGCCATACAATGGATGCACTAGACCTAAGCTAAGTGGGTGTGCATCCAACTTGCTTTCTCATGAAGACCTCGGGCATTTGAGGAAGCCCGTCAACGGAATATACAAGCCAAGTTCTATAATGTAAAAATACCCACTAGCATATTAAAATGGTAACTTAGGAGACTCTTTATATGAAGAACATGGTGCCACCTTGAGGCACAAGTGTGGTAAATGGATGGTAACACCGCCCCTTCTCTCTTTTATCTCATTTTTTCATGCTTTTTTCGCATCCCCATTTTCCTTTCTCTCTCTCTCTCTCTTAAATTTTATTTTTCATTCTGAGTCTCATCCTGTTTTTTGGGGGAATCATCGTCTCCATCATCCTTTCCTCACTGGGATAGTGCTCTAAGAATGATGATCATCACACTTTTATTTACTTACAACTCAATATACAACTCAACATAAAACGATATGACTCTATATGAACGCCTCTGGTAGTGTACCAGGATATGCAATGATCTAGCCTAACATGTAGACAATGATGAAAGGTGTCTTTGCCACAAATACCATGTCAGCTATATGATCACGCAAAGCAATATGATGATGAACACACAAGTCATGTGACAAAATGGTGGAAGTTTCATGGCAATATATCTTGGAATGGCTATGGAAATGCCATGATAGGTAGGTATGGTGGCTTTTTTGAGGAATATATAAGGAGGTTTATGTGTGATAGAGCGCATCATATCGCAGGGTTTGGATGCACCGACAAAGGTTGCGCAGACTCTCGAGGTGAGAATGGGAAATACATGGTACCGAAGAGGCTAGCAATTACGAAAAAGTGAGAGTGTGTATATCCATGGATTCACATTAGTCATAAAGAACTCAGATACTTATTGTAAAGCCCTATTAGATCTCTCAAGGCAAAGTACTACCGCATACCCCTAGGGAGGAGGTTGGTAAGAGTTAACCATCGCCCCCTTCGAACAACACGATGGGATTTTATTTCAGACATAAAAATGCTCACACATCATCACCATGCCATGGTTAATACTTGGATGAATAAAAAATAAAAAGCTTTAATTATCGATATTTCTACCAACCAAAAATCATGTGATCATGCCCTTTCATATTAGTACATCAATATAATCAACTCATGTTTCTTCTTTAGTGAGCTATATGAAAGTTTTTATTATATCCCCCTCGAATACCTATCCTTTTTGGACTAGTCTTGTAACTCGCACCATTTACCATTCTTATTTCTTATTATACTCTCAAAAATATTTAAGTGAAGCATGAGAGTTCAATTATTTCTACGAAATCTGAATGTTGTCGTGTTCTAAAAGATATAAGTGAAACACTACAACATCTGCCTAGCTCAAAAGATATAAGTTAAGCATATAGGGTAGGGATTTTTATTTCTGTGCCCCTGGTTCCTTAGTTGTACTCATTCATCCCCACGCTCTTAACTTTTGCTCACTTTTCCCCACTCCCTTGCCTGGAACCCTCAGAATTGGTCATAGTGAATGTTGCCGTTGGGTCAATGCTTAACCGTTAACTTTGACAAGTGGGGCCGCACTGAACTATGTCGCCCGTTGGACCTACCAAGTGGGGCCGTGTTGGACCGTGTCGCCCTCCTTTGACCATTCTGACGTGTGGGGCCATGCTGGACTGTGTCGCCAATTGGACCTGCCAAGTGGGGTCGCATTGGACCGTGGTGCTGGTTGGACCGTTGGGTTGTGGTTCCGATTGGGCCGTTGCATTAAACGCCCACGTGCATCATGCGCTGATGCATGCCGTCATGATAAGCCTGCTATGCATGCGCGACATGAACCAGCCACCCTGCATGCATGCGCCGACGCACGCTGCTAGGGACGCAGCCTTCTTGTGAGCTGCCACGAGACGCATCGTCTGTCGCTGCTGCTGATTCATCCCTTCTTGCAAGCGCCTCCTTGATCGATTCATAGTTCACACCATCTCAGCCTTTGACCTCCGCAGCATCAATTCAATGCGGCAATTAAAGTCTAGGGCATACCGATCGACGTGCGCTGCCACGATATAGAAGCCTGCTATGCATGCCATGTGATCGAGCTAGTCTGCCTGCATGCGTGACGCCACGGACGCAACGATGGTCACTTCCGTTGTTCCTCTTTTCTCGCATGCGTCACAAATTCAAATTTCTTTGACCTCCTCTCCTTGACTGTCAAGGCACCTATCCGGCTCCCCATAATTATCCATAGATGGCTATTTAAGCCAGACAACATCCCCCAACCCTAGCTCATCCGCCTGCTCCCTGTCCCCGCCGGGACCCGAGCACTCCCCTCTCCAAGACCATCGGCCATGCCACCACGCCACTAGCACTACACAATTGAAGACCGTCTCTTCCTCCTTCGGCAGGCCCAAATCCGGAGGCAAGCGAGGCTACCTCTGGAACCGAAGGAGGATTTCATGGAGGAGTCAGAGATGGGGAAGGAGGAGGTAGAGGTGCAGGCACAGGAGCCGGAGGAGGAGGCGCCATCGCAGGAGCCGTAGTTGGAGGCGTCGCCACAGGAAGCAAAAGTAGAGGTGCCGCCGGAGGAGCTGGAAGTGGAGGCACCGCCGGTATACTATCTATGGCCCGACCAGGTGGTGATCGCCGGAGGAGCTGGAAGTGGAGGCACCGCCGGTATACTATCTATGGCCCGACCAGGTGGTGATCCTCAACTCCATCCACTCGGAAGCAGCTACACAGGCCCGACGTCTTCATCAACAGCAGATGGAGGCAGCGCGGGCGGCGCAGGTGGCGGCCCAGGCAGACCCGGCTTGGGCGCAGGCGGATCAAGCCATCTCCGACTATGAAGAGGCATAGTGCACTAGGTAGTATGTAGAATATATATTGTATGCTTTCGCTATTATGCTCTCTAAGCTAGTTTAGCTGACTCTGGTTGCTGGTTATTTTCTCTAGTGTCATGGATGATTGTAGGGCACCCTATGTTTTATGTAAGAACTATGCTATGTTTGCTACTTTCTATGTTATGGTTATATGCTTGCTACGTGAGATATCAGTAGATGGATATGGTGTCGTAGCCGAGCCCTAGACATGCTCTCTAGATGGATATGGTGCGGTAGCCAAGCCCTAGACATGCTCTCTAGATGGATATGGTGGCTAATGGTGCCACCGGACTATATTTTAGACATGGTTTATGATGGATATGATGATCTACATAATTAAATCTGACATGCTCTTAATAATAAATTTTCCATGTTATACAAAAAAATCATGTATAAAACAAAAACAAAAACAAAAAGGGAAATCGTGTATACAATATTTTTCTTTTAACAAAAAGATGTTTATAATACCTGCATGTCAAAAAATCAAAGTGTTGTGCCGTAGGCTATAGACAGAAGGGAATTGCCACGATATGTAAAAATAAATTTGACATGGGCAAGTTCAATAATAAATTTGTCATGGTATCTACACTAACAATGACATGGAAAAAGTTATTCTTAAGTTCACCATGGCAATTATTTGTACAAAAATGCCATGGGACAAAAGTTGTACTGCTAACAATAAATCGATTTTTATTTAGCATGGCAATAAATGGATTTACCATGGCAATAATCAAGCAAAAAACATAGCCAACGCGTGCACTATTTTTTAGGCCTCTTTTATCTTTGTGGGCCTTTGACACTCAACACAATGCGATGGCCCAACCAGAGCTTAGTTTGAATTTGGGCCCTAGAACAATGTTTTTTTCTTCTGTGGTCGGTGTTGTCTGACGAAACTGAAAATGTACAAAACCGACAAAACTGACATGATCCACAAATTAAGCAACACAGAGCATAGAGCACATGATCCACAAATTTAAGAAAATCCTGAAGCACATGATCCACAAATTTAAGCAAATCCGAGAGCACACGATCCACAAATTTAACCAAATCCTAGAGCACATGACACCACACTAATAACATGTCTAACGAGTGATGACCAGCAAGTAAGAAAATCCTAGAGCAACTATACAAAAATAAAATCCTAAAGCTATCAGTTTCGCCTGCTTGTTCAATTGAATCATCTACTTCAACTTCTTGTTCATATTCTTTAATTCCCCCTTCAGATCTGCATCCCCAACTGTCGGAGCAGCACTTTCAGAGACCAAATTGGTTAGTGCTGACGGCAGATTGAGATCCCGGGTCGGGACCCCATTGCGTTGAATCCGCTGAATGTAGTCATTCAGACATTCGAAATGTGTGCATTTCTTCACGATCTGAAACGAAAACATGAACCCTAAATCCCAGATCCAAGGAAAAAGAATTAAAAGCAAATAGAAAAATAAATCAGAGAATTAAAGGCAAAATGAGATCTAACCTGCCCCTTTGGCTTGCTCGCGCATTTCACGAACTCGCACCCATAGTTGCCATTCTTGACCACCTACGAAGTCAACCGTACTAGTGGCGCGCTGAGTGAGCAGTCAGAACATCGCTCCATGGGAAGTGGACCATAGTGGGTCCACGAGGGGCGGGAGGCTGAAGTGGAGCTCGACATATCGCCCAAAGTCGCCGGAGAAGAAGAAGCAGAGGAGTGGCTCCTCTCGTCGCCGGAGAAGAAGAAGGAGAGTAGTGGCTCCTGTCGTCGTCGCATAATAAGCAACAGAAGAAAGGGGAGGCAAGGGTGGGCGAGCACAACCAACAACTCTTGTGGATCGCCCCACGATCCAACGATGTGAAGTTGTCCATGTGATCCAACGACGCGGAGGGCTTTCGCTTGGCGCTAGGGTATGATCGAATGGCTGACCCTTCGCCGCGTGGTTTAGAGGGGTTTTGAGCTGGTCAACGGGGTTTCCAAGGCTTTGACTGAGCATAACTAATTTAAAAAAAATCGAAAATATGAAACCTTCGCCATTCGTCATTTTATAAGACACACTAACGAGGAAAAATACTAAACTTGGTATACGGACATTTACAAAAAAACCCTAGCTGGCACGATCGATGTCAAATGAGCACCATTAATTAAAAAAATAAAAAATATATAAAACCGGTGCCCAATGTTGTCTTGTGTGACATGTTACCAACCAAAAATCATAAACTTTGTCTATGGACATTTTCATGAAAAATCCTTCACACATATGAGCTATCACGCACAACATTTCATAGAGCCCAAGGAGAGGAGGTAGGGTTCCCTTTGGTTTTTGAAAATTTAAAAAAAATCAAAAACATCACAAAAGCTTGATTTCAAAGTGAATAAGAAGGATCTGAACTTAGTTTTCCATTTTCATATTTTAAACATGTTTTAATGGTTTTCTATTAAAGTATATTTTTTTCAAAAAAATGCAAAAATGCGAAGATTAATTCAATAAATGGTGATACTTCGAATATACACTATATAAATTGAATAGGTGTTAATAATTTTTTTTGGCTCATTTAGAGTAGCTCTTATCCTGTTTTTCCTTGGTCTTCCTGGTGGTCTAGATAGTATAGGAAAATGGAGTTTGAACCCTCGGTCTACTATGTTCCATTGGTCTTTTCCCAAGAGTGCAGGCACATTTTCAGCATAAGCAGCCCTAAATTTGGCAACAGAGAAATATTCAGAGCAATACTGATCAACTTCACTATCTTCACCTCCAATACCAGTCATGAGATGTAGGGCATGTATGCACGGCTTCCCACAGATTTGCCATTGCCTAAAACTGCATTCCTTAGTTTCAAGGTTCACTGGATATCTCCATTCCCTATTTCTACTGTTAGTGTATGTCACGTCAGCCTCGTATGTCGACGATTGAATGCATTTCATCCTTAGTCCTCTTACCTTGGCATGCAATGCCTTAATCAGAGATGGGAGCATAAGATGGCCAACATATTGTGTTTCTGCAATTCTTTTATGAAGAGCCATCTTTATCATGATCATCTGCCTGATCTTATCAAATGCTTGCCACAATAAAATCCCTTTCACTAACTTGAACTTTGCATTGAAACACTCAGCTAGGTTACTGGTCACATAGTCTACTTTGCAGATTTCATTGAATTTGCTTCTTGACCACACCTTTCCATGATGTTCATCCATGTACTCCTTCACCAAAGGATTGTGAGCATACAACACTCTCAAATGGTGCTCATGCTTCCTCAAGCTGCATGTGTATGATGCTGGACATATGTTCTCATCATAAACTTTGCCTTTGAATTTATTTTTAAAATTCTGCGCTAGGTCTCGCATACATCCCCTATGTTCCACTCCAGAGAATACAATTTCTACTGCACAACCCTTGCAAGCATTTATGTGTATAACTAAACCTGAGGGTGTGCCTATAATGTTGCGCAACTGCTACAGAAACCAGACCCAACTCTCCTCGGACTCTACCTCCAACACACCAAATGCAACTAGGAATAGCCAGTCGTGTCCATCAACTACAGAAGCCGCTGCTAGCTGGCCTCTCCATCTTCCATTCAAAGCAGTTGCATCGACCACCAAATAGGGCCTACAACCATTTAGAAACCTCTGCCAGCAAGCCTTGAAACCAACAAAAGCCCTCCCGAAGCACTCCTTTGATAACCCACAAGTGTAGGGGGTCAGTTGTAGACTTTGTCGATAAGTAAGAGTGTCAAACCCAACTAGGAGCTAAAGGTAGAACAAATATTCCTCAAGTTCTATCAACCACCGATACAACTCTACGCACGCTTAACATTCGCTTTACCTAGAACAAGTATGAAACTAGAAGTGCTTTGTAGGTGTAACGGGATAGGTTTGCAAGATAATAAAGAGCACGTAAATAAAAACTAGGGGCTGCTAAGATAAAGTAACAACTAAGTTAGTTTAACGAGTGTGGAAAAGTGGTGGTAGGAGTTGCGGAATTGTCCCTAGGCAATCGATAACTAGACCGGTCATCATTATTGCAATTTTATATGAGGGAGAGGCATAAGCTAACATACTTTCTCTACTTGGATCATATGCACTTATGATTGGAACTCTAGCAAGCATCCGCCACTACTAAAGATCATTAAGGTAAAACCCAACCATAGCATTATAAGGTATCAAGTCCTCTTTACTCCCATATGCAACAACCCACCTACTCGGGTTTATGCTTCTGTCACTCACGCAACCCACCATAGGCAAATCATGAACATATTGCTACACCCTACAACGAGGATCCCTCACGCTTGTGCGACATGGAGAGAACCATAGGACAACACCAATAATAACAAATGCAACTCAAACCAACCATGATCATTAATCAACCCATAGGACAACAAAAATCTACTCACACATCATAGGATTGCAACACATCATTGGATAATAACATGAAGCATAAAACACCATGTTCAAGTAGAGGGTACAACGGGTTGCGGAAGAGTGGACCGCTATAGATAGATGGGGGAAGGTTATGGAGGTGTTCGTGAAGATGACGGAGTTGTTGGAGTAGATCGTCGTCATGATGATGGCCCCAGCAGCGTTTCGGTGCCACCGGGAGAGAAGGGGGAGAGCCACCTCCTTCTTCTTCTTCCTTGAACTTCCCCCTATATGGGATAAGGGTTTACCCTCTGGTCCATGGCCTCCATGGCGGTGGAGGAGTGAGAGCCCCTCCGAGATTGGATCTCTCTTTCTCTGTGTTTCCTTCTGTTTCTATGCTCCCAAATTCTTGCCTTTCACTGTTTCTTAAATATCCACAGATTCGTAACTCCGATTGGGATGCAATTTTGAGGGGATCTTTAGTATAAAAACATCTTACTTGTGGACAAAGTACAGCCCCAACGGACCTAAGGGGTGTCCACAAGCCTGACAGGCGCGACCAGGGGGGCTGGGTCGTGCTTAGCAGGCTTGTGACCTCCTCGGGCATCGTCTCATGTTGATTGTTTTCCCCAAAAATCACATATATTCCAAAAAAATCTCCGTAAGGTTTTAATGTGTTTGGACTTCATTTGATATGGATTTTCTACGTAACAAAAAACATGCAACAAACAAGAACTGGCACTGGGCACTGGATCAATATGTTAGTCCCAAAAATAGTATAAAAAGTTGCCAGAAGTATATCAAAATTGTAGAATATTGGCATGAAACAATCAAAAATTATAGATACGACGGAGACATATCAGCATCCCCAAGCTTAATTATTGCTTGTCCCCGAGTAGGTAAATGATAAAAAAGATAATTTTTGATGTGGAATGCTACCTAGCATAATTTTGATCATATAATCTAATCGTGGCATGAATATTAAGACACGAGTGATTCAAATCAATAGTCTATCATTTGACATTAAGACAATAATACTTTAAGCATACTAATAAAGCAATTGTATCTCTTCAAAATATAATGGCAAAAGAAAGTTATCCCTATAATATCATATGGTCTGGCTATGCTCCATCTTCCCCACACAAAGTATTTATATCATGCACAACCCTGATGACAAGTCAAGCAATTGTTTCACACCTTTTATTTTCTCAAACCTTTTCAACTCTCACGCAATACATGAGCGTGAGCCATGGATATAGCACTATAGGTGGAATAGAATATGGTGGAGGTTATCAAGGAAAAAGGAGAAGATAGTCTCACATCAACTAGGCGTATCAACGGGCTATGGAGATGCCCAGTAATAGATATCAATGTGAGTGAGTAGGGATTGTCATGCAACGAATGCACTAGAGATATAAGTGTATGAAAGCTCAAAAAGAAACAAAGTGGACATGCATCATAAAGGAAAAATCCACTAGTTATATGAAAGTGACAAAATAGGAGACTCTCTATTATGAAGATCATGGTGCTACTTTGAAGCACAAGTGTGGAAAAAGATAGTAGCAATGTCCCTTCTCTTTTTTCTCTCATCTTTTTATTTTTTTTGGTGGGCATGTAAGGCCTCTTTTATTCATCATTTGTTTATTTGTGCTTCGCTGGCCTCTTTTATTTTTCATAAAGTCCGGAATCTCATCCCCACTTGTGAGGGAATCATAGATTCCATCATCCTTTCCTCACATGGGACATGCTCTAATAAGGATAATCATCACACATTTATTTACTTACAACTCAAAAGAAAATTACAACTCTAAACCTAGAACAAAATATGACTCTATATGAATGCCTCCGGCGGTGTACCGGGATATGCAATGATCTAGCATATCAAATGACATGAAAAAATAGACAAGCCATGAAAACATCATGCTAGCTATCTTACGATCATGCAAAGCAATATGAAAATGATGGTGCGTGTCATAACAAAAGGAAACGGTGGAAGTTGCATGGCAATATATCTTGGAATGGCTATGGAAATGCCATAATAGGTAGGTATGGTGGCTGTTTTGAGGAAGGTATATGGTGGCTGTTTTGAGGAAGGTATATGGTGGCTGTTTTGAGGAAGGTAGGTTTATTGCACCGACGAAAGTTGCACGATACTAGAGCGGCTAGCAAAGGTCGAAGGGTGAGACTGCGTATAATACATGGACTCAACATTAGTCATAAATAACTCACATACTTATTGCAAAAGTCTATTAGTCATTGAAGTAAAGTATTAGACGCATGCTCCTAGGGGAGAGGTTGGTAGGAGTTAACCATCGCGCGCTCCCGACCCTCACACAAAGGTTGTCAATCAATAAACAAATCATGCTCTGACTTCATTACATAACGGTTCATGATACGTGCATGCTACGTGAATCACAAACCTTTACACAAGTATTTCTACCAATCCACAATTACTCACTAGCATGAATCTAATATCACCATCTTTATATCGCAAAACTATTTCAAGGAATCAAACACATCATATTCAGTGACCTACGAGTTTTATCTAGGATTTTATGACTAACCATGTGAATGACCAACTCCTGTTAACTCTCTAAATAGATATAAGTGAAGTGTGAGAGTTTAATTCTTTCTACAAAAGATATGCCCACGCTCTAACAAATATAAGTTAAGCAAAAGAGCATTCTACAAATGGCAGTTTTCTATGTGTGAGAAACGGGCAGTCCAAACTTCAAATGATATAAGTGGAGCACATGAAGCATTCCATAAAGCCATACTCAAAAGATATAAGTGAGGTGCAAAGAGCCTTCTATAAATAAACCAAGGACTTTCTCATACCAACATGGTGCATTATTAAAATAAAAATAAAAAGCACACGACGCTCCAAGATTTACGCATATCATGTGACTAATAAAAATATAGCTCCAAGTAAAATTACCGATGGTTGTTACAAGAAAGAGGGGATGCCTTCCGGGGCATATCCAAGCTTAGTTTCTTGGGAGTCCTTGAATATTACCTTGGGGTGCGTCGGTCATCCCCAAGCTTAGTCTCTTTCCACTCCTTATTCCTTCATCCATTGTGATCTCACCCAAAACTTGAAAACTTCAATCACACAAAACTTAACAAAACTCTCGTGAGATCTGTTAGTATAATAAAGCAAATTACCACTTTAAGTACTATTGCAAACCAATTCATATTTTGTTTTTCCATTGTAGCTACTGTATTATAACTTCTTTATGGCTATACCACCGATAAAATCGATAGTTTCATCAAAATTAGCAAAACAATGCATCAAAAACAGAATCTGTCTTAAACAGGACAATCTATAGCAATCTGAACATTTACTATACTTATGTAACTCTAAAAATTCTGAGCAATTAGGAAAGAATTAGCAATTTTCATAGCAATACTGTGTAATTTTTTTTAGAAACTTTTGAAATTTCAGTAAAAAAATGAAAATTCATGCACTATAGCCAAAGTTTCTATTTTTGCATTGCACACACCAAACAAGCAATCTAATCATCCTAAAGGAAAATCATGGCACATTATTTTAAAAATACAAAGGATTTATACAAGGGTATAATTAGTTTTGCTGAAAAGTTTCTGTAATTAAGATTTGCAAAGTTTCCATGGGCATGAACAAAGTTCAAGGGGCTCCCCCACTTCAATAGTGCTCGTCCTTCTTACTTTCACCTCTCTTTTTGAAAAAGTTTTAGGTTCCCTTCTTTATTTTTTTGTTTTTGAACTATATAAAAGCACACAACAGAATAAATGACTCTCTAAAACTTCTGGGTTGTCTCCCTCGCAGCGCTTTCTTTAAAGCCATTAAGCTAGGCGTAAAGTGCTCAAGTAATGGATCCACCTGGATCCCAAGGTATATCAAAGCCAATTTTAATTAACAATGATCTGTAATTTAGTAGTGAGAAAAATTGATATATATCATGTGACAACAAAGTCTAACTCTCTTCCTATGCATTGGCATGTCATACAAGAACAATTGATGCACACAAAGTAAAGGCCAGTACATAGCATAAGTGGTTTCATGCAATTTTATTGTATTGGACATATAGAGAGGTGAATATTTGGTTCCTCTATCGTAATAATTGAAAGTAGGAGCAGCAAGCCCATGCATATCATATCCATCAAAATCATCATGTGTGATAGTAAAACGCAACCCATCAATATAATCCTTAATAAGTGCAAACTTCTTCGATATAGTGTAGTTGGGAGAATTCAAAAAGATAATAGGACTATCATGTGTGGGTGCAATAGCAACAATTTCATGCTTAACATAAGGAACTATAGCAAGTTCATCTCCATAAGCATAATTCATATTGGCATCATGGTCACAAGCATAGCAAGCATCAAGTTCATCAAAAAGGGATATTTCAAATGAATCCAAGGGATCATAGAAATTATCATAGCATTCATCTTTCGGTAAGAACGAATGGAAATTAAACAATATATGAGTTGGAGAGTTACTCTCATTAGAAGGTAGGCATTTGTAGCTAATCCACTCTTCCTCCTTATGTTCTTCGCTCTCCTCATCATCTTTTTCATCCAATGAGCTCACAGTATCATCAATTTGTTCTTCCATAGATTCCTGCAAAATATTAGTATCTTCTTGGATAGCAGAGACTTTCTCAACAAAAGCATCAATACCGACATTATATTTATAATTCTCATAGCAATAACGAAGCATGCACACATTTTGGGATTGGTAAACAACATCATCATAATCTTCATACTTTTCAAAAAAAACTTCAATTTCATAAGTACCCTTAAAAGAAACAAACTCTTCTATTTGTTCCACATCATAGTAATCATATATACCATTAGCATAAGAAGCCAATGTTTCATTATCATTAAATTTACATGAAAAGGGAAGGTGTTTAGCCTTCATCCTAGAGCAACAAGTAATATCATATCTCAAGCATAGATTCCAAGCATACCATTTCAACATATGAATTTTATCCCATAATTGTTTCCCTTTTCGAGTCAAGCGATAATCCCTAAAGTATTTACGTTGATCCAACATGTATCCCATTATATAACTGAATGGGGTTTTCTCAGGATTATTAAAGTAGTGCATAATATCTTTCACATAACGAGCATCGAGGGTTTTAGGAGGTTCCCCATCTCCATGAGCAGCAAGTATTTTGTTGATATTTCGTCTTCCATATCCATAACTAAAGATAGAAAACAACTTAGAACAGAAAATAAAAATTACTTCGTGATAAATAAAACAAGCACAAACGAGAATATTCACCCCATGCTATTGCTCCTCGGCAATGGAGCCAGAAAAAGGTCTTGATAACCCACAAGTATAGGGGGTTAATTGTAGCCTTTCTCGATAAGTAAGATGATGGGGAACGTTGCATGGGAAACAAAAAATTTCCTACGCTTCACCAAGATCAATCTAGGATATGAGCATTTATGAGAGGAGAGATTGGATCTACGTACCCTTGTAGATTGCTAAGCGGAAGCGTTAAAGAACGTGGTTGATTTAGTGGTACGTCTCTGCGATCCAAATCGCAAGCCGTCCCATGAACTCCCGATCAAGTGCCGAACGGACGGCACCTCCGCGTTCAGCACACATGCAGCTCGATGAAGATCT
This sequence comes from Hordeum marinum, assembly GCA_022496015.1. Classification (NCBI taxonomy): domain Eukaryota; kingdom Viridiplantae; phylum Streptophyta; class Magnoliopsida; order Poales; family Poaceae; genus Hordeum; species Hordeum marinum. The sequence goes on along the minus strand of CM039677.1, from coordinate 136,682,062 downwards.
CTGCCTTCTTGATCTAGCAAGATGGAGCGGAGAGGTAGATGGGTTTGCCGGCAGCACGACAGCGTGGCGGCGGCGGTGGTGGAGCTGATCCGACAGAGCTTTGCTAAGCGGCGCCGGACCAAACTACTAGAGGAGAGGTAATCGGGGCGGGAGGAAGGGCTGCCTCGTGACTTAGGACGCAGCTTCCCTCCTCCCTCTCACAAATACATAGGGGGAAGGGTGGTGCGCCAAACCCCTAGGGTTTCTCCCTTGGGGCGGCGGCCAAGGGTGGATACTCCCTAGGGTGGCTTGCCACCCAAGTTAGGTGGCGCCAACCCTAGGGTTGGCCCTCCCACCAAACCCCTTGCTACATGGGCCTCTGTGGGAGGGGCGGCCAGCCCACCAGGAGCTGGTGTGCCCTCTCTCACCGCCCATGCAGGCCTTTGGGGCTGGTGGCCCCTTTCGGTAGACCCCGGGACCCTCTCGGCACCCCCGGTACGTTACCGGTGACGCCCGAACTTTTCTCGGTAACCAACATGGAAATTCCTATATATGAATCTTCACCTCCGGACCATTCCGGAGCTCCTCGTCATGATCAGGATCTCATCCAGAACTCCGAACAACCTTCGGTCACCAACACACATAACTCATCTATACCAAAACGTCACCAAACCTTAAGTGTGCAGACCCTACGGGTTCGAGAACCATGTAGACATGACCGAGACACCTCTACGGCCAATAATCAATAGAGGGACCTAGATGCCCATACTGGTTCCTACATGTTCTACGAAGATCTTTATCGATCGAACCTCTATGTCAAGGATTCAGACAATCCCGTATGTTGTTCCCTTTGTTCTTCGGCATGTTACTTGCCCGAGATTCGATCGTCGGTATCTCTATACCTAGTTCAATCTCGTTACCAGCAAGTCTCTTTACTCGTTCCGTAATACAAGATCCCGCGACTAAGACTTAGTCACATTGCTTGCAAGGCTTCTTGTGATGTTGTATTATCGAGTGGGCCCTGAGATACCTCTCCGTCACACGGAGTAACAAATCCCAGTATTGATCCATGCCAACTCAACAGACACCTTCGGAGATACCTGTAGAGTACCTTTATAGTCACCCAGTTACGTTGTGACGTTTGATACACACAAGGCGCTCCTCCGGTGTCAGTGAGTTGCATGATCTCATGGTCATGGGAACATATACTTGACATGTAGAAAAACTGTAGCAATAATTTGACACGATCATATGCTACGTTTATAGTTTGGGTCTTGTCCATCACATCATTCTCCTAATGATGTGATCCCGATATCAAATGACATCTCATGTCCATGGCCAGTAAACCTTAACCATCTTTGATGAACGAGCTAGCCTGCTGGAGGCACACTAGGGACACAGTGTTTGTCTATATGCCCACACATGTATTTAGTTTCCAATCAACACAATTATAGCACGGACAATAAACGATTATCATGAACAAGGAAATATAATAATAAACACTTTATTTATTGCCTCTAGGGCATATTTACAACATAAGAGTGTTGAACCCAACGGGGAGCTAAAGGTATAACAAATATTCCCTCAAGTTCTATCGACCACCGATACAACTCTACGCACAGTTAACATTCGCTTTACCTAGAACAAGTATGAAAATAGAAGTACTTTGTAGGTGTAATGGGATAGGTTTGCAAGATAATAAAGAGCACATAAATAAAAACAAGGGGCTGTTAAGATAAAGTAACAACTAAGTTAGTTTAACGAGTGTGGAAAAGTGGTGGTAGGAGTTGCGGAATTGTCCCTAGGCAATTGATAACTAGACCGGTCATCTTTACTGCAATTTTATATGAGGGAGAGGCATAAACTAACATACTTTCTCTACTTGGATCATTTTCACTTTTGATTGGAAGTCTAGCAAGCATCCGCAACTACCGAAGATCATTAAGGTAAAACCCAACCATAGCATTATAAGGTATCAAGTCCTCTTTACTCCCATATGCAACAAACCACCTACTCGGGTTTATGCTTCTGTCACTCATGATTGGTTTGAGTTGCATGATTGGATCCAAGTGTGAGGGATCCAAATGCGACACGAAGAGCACCATAGGATAGCACCAATAATAAAACATGCAACTCAAACCAATCATGATCATCAATCAACCCATAGGACAACAAAAATCTACTCAGACATCATAGGATGGCAACACATCATTGGATAATAATATGAAGCATAAAGCACCATGTTCAAGTAGAGGGTATAGAGGGTTGCGGAAGAGTGGACCGCTGTAGATAGATGGGGGAAGGTGATGGAGGTGTTGGTGAAGATGACGGAGTTGTTGGAGTAGATCGTCGTCACAATGATGGCCCCGGCAGCGTTCTCGTGCCACCGGGAGAGAGGGGGAGAGATCCCCCTCCTTCTTCTTATTCCTTGACATTCCCTTTAGATGGGAGAAGGGTTTCCCCTCTGATCCATGGCCTCATTGGATCTCTCTTTGTTTCCTTCTGTTTCTGCGCTCCCAGATTCTAGCCTTTCACCGTTTCTTAAATATCCAGAGATCCGTAACTTCGACCGGGCTAAAATTTTGAGGGGATCCTTATTATAAAAATATATTCCTTGAAGACAAAGGACAGCTCCAACCGACCTAAGGGGTGGCCACAAGCCTGCCATACGCGGCCATGGGGTGGGTCGCGCCTAGCAGGCTTGTGACCTCCTCAGGCATCGTCTCGCGTTGATTGTTTTTCCCAAAAATCACATATATTCCAAAAAAATCTCCGTAAGTTTTTATCGCGTTTGGACTTCATTTGATATGGATTTTCTGCCGAAAAAACATGCAACAAACAGGAACTCGCACTAGGCACTAGATCAATATGTTAGTCCGAAAAATAGTATAAAAGTTGCCAAAAGTATATCAAAATTGTAGAATATTGGCATGAAACAATCAAAAATTATAGATACGACGGAGATGTATCATCCTTCTCCATTGTCTTCCCTTTTAATTTGTACTGAACTATATGCTTGTAAATCTCTACAACACTCCCTGGACTAGCCGTCTCCACTTCAACTTTGAAGGTGTAAAGCAACTGAAAACTCTCATTCCATGCACCATTAATCCTATCAATAGCCCTTTCCTTAGCATAGAAAATCTTCATGTAACGTATATTAATCTTGTACTTGTCAAATAGCTTCCCATGGAGTGATGTTGGACCAATTGTTGGTTTTTCCCTCACCCAATCCAAGATTGCATCTGCCACCCACCTAGTCTTTGCAAGCTTTGATTTGTCCTTTCCCCCTCCCCCTCCATGTGGACAAGTCTGCGCGTGTGGTCTTTTTTATCTAAAACAAAATAGTACACATGATCTGAATATAGAATGGATAAATAATCTGAAAAAAGATTCAGTTGTAATACCTGAATCAATTTGCTCTTTAGCATAGTGGATGCATGCAACCTACACCTACACCTATCATAAGGGCAATGAACAGTGAATCTTGTTGGCTCACTCCTATCAACCTCATAGGAGTTTTTAGTGAGAATGCAATATGTAGTCACTGCATTATGATAGTCCACCATCGATTCGAATACAGTTCCTGGAGTAAGCTGAGGATTCTCCCTGTTCCTGTCAATTGTTGGCATATCCTCACTATCATATTCTTGTAAAAATAAGGAGTCGATGTTCTCGTCCCTCTCTTTACCGTCAGTGTCATAAAATCTAGCACGACTGGTAGGCTCCTCTGGACATTCATCTTCCATTGCCTGTTGACTGACTCTATCTACCAGTTCACGGAATAGAGTCTCATCCTCATCTTCATATAGAGGCACTTCCTCATCAAGCTCTGCATCTACTTCTACATCGGGTGCAGAAGGGAGAGGAGAAGTGGTAGAATTAGCGGTAGCTGACATGTTGTGTTTCAGAAACACTAGGTTTACTTGGTCTCGACCTACAAGGAGTGCGAGGACGCTCGCTATTAGCAGAGACAGATGATGTCTGAACACCCTTCCCCTTCGGGATACGTTGTTTGCATGCCTGAAGCACACCGATATGGATTTTACAGAAATGGCTATCAACATTCAAACTAAATAGCAACCCCAAATGCTTATCACAAGTTAATGGGACAAATCTCTGCTCGATACTGTCGAAATATCTCAGTTCAACAACATCAACAGGGCTCCATGGATACTCACAACAGAGTGCCTCATGGAAATCTATGAACGAAACATTGGTTTCTACCACTTTTGGATAGAAAAATCCAGAAATCAGATATGGTTTAATTCCACGCAGCTCGCTAGTTTCCATTCTAACCGCCAGCCAAAAAGCAAGTGTAGGATCAACCCTAGTCGATTGAAATAAAGGGCGCAGTTAGGCCAAAAATTGTCAGAAAAATTGCACTGATTCACGCCAACGGTGGTCAAATACGGCCTAATTTGCGGATCTCCTAATCAACTTGATAGGAAAATTATGCTTACCCATATGGAATCCATGAGTTATCCGCCTCTGATTTGACCCAATCATCTCCACGCTTGATGGGTCGAACGGTGTGCTCCCCCGACATCGCTTCCTTATCCTAGATGGGGAGAAAGGGTATATGCGGTGGAGGCGGCACGACTATGGTGGAGGTGCCATGATGGCAGCAGAGGCGGCACAACGGCAGTGGAGGGGGTGGCGCAGAAGCAACTTGATATGATTCAGGTTACAATGAGTGTCAGTTTTTGCGGCCCCACTTGTTAGCACGTAACGGCCAAAATGTGGACTCGGCCCAAACCGGTCCCACTCGTCAGATTTAACGGTCAAAGGCATTGACCCAACATCAACGTCCATTGTAACCTGTTCTGAGGGTTTCGGGCAAGGGAGTGGGGAAAAGTGAGCAGAAGTTAAGACCATGGGGATGAATGGGTACAACTAAGGAACCAAGGGCACAGAAATAAAAATCCCCATAGGGTATTGTAACAAATTATGATAAGCGTGTGTATCTCTCAAATATGTGTGTAAATCAACCCATGATTGTGGCAAACTAATAATAAAACAAAATATAACACATGGAGCTCCAAGCAAAACACATATCATGTGATGAATAAAAATATAGCTTCAAGTGACATACCTATAGATTAGAGACGAAAGAGGGGATGACTTCCGAGGCACCCCCAAACTTAGACGCTTGGGTATTCCTTGAATATTACCTTGGGTTTCCTTGGGCATCCCCAATCTTAGGGTCTTGCGGCTCCTTATTCCTTCATCGATCGTTCTCTCACCCAAAACTTGAAAACTTCAGCATACAAAACTCAACAAAACCTCATGAGATCCATTAGTATAATAGACATATCAAATACTTTAGGTATTGTTATATATTGATTCATATGTCATTATTACATAACATGTATTGTATTCTAAGTTCTCCATGGCTTATACCCCCCCAATCCAATCCATAACATCATCAAAACAAGCAAACTATGCAAACAAAAACAGAATCTGTCTAAAACATAACAGTGTGAAAGATCTATAGCAAACCATATTTCTGTGACTTCCAAAATTCTAAAAAATAGGAAAACCTGGGAAATTTATATACCAATACTGTGTGAAAATATCAGATCAAAAGGTAGTTCTAGTAAAATCAGAGACATTCTACACTTGACACAAAAGTTTTTGTTTTTGCACCATATCAATTCTACTATCTTCCAAATCATCCCAAAGAATTTACTTGGCACAAACAATAATTTAAATATAAAAACACAATCATTACGGTAGCAATAATCATGTAAAATAACTAAAACATAAAGTAAAACATAAAATTAAAGATAACTATTGGGTTGCCTCCCAACAAGCGCTAGCTAGGCATAATGCATAGTATCAAGGATTGTAATAATCATAAGAATGATCCGTATTTCTAAAATCATATTCCCTTCTTTCATCAGCAAGTTTTCTAACAGGTAAGCAAAAATAATTGAAGGGACTAAATTTCACAACGCAAGGATCCGTGAGATTCATTTCAGGAGGAGGACGAGGAGGCTCCACCTTAGACTTTTCATAAGTAATAGCGAATTCTTCATTGTATATGTTTCAATAAATATACTTCCTTAATTCTCTCTCAAGTACAAGATCCAATCCAAGATTTGATATGACCAATTGATCATTGTGTTCAGAAATTTTATCAACTAAAACATTAGGTGGATCTTTTTTCCTAAGATTCTCATCATAAGCAACATAATCTATTGATCTTAATTTCCTTATTTCTTACAAATCATAAAGAATTCCTTATATTGGGGGACACTCACCATTGACCCTATATTGAGAAAATATTTCTCCACACTCTTGCATAATGTGATGGAATTCATGAACAAGAAATATTGTAGCTAAACGTTTAGTAGATGTATCTTGAATATTAGAGAATTCTAGGAACAACCATTGTATACAAGGATGCATGTGTACGAATTTTCTCTCCAAGTCAACTCCTAATAAGCAAAGATACAACATCCGCATAACTAGTAGTTCTATCAAGAATTGATCCTCCTATCAATGGTAACGAGCCAGCACAAGTGAAAAAACTTGGATCACACTTTTCCCAATAGTATTACCACTACCTATGCGAAATTTCTTTGTTTGCATAACGGGGTTCTTCTTTAGAAGGATCATCAACGGCAAGATTATCAAGTTTTTCTTTGGCAACTTGATCAAAATTTCTTCTAGAACTCGCATTATGTGGTGAATTTGGATGATCAAAAGCTTCCTCACTAGCGACGGGGGCATCACTAATTTCTTGAAACTCACACATGATAGCAATTGCAAACAAGCAAGCAAACGAGTGAACTAGATAACTAAGCAAACAAGCAAATATAAATATATATTTTTGTTTTTTATATAAAGTAAAATGAAACATAAAATAAAAAATAGAACAAGTGAAAGATAATTTGTGTGTAGGGACCCGACGAGAATTTGATGATGTCTCCCCTACAACGGCGCCAGAAATTCTTCCTACTACTTGTCAGCCGCGTTCGGATTTTCCCTGAAGAGAAAAGGAGATGCAAAACAATAGATATAAGTATTTCCCTTAGGGATAACTAAGATTATCGAACCAATAGGATAACCAAGCAAATTACTTACAACAACACCTACACACAGAAAACCAAACACTTGCACCCTACGCGGGCAAGAGGAGTGTCAAGCCCCTTGAACTCGTTACTTGCAAGGACTAAATCTTGATAGAATAGATATTGCAAATAATAAAAGTAAAAACAAATAGTAAAAGGCAGTGAGGTAATTTAGAAGTTTTTGAATTTATGTTTAAGTAGACCCGGGGGGCATATTGTTCGCTATAGGCTTATCTCTTCAAAATAGCATACGGTGGGTAGACAAATTAATGTTGGGTAATTGACAAAATTGCGCATCGTTATGACATGTTATTCATGGCAATGATCATTTATATAGGCATCACGTCCATAAACAAGTAGACCGAAATGATCATGCATATATTACTATTACTCCACTTGGGGAGTGCTTCTACACTTGCCTCTCTAGGTATTAAGTTCATGACAAACAAAGTAATTATTGGATCAAGATTACATGATGTAGACAAAATAAGACAAGCAATATGTTCACATCCCGTCATTTTATTCATAATGGCAACAATACAAATATGTGTCTTGTCCCCTTCGGTCACGAGGATGTAGAGCACCGCAAGATTGAACCCACTACAACACACCACTCCCACTGAAGATAAATCAATCTAGTTGGCTAAACGAAACCGATAGATCAGAGAGAAATATAAAGCTATAACAATCATGCATAATAGAATTCAGAGGAGACTCAATTACTTTTGGTGAATAATCTGATCATAAACACACATTTCATGGGATCCCAACAAACACGCCACAAAATAATTGACGGGGTTTATATCCCGGGGTAGGCCAAGGCAACGGGGTCCTCCCCACTCCGCTTCGAAGAAAAACCAATCGGCCGGCTGGGGACACGCCACATGAGCCGTCTCCGGCTGGTGTTTCGCCTGGCTGGCCTAGCGGCCGGGCGTGCTCCCGCCCGGCTGGCCAAGCAACCGGTTGCCCACTAGCCGGGCAGCCCATTTACTTGGGGACGGACACGCCTTGTCCCGTCTCCCTGTCTGCAGGTACGGCAGTGCAATGTGACTGGCGGGGCAAGCGACCCTGTGGCCACAGTGGTCGCTGACGCGCCGTCCCGCATGGCTACAGTCCATCCGTCCGGCCCGCTGACCTCAGTGAGCGTGACCGGACGGGGAACAGTTCCAACACGCCTCCGCCACTCGAGTGCCTGCCTCGGCGTGGCTACAGTGCCGCCGGCCGTACCGACGACCTCGGCCGGCTGGCGCTAAGCGACGCCACCCCGGCCAGCCCGTGCCGGGGCAGGTGAGGGAGGGCCAATCGCGGCGCCCGTTGGTGGGTCCTAGAAGGGATGGAACCGCTCGGCCGGCGGGCCCCGCCCATGACGAGACAATACAAGCCGCGGGACCCCCTGGCCAGGCGGAGAGGCTGCCAGCCGGGTCCCTCCACCCTCGTACCTAAATCATATTGTAAGAGACGGGGGGTTGGCCTATAAAACCCCCCAAGCCCCCCATGCAACGGGGATGGAACCCCCGATCAAGAACACACACACATAGGGAGCTCTCATACCCTTCCCAGTATCAGAGGGAGACGAGCCAGCTGCTCCTTTCTTCCTCCTCCGAACACATCTCTAGGAGCACCTCTTTATACTTATCCATCCATCCAACAAATCCAAGCAGGACTAGGGGCATTACCTCCCACGGAGGGCCCCGAACCTGGGTACATCGCGTGTCTCCACCTTCTTGTACCCAATCTCGCACCCGGAGCCCATCGGCGTCCTATGGCCCCAACACCACCGATAAGCCACCCTATGGCATCTGTCGTGAGGAAACGACGACAGTTGGCACCTACCGTGGGGCCATCCGCGGCATTGTTCGGGTTCATGCTCCGGGTGGGACCTCTCGCCATCCCCCTCCGCCGCCGCTCAGCCCGACGAAACCGTGGGGGGCTCGTGGGGCTTGCTGCGGCATGCCCTGCGGGCGACTCCGACGGCCTAGCGGCCGACATCGACGCACTCAATGAGCGCTTCGGTAGGCTCAGCCTTGCCGAGGCTCCGGCCGCAGGCGAGTACACCGCGGGGGTACTCGTCTGCACCGGCCCGCCCATAGCCGTGGGCGTACTCGCTCCGGCCCACCCCGGCGGGTCCCGCGACCGTGAGGGGATGATGGCCATCACCTCCTCCACCGCCTCCGGACGGGCGTGGGTAACGGCCACCGCTGCTGTCGCCCGCGTCGGCACGTCCGACCCGGTCGGTGCGGCCCTCCGGGGCTTGAGCACCCCGATCGCCCCGACGGCAAACCCTGATGCTGCCGCGGCCAACCTCGAGGCGGCTCGTCGCATCCTCTTCGAGGATGCCACTGCCCTCGCCGTCACGCGCCACCGCATGGAAGCGGCACAGCGGGAATACGCCTCCGCTTACGGCCTTACCCCTGCTGGCGCCGAGCCCAGCCGGCATGGGGTCGTGCGCGATCGTGGCCGCGTGGTTGCCGAAATCCTCGGCGGCAAAATGCCCGTCTACAACACCCCCGCCGCTAACCTGCGGACCCTAAAGGTTGCCTATGAGGAACTGGACACCTTGGAGGGTGAAGAGCGTGCCGCCCACGAGCGCCACATCAAGGAGCTTATCGATGCTGCTGACGCACAGCAACATCAGCTCACGCCAGGCGGCACCGCTGCTGAAGGCCCCCGGCCCGAGCGCGAGGGCACGGGAACTGCCGGCCGCCAGGCGGCGCAGTACTCCTGTTCCCCTCGAGTTTCCGGTCGTCCGATCGAGACGCACGACCCCCGGCCCTCTCAGCCACCGAGGAGTGAGCAGCCGGCTGTTAGCAGCCGGCGCACCAACGAGCCGCCTCGTAGCGGCCACTACCGCGAAGCGCCGGCATCCAGTAGCCGGCGCAGCCGGGGGCACACACCACCCCCGCAACGCGGGTCGCGACAATTAACGCCGCCCACCATCCGCCCCGAGCTCTCAGCCCGGCTCGGGCCACGCGTCCCCCGTAGCAAGGACGATGCTCGAAAGCGCATCGACCAACTCGCACAATCCGCCCTCCTCAAGGAGGAGGGCTCGATCGGCCCGGCTTGCTTTGGCCCCCGGATCCGCGCCGAGCCATTCCCGAAGGGCTTCACACTCCCTAGGGACACCCCGAAGTACAACGGGGCCACCAAGCCAGAAGACTGGCTGATCGACTACACCACCGCAGTGGGCATCGCCAGGGGAAACAAACGAGTGGCCGTCCGCTACGCCCCCTCATGCTAATCGGCTCGGCCCGCACCTGGCTCAACAGCCTAGCAGCCGGTAGCATCAACACGTGGACGTACTTCGAGGAGGCCTTCGTCCACAACTTCACCGGCACCTACAAGCGGCCTGGGTGGCCCCGTGAACTTGCTATGTGCGTTCAGGGGCCGGACGAATCCCTCCGCGACTACCTCACCCGGTGGACTGAGCTCCGCAACTCCTGTGAGGGACTGGATGAGGTGCAAGCCGTGCAATACTTCATCGAGGGTTGCCGGGACGGCACCCCTCTCAAGCACAAGCTTCTGTGCTCCGAGCCGGCCACGCTGGCCGAACTCATGAACAAGGCGGACAAATATGCCACGGCCGACTCGGCCATCTGGGTCAAGACGACCCTGCCGGCCAAGGCAGCAACGACGCTGGCCGCGGCCCGGCCGGCTGCCAACAACTGGCAGCCGTAGAGCAACGAGCGCAAGAACGACCAGCCGGATCCCCGCTACGGGAGCCAGCAGGTCAACACTGTCGAGGATCAGGAGCCGGCTGCCCAGCCTTCCAGCCAGCGCCAGCGCACCGGCAAGGCTGCCTGGCAGCCGAAGCTCACCTTCGAGCAAATGCTCGATCTTCCATGCAAGAATCACTTGGGGGGCCAAACCCTCCACACACACGCTCTGGCAGTGCAGCTTCTCACAGCGATTGGCCCGAGGGGACGGCCATCCGGCTCCTCCCGCGCCGCCAGCCCGTGCGCCAGCCCCGGTCCAAGCTGCCGCCCCGGTGCCGGCAACGGCCCCAAACGACGGTCGCCTAGTCAACCAGTACACCAACCTAGACGGTTGCTACGTCGTCTTCACCAGTGAAGAGACGGGCAAGCATGTGGAGCGCAGGCTCCGCCGTGAAGTGAATGCCACCATGCCGGCAACTCCCCAGTTCATGCACTGGTCGGAGAAGCCGGTCACATGGAGCCAGGCCGACCATCCTGCGGTGATGCCGAATCCCGGCAGCTACGCCTTGGTCCTCGACCCCACCATCGCCACCAAGGATCGAGCCTTCCACTTTATGTGGGTGTTGATAGATGGCGGCAGCAGCATCAATATCCTCTACCTCGACACGATGCACAAGCTGGGGCTAAAGATAGAAGACCTACAGGCGAGCCGGACGGTTTTCCATGGCATCGTGCCTGGAAAGTCTTGCTCCCCTGTAGGCAAGATCACGCTCGACGTCCTCTTCAGCGGACCCAGCCACTTTCGCCGCGAGCCAGTACTGTTTGATGTCGTGGACCTCGCAAGCCCCTACCACGCGCTGCTGGCTCGGCCGGCTATAGTCAGCTTCATGGCGGTCCCGCACTAAGCCTACCTCAAGCTCAAGATGCCGGGCCCCAAGGGAATCATTACCGTCAAGGGTGACTAAAAGATGCCGCTCGAATGCGCTCGAGACGGTAGCCGGCTGGCCGAGGCCCTGGAAATCGCCGAGGAGAAGCGGCAGCTCGACCGGCTCGTGGACCTCGTCGCCAGCCAGCCGGCCGTGTCGGCTCCTCCCTCGCCATCCACCGGCGAGGCCTCCTTCCAGCCGTCCAAGGACACCAAGCAAATCCCGCTCAACCCGGCCAACCCGGCTCAGTGCGTCACAATCGTCTCCCGCCTCAATAGCAAATAGGAAGGCGAGCTCATCGACTTCCTTCGTGAGAATTGGGACATCTTCGCGTGGTCCCTCAAGGACATGTCGGGTGTTTCGAGGAAATTCATCGAGCACAAACTACACGTCGGGCCGGACATCAAGCCAGTCAAGCAACCCCTACGCCGCTTCTCCAAGGAGAAGCGGCGCACTATAGGAGAAGAGATCGCCCGACTGCTCGCGGCCAGGTTCATCATGGAAGTGTTCCACCCAGACTGGCTGGCCAACCCACTCCTGGTGCTGAAGAAAAACAAGACCTGGCGCATGTGTATCGACTACACCAGCCTGAACAAGGCATATCCCAAGGACCCACCCTGCCACGGATCGATCAAGTTATCGACTCCACGGCCGGCTGCGACTTGCTGTCCTTCTTGGATGCCTATTCCGGCTACCACCAAATCAAGCTAGACCCGGAAGACCGGATCAAGACCTCCTTCATCACGCCCTTTGGGGCGTACTGCTACATCACCATGTCCTTCGGCCTGAAGAACGCAGGCGCCACCTTCCAACGGTGCATGCAAAAGTGCCTCCTGCCTAAGATAGGCAGGAACATCCACGTCTACGTCGACGACATCATCGTCAAAACCAAGAGACACTTCAGCCTCCTCGATGACCACCAGGAGACCTTCGTGAACTTGCGTGAATACAAGGTCAAGCTCAACCCGGAGAAATGTGTCTTCGGCATTCCTGCCGGTCAACTCTTGGGTTTCTTCGTGTCCGCCCGCGGCATCAAAGCTAACCCCGAGAAGATCCGCGCGATCGAGCGCATGCCAAAGCCGACCAGGCTCCGCGACGTCCAGAAGTTCACCGGCTGCCTTGCCTCGCTCAGCCGGTTCATCAGCCGGCTAGGGGAGAAGGCTCTGCCCCTCTACGGGCTCCTTCGCAAGACGGCTCTCATTGAGCCGGGTCAAACCAAGCAGCTGGGCACCTTCGACTGGCCTGACAAGGCGGATGAGGCCTTTCGCGGCCTCAAGAAGGCTCTCACCCGCGCGCCAATCTTGGTTGCGCCGGCTGAGAAGGAACCACTGCTCGCGTACATCACCGCGATGACTCGGGTTATCAGCGTCGTGCTGGTGGTCGAACGGCCGGAGGAGGGCAAGGCCCTGCCGGTCCAGCGGCCCGTCTACTACCTCAGCGAGGTCCTCTCCGCGTCCAAGCAGAACTACCCCACTACCAGAAGATGTGTTACAGCATATACTTTGCTGCCAAGAAGGTCAAACAATACTTCCAAGAGCACACCATCACCGTGGTGAGCACGGCCCCGCTCGGCGAGATCATGAGCGGCCGGGACTCCACCGGCCAGATTGCCAAGTGGGTGATCGCCCTCGCTGATCACGAGATCCGGTACGAGCCGAGAACCGCCGTCAAGTCGCAAGCAATGGCGGATTTCCTCGTCGACTGGGCGGAGACGGAGTTCGTCCCGCCTCCCCCGGACTCCACGCATTGGCGAATGCACTTAAACGGCTCGAAGATGAGGACCGACCTGGGTACCGGCATAGTCCTCTCCTCCCCGAAAGGTGATCAACTCAAGTACGCCCTCCAGATCCACTTCGCCGCCTCCAACAACGTGGAGGAGTACGAGGCCATCGTCCATGGCCTCCGGCTCGCCAAGGAGATCGGCATCAGGCGCATCCTCTGCTTTGGTGACTCCGACCTCGTGGTGCAGCAAGTTTCTGGCAAATGGGACACCAGGGATGCCAACATGGTCAGCTACCATTTCCTCGTGCAACAACTCACCGGCTCCTTCGAGGGTTGCGAGTTCCACCATATCCCCCGAGCGGATAACGAGGCGACGGACGCGTTGGCCAAAATCGGCTCCACCCGGCAGGCCATCCCAGTCGGCGTCTCTCTCGAGCGGCTGCTCAAGCCGTCGGTCAAGCCCTCCCCAGAGTCAGAGTCAATCTTCGTACCGGCAGGCGCCGCCGGCCCATCAACGGTGCTGGCCGCCTCCCCAGCAACTCCGTCGTCGGCTCTCGAACCGCCGGTTGCCTAGCCGGCCCCGATCGAACCGGCGGCACCCAGAGCGGACGGACCCGATGATGCGGTCGTCATGATGGTCATCGACCAGCCGGCTCCAAGGGCCGGCAAGCCTGGCCTGGGGGCTGACCAACCGGCCTCGGGGGCTCCCGAGCAGGTCCCGGGGGCTGGCGAGCCGGTCCCGAGGGCTGATCAACCAGCCCCGGGAGTTCTCCAGCCGGCTGCCATCGCAGCCCCCTCATGGGCCCAACCCATCTTGGCGTTCCTTTTACAAGGCAAGCTGCCTCTAGACAAGGCTCTGGCTAGGCAGATCTAGCACCGGGCCTCGGCTTACAGCATCATCAACAACGAGCTCGTCCATCGCAGCATCACCGGCATCTTCCAGCGGTGTGTCGAGCCGGAAAAAGGCCAAGAGATCCTCCTCGACATCCACCAGGGCGAGTGCGGGCATCATGCCGCCTCCCAGACCCTGGTGGCCAAGGCTTTCCACCACGGCTTCTATTGGACCACGGCTCTCGAGGCAGCCAAGAAATTGGTCGACGAATGCGAGGGATGCCAACGCTTCAGCATGCAAAGCCACCTGCCGGCAACAGCCCTCCAAACCATCCCCCTCTCATGGCCCTTTGCCGTTTGGGGGCTGGACATGGTGGGCCCCTTCAAAACCGCTCGAGGCGGCATGACGCACTAGCTGGTGGCCGTGGAAAAATTCACCAAGTGGATCGAAGCACGGCCCATCAAGAAGCTGGACGGCCCCACGACCGTCCGGTTCATCGATGACATTACTGTATGCTACGACGTCCCCCACAGCATCATCACCGACAACGGCACCAACTTTGCCAAAGGCATGCTCGCGCATTTCTGCTCCAAGCAAGGGACCCGGCTCGACCTGGCCTCCGTCGCTCATCCGCAATCAAACGGCCAGGTCGAGAGGGCAAACGGCCTCATCCTATCCGGCATCAAGCCCCGACTCGTGACTCAGCTGGTCTGGTCGGCCAGCTGCTGGATCAACGAGCTGCCAGCCGTCCTTTGGAGTCTCAGGACCACCCCTAACCGCTCAACCGGCTACACCCCCGTTCTTTCTTGTGTATGGGTCCGAGGTGATCATCCCCACCGACATCGAATTCGACTCGCCTCGGGTCGCCCTATACACGGAGAAGGATGCCAAGGAAGCAAGAGAAGATGGCGTCGACCTTCTCGAGGAGGCTCGCGAGCTAGCCTTGAGCCGCACGGCAATCTACTAACAGAAGCTCTGACATTATCACAGCAAGAGGATCCGGCCGCTCTCATTCCGCGAGGGGGACCTGGTCCTCAGACGGATCCAATGAATCGCCGGTCGGCACAAGCTGTCCTCCCCATGGGAGGGCCCATTCATCGTTAGCAAGGCGCTACACAACAATGTGTACTATCTAATAGACGCCCAGAAGTCACAGAAGCGCAAGAGAGATGCCTCCGGCGAAGAAACGGAGCGTCCATGGAACGTGGCACTCCTACGCCCGTTTTACTACTAAGGAAAAACCCAACGTATGTATGTATCCCCGTCCTTTTGGGCTTATGAATGCAATGGGCGTCCCAAGCCGGCTCTTGGGGCGCGCCCCGTTTCGTTTATCTCAAAGCTTTCCACACTCACCAGCCCCCCGGTCCGGCTCCCGGACCCGGGGGCTAGCTGGCTGGACCCAGAAGTGTCTCTCCGCAGAAAAGACTAAGTAAATGTGAGCCGGCCAAGCCTCCCCACCCTTACCAGCTACAGACCGGCACTCGGCTGTCCGGCTGACGGGGCCTAGGGGCGGTAAGGTTCGGCTCGCACCAAAGGTCGAAACAGGAAGGGATCTTTTCTAGGTCTAGCCGGACCCTTGCCGCGTCTCTAGCCGCTTCACTTACCCCGAAAAAATCCTCCGCGATTCCTAAGTTTTGAAATGGCTCCCTCAAGGCGGACGCCCCGACCCAGCCACAGACTGGCTCCCGGCTATCGGGCTGGCGGGGCTGAGGCCAAAGGGGAAACTGAGTAGAAGTGCAAAGGGGTGTGGTGGGTGAAAAGGGGGGTTAGGTGGAGGCGGCAAGATTCATAAGGCATAAAACACAAAGTATTCATAACGTAAAGCAAAGTGGCCCACGGCTGGCATTCAATTCATTACATACACACACCCAGTGGGTGGATCGAATCCAAGTTCAAAGTGCAGGAAAGAAGAAAAAGAAAGAGCAAAACAGGAAGATGCCCGGGGACTCAAGCTACCGGCGCGTCGCCAGCCGATGCGTTGCCAACTGGTGCGTCGCCAGCCGGCACGTCGAGAGGCGGCTCGGTCCTCGTCCCGGAGGTGCTCGTGGCCATCGGGTTGGCCTCCTTGCCCTTCGCGGCGGCCTTCTCGGTCTCCGTCGTCTCGCCGCTCGAGTCGGTGCTCTCGTCGGCAACTTCGGCATCGTCCGGGCCCTGGGGGATGCCGAAGGAGTCCTCGGGCAATGGCTCGCCGTCTTCTCCAAGGGGCGGCAGGAACTCATCCGCGTCGACATATGACGCGAGCTCGTTCGCCCATAAGACAAGGGCCGGCTCGCGAGCCTCCCGCTCCACAACCGGCACGTCCCGCATCGTCGCTAGCCGGGCGAGGTCCACCCCCCGGTACCATGAAGTGACAAACCGAAGCGCCATCTGCGCTCTGGCTTGGGCGGCCGAGGCTTTCCAGGCCTCGAGGCGGGAGACGGCATGCTCAAGCCACAACGCCACGTGATGCGTCGGAGCTCCTCCGTGGCCCGGCCATAGCGCGGCGATGACCTCCTTGCCGGCGGTCTTGAGCCACTCCATGCTCCGCTCGAGATGGGTCATCCGCATCTCGACGGTGAGCCCGATCTCGTCCACATCCCACGGGGCATGCTCATCAATGGAGCAGCCGTACCCCCGAAGGTGGTCCCAGTGCTCCTCAACGGCCCGCGCGCACGCGGCGGTGGGTCTCTGGGAACCGCACTGAGGGGAAGAAGGGAAGACGAGAAGGAAAACCAGATGAAGCACAAAGAGGCGGCAAGCAGAAGGCAACCAATCGAAAAAGAAAGAAACAAGCGCTTACCTTCGATCACATCATCCACACTGATGGTGAAGTTGAGCGCCGCCGCCCGCTCGGCCGCCCGAGCCGCTTTCGAGGTGGCAAGAGAGCCCTTGGCCTCCTCGAGCGACTTCTCAAGGTGGGTCACCTTGCCTTGGAGGGCAGAAATCCTCAAGGCGGCGTCAGCCGCCTTCTTGACGGCCGCCTCCCGGGCCGCCACCTCCTTCGCCGCCTCGGCCTTGAGCCGGTCACGGGCCGCCTAGACGTCAACCAGCAGCGCGGCCAGCCGGTCTGTCTCCTGCGTGACCGCCTGGACATCCCGCGCCAGCCGGTTCCGCTCGGCGGCGAGCCCGGTCTTTTCCTCCCGAAGGGCGGCTAGCTCGCCTACGTAACAATGATAGCATCAGTAAAACATGCGTAAAGCCGCCGGCCCCCGGGGGCTACACGCCTCCACTCGCAAAATGCAACTCACCTTGCACACGGGCCAGCTCCTCCTCCAGACGGTAGAAGCTGTACTTGCCGCGTTCGTGGATGGCGACCGCCTCCGCGAAGAGCTTCTGCCGCAGGGAGGCTCCCTCCTGTTGCAAAAGGGGGAGAACGTCAAAAATGCGCTTGAAGGAGATCCGGACCGGCTGCCCGTTAGCCGGTCAGCCGGCCCGCATCTCGGGGGCTACACCCAGTGGGTGCGCATGCGTGACCCCACTAAAAATACTAAAGACGGAAGGAGAAGCTTACCTCAGCACGCCGAAGGGCGGTGTCCGCTGCCTCCACGAACTGGGCCAACTCCTACTGGCACCGGTCCAGGACACTCCCTAGATCCCCAAAGGAAGGAACCGGGCCGCCTGCTGGAGGCGCCGGTAGGGCCGGCACGTTCGCCCGCACCTCCCAATCCCGGCTAACCTCCTACATCGACCGCAGGACTCGCCGAGCACGGCCGCCGCTACCGCCCGGGCTCGCCGCAGCTCCTGCCGCTGGGGGCGGGTTGATAACAGCGAGGGACCGGGAGTCGCCTCCCGCCGGCCCCCCGCCGGGCCTGCCTCACCTGCCGGCCGCTCCGGCGTGTCAGTCACGCAGGAGGGCCACTCCACCTCCATAACAACTACCTCCGGCGGCGCCGCCGACGTCGCCTCCGGACCCAGCGGGATCACCTCCTCTCGAGCCGTCTCGAGAGCTGGCGGGGTCACCTCCGGCACTTCGTGGCGAGCCGCCTTGGGGGCCGGCTCCGTTGCCGTCTCCCATGCGGGCGGGGGCGGCAGCAGATCCATGGCCACGTCTCGCGGCTCGCAGGAGGGAGGGGGGTCTTGACATGCGGGTGGACTCCGCCGCTGAGTCCGAGGCCCGCGGCGGCTCGGTCGCCCCCTGCACCGCCGGCCACTTGAAGTTCTGAAGCATGCGGCCCCTCCCCGCATGCCGTATCGGGAGGCTCGCAGCTCTGCGAGCCTCCTCTTGTCCTCCCTCAGGGTGGCCGCATGCCCGCGGGCCAGCCGGCTGGCGGTGTCCGCCTGCTCATCGTGCCCCCCCTCCTCTTGGAGCTCGATGGGGTCACTACGGCATCCAAGCCCCGGTCATTGACCGGCTCGAAAGACAAAAACAGAAAAAACAAGGGAAGAAGCGCAGAGGACTTACGCGACGACGAGGGGCAGGGCCCGCTTGGCGCGAGGCGACGGCTTCCGCGCAGCCACCTTGACCCGCTTCGGGTCGGGCGGTGGAGCCGCTGACCCCTCCTGGGCCGGCCTTTTTTCCCTGCCGGCCGGCTCGGCGGCCGGGCCTCGAGGCAGGCACTCCTCGTTCCTCCGGTCCGGGCGCGCTGCAAGAGGAGGTCCATCGAGGATCATCAGCTCATCATCATCGTCGTCGTCATCGTCCGTCCAATCGCGGATGGTGGGGCCAAGAGGGAACTTACCCGCTCCGCCGAGTCCCCCGGCTGCTCCAGACCCTCCGGCTCCGCCGGGAGCGCCGCCTCGCGGCCCCGCCGGCTTGTCGGCCTCCCCGGAGGAGTCCACGCCCTCTTCCACGGGACCCCCCCGTTAGGAAGTCCTGGGAGTCGGAGTCCGCCCGCTCCGCCTCGAAGATTTGCGGATCCGGGCCGTCTGGGGTGTTTTGTCGCACCAGCCGCTGCGGTCAGCACCCCATCATAAGTTCTCCCGCCGGCTGCCGGCTGGGGATATCGAGCAAAAGACAAACCTCTACAAGAAGACTTACCAGGGGGGCGGTTGATGCGGTCATATGACTCCATGCCGAACGACCACGAAGCGGGCTTCATCTTGAACGTCGTGAGGGCGTTCACCCGCTTCGCCACCTGAGCCGGTGTCAGCTCTACGGTGGACTACCGGCAGGGGTCGTGCCGGCTTGACATGTCGCACATCCGGTGCGGCCTCATCTGAAGAGGCGACACTCGGCGCGATATGAAGGCCGCCACCAGGTCGGAGGCAACCAGCCCCTCAGAGCTCTTCAGCTCCCCAAGCCGGCCTAGCTCCTCCAGAGCGACGCCGCGTGGGGCCGACGCTGGCCAGATCTGCTGGGACGACTGGCGGTCCTCAAACGGTGGCAGCCTGATGTAGTCCGTCGCCGGGTCGACATTCCGCACGTAGAAGAATGTGCGGTGCCACCCCTTGACGGAGTCAATCAAAGAAAGGGGAGGGAAGCGGGCAACACCGTGGCAGCACACTACGGTGCCCCCGCACGCGTTCTTGATCAATGGCTTGAGATAGAATAGCACGTTGAAGAGGCCAAGAAAAGGAAGAACTCCCAGATACCCCTCACACAACGCCACAAAGGCAGAGAGATACAAGATGGCATTGGGACCAAGATTGTGGGGTTGAAGGTCGAGGGTTTAAGGGAAGAGGCGGAAGAAGTTGCTCATCGGGAGCACGAAGACCCGGGAGAAGTGACAGAGGAACACTACTTGTTCCCCTGGCTGCGGCGCCGGCACCAGCTCGCCGCCCGACGCACGGGCGGCCACCCGCTCGGGCGGCGGCAGCATCCACGCCTTGCGCAGCTCCTCGATATCGGCATCAGTGACGAAGGATCCTCCACAGTTGTCGTCGCGTCCGTCGGCCATCTCAGCGGTGGGGCGGCGTGCGGGCGCGTGCGCGGGCTCGAGCGCGGCAGCACGAGGGGAGGCGAGGTCAAGAAGCAAGGAGCAATGGCAAGAAGGGCTGCAAGGGGGCAAGTGGGGCGCGGCTACCTCCGCCCCTGCCCTTCCCTCCCCTTTTATAGGGGAGGACACGACCGGGGACGTGGGATCGTCTGTGCCCATGTTCCCTGAAAATCCCGCGCGAGTGGGTCGCTTCGGGCCGTAACGGCCGTATCGGGGTGCAGAGGATCCGGCCCCGGCCCCGAGGCCTACTGGGCTACGCCTGGGCCCTACCGGACTAGGCCTGGGCGACGTCCCGTCTCCCCGCGTGCGCGGGGCCTAGCGCATCATTACGTATCACATGGCAAGTCACGTGTCGGGTCCTGTAGCTGGCCTGGCTGCCCCTTCGCCTTTGGGCCGGAGGCGGGCTAGGCTGGGGGGAAGCCGCCGGCACCCCACCATCCACCGGACGTAGGCCCCCGCCGGCTTCGGGGGCTACTGACGGGGTTTATATCCTGGGGCAGGCCAAGGCAACGGGGTCCTCCCCACTCCGCTTCGAAGAAAAACCAATCGATCGGCTGGACGAGGTCGGCTGGGGACACGCCACACGAGACGTCTCTGGTTGGCGTTTTGCCCGGCTGGCCTAGCGGACGGGCATGCTCCCGCCCGGCTAGCCAAGCAGACGGCTGCCCACGAGCCAGGCAGCCCATTGACTTGGGGACGGACACGCCCTGTCCCGTCTCCCTGTCCGTCGGTACGGCAGCGCAACATGACTGGGGGGCGAGCGACCCTATGGCCATAGTGGTCGCTGACGCGCCGTCCCACGTAGCTACAGTCCATCCGTTTGGCCCGCTGACCTCAGTGAGCATGACCGTACGGGGAACAGTTCCAGCACGCCTCCGCCACTCGAGTGCCTGCCTCGGCGTGGCTACAGTGCCGCCGGCCGTACCGACGACCTTGGCCGGCTGGCACTAAGCGACGTCACCCCGGGCGGCCCGTGTCGAGGCAGGTGAGGGAGGGCCAATCGCGGCACCCGTCAGCGGGTCCCAGCAGGGATGGAACCGCTCGGCCGGAGGGCCCCGCCCACGACGAGACAATACAAGCCACGGGACCCCCTGGCCAGGCGGAGAGGCTGTCAGCCGGGTCCCTCCACCCTCGTACCTAAATCATATTGTAAGAGTCGGGGGTTGGCCTATAAAAACCCCCGAGCCCCCCATGCAACGGGGACGGAACCCCCGATCAAGAACACACACATAGGGAGCTCTCATACTCTTCCCAGTAGCAGAGGGAGACGAGCCAGCTGCTCCTTTCTTCCTCCTCTGAACACAGCTCTAAGAGCACCTCTGTATACTTATCCATCCATCCAACGAATCCAAGCAGGACTAGGGGCATTACCTCCCACGGAGGGCCCTGAACCTGGGTACATCGCGTGTCTCCACCTTCTTGTACCCAATCTCGCACCCAGAGCCCATCGGCGTCCTATGGCCCCAACACCACCGATAAGCCACCCTATGGCATCTGTCGTGAGGAAACGACGACAATAATATTACGTCGGATAGATCATCGCTAGAATCGCAGTGAACTTTGTATTGAAGATCAAAGAGAGAGAATAAGCCATTTAGGTACTACCTATGGACCCATAAGTCTGTGGTGGACTACTCGGACATCATCATGGAGGCAGCAAGGTTGATGTAGATGGCCTCCATGGTCGATTCCACCTCCGACGGAGTAGCGGAAAAGGTATCTAGAGGGCCTCCCGTCGGAACAGAGGCTTGCGGCGGCATAAAAAGTGTTTCAAGTGGCTCTTTGGTTTCCCGATTTTAGAGAATTTATGGATGTGGAATTAGGTCAGATGGAGCCACGAGGGGCCCACAATCCATCAGGGCGCGCCTACCCCCCGGGAGTGCCATGTTGCTTTACCATCTTCTTGTCTAGCTTCTGTATTCCTCCCGAAGCTCCCTTGGTCTCTTTTCTCCAGAAATTTTTGTTCAAAAAATTTCATAGCGTTTGGACTTCGTTTGCAGATTTCCTAGAAAACCAAAAATAGGCAAAAAACAGCAACTGACACTTGGCACTAGGTTAATAGGTTAGTTCTCAAAAATGATATGAAACAACATATGATTGCATATAAAGTATACTAGATTGATAATATAATAGCATCAAATAATAAAAATTATAGATACGTGGGAGACGTATGAGTGGACGTGTGCTAAACCCGGAGGTGTCGCACATGTAGTGCTTGGATTGGATAGGATCGCAACACGAGTACCACTATGCCAGCCACAATCTCTAGATCGTTAACGCTTACGGTCTACAAGGGTATGTAGACACCTCCCCCTTTCGTTGTTATGCATCTCCTAGATTAGATCTTGGGTGTTTCGTAGGATTTTTTATTTTCATGCTAATTTCTCAAGATCGTGTTCGCATGCGGGCGCTGGAGTTGGTTCCTTTGCAATCACACATGTTTAATGGAGGGAGGCGGACATACGGATGTTGTTTTTGTTGGGGAACATTGCAAGGGAAACAAAAAAAATCCTACGCTTCACCAAGATCAGTCTAGGAGATGAGCATCTATGAGAGGAGAGATTGGATCCACATACTCTTGTGTATCTCTAAGCAGAAGCGTTAAAGAACGCGGTTGAAGTAGTTGTACGTCTCCGCGATCCAAATCGCAAGCCGTCCCACGAACTCCCGATCTAGTGCCGAACGGACGACACCTCCGCGTTCAGCACACGTGTAGCTCGACGACGATCTCCGCCTTCTTGATCCAGCAAGAGGGAGCGGAGATGTAGATGGGTTCACCGGAAGCACAACGGCATGGCGACGGTGGTGGTGGAGCTGATCCGACAGAGCTTCGCTAAGTATCACCAAATCAATCTAGAGGAGAGGCTATAGAAGAGGGAGGAAGGGCTGCGCCATGGCTTCAGGTGTGTCTGCCCTCCTAATTCTCACATATATATAGGGGGAGGGGTGGGGCGCCCAACCCCTAGGGTTTCCCCCTTGGGGCGGCGGCCAAGGGTGGAGGCGCCCTAGGATGGCTTGCCACCCAAGGCAAGGTGGCGCCAGCCGTAGGGTTGGCCCTCCCACCAACCCCCCAGCCGCATGGGCCCTTGTGGGAGGTGTGCCCAGCCCACTAGGGGCTGGTGTGCCCTCTCTCACAGCCCATGTGGCCCTTTGGGGCTGGTGGCCCCTTCCGATGGACCCCCGGGACCCTTCCGGCACCCTTGTTACGTTACCGATGATGCCCGGACTTTTCTCGGTGACCAACACGGAACATCCTATATATGAATCTTCACCTACGGACCATTCCGGAGCTCCTCATCATGTCCGGGATCTCATCGGGGACTCTGAACAACCTTTGGTCACCAACACACATAACTCATCTATACCAAAATGTCACCGAACCTTCAGTGTGCAAACCATGCGGGTTCGAGAACTATGCAGACATGACCGAGACACCTATACAGTCAATATCCAATAGCGGGACCTAGATGCACATATTGGTTCCTTCATAGTCTATGAAGATATTTATCGGTCGAACATTTATATCAAGGATTCGGTTAATCCCGTATAGTGTCCCCTTTGTTCTTCGGTATGTTACTTGCCCGAGGTTCGATCGTCGGTATCTCCATACCTAGTTCAATCTCGTTACCGGCAAGTCTATACTCGTTCCGTAATACAAGATCCTGTGGCTAAACACTTAGTCACATTGCTTCCAGGGCTTATTATGATGTTGTATTACCGAGTGGGCCCTGAGATACCTCTCCGTCACACGGAGTAACAAATCCTAGTGTTGATCCATGCCAACCTAGCAGACACCCTCGGAGATACCTGTAGAGCACCTTTATAGTCACCCAGTTACGTTGCGACATTTGATACACACAAGGCACTCCTCTGGTGTCAGTGATTTGCATGATCTCATGGTCATAGGAACATATACTTGACATGCAGAAAACTATAGCAATAAACTGACACGATCATATCTACGTCTATAGTTTGGGTCTTGTCCATCACATCATTCTCCCAATGATGTGATCCCGTTATCAAATGACGTCTCATGTCAATGGCTAGGAAACCTTGACCATCTTTGGTTAACGAGCTAGTTTACTAGAGGAACACTAGGGACAAAGTGTTGTCTATATATCCACATATGCAATGTGTTTCCTGTCAATACAATTATAGCATGGATAATAAACAATTATCATGAAAAAACAAATATAATAATAACCATTTTAGTATTGCCTCTAGGGCATATTTCTAATAGTCTCCCACTTGCACTAGAGTCAATAATCTAGCTCACATCACTATGTGATTTACATTGTAATGAATCGAACACCCATACAGTTCTGGTGTCGATCATGTTTAGCCCTTGGAAGAGGTTTAATCAACGGGTCTGCAACATTCAGATCCGTGTGCACTTTGCAAATATTTATTTCCTCCTCCTTGATGTACTCGCGGATGGAATTGAAGCGTCGCTTTATGTGTCTGGTCCTCTTGTGAAACCTTGGTTCCTTGGCCAGGGCAATGGCACCAGTGTTATCACAGAACAAATCAAATGGATTCAGTGCACTAGGCACTACTCCAAGATCTGTCATGAACTCCTTCATCCAGACACCTTCCTTCGTTGCCTCTATGGCTGCGATGTACTCCGCTTCGCATGTAGAATCGGCCACCACGCTCTGCTTGGAACTGCACCAGCTTACCGCTCCCCCATTGAGAATAAATACATATCCGGTTTGCGACTTAGAGTCATCCGGATCAGTGTCAAAACTTGCATCGACGTAACCCTTTACGACAAGCTCTTGATCACCTCCATAAACGAGAAACATTCCCTTAGTCCTTTTCAGGTACTTAAGGATATTCTTGACCACCGTCCAGTGCTCCATTCCAGGATCATTTTGAAACCTTCCGGCCATACTTATGGCAAGGCTGACATCGGGTCTTGTGCATAGCATTGCATACATGATAAAGCCTATGGTTGAAGCATAGGGGATGACACTCATCTTCTCTCTATCTTCTGCAATCACTGGGCATTGAGTCTTACTCAACTTCACACCTTGTAACACAGGCAAGAACCCCTTCTTGGACTTATCCATTTTGAACTTCTTCAAAACTTTATCAAGGTGTGTGCTTTGTGAAAGCGCTATCAAGCGTCTCAATCTATCTCTATAGATCTTAATGCCTAATATGAAAGCAGCTTCTCCCGGGTCCTTCATTGAAAAACTCTTGTTCAAATATTCCTTCACGCTTTCCAACATTTCTATATTGTTTCCAATGAGCAATATGTCATCCACATATAATATTAGAAACGCTATAGAGCTCCCACTCACTTTCTTGTAAATACAAGCTTC
This sequence comes from Hordeum marinum, assembly GCA_022496015.1. Classification (NCBI taxonomy): domain Eukaryota; kingdom Viridiplantae; phylum Streptophyta; class Magnoliopsida; order Poales; family Poaceae; genus Hordeum; species Hordeum marinum. The sequence continues at coordinate 136,656,689 of CM039677.1, read as the reverse complement.
TCCATAGACTTGTATAAACCCAAACACTTTGATCACCTCATCAAAGCGCTTATTCCAACTACGAGATGCTTGCACCAGTCCATAAATGGATCGTTGGAGTTTGCAAATTTTGTCAGCATTCTCTGGATTGACAAAACCTTCCGGTTGCATCATATACAACTCTTCCTCAAGGAAACCGTTAAGGAACGTTGTTTTGACATCCATCTGCCAAATTTCATAGTCGAAATATGCAGCAATTGCTAACATGATTCTGACGGACTTAAGCATCGCTACAGGTGAGAAGGTCTGATCGTAGTCAACTCCTTGAACTTGTGGAAAACCCTTTGCCACAAGTCGAGCTTTATAGACGGTGACATTACCGTCCGCGTCCGTTTTCTTCTTAAAGATCCATTTGTTCTGAATGGCCTTTCGCCCTTCAGGTAATACTTCCAAAGTCCATACTTTGTTTTCATACATGGATCCCATCTCGGATTTCATGGCCTCTAACCATTTCTCGTAATTCGGGCCCATCATCGCTCCTTCATAGCTTGTAGGTTCATTGTTGTCTAACAACATGACCTCCAAGACAGGGTTGCCATACCACTCAGGAGCAGTACGCACCCTTGTCGACCTATGAGGTTCAACAGTAACTTGATCTGAAGTTTCATGATCATCATCATTAACTCCCTCTTCAACCGTCGTTGGCTCCATAGAAACATCTTTCTGTGCTGCGCTACTCTCTGGTTGAAGTAAAGGTTCAATAACCTCATCAAGTTCTATTTTCCTCACACTCAATTCTTTCGAGAGAAACTCTTTCTCAAGAAATGTTCCGTTCTTAGCGACAAACACTTTGCCTTCGGATCTGAGATAGAATGTATACCCAACGGTCTCTTTTGGGTATCCTATGAAGATGCATTTCTCAGCTTTGAGTTCCAGCTGTTCAGGCTGAATCTTTTCGACATAAGCATCACATCCCAAAATTTTAAGAAACGACAATTTTGGCTTCTTGCCAAACCACAGTTCATATGGCGTCGTCTCAACGAATTTTGATGGTGCCCTATTTAAAGTGAATGCAATTGTCTCCAATGCATAACCCCAAAACAATAGTGGCAAATCGGCAAGAGACATCATAGAACGCACCATATCTAATAAGGTTCGATTACGATGTTCAGACACACCATTACATTGTGGTGTTCCAGGTGGTGTCAATTGTGAAACAATTCCACACTGTCTTAAGTGACTGCCAAACTCATAACTCAGATATTCACCTCCTCGATCAGATCGAGGAATTTAATCTTCTTGTTACGATGATTCTCAACTTCACTTTGAAATTGCTTGAACTTTTCAAACGTTTCAGACTTGTGTTTCATTAAGTAAATATACCCATATCTACTTAAGTCATCAGTGAAGGTGACAAAATAACGATATCCACCGCGCGCCTCAATGTTCACTGGACCGCACACATCAGTATGTATGATTTCCAACAAATCACTCGTCCGTTCCATTGTTCCAGAGAACGGCGTTTTAGTCATCTTGCCCATGAGGCATGGTTCACATGTGTCAACAGATTCAAAATCAAGTGATTCGAAAAGTCCATCAGCATGGAGCTTCCTCATGCATTTTACACCAATATGACCCAAGTAGCAGTGCCACAAGAAAGTTGTACTATCATTATCAACTCTACATCTTTTGGCATCAATGTTATGAACAAGTGTATCATCACTATCAAGATTCAACATGAATAAACCCCTCACATTGGGTGCATGACCATAGAAGATATTACCATATAAATAGAACAACCATTATTCTCTGATTTAAATGAGTAACCGTCTCGCAATAAACATGATCCAGATATAATGTTCATGCTTAATGCAGGCACTAAATAACAATTATTCAAGTTCATCATTAATCTCGATGGTAATTAAAGAGAGAGTGTGCATCGTCACTTCGTCCTTAGCCAGCCTCCATCTATATCGTAGGTCCTGCTTTGAGTTGCAAATGTGAGCAACCGAATTGATACCAAATACCCAGGCACTACAACGAGATCTAGTAAGGTACACATCAATAACAAGTATATCATATATACCTTGTTTGTTGTTGGCCGCCTTCTTGTCAGCCAGATACTTGGGGCAGTTCCACTTCCAGTGACCAGTTCCCTTGCAATGAAAGCACTTAGTTTCTAGCTTGGGTCCATCCTTGGGTTTCTTTACGGGAGGAGCAACTGCTTTGCCACCCTTATTGGAGTTACCCTTCTTGCCCTTGCCATGCTTCTTGAAACTAGTGGTTTTATTGACCATCAACACTTGATGTTCTTTCTGGATTTCAGACTCGGCGACTTTTAGCATCGCAAACAGCTCGGCGACTAACTTGATCATCCCGTGCATGTTATAGTTCATCACGAAGCTCTTGTAGCTAGGTGGCAATGATTGAAGAACTCTGTCAGTGATCGCCTCCGGCGGAAGCGGAATCCCTAACTCTGCCAGACGGGTCGAATACCCAGGCATTCTGAGTATATGTTCACTGATAGACCCGTTTTCCTCCATCTTGCAAGCATAGAACTTATCAGAGGTCTCATACCTCTCGATCCGGGCATTCTTCTTAAAGATAAACTCCAACTCTTGGAACATCTCATATGCTCCATGACGTTCAAAACGTCTTTGAAGTCCCGGTTCTAAGCCATACAACATTGCACATTGAACTATTGAGTAATCTCCAGAACGTGCCTCCCAAGCGTTCTTAACGTCTTCGGATGACACGGGAGCGGGTGGGTCACCAAGCGGTGCATCAAGGACATAAGCCTTCTGGGAAGCCATGAGGATAATCCTCAGATTACGGGCCTAGTCCATAAAGTTAATTCCATCATCTTTCAACTTAGCTTTCTCTAGGAACGCATTAAAATTCAGGGGTGCTACTGCGCGAGCCATTGATCTACAACATAAATAAGCAAAGGTTACTAAGACTATTGTTCAAGATAATGAGTTTAGTTAATCAAATTACTAAAGCTCCCACTCAAATTGACATCCCTCAGGTCATCTGAGTGATACATGATCCATATTCACCAACTCAAGTCTGATCATCACGTGAGTTAAGGTGGTTTCAATGGTGAACATCATCATGTTGATCATATCTAGTATATGACTCATGCTCGACCTTTCGGTCTCTTGTGTTCCGAGGCCATGTTTGTACATGCTAGGCTTGTCAAGTTTAACCCGAGTGTTCCGCATGTGCAACACTGGCTTGCACCCGTTGTATGCGAATGTAGAGTCTATCACACCTGATCATCACGTGGTGTCTCGACACGACGAACTTTCGCAACGGTGCACACTCGGGGAGAACACAATTCATCTTGAAATTTAAGTGAGGGATCACCTTATAATGCTACCGTCCTCCTAAGAAAAACAAGGTGCATAAAAGGATTAACATCACATGCAAATCATAAGTGACATGATATGGCCATGAACTTGTGCTTTTGATCTCCATCTCCAAAGCACAGGCATGATCTCCATCATCACCGGCATAGCACCATGATCTCCATCATCATAATCTCCATCATTGTGTCGCCATCGGGGTTGTCGCGCCCACCATGCTCATACTACAATTGCTACCGCTTAGCGATAAAGTAAAGCATTACATAGCGCTTAAAGATTGACACGCATGTCATACAATAATCAAAGACAGCCCTATGGCTCCTACCGGTTGCCGTACTCATCGACATGCAAGTCGTGCTATTCTATACAAAACTTGATCATCTCATACATCACATATATATCATCATGTAATTGGCCATATCTCATCATGTAATTGGCCATCTATCTCAACAAGTTAGACGTCCTCTAATTGTTGTTGCATGTTTTATGTGGCTGCTATGGGTATCTAGCAAGAACGATTCTTACCTACGCAAAACCACAATGGTGATATGAAGATTGCTTTTCAACCTTTACAAGGACCGCCTTAATCAGATCCGATCCAACTAAAGTGGGAGAGATAGACACCCGTGAGCCATCTTTATGCAACAAAGTCACATGTCAGTCGATGGAACACGGTCTCTCGTAAGCGTACGAGTAAAGTCAGTCCGAGCCGCTTCATCCCACAATACCATTGAACCAATAAAAGACTAAGGGAGGAAGCAATTTGAATATCAACGCCCACAAACTTCTTTGTGTTCTACTCAAGATCTCATCTACGCATAGACCTAGCTCATGATGCCACTGTTGGGGAACGTTGTAAGGGAAACAAAAAAATTCCTACGGTTCACCAAGATCGATCTAGGAGATGAGCATCTATGAGAGGAGAGATTGGAACCACATACCCTTGTAGATCGCTAAGCGGAAGCGTTAAAGAACGCGGTTGAGGTAGTCGTACGTCTCTGCGATCCAAATTGCAAGCCGTCCCACGAACTACCAATCTAGTGCCGAACGCACGGCACCTCCGCGTTCAGCACACGTGTAGCTCGATGACGATCTCCGCCTTCTTGATCCAGCAAGAGGGAGCAGAGAGGTACATGGGTTTGCCGGCAGCACGACGGCATGGCAACGGTGGTGGTGGAGCTAACCCGGTAGCTTCGCTAAGAGTCGTCAAATCAATCTAGAGGAGAGGCTATCGGAGAGGGAGGAAGGGCTGCGCCGTGGCTTGAGGTGCGGCTGCCCTTCTCCCTCTCACATATATATAGGGGGAGGGGTGGGGCGCCCAACCCCCAGGGTTTCCCCCTTGGGGCGGCGGCCAAGGGTGGAGGCACCCTAGGGTGGCTTGCCACCCAAGGCAAGGTGGCGCCATCCCTAGGGTTGGCCCTCCCACCACCACCCAGCCGCATGGGCCCTTGTGTGTGGTTCGTACAGCCCACCGGGGGCTGGTGCGCCCTCTCTCACAGCCCATGTGGCCCTTTGGGGCTGGTGGCCCCTTCCGGTCGACCCCCGGGACCCTTCCGGCACCCTCGGTACGTTACTGGTGACGCCCGAACTTTTCTCGGTGACCAACACGAAACATCCTATATATGAATCTTCACCTCTGGACCATTCCGGAGCTCCTCGTCACGTCCGGGATCTCATTCGGGAATCCGAACAACCTTCGGTCACCAACACACATAACTCATCTATACCGAAACGTCACCGAACCTTAAATGTACAGACCCTACGGGTTCGAGAACTATGCAGACATGACCGAGACACCTCTACGGTCAATAACCAATAGCGGGACCTAGATGCTCATACTGGTTCCTACATATTCTACGAAGATCTTTATTGGTCGAACCTCTATGTCAAGGATTCAGTTAATCCCGTATAATGTTCCCTTTGTTCTTCGGTATGTTACTTGCCCGAGGTTCGATCGTCGGTATCTCCATACCTAGTTCAGTCTCGTTACTGGCAAGTCTCTTTACTCGTTCCATAATACGAGATCTCGTGGCTAACACTTAGTCACATTGCTTGCAAGGCTTATTGTGATGTTGTATTACCGAGTGGGCCCTGAGATACCTCCCCGTCACACGGAGTAACAAATCCCAGTGTTGATCCATGCCAACCCAGCAGACACCCTCGGAGATACCTGTAGAGCACATTTATAGTCATCCAATTACGTTGCGACGTTTGATACACACAAGGCACTCCTACGGTGTCAGTGAGTTGCATGATCTCATGGTCATAGGAACATATACTTGACATGCAGAAAACTGTAGCAATAAACTGACACGATCATATGCTACGTTTATAGTTTGGGTCTTGTCCATCACATCATTCTTCCAATGATGTGATCCCGTTATCAAATGACATCAAATGTCAATGGCTAGGAAACCTTGACCATCTTTGATCAACGAGCTAGTTTACTAGAGGCACACTAGGGACAAAGTGTTGTCTATATATCCACACATACAATGTGTTTCCAGTCAATACAATTATAGCATGAATAATAAACAATTATCATGAACAAAGAAATATCATAATAACCATTTTATTATTGCCTCTAGGGCATATTTCCAACAGTTCAATGCAGAGAGAAGGCGTGGCGTTTCAATGCCGGCTCAAGTGAGTAGTCGTGTCCGACATGTGTATTTTGTGTGGTTGACGATGCACGAACATTCAAATACACCGATTACATGTTGCTAATATTGTAAGAAGTTGAAGCAAGAAGATTATTCCGTGTCGTCCCTTCCATGTGATTTGATGTATAGTTGAAAGATATTTGGGCTTGTTGGTACACCATACTGAACAAAGGATCCAACAACACCGACTTTTATTTTTGTTGCATCTAAACAAGTAAATTGAGTATTCATATTACCTGTTAGACATTACAAAGCCTTGATGATGTTCTCTTCTTAGCAACTGTGATCACAATGAGCCTTTTGAGTCGTGATCACAATACAAAGGGGCGACCACAAGAGGTGCAACAACAGACGTCTTGCTGCAAGGGAGGCTCGCCGATCTTGCTTCTTGCAAAATGGGTAGTTGACATGTATGTGACAAAGGGGTGGCCATCGAAGATGTTGCAAAAAGGGTGATTGGCCGACTGTGCTTGCTACAAAGGGGTGTTCGATGAAGGCACTACAACGGTAAGGGGGTGGTGTTGCACAATGGCGAGAGATGCTGCAAGGTGGAGGTGGTGGTGGTGGTGTGTGTCGGGGGGGATCCACCGGAGGCATTGCAACATGAGTTGTGTCGCTTGGGCATGGATATGATGCATGGGCGTCAACGCCGGCACAACGGAACGCAGTCAGTGCTGCAAGCAGCTGTTGCAAATGAGCAATCGCATCAGGACACCCAATGTTGCACACGACGCCGCGAAGGTCCGTTGTCGATGTTGCAAGGTCCTCAATGGCACTTCCTGTGTTGCAGGGGGTATCGAGTGAGATACAAGGGCGTCCGAGGGAGACGGGGACAACGTTGTGTGCAGGGAGATGAGGAACCGTGAGGCGGGGTGGGTGTTAGCAACCGTCCATGGATGGGCCTTGGACCGGCATGAGAGGGACGGGCCTAGCCATTCAGGCCATGGAGCCAACGACTACAAAAACTTGAAGGGGTGGATCGACCAGGTCATCCGGTGGGATCATCAGAACAAACGACACGGCGATAACTCCTTCCTCTCTCACCTCGGCTCTAGACCTCTCTCCTTCTTGTTGTTTGATTTCAGCACATTTATGTTTATATCCATCCTTATACTTTGAGTTGAGTGGGTCCCTGTAAGGTAGTTAACATGGGGCATAAGGGGTGCCAAGGCGAGATTGAGATGTGTTGGCATTTGATCCGATCATTAGCGATCAGCATGATCTTAAGCACGAATCAACCGAATAACGATTTTTTTTTTGAAATACGTACATACATTCATCTCTACGAAACATGCACACATTCTATCTCGTGGGTACCTTAAGAAACTGGGCCGACGGGGCTTGAAAGGGTCCGCCATTTTCTGCACCGATTATGGCATCGCGCATCAACTCTGAATAACTTGTTTTAACTTGCACTCTCGCTTACATCACAACAGTTGGCATTCTCATCAACGAATGCTGTATTATCATCCAAGAGCCGGTTCTTTTGTCCCCAGATTTCATACGCTTGCAGCGATGCTCACTCATGTCCAACTCTGCACGCTCTTTTTCAGAGTAATCAGTAATCACTACTCCGCCCAGGCGTTGCTACGGGGGATCCCGGGTGAGCCACTCCCGGGCAGAGACGAGGTCAGGGAGCACCACCGCGCCGGACCGGCGCCACCTCTCGGCGTCGGCGGTCCCGAACCTGTCCAGCAGCAGCGCGTGCATCCCGACGGCCCGCGCCGGCGCGTAGTCCTTGCTCATGCTGTCGCCGATGTGCAGCGCCTCGTCCGGCGCCACGCCCCCCGCCGCCTCCAGCGCCATCTCGTAGATCCTCCGGTCGGGCTTCTCGACGCCGGCGACGCCCGAGAACACCCCGAAGTCCCACTCGGACCCCTGCATACATCAACATCAGAAACAAAACCAAGCAATGTACAGCTTCCCGCGGTGCGAGCGCGACGGCGGTGGCGCCGAGTGCCGACCTGGTTCAGCCCCAGCGCGGGCAGGACGACGTCCCTGTAACGGCAGTCCGCGTTGGTGACGACCCCGGCCATGACCCCCTCGCCGCGCAGCCATCGGAGGAAGGGCTGCGCGTCGGGGAACACCGAGTACGGGGCGGGGGAGCCGAAGGCGGCGTAGATTTGCCCGAAGATCCGCTCAAACGTGTCGTCATCGTACTCATGCCCTGCCTACAGCGTAACACTATTACCAACAACAAAGAGAGAGAGGGGGGGGGGGGGCACGAGAGCATTAGCTAGCTCTGAGGACCGGTTCAGAAATCAGAATAGAACAGTTGCAGGCAGAGCACCGACCTTACCCTGAGGAAGGAGTCCCTGACGCACATGTTCCACCAGCGGTCGTCGGGCATCCTGGAGGCGTGGCCGAAGCAGGGGTGCTTGGTCGTCATGTCGGCGTAGGCGGCCTTGAAGGCCTGGTGCATGCGCGCGTAGCCGGGGCACGGCAGCCCGGCGGACCTGGCCGCCGTGCAGTAGTAGTCGCCGAGCTGCTCTCTGTAGGCGATCAGCGTCCCCGTCACGTCCACGGTGACCAGCCGGAGCCTCGACAGCAGCGCCATGGCGACAGGCGACGCACGGAGGCATAGAATAAGAAGAGGATCGGGATGGTTCTTGGGTAGACTTATAACAACAACACCAGTGCCTTGCTCTGCGGGGCAAAACGGGAGCAAGGAAGACGCTACCACCTCTGTGGAAGCAACCATGAATCCATAGCTCTCCGGCTTGAGGGAGTTAACCCACTCCGGGGAGGAAAGATGACGGCCAACTCTTTGGATCAATCCAAGCATCAGGGATTTAAAAGGGAGCGACTCAAGCCTCCTTGCTTCACAAGAAAACTCATTTACTGGGAGCCAAGTTTTCAGTTTCTCCTCCCGAAGTTTTCTTCAAGGGGAGGGTGAAGACGCCACCACGAGGCGCAGTGAATCCAACAACACCTTTTTTTTAAAACTGAATCCAAGAACATTTGTAGAGCAAGCTACTGATTCAAAGGATGAATCGTTTATCACTTCCCACACGAATGAACAATAAAGTGCCACCTCACAGTTCGATGCCAAAAAGAAAATAAACAAGTGCGATTACAAAATGAAACAGGTCTAATAAGAGCTGGAATTGAAATCGATATCCTCCAAATAAAACAGTGTTATGCCTCACAGTAGAACTTTTACAAGAGCGTACGCTACTGCCTAGGAAAACATCAAGTACAGCTACAAACACAGCACGCAGATCTACCTTGACGGTGAAGCTCACGATCAAAGGGACAGACACATGGTGAAGGATTGCGGTTGATGAAGATTGTAACATGCATTGCATGCCCGTATTATACTTTGACGCATATTTTACAGTGGCGCTATTCTTTCACGTATTTGGCATCTTTGGCAACCTCATCATCTTCTTCATCGTCATCAAAATCATCACTGTCGTATTGTAGAAGGCTGAAGTCCCTAGATTGCGCCTCCTTCAGCCTTTCCTGGATTCTTTCCTTGATGGCAGTTCCCTGGGGAGTAATTTGGATTTAGGCACAAGTGAGCATGGACCTCCCTTATTGGAGAGCACCAGTAAACTATTAACAGGCAAAGGTAACTAACCATTGAATGGCAACCTTCCTCGAATTTCTCTAGAAAACCAACCACCCAGCGATCTGCGTTTTCAACCCACTCTTCCTGGAGTTTTGCCACTGTACTCCACTGCAAATATCAACATGCTTCTCTCAGAATGTATGAACAACAGGTAAACTTGACAAGGCTAAGTTCATTGATCCAAATGACCAGATGAAGAGATGAACATGGAAACTGGAAGTAGAAGGGGTAGTGCAGTGTTTTCATTTTGCAGTGCCATACTGGATATATACAGAATACAACTAATGTATCAGATATGGGTAAAAAAACGCATGCATCAGATATCGGATTCTTGACCGCCAAAAGATTAGTTGAACTAGATCAATGCAAAGATTTGTGTAAAATAAATGTAAAACTAAAGTAACAGCCATGTATCACTGTCAATTTATCATCATGGTTAACCTTTAGAATACACATGATGTGAGACATGGCTGAAGCTAATGTTTTTAGCTTTGCATGCAAAGCTATGGACTTGACAAATGTCAGTTGTGCAATCTTCTACACATATAGAAGTGTTATCTAGTCCAGAACGCCATCCAAGAAAAGGATGATATGTGTTAGGAATCCTATGCTAAACAACTGAAAGTCAACAAAACTACTTTGATGAACTTCAGAACGTTAACTGAAAGTCAATAAAACTACTTTGATGAACTTCAGAACGTTAACAACTGAAAGTCAACAAACATGCGGGCCAACTATATCCAATCAAAAAATCACAAGACTCACACACAACAGGTAGGTTAATTAATCACAAAATAGTAAAAATAAATATGAGGCACTCATCTCTGCATCAGCCAACCAATGAAGACAGCCTAGCTATCAGTTTGGTAATATTATACCTCAACATAAATTAAGATGAAAGTGAATACAAGTACCTTCTCCCCTACTTTTTCTTGGTGCTGCTTCACTTTGTCACGCAGGGTTTTCAATCCCATATTAACTCTTAGTCGTTTTTCCTGATAAGATACATAAGGGCTCAGCAGGCCAGCATAATGCAATGGTACTGTAGTACAAACCAACAACAGGATTTTGTATAAGTAAAGTTTTGTTAAAGCATCAGGTTAACATTGCATGCCTTCACATAACTGACACCAAGATCGTTTCTGCTGTACCCCCTGGCCAGATTGCGCATAACATACTCGTTATAATCTTTAACAATCCTCATTATAATATCTGAGGTTGATATCCCATCTGTGCGCTTGGTCTCCTTAAATTTACCAAGCTTTTTTACCTGATAAAATAGTATGTTGTTAGTCATAGAACTCCAGACTATTGGTATCTGTTAACACAATTTATTTGAATAGCTCAATTTGAAACTGAAGACTCACAAATTCATAGACATCATTACTAGCTCCACTAGCATCATGATACCTGTGTAGATTCAAATACGAAAGATAGCATAATCATATAGATGAGTTAAGAGATTTAGAAGTTATTAGATCATTCAGTGTGTAGAGTATCACGTCATCTGAAATTCTGTGGTCCTCACAAATAAGAATGAAGATAAGAAATATTTACTGCATCGCAGAAATAACAAGGTCTTTCTAGACTGAATGCTTACGGCAGAGAATCATGCGCAACAAAATCGATGTTATGCTTATTCAAGAACTCTTCTGTTACTACCCACGGAGCATCAGGAATGACTTCATCAACCCACCTTGGAATATAAAATAGTAAATCATATTAGCATGCTATTTTTCTGAAGAAATGTACAATAATCATGGATTATATTGAATAATAAAGTAAAGAATGATACACGATTACTTGCAATGGCGAAGTGATTCATATCTCTCGTCCTCTGTCATGACAGTTCGTCCTTTGAATTTATGTGTCAACTCATCATTGCAGCACCCAACAAGAAGATATGCATTGGGGAACCTACAGGTCAACAGACAGTTCAGTGTAAGGACATTTTCTAACAGTATAATAGCCCCAGTAAGATAACTTGTGAATAACGCTTAGGATAATCATTAAGAATATAAAACAAGTACGCAGTTAATGCACTTAAATTATGACATCAATAGTAGAACGGAACCTTAGGCATATTACTAGATCAAAAAGAAATACTGGCCATCAAGACTACTGTAGTAATGTAGTTTGACATTTACAGATTACACGGCAGCTTCGTACTCCCTTCGTCCCAAAATAAGTGTCTTAACCTTAGTACAACTTTGTACTAAAATTAGTACAAAGCTGAGACACTTATTTTGGGACTGAGGGAGTACTTAAGAAACAGAGCATGCCTGCAAGTGCAAGATTCCTTATAAAAGGTGTCACAGAAAATTAGGTATTTCCCCATAAGCTAACCCAAAATGATTGTTTACTGTCTGTTTGCATGCTATGAGTATAGTAACATCACATTGTGTACAAACTGGAATTTTGAGGAAAAAGAAGCTCATAGATGTGAGAGTTATTTTGGCAGAATTGCAGAAAAAGAAGTGATCGTTGGCACACATGACTTCACATTAGATTTTTTTCAAACACAGAATTCTCACTAGTTATACATAAAATATCCCTAGTGCAAAATGGCTGTTGTGATAGGCTAAGCGAATATGGAGTTCATCCAAAAATAGATACTGATTTGGGCAGACTTATTTCACTAGGAAAGGTAGTACTGGCATCTGAACAGAACACAAGGAACCAACATCCATTTCATTGCCAAGCACCATAAAGGGAAAGTTCTCTGGGAGGAAGAATATCAGAGTCCAATGCCTACAGCCAATTACTCCAGCCCATGTCAATGGAGCATGATCATTCATTATTGTAGTATATCTCAATGGAAAAGGATTTATTGTACACGATGCAAAAAAAAAAAGCCAAATAAAGCCAAATCGCACTGCATTATTCAGGGGAATCTACCAAATAGGTGCCCTCCCACTGAATGATCCAATACATGGCAAGCAATACGAGAGTCTCGAGTCACATCACGTTAGGTAAAACATACCAATACAGCTAAATCTTGTCCCCAACATGATAGAAGCACAAATGGAGCCCCATTTTCCACCAAACCATACATCTATTGCCCAAAAAAACGGGGGCACAAACAAGCCGAGTCCTCATCAAACAACGTAGTCTCCACAATAAGCGCATGCCTCCCAAACCTAATAACACGAATGATCCACTAAATCGGATGTTGGACATAAAAACAAGCTGAGGCTGTTTCTGAACTGGTAATCGCTACGAATTTCAAACAGAACGGCCCACACCCAAACAACTTCCTGGCGCAATCCCGCTCTAGAGCCCACCGGACAACCTAATTAGGCGTGATCCGCGCCGAAACCAACCCTGATAAACGGTGTCCGACCCCAATTCCTGTCAGAAAAGCAAGGGGGCAGATCGAACCGAAATAGCCCAAGGGGGGGAGAGGATGGGGGCAGAGGGATTTCTCACGATTTCTTGGCCTGCTCGAGCGAGCGCGCGTGGCCGAAGTGGAAGAGGTCGTAGATGCCGTCTGCGTAGACCCGGATCGGCCTGTCCGTGATCCCCTCGCCGGCGCCGCCGCCATTGCTCATGGACCTGTCCGCAACCTCGACGTCCCCCTCTGCCTCCTTCCAGTCCTCCTCCTCCTCCTGGGAGGACTGCGGCGCCGCCGCCTGCCTCGCCGCCTCGGCCTTCGCGTCGGCCATGCGAAGAGGGAGTCGAGAAGGTTCGGGGGGTGGAGCGAGCGACGGGAAGGGAAAGAGGAGGGGGCGTGGTGGAAAGGTCGAGGCCTCCAGGCCGAGGAGACGGTACACATGCGGACGGGGTGCTCGCATGACGTGACGTCGTTTTCGGGCTCGCCCGTCTCACTGTCAAGTGGGTCCGGGTGTTTGACGGTGACCGGTTGGACCACCTCAGGTTATTCGACGAGGGAAATGGCGACACGTCGCATGTTTTTTTTTAAGAAGTGGCCACGCATTTATTAAACAAACTGGATACACATAGTACTACATATATGGACATCCTTATAAACAGACAGAGAGAGACGCATGCGATCTGAAGATTTGCACACATGATCCCATCGTAAGAAATCCTTGAAGATCACCATGCCTTGCCTAACCGTAGTCCCCAAATGTACTCCGTCGCTGCCGTGGCTTCGCCGAAGAGATAAAGAAATTGCCACCACACCTAGGTCAGGAAGAACATCATCACAGACAAACCTGCTTTTTGAGCCGATTAAACAGTCCGCCGCATACGACGCAACAGTCTTTGTGGTGCGTCAGCCGAGGATGATCCCATGTCTTCCTGATCCCAACTTGGTCGACTTCAACCACTGCAAATGGAGAAGATGGACGTCGTTGCATCCTGTCCTTTGCACACACCGCTTCAGATCCGTAGCACACTCTGCCATGGCAGCAGCCACCACCACACGAGGTGACGCCGAACACCAGCCGACACAACCTAAAACCGCCAGATCCAATACCCAGCGAGACAAAAAGGGCACCTGCTTCCCAGCATCGTGGATTAGAACGCTATCGAGGTGGGGGAGAAACAGGGCCAAATTACTCTGACGCGGCGTCGATCCCGCCACCGATGCAACACCTCTGTGAAAAACAAAGCCCAGCCTAACTACCTGTAGCAGCAGCAGCGTCGGGGGTCCCCTCCGCTTCCCATCGCCGGAGCGACTATCGAAGGGTAGAGGACCCACGGCCACGCCAACGGAGATGGGGGCAGAACTGTCGCCTCCCAGACTCCGCCTCCCTTTCTATAACGACTAGCAACAATCCCGCATCGCATGTTGATGAGACAACGACGGTGAATTTGCTGCCTATCGGAGACGAAGATCCTACATCTTCTTAAAGAACTTACTTAAATTATCTTGCGTAAATACGTGCCTTTTTGAGAACCTTTTATTAACTAGACGGAACCAGGAATTTAGGAATTACAAGATGAACAGTAGAATGATCAGTCAAATCAAGTGCCTCCTAGCACAAAGATGAGCAGGGGTATTAGCACCTCTACGGACAAAGTTCAATCTAAATTCCTGCAGATTTGCGAGATATGCTTTCATCTCACGGATCAAGAGCGATCCTACAGACCTGTCCTCCTCCGCCTTCCATAAATATAAATTGTTTGAGGTTCGTTTCCACAATAATCCGCTACAAATTTCTTGTCATTGCCAACAACATTGCATCGCGACATGTGGTCACCTCTAACATCAAAGGATCAGTCAGCTCAGAATACTTTGTTTATCTAGCACAAACAAAAGACACAGTATGGTCCCGTGCTACTGCTGCCACTCCTCCCACTCTTCTTTCCTTACATACTATTGCGTCAGTATTGATTTTCGTCCAACCTTCCTTGGTGGTGACCACCTCTTCCTAAAGAAAGAGTTAGTCACTCATGCTGGGGATGGGATATCCACTGAGTTTATAAACTCATCAATAATCTCCATAGATCAGAGAGGTTGGTACTTGATCTCCTCATGTGCGTACTTATTTCTACTCATCCAGATTGCCCACATAACAAATATAGCTATAGCATTCTTATCTCTGCTCATGACATGTCAGTCCAGGAGGTCCCTCGCCCATGTTAAAGTATGTAACTTGGGTAGTTTAAAATCAAAAAACTCATGTGCTTCCTCTCAATATCTGCATGCATGATCACATTCAGTAAACGCATGGAATAACGTCTTTGTATCACAACCACACATCGGGCAGACATTGTCTGTTCTTATATGCCTTCTATTTAGCTCGCCATGTGATGGTAGAATTTTTTTAAAACCCTCCACCAAAATACCTTGATCTTTGGCTGAACATGCAATTTCCACAATGCCTTCCATGTGTCACTGTCGTCCATCGAGTTGGCCGGTGTCGCACCCTCACACTATCGTCTCTCCATCATCACATGGTAAGCCGGTCGAACTGAAAACAATCCCGACCTCTCCCATGCCCAAGCCCAAAAATCCTATGTCTGCCTCCTCGGACCATGTATACTCATGATGGCTTCTACATCCGAAGGTATAAACATTCTCTGAATCGTTTGCACGTCCCACTGTCCTTCTCCATCCATTAGATCTGATACAAATTGAACCGGAGCTTCGGACAACCTACAGACCGGTCTCATTGAGACAGTTCCTGGTAACCATATGGTGTGCCATACTTCTATAGTTTGTCCATTTCCAATTCTCCCAATGAGCCCCTCCTTGAGCACATTCTTTCTGATTATAATCGCTCTACATGTTAGTGATGCACAGTTTGGAAAATTTGCTTGTAAAATATCACCGTCAACATGGTACCTAGCTCGAAGCACCCAAGCACATAAACTTTGCGGTTTGTCGAGTAACCTCCATGCTTGCTTGGTAAACATTGCATCATTAAAGATCTGTAGGTCGCGAAACCCTAATCCTCCTTTATTCTTCGGGATTGCCAATTTATCCAAAGGTTGCCAATGCATATCGTGTTTGTCAAGTGAACCATCCCACCAAAACTTTACCATGATGGTTGTTATTTTCTTGCATGACCCCCTTAGTGGGTTTGAAGCAACTTATAGAGAAGGTAGGTAGGGCTTGGATCACTGACTTTAACAAGACTTCCTTTGTTGCACTTGACATGAATTTTCTACACCGCCACTGAACTCTTCCCCTTGAGCTTTCCACAATGTGCTAAAATTGTTTCTCTGTGATTCTGCCTACAGCTGTAGGGAGACAATGGTATTTCTCTAACAGGACATCTCTCTGTATTTGCAAATTATTTTTGATCCCTACTTTCATCGACGCCCCGGTGTTTGGGCTAAAGTAGACTGAGCTCTTAGACTTGTTCACCCTCTGACCGGATCCTGAATCACAGGCCTCCGGTATATCAGTGTCACGCCCAAGATGCGGTCATATCCTTATTTTGGCACGAGGGCCTCGACAGGGATAGAAGCACATCTTGATGCGTTCGTAAGAATGGATATCATTACAAGTATATGTACAGAAGAGATGAGTATATGGAATTGGCTTACACTCGCCACAAGCTACAACAGAGTCACATCAATACAACAATACACTCAAACATCATACAGAAGAGCAGGGTCCGACTACGGACGAAATGAAACGATAAAATGACATCCACCCTTGCTATCCCAGGCTGCCGCCTGGAACCCATCCAAGATTGAAGAAGAAGAAGAAGAAGAAGAAGAACTCCAAGTCAAATCAAGCAACGTGCCCACGTCAAATCATCGCATTACCTGTACCTGCAACTGTTGTTGTAGTAATCTGTGAGCCACAGGGACTCAGCAATCTCATTTCCAAGGGTATCAAGACCATTAAAGCTTAATAGGTAAGGCATGGTTAAGTGGTGAGGCTGCAGTAAGCGACTAAGTAATTATTTGGGTGGCTAACTTACGAGTACAGAAAGTAAAGTATGGTGGTCTACGTATAACGGACGAGAACTAGAAATGATCACTAATTGATCCTGAACACCTACTTACGTCAATCATAACCCCATCGTGTTCTCTTCCGGATAAGGACTCACGAAAAGAGACAGTCACGGTTATGCACACAGTTGGTGTATTTTATTAGAGTTTACTTCAAGTTTGCTATGACCGGGTGTTAAACAAATTATCTAAGTTTGTCACATAACCGCGGGCACGGCTTCTCGAAAAGATTTAACCCTGCAGAGGTGCTCCAACTCATCCATCACAAATTAACCACACTCAGCGAGAATAACCTCAACCATGGATCTCGTGATCTTCCTAGGCAATTCCAAAGAAAATCCGACACCTCGAGATAGCCTAAAGAAAATCAGAGTTCCTCACTCGAGACGTTCGAGAAAGGTAAAACAAATCCAGCAAGGCCGCCCGACGTGTCGACGAACCCGATAGGAGCCGCGTATCTCGTTCTCAAGACACGACAGATGGGACTAGCTACAGGGAAAACTAGTCCTCAAGTTGCCTCGAGGCGGCCCCGCAGGCAGCCCAGTTTGGACCAACACTCATGAGGAGCACTGGACCGGGTTGTTGATTAATTATCCACTGGGTCCGGAAAATCCCCTATACAAGTTCATTAATTATTAGGCAAATGTAGTACCAATGTTGGGCCTTGCCAGACAAGCTTTATTCTAACCCGAAAAATCAAGGGGGTCCCCATAACAACCCCAAGCATGTTAGGAGCGCTCGTTTATGGAACATAACACCGGTTCACAAGTAACTAGGGGCGGCAAGAGTAAAACAAAACACCAAGCAAAAGGTCAAGCCTTTCACCCTTTACCAAGTGTATATGTGCATTAAATTAAATAGCAGCAATATTGTGATATAATAAAGAAAGTCCATGTTGACACATGGAAGCAATTGCACCTGCAACTAGCAACGCTATAAGAAGGGTTGAGCAAGCGGTAACATAGCCAAACAATGTTTGCTGGGATGTGGAAGGGTTAGAGGCTTATCATGGCAATGTTTGGAGGCTTATCAAACAGGTGGTAGGTAGTGATGCATAACGATAAAAGCGAGATATCTAGCATGGCAATGATAGTAATGATATCCAGGGAAATGAGTCATCTTGCCTGAGATCCCGCTTGGAAGAAGAACGAGTCCATGAAGAAGACGAGCCAACGTAGTCGAACGAATCCTCACACTCCGAACGCTTTCAGAACTCTATCGAGAAGAAGCAATTCAAAACAAACAATCAACACAAGATACACCACAACGTATGCATGACACGATGCACGAAAAATATGATGCATGTCCGGCTTAAATATGCAAGGCATGACAATTCACAACAACCCCGTTCAATATGCAACGAGTTGCATATTGACGAAACTCCACGTTCGAATTATTTAGTTCACTCCCGTTAGGTACACAACAATATTAAATGTTGTTAAGCATGGAAAGAGGCGAAGCATAAGTAAACTATCTATCTAGGCATTTTAAATGAGGTCGGAAACAACTTATAGCATCTCCAAAATGACCCCATATGTTAATTATGAATTTGGTCCAGATCTGAACTAATCATGTTTTATATTTGTTAAACAGCAGAATAAAGTATATCATGTTATTCTACACGTCATTCTAGTCGAGTTACATATATAGAACATCTCAAACGGAGCTATGGTCTAAAAGATATGAGCAACACAAGATGCACATGCCATGAATGCAAATGCATGGGAAATGAAATCACAAACATCTCAAATCATGAATGCAACAAGTTATTCTGAAACTACATGAGATTCTAAGCAAGTTTCATATATGGAATGTCCAAAACGGAGCTACGGTTCAACCACAATCAACAAGACAAGTTGTTGTTGAAATCTGCCCAAAAACATCAAGATGGCATTTTGAACACAAGAAAACAATTGGTTATAATATTCTAAAATGCACAAACTAAGCATGGGGCAATAGCATACAACATCCACTTCATTTCATCTTCACAAATCATATTCAAAACATGCATGTATCACTTGGTAGGAAGTTCACAAGAAGGCTACTTGATAACAGTTTCAGACTTGGTGAAAATCATATTATAGCATGAAACTTAACAACATACTAAAGGACAATATCAACAACAATTAACTCCATGACACCTACCACAAAAAGAGTTCTAGATCACTAGCAAATCACATGACAAGACAGCAACAAAATATAACAGATTCCAGACTTAGAAATATTTTGGACCCTCAAAATAACAGATTTTTATAGCAAGTTGACAACAACAAAATCACACCTAAACATGCTTTTCTATGACAAGCAAAAAGGCCATGGGCTAGGACACATATCAAAGAGCATCTCTCATGTTCGAAGTTATCGCAAAACATGCACGGATTAAATCCTACGAAAATGACAAAAGGGCATCACGGCATAAATGACATGCACATAAAATGCTCAAATGGCAAAACTAAATGCACCGATAAATTCTATGGGTTTTTCTACCCCGAAAACATATATAATAAGCATGGGTTCATGTAGAAACTTATTCACAATTAAATATGCGTGTATTAGGCCTATTCACGTTATAGCAAAATATTAATGCAATTCAAATGAAAACATCATGCCGACAATTATCTCATGCATGAAAATGCGATGCCAATGAGATGAGCATTTTTAATACATAATTTTATTAATTCTCGATGCACGGTTAATTAATTATATGAAAATGCAAATATGCAATATGACATGTTAAATAATTTTAGACATGGGTGAAAATGACATATTAATAATCTACGAATTATTCTAAGCAGATTTCATGTTCAGATCATTTTAATCCGGTGCACGGTTTAATTATACATAGGCGTTTGAACTACGCAAATAAATAGGAAAAACAAAACAATTAAAACAAAAGGGGCTGGGCTCACCCTGGGCCGACTGGGCCGGTCGGTGGGAGCTGGGGCAGCGCAGGCCTGGGGCAAGGCCGACCTGGGCCGAGCTGGCGCTGGCCGGCGCACCCGAAGGCGAGCGGGGGAGGTCAATGGGGCTCGACCCCTGCTCCTGCTCACGCCCGAGCGAGGCGGCGGCGCATGATCCCGGCGAGGGGCGGCGAGGCGGCGGGCTTCGGAGGTGGGGACGGCCGGCGGAGGTCGGGGTAGACCGGATCCGGCGAGGAGGGCTCGGTTCTCGGCGGCGGGAAGGCAGATCCGGCGAGGGGAGCTGCTGCGGCGGCTCGGGCTGCCATGGCAAAGAGGAAGAGGTGAGCCGGGAGGAGAGAGGAGAAGGGAGGAAGGAGAGGGAGGAGAAGGGAGCGGCGACGGTCCGGCGGCTCCGGCTGGATTCGGCGGCTGGCCACCTTGGCTGCGGGAGGAAGGAGAGGAGCTGCCATGGGAGGCTTGGGGAGCTCTGGTTGGGCCCGGATGGGCTTTCTCGGGCCTCCATATGGGCTCGAGCGGGCTGGAGGCTGGAGGAGGGAGAAGATGGGGGCTGGCACGTGGAACGAGGTGGGTTAGAGGCTTAAATAGGAAAGGGGGCTAGGGTTACGGTTTACGGCTCTGTCCGTTTTCGGACTGCCGGGTGTCGACCCGACGATCCGGAAGCGGAGAGGGGTTACGAATAGGCTGTGCAGAGGGACTAGGAGGAGATGAGAGGGAAGCGGTGCAACGCGGCACGAAGATTGAAAACACCGAGAACGTCCGACGATTACCGATGACCGCACTGCTACGGATGACCGACGGAGTATCTAACGAACTAGGATCGCGACGAAATTCGACGGGCGGTCTACATACAACATAACAAGACCGCATGACAAGTTTCGAACCAATCCGAGAATATTTTTGCGCGCACTTAAAAACGGTTTTATTTTAAACGGTGTTGCGGGCACGTGCGTGTGTGGTTGGTCTCGAACGGGCAACGGCAAGAACGACGAGAACCGGCGACTACAAACGGATGCAAGTTTTGAAAACGGGTGACGATGCAATGCATATGATGCGAATGATGCGATGACGAATGCAACACAAAGACGAAACACAGCCAAGAATGGAAACTAAAGGGGAATCTTCTAGAATCTTCTGGAACGTCGGTCTCGGACTGTCACACTCGGTCAATCTAATTGCACTTCTTCCATATGCTTTCATAAATACCAAAACAATCATCGGCAAAAAGCAAATGTGATATCCATGGTGTCGTGAGACCCACACGAACTCCACGATCAATCCACCCACTATCATAGTTATTTAACATACATGATAAACCCTCGCCAGAAAGTAGGAAAAGATATGGGGGAAATGGGGTCCCTTTGACGAAAACCCCTCGAAGGCTGAAATGGTGCAAGTAGCATACCATTCACCTTCACTTGAAAACTCACCAAAGTAACACACCGCATAACAAGTGAAATCCTGTCTTCGACGAATCCCAGTTGTTGCATAATCCCTTGCAAATATGTCCACTCTATCAGGTCGTAAGCCTTCATCATATACAATTTTACCGCACACCACCCTTACTTACCTCTTTTCCTTTTCAGCGAGTGCACACACTCATATGTTGACAATGCATTGTTCGTAATTAGCCTTCCCGGCACAAAGGCACTTTGCTCCTGAGAGATAACATCATCCAGAATCTCCCTCAGCCTGTTCACAAGCACCTACCTCTCCCCTTGATTTTCAGGATGGGCCCTCCTTCCCGCTAATTCAAACCTGCCAACTAATTTCCTACATAATTGTTTGTAACTTTTTTATGTATGTGTAGCAAAGCTATAATAGGAATATACTTTGTTGTACTATTATCTTACCCTAATTCTTCTTAGCACACCCTATCTGGCTGAAACGAGCGATCGGTCATGGACCGCTCAATTAGCACAGATCGTACTTCCGCATACGCCAAACGTTTTCTGATTGGAAGGCTGGAAAAAGATTCATGTGCATTTATTTCGGATTTTCAAAATTTTAGAAGGCCATAACTTTTGAACCGTGCGTCGGAATTCAAATCAGTTTTCGCCTTGGAATCCTCGTGGCGAGATCTTTGAAACTAAATCTCGCATGGGTATGTTTTGACGATTTCTTTTGATGTCAACTTTGAAGCTATATGGTGCAACTCTATTACTACGACGCGCAACTTTAGTACTGCATGATGTAACTTTTTTCAAAATTAATTATAGAGATGCATGATTCAATTTCATATGAGGTTTCTACCATGACAACCAACTTTTTATGATCTGAAACTAGTCTACTACCTCGGCCAACAACTTGGTAGTCGATGTGCACCCCCTACCTACCCGTGAATGTGTATTTTTTCACTAGTGGCACACGTTGCAACACCTACCCTACCATAAAGTGGCACTTCTCCCAATTCAAGACAAGACTAGTTTCTTCACATCTTTGCAAAACTTGATTAAGGTTTCTCAAGCAATCATCAAAAGAAGTCTCGTAAACGGGAAAAAATCATCCATGAATACCTCAACAATCTTTTCATGAAAGTCAGAGAATATAGCAATCATACATCTTTGAAAAGTAGCAGGTGCATTGCATAAACCAAAAGGCATACATACATAAGCATAAGTTCTAAAAGTACATGCGAAAGTGGTTTTCTCTTGATATTCCTTCAACACATGCATTTGAGAAAAAGCAGAATGTCCATCAAGGAAACAAAAGTGTGTATGCTTAGATAATATTTCTAACATTTGATCAATAAAAGGCAAGGGGTAATCATATTTTCTAGTAGCTTTATTTAAATTCTTGAAATCAATTACCATCCTATAACCAGTTACAATCCTTTGTGTAATAAGTTCATTTTAGCATTAGGAACAACAGTTATACCACCTTTCTTAGGAAGACAATGAACATGACTTATCCATCTACTATGAGCTATGGGATAGATTATACCTGCCTCCAGAAGCTTTAATATTTTAGTTCTTACCACTTCCTTCATTTTAGGATTCATATCGCATTGATGATCAATGACAAGTTTAGCATCTGGTTCCATATTAATCTTATGCTGACATAGAGTGAGACTAATGCCCTTAATATCATCAAGAGTATATTCAATAGCAACTCAGTGCTTCTTCAGAGTTTTGAGAAATCTCCTTGCTTTATGCTCTGAAAGGATACCACTGGTAATAACAGAATATATCTTCTTTTCATCAAGATAAGCATATTTCAATGTATCAGGTAATTTCTTTAGCTCAAACATGTGATCTCCCTTAGGTTGGGGAGGATCTCCTAGAATGTCAATAATACGTCTCCAACATATCTATAATTTTTGATTGTTCCATGCTATAATATTATCATTCTTGGATACATTTTGGGCATTTATTTGCCAATTCACTTTTTGACGATTTTTTCTGGACCAAAAGAAGACCTGGAAGCTTCAGGAGGAGACCGGAGGCTGCACGAGAGAGGAAACACACATCAGGGCATGCCCAGGGGTTGGCCATGCCATATTGTGTGCTGGCCCCTCCTGGCGTCTCCCGACGTCCCTCTCTGGCCTATAGATTCCAATATATCCCCAAAACCCTAGGGAGCCTCCCAAAACACCTTTT
The DNA here is from genome assembly GCA_022496015.1 of Hordeum marinum. Classification (NCBI taxonomy): domain Eukaryota; kingdom Viridiplantae; phylum Streptophyta; class Magnoliopsida; order Poales; family Poaceae; genus Hordeum; species Hordeum marinum. The sequence continues at coordinate 136,633,211 of CM039677.1, read as the reverse complement.
CCACTTCCGCAAGTCTCTATTTCATCGTGTGCCCATGATTATATTATAGCTTTGTAATTCTCCCCGATCTATTGAAATAGTTTGGCTAACTAGATTCATATTTCTTCAGTGGGAGAGGTGCGTTGTAGTGGGTTCAATCTGGCGGTGCTCTATATCCTAGTGACATAGTAAGGGACAAGACACGTCTTTGTATTGTTGTCACTATGTATAAAGCGATGGGGTTCATTCATATTAATTGGATTTATTTTGTCTACATCATGTCATTGTTCTCCAAGCATTACTCTGTTTTACTTAATACTTGGTACGTCTCCAACATATGTATAATTGATGAAGTATTCATGCCATGTTTACAATAATTCTGTATGATTTTGGTATGATTTTATTAGAACTAACCCGAACTGACGCTGTTTTTAGCAGAACTACCATGGCGTCGTTATTTGTGCAGAAATAAAAGTTCTCGGAATGGGCTGTAAATTTACGATGATTTTTTATGGACCAAAAGAGACCCCCGACGCACAAGAGCTGGGCCAGGAAGTGGACGAGGAGGCCACAAGCCTGCTGGGCGCCCCCTAGGCTGCGCCCGTGTGGCTTGTGGACTCCTCGAGCACCCCCTTGACGTGAGACCGACGCCAAAAATTCCTATAAATACAGAAACCTCCAAAAAGAAACCTAGATCAGAAGTTCCACCGCCGCAAGTCTTCGTATCCACAAAAAACCAATCTTGGCCCTCTCCGGCACCCTGCCAGAGGGGGTCACCATGACCAGAGGCCATCTTCATCACCCCGGAGGGGCCATCATCACCATGGAGGCCAAGGACCAGAGGGAGAACCTCTCCCCACCTAGGGGGAGGCCATGGAGGAGGAAGAACAAAGGGGAGACCCTCTCCCCCTCCCTCTCGATGGCGTCGGAGTGCCATGGAGGGAACCATTGCCGCGGTGATTGTCTCATCAACATCACCTTCTTTATCACTGTCCTCATATCTTTTTCAGCGGTCGACTCTCCTGCATCCCGCTGTAATCCACTACTTGAACATGGTGCTTTATGCCACATATTATGATCCAATGATGTGTTGCCATCCTATGATGTTTTGAGTAGATTTCTTTTGTCTTATGGGTTGATTGATGACCTAGATTGGTTTGAGTTGTATGTTTATTTTGATGCTGTCCTATAGTACCTTCCGTGCCACGCACACATGAAGGATTCCCGCTGTAGGGTGTTGCAATACGTTCATGATTCTCTTATAGTGGGTTGCTTGAGTGACAGAAGCATAAACCCGAGTAAGGGGGTTGTTGCGTATGGGATAAAGGGGACTTGATGCTTTAATGCTATGGTTGGGTTTTACCTTAATGATCTTTAGTAGTTGCGGGTGCTTGCTAGAGTTCCAATCATAAGTGCATATGATCCAAGTAGAGAGAGTATGTTAGCTTATGCCTCTCCCTCATATAAAATTGCACTAATGATCACTGATCTTGTTAACAAATGCATAGGACAATTCCGCAAACCAACCCATCATTATTCCACACTCGCTATTTGTAATATATCATAATATATTATAAATTTATGATAACAACACCTATTTTTATATTTTAGTTCTCCGATATCATGCAAAGTTATTCTCTTCATACCCACGACGTAGTTTTATTTCTTGTTTCTAGTTGGAAGCAAACATTAGGCGCACGTAGAGTCGTATCAGTGGCAGATAGGACTTGAGAGAATATTGATCTTACATTTATCTCCTTGTGGGTTCGACACTCCATACTTATCACTTCACCTTTGGAAATTGCTATGATGATTCCTTGCACTTGGGGATTATCAAGCTCTTTTCTGGTGTCGTTGCCGGGGAGCAATAGCGCGGGGTTGATATTCTCGTGTGTGCTTGTTTGCTCTCTTCACTAAGTAGATTTTGTTTTCCCTTTTTGCTTCCTTTAGTTGTGGTTGAAAAAAACAAAAAAACAATTAAAAATACAAAAGGAGTTACTTGCCTCTTATGCCTAAGATGTTTTTCAAAAAGAGAAGTGATTGGAAGGTTGTGCATTGGAGAAGTGAGGATCGACCTTGAACACTTGTGTTCATGCTCATGAAAACAATGTAGAATTTTTCATAGAATCTTCTAAAAAATAATTATCCCCTTGTATTTATCCATTGCAATATAAAAATAATGTGCCAAGATTTGCTTTTAGGATGATTAGATTGCTTGTTTGGTGTGTGCAGTGCAAAAACAGAAACTTTGGCTGTAGTGCGTGAATTTACATTTTTACTGGAATATCAAAAAATTCTGAAATTTTTACATAGTACTGCTATGCAAATTTTTTAATTTGTCCTACTTTCTTAGAAATGTTTGAGTTACAGAAGTATAGGAAGTTTCCAGATTGCTATAGACTGTCCTGTTTTTGACAGATTCTGTTTTCTATGTTGTTCTCTTATTTTGATGAATCTATGGGTTGTATCGGGGGGTATGAACCATGGAGAAGTTGGAATACCTTATATATAATGCTAATATGAATTTGTAATGAGTTCACAACAGTACTTAAAGTAGTATTTTGCTTTATTATACTAACGAATCTCACAAGGGTTTTGTTAAGTTTTGTGTGAATGAAGTGTTCGAAGATTGAGGAGGTACCGATATAAGAAGAATACAGAGAGACAAGAGTTCAAGCTTGGGGATGCCCAAGGCACCCCAAGTAAATATTTCAAGGAGACTCAAGCATCTAAGCTTGGGGATGCCCCGGAAGGCATCCCATCTTTATTCTTCAACAATTATCGGTATACCTCAGTTTTTGTTTTGTTCACATGATATGCGTCTTTAGTGTTTTTCTTTTCATTTATGCACCCTTCTAGTATGAGATATTCTTCATTGATTTGTAGAATGCTTCATGCGTTTCACTTAAATATTTTGAGTATGGCTTTATAGAATGCTTCGTGTGCTTCACTTATATATTTTGAGTTTGGATATTGGTTAATCTATATTAATTGTAGAATGCTCTATGAACTTCACTTATATATTTTAGAGTTTGAACAAAATTATCATCCGACTTAGGCTTGGAAGAGTATCATTAAAATGTCATGCCTAGCTAAAAAGGCATTAAATAAAAGCACTTGTTGGGAGACAACCCAACACTTTTACTTTCTGTTTTTGTGTGTTCACATAATTAAGATACTATAGTAATCATGTTTTGTGACTTTTATTTCAATAAAGTGCCAAGTAAAGCCTTTGGTATGACTCACAAGATGAGTAGAATTGATGTTGAACCAAAACAGAAACTTTTGACTCCAGTACAGGAATTTTGATTTTTAATGGAGCGTGATAATGATCAAAAACTTCTACAAAATCTTAATATACAAATTCTTCAGGTTGTCCTAATTTTTCAGAATTTTTCTAGACAGGGAAGTATGGTTACACTACAGATCTTCACAGACTGTTTTGTTTTTGATAGATTCTGTTTTGCATGCATAGTTTGCTTGTTTTAGTGTTTCCATAGCTTATATTTAGCAGTGTAAATTATGGGAATGATAGAATACAGTAGGTATCATGTGGGAGCAATTATGAATCTTGTCTTGACAGTACCTAAGTGAATTATTTATCTTTATTACACTAACCCATCTCACGAAGTTCCGTTAAGTTTTATGTGATTGAAGTTTTCAAGTTTTGGGTAAGACACCGATATAAGGAGAACAAGGAGTGACAAGAAGCTAAGCTTGGGGATGCCCAAGGCACCCCCAAGGTAATATCCATGGAAGACTCAAGCGCCTAAGCTTGGGGATGGCCCGGAAGGCATCCCCTCCTTCGTCTTCAACATTATCGGTATATCTTACTTACAACTATATTTTTATTCGTCACATAATATGTGCTTTGCTTGGATCGTCATTATATTTTGTCATTTTATGTTAGGTGTTATCATAATCTTGTTTTTCAATAAAAGTTCCAAGAATTGCCTTAGGATGCTTGCATTGCATGTTTTGATATGTGTTGGGTAAAAACAGAAACTTCTGCTGTAGTGTTTGAATTTTCATATTTTACTGGAGTGTGGCAAGTTTCTGGCATTTTTACACGGTATTGTAATTATTTAGCATGTCCTAAAGTTTCATAATTTTTTGAGTTACATAAGTACACTAGTTTAATAAATTGGTACAGACTGTTCTGTTTAGACCGATTGCTGTCATAGTTTTGTTATCTACTTATCCTATAGTTTCCATAGCCTATATTGGTAGATATGAATTGTGGAAATGATAGTATACAGTACATAATGTTTGAAAATTATTGTGCAACTTGTCTTGGCAGTACATGAAGTGTTGATTTGTTCTTATGTCTACTAACATATCTCACGAGTTCTTTTTGAGTTTTGTGTGGATGAAGTTTTTGAGTATAGGTGAAACGGGATATGAGAGGATTGAAAAAGATACAAAAGATCAAGCTTGGGGATTCCTAAGGCACCCTGATACGTCTCCAACGTATCTACTTTTCCAAAATCTTTTGCCCTTGTTTTGGACTCTAATTTGCATGATTTGAATGGAACTAACCCGGACTAACGTTGTTTTTCAGCAGAATTGCCTTGGTGTTATTTTTGTGCAGAAATAGAAGTTCTCAGATTGACCTGAAAATTTATAGAGAATATTTTTGGAATTAATAAAAATACTGGCGAAAGAATCAACTGCAAGGGGCCCACCACCTAGCCACAAGCCTGGTGGGCGTGCCCACCCCCTAGGGCGCGCGCGGGCAGGCTTGTGGGCCCCCTGCTGCTCCTCCTACCTCGTTTTCACTTCTATATATTCCTATTCGGGGAGAAAAAATCAAGAAGAAGAGTTCATCGCGTTTCATGATACGGAGCCGCCGCCACCTCCTGTTCTTCCTCGGGAGACCAGATCTAGAGTCCGTTTTGGGCTCTGGAGAGGGGAAATCGACGCCTTCGTCATCACCAACCATCCTTCATCACCAATTCCATGATGCTCTCCACCATTCATGAGTAATCTCATCGTAGGCTTGCTGGACGGTGATGGGTTAAATGAGATTTATCATGTAATCGAGTTAGTTTGGTTAGGGTTTGATCCCTAGTATCCACTATGTTCTGAGATTGATGTTGTTATGACTTTGCTATGCTTAATGCTTGTCACTAGGGTCCGAGTGCCATGATTTCAGATCTGAACCTATTATGTTTTCCTGAATATATGTGTGTTCTTGATCCTATCTTGCAAGTTGTAGACACCTATTACGAGTTATGATCCGCATCCCCCAGGGGTGACAATAACTGGGATTCTTTCCGGTGATTACCATAGTTTGAGGAGTTCATGTATTCACTAAGTGCTAATGCTTTGGTCCGGTTCTCTATTAAAAGGAGGCCTTAATATCCCTTAGTTTCCAATAGGACCCCGTTGCCACAGGAGGGTAGGACAAAAGATGTCATGCAAGTTCTTTTCCATAAGCACGTATGACTATATATGGAATACATGCCTACATTACATTGATGAATTAGAGCTAGTTCTGTGTCATCCTATGTTATAACTGTTGCATGATGTATGCCATCCGACATAATTATCCATCACTGATCCATTGCCTACGAGTTTTCCATATATTGATCTTTGCTCAGTTACTTTTCCGTTGCTACTGTTACAACACTACAAAACTGCTACTATCACTTTGCCACAGTTACCGTTATAACCATATTACTTTGCTACTGAATACTTTGCTGCAGATATTAAGTCTTTCAGGTGTGGTTGAATTGACAACTCAGCTGCTAATACTCGAGAATATTCTTTGGCTCCCCTTGTGTCGAATCAATAAATTTGGGTTGAATACTCTACCCTCGAAAACTGTTGCAATCCCCTATACTTGTGGGTTATCACACCGCAAGTACATATTTCAAGAAGTCTCAAGTATCTAAGCTTGGGGATGCTACGCACCCCCACCTCTCTTCATCAACAATTATCGGTTAGCCTATGTTGAGCCTAAACTTTTATTCGTTCACATGATGTGTGCTATCCTTGGAATGCCATTTTATTTTGTTTGTCGTTTCAATAAAATCACTAGATCTAAAATTTTGAATAAGAGAGAGTCCTCACATGGCTATTTAACTAATTGACTACGCATTAATCTTCACTTATATCTTTTTGGAGTAGTTTGTCATTCACTCTCGTGCTTCACTTATATCCTATGAGTAAATGGTTGAATGAATTGAATATCATAAATTTGAAAATAAATATGCTTCATATACTTATCCCATGGGGAGTAATGACTTCACACATAATAAGTATAGGTGGTAAAATTTGTTGAAAGTTAGCAAACACCGCATTGGTCACTTGAACAATTCATGAAAGAATATTGAAGGAAGAGAGATTTCACATATAAATATACTATATTGGACATCTTCTATGACTGTGAGCTAATTAATTTTTTTCAATCTCGAGCAAATTAGTTGAAATTGAACAAGGAAGACAACTTAATGAGTTATGTTTGGGTATATTTGTATAGAATTTATATTGGTATGGATCCTCCAACATGTGGTGCTTGCTTCCATCTCATACTAGCCAAAATTTCCGCACCAAGTAGAAATACTACTTATGCATCCAGACACCCTTAAACCAGTTTTGCCATGAGAGTCCACTATACCTACCTATGGATTGAGTAAGATCCTTCAAGTAAGTTGTCATCGGTGCAAAATGCAATAAAAATTGCTCCTAAATATGTATGATCTTTTATTGTAAGGGAAAATAAGCGTTGTACGAACTTATGATGGTAAATAAATAAAAGCAACATACTGCATAATAAAGGTTGCTATCACAAAGGTCAATACAACGTGACGTTCCTTTCCATTAAGGGTTTGCACATCCAAAAACAAAAAGCGCATGACAACTTCTGCTTCCCTCTACGAAGGGCCTATGTTTTACTTTCTAGTACTTACCTTTACGCAAGAGTCATGGTGATCTTCACCACTTCCTATATTTCTCCTTTTTCTCTTGGCAAGCGTCATGTATTGGGGAATGATCTAGGCATATATGGCCATTCAAATATATTTGATCATGAATTATTATTGTTGATAATTATCTATATGATAAATAAGTTGGGAGGCAAAACTTTATAACCTATCTTCTCTGTGTTCGACGGATGCCATTTGCTCTAAAAATATGCTTTGAGTGTTAGCAATCATGGAAGACTATATGATAGTTGAGTATGTGGAATTTGCTAAATCAAAGCTCTTACATAGACCCTTCTTGAAAATAAGATGAATTGCAATTGTTTGGTGACTAAAAGCATAGTTTCTTAGTTTTCAAGAAACATTATGGTCTATACTTTAACATGTGAATAACTTGTTACTTCATCATGAGAAGCTTTATGAGATGAGCTACTATTTATGATATTTAATGATGCTAGAAAAAGTGGTTGGAACTATCATTGATCAAACTTGTGCACTTGCTAGCATTCACACTTCATAAATTATTTCTTTTATCATTTACCTACTCGAGGACGAGTAGGAATTAAGCTTGGGGATGCTGATACGTCTCCAACGTATCTATAATTTATGAAGTATTCATGCCATGTTTACAATAATTATATATGATTTTAGTATGATTTTATTAGAACTAACCAGGATTGACGTTGTTTTTAGTAGAACTACCATGGTGTCGTTTTTTATGTAGAAATAAATGTTTTTGGAATGGGCTGAAAATTTACAGTGATTTTTTTGGACCAAAAGAGACCCCCGAAGCACAAGAGCTGGGCCAGGAAGTGTATGAGGAGGCCACAAGCCTGCTGGGAGCCCCCTAGGTCACGTCACTATGGCATGTGGACTCCTCGAGCACTCCCTTGATGTGAGACCAACGCCAAAAATTCCTATAAATACAAAAACCTCCGAAAAGAAATCTAGATCAGAAGTTTCGCCGCTGCAAGTCTCTGTAGCCATGAAAAACCAATCTTGGCCCTCTCCGGCACCCTACCCAAGGGGGTCACCATCACTGGAGGCCATCTTCATCATCCCAGAGGGGCCATCATCACCATGGAGGCCAAGGACCATAGGGATAACCTCTTCCCACCTAGGGGGAGGCCATGGAGGAGGAAGCACAAATGGGAGACCCTTCCCCCTCTCTCTCGATGGCGCCGGAGTGCCGTCGGGGGAACCATCCCCGCGGTGGTCGTCTTCATCAACATCACCTTCTTCATCACCGTCCTCATATATTTTTTAGCGGTCTACTCTCCCGCATCCTGCTGCAATCCCCTACTTGAATGCGGTGCTTTATGCCACATATTATGATCCAATGATGTGTTGCCATCCTATGACGTTTTGAGTAGATTTGTTTTGTCTTATGGGTTGATTGATGATCTAGATTGGTTTGAGTTATATGTTTATTTTGGTGTTGTCATATGGTGCCTTCTGTGCCGCACACACGTGAAGGATTCCCGCTATAGGATGTTGCAATATGTTTATGATTCGCTTATAGTGGGTTGCTTGAGTGACAGAAGCATAAACCCGAGTAAGGGGGTTGTTACGTATGGGATAAAGGGGACTTGATGCTTTAAGGCTATGGTTGGGTTTTACATTAATGATCTTTAGTAGTTGCAGATGCTTGCTAGAGTTCCAGTCATAAGTGCATATGATCCGAGTAGAGAGAGTATGTTAGCTTATGCCTCTCCCTCATATAAAATTGCAATAATGATCACCGATCTTGTTAACAATTGCCTAGGACAACTCTGCACACGAACCCATCATTAGTCCACACTCACTATTTGTAATATATCATAATATATTCTAACTTTATGATAACAACACCTATTTTTATATTTTAGTTCTCCAATATCATGCAAATCTATGCTCTTCATACCCACAACGTAGTTTTATTTCTCGTTTCTAGTTGGAAGCAAACGTTCGACGTACGTAGAGTCGTATCAGTGGCAGATAGGATTTGAGAGAATATTGATCTTACATTTAGCTCCTTGTGGGTTAGACACTCCATACTTATCACTTCCACCTTTGGAAATTGCTACGATGATTCCTTGCACTTGGGGATTATCAATACTCTAGATGCATGCTTGATAGCGGTCGATGGGTGGAGTAATAGTAGTAGATGTAGGCAGGAGTCGGTCTACTTGCTTACGAACATGATGCCTATATGATCATTACCATGAATAAATATTGCATAACTATGTACTTTTCTAGCAACTGCCCAATAGTAATTTGGTTACCCATCGTATGCCTACTACATGAGAGATGCCACTAGGGAAAACTTTGGCCCCCGTGATGTGAACTGGGGTTCGATCTTTCGATGAGAGTGGAAATAACTATGATTTTTGGTGGGACTTGACCCTCACGATCTGGCTACCAACCGTACAGGAAGAACCGTACATGACTGATATCCACGGCAATCGCTGAACCAACTCCACGGTGTTATCAACCGAGCCAACGACGCGATCGACCTATCCACGAAGGATTTTTCCTGCAAGCAAATCGAAGCACATGCAAGAAAATAATAGCCAAGCAATCTAAAATTGCGGATATGCTAGATGGATAAATCTCACAAGATGAAATATTTGGGGTTCCGATAGGATGTCTTGATGGTCGCACTAGGCGCTACGAGCGAAGACAAATAAAAGTAGCTATAGCTAAACTTCTCTAAAACAAAACCCGAGTCTAAACCCTAAAAACGTTGACCATTTATTATACGCGGCTGCCGCCCTAACTGTGGCGACGTACGTCGATGTTGACGTGTCCCGTGTGGACTGCTATGGTCCAAGGAAAAGTTTTCTTGGCGCAGGCTCACATGTTCGATCGGATATTGTAAAACATGCCGGAATAAATTCCTTCTTTAATCGTTGAGATGGGCTTGTGTGAACTTGGCTTCTCTGGTCCAGTACGCCTAATCCTTCTTTTCTTCTTGTATTAGGAATGGTGCATGTAGCATGCAATATGGATGCAAGGCATGCTACTTTGCTTGAATCTAACGTATAGTAACCTTCTTCTTTAATTGATCCCTTGATCCTTTATTTCTGATGAGTAACAATAAAACGAATAATGAGTGTAGCATCATATACAAACCAATTAAATTATGTGTATGATGAAGTGAAAGAACCTGGTTACTAATTTGTCGTGAAATATTTGTAGATGTTTTTATAATAGCTATGCCCACATCATCCTCCCTTCCTTGAAAACAAAGTTGTCCTCGACTTTCGTCTACCTGAAACTCATCATAGGGCAAGAACAAAATAGATGCAACATATAGAGGCCATTCCAAAGGTGTTAACTCATGAGGACGGAATGATTTTGTAAGAACACCATTATAAATAGCATGATAATTTTTCGCATGTCGGAGCATAATTTATAAGTAGTATGACAAATTTCAGCCCACATAGTCTATATATGAATTACGGGGACACAAATGACTATATGAGTATGTGATATGTCAAGTTCAGAAGTTGTAACACTCAATGGAAAAATTTCAGAATTGATAGCAAGCATACTATGCATAGAATGATCCATTGATTTAGCTTTCGCATCATTTATTATTTCATCGGGGGTCATTGGAAGCAAGTTAGTTGTTTTTCCTTCAAACATGAGAGTATATGAATTTGTTCTACCATTATGGATAACACTATTATCATATTGCCAAGGTCGACCTAACAATAAAGAACAAGCTTGCATAGGTACGACATCAAAGTCAATGTAATCATGATATGAACCAAGTGTAAAATGTACTCTCACACGATGTGTTACCTTTAACTTACCACAGTCGTTGAACCATTGAATGTAATATGGATGGGGGTGTCTCGTAGTGGTGAGGCAAAGCTTCTCTACCATCTCTATACTCGCCAAATTATTGCAGCTTCCACCATCAATGATCACACGAACGGAATGCCCTTTGACAACAAACTTAGTTTGAAAAAGATTATGGCGTTGAGGCATCTCAGCATGTCCCACCTGGGCACTTAGTACTCGCATGGTTACAAGACTTAGGTATTTATCTGCCATGTCAGCATGACAATGTATCTCCTCCAAGTCATGCGCCTTAGTGTCACCTGCATTATTAGTGGCAAGCATAGCACGTGTATCTTCATCCAAATCACTACCTGAGGAGTACTCACCATCTTCCCATACAATGAATGTACGTTTATTTGGGCAGTCCTTCATCAAGTGCCCGCCACCTTTGCATATATGACACTTCATGTCCCTTGTGCGTCTAGTCGATGTGGTGGGTGAGAAAGACATTGCCTTCGAAACCTCGGAGGATTGTGGAACTGATTGTGAACTTGGTGGATGTGCACCATTGTTCAAGATAAGTGGTGTTGCCTCAGTTATGGATGGAACAGTGGGAGAAGGTGTCCATGATGAACGGCGACCTGCAGAAAAGTTACCTCGTCCCTTCTTGTAGAGTCCCTATACTTCCCTTTCAGCTTTACAAGCAAAATGAAACAAACGAGTAATAGAATTATACTCCTTATAGTCCAGTATATCCTGAATATCACGATTCAACCCACCTAAAAATCTAGCCATCATAGCATCGTCGGTTTCAACTAATCCACATCGCATTAAGCCAGTTTGCAATGCTTGATAATAATCCTCTACAAAACTACTACCTTGTCTTAAACGTTGCAATTCATTCAGTTTGTCACAAGCATAATATGAAGGAACATAACGTTGTCGCATAGCTCGTTTTAAAGCATCCCAAGTAGTAGGTATATTGTTTGCATTAGCACGACAATACTCACTCCACCAAATAGAAGCAAAGTTTGTAAATTCACTAGTGGTTTCCCTAACTCTTTGGTTCTCGGGAATATCATGACATGCAAATTTTTGTTCAACTAAAAGTTCCCAATCAAGATAAACATCTGGATAATATTTACCATTGTAAGCAGGCATAGTAAATTTAATTTTAGCACTAGAGTGTCCATGATCTCTAACATCATACCTGTGTGGATCTCGTGCCATACCTTGACGGTTGAAACGTAGATGTCGATGAGCACGATCATTGTGGCGGTTGACCATTTGGTCATCTTCGATGTCACCATAATAATCCCCATAGTTGTCCTCATGTTCCTCGTTGGCGCATGGATGGGGTCGTTGATGCTGGTCAATGGTAGCAGCATCGGTGACCGTAATTGGGTGTTCAGGATGACCCACAGGCACACGTCGAGCGCGCGAATTAGCGGCGACACCCGTGGACTTGTGAGGAGCAATGTTGTTGTTGATGAGGGATGCACTCTGCAACCCATCAAGACGTGACAAGATGTCCTGTAGATGTGTGTTGGCAACGCCTTGTGCATCCTCTATGGCCTTGAGCCTCTTTTCTGCCTCAATCTGAGCACCCTCAAGTTAGGTGAGGCGCTCACTGGTAACCTTCACATCCGCGCTTAGGCCCTCAAGCGTGGGTTCAGTCCCTGCCATTGTTAGTGATAGAGAGAAAAAAACACAGTGTATAATCCCTATCAACTAGTAGCACGTGGTTGGAAAAACTCGCTCACACTCAAGCTTAGTATCAAATTCTTACGTGTTCTTACCAATGCAACAGGTGGTGATCGAAGCGTTGATGTTGGCTTCAAACAACCGATAAAGATTGGATGGAGCGATAACCAAGAATCAGTAGAGCCGGGACCTGTACTTATTGATAGGAAAAGGTGTAGCTTGGCAAAGTCTTCTCAACTCACAATATTAGTGACACAATTTAACAAAAAGCAATGCAAGTTGAATAATTGGTCAAACTCCTAACTAGTGCTGGCAGTCGACTAGGAAGAGAGAAAATAATCTAAGCCCAGATACTGAATCAATTGAGTGGAAATCGATGAATTTTTTTTTTAGCTCCAAGTAGCTAGATATAAGTGAAATATAAAGAACAACTAGATATAAGTGAAGTATAAAGAACGTATATACCAAAGCTCAAAAATAGATGATAGATAAAGTGACGATCAAGTAGCAATAAAAACAATGTCTAGCAAATAGAACACAGCGTCCAAAACAGATGCTAGCCGACCTGTTTTTTTTTAACTTTCCTTTTATTTCTTTTTTTTCTTCTTTCCTTTTTTTTTGCCTTTTCTTTGCTTTTCTTTTACTCTTTTTTTCACTAGGCCGGTAGCAGATGGATACACTCGAGGAGGTGAACAAGAAATAAAATTGCTACCGAATCAAGTGCTAAGTACTAAAAGCGACAGCGACCACAGCATGTACTACTAGATATGAAATAAAGAAATATGTGTGTCTGGGAAACTCCAATCGTGCAATGGTACGAGCAGCGTACAAGATTAGCAGCGACAACAGCGACGCAGGATGGCACACAGTGCTGCCTCGATCTGGCGACGGCGTGTGATTCCGTGGCGCGGACGAGCAGTCACCGCTGTCTGATGTCAGAGAACGCGCGAGATTACTTTGTACGTATGCACGCGCCAAGTAAAATCTTGTCCGGAGTGCCGTCGTAACAAAACTCGTGTACGTGTAGACAATGGCGGAATTTAAACAGACGTGACTTCGGATTCCACGCAAGAATCGGTAATGCGTGCCGATCTAAATTTGCATTCCTTTTTTCTCGGATGAACTGACGGCGGAAAATATGGTGGTAAAAAAAAGTTTGATCTAGTAGATGATTTGCTCCCAAACTAATCTAAACCAACACTATTTTTAGGATGAATGCAACCAAAGATTCAACAAAGCAAACACTAGATGCAAAAATTGCTAAAGGTTAAAAAAAGTAGGTGTAATGAATGAACTAATCTAATTTTGTTTTTGGCTTTTTGCGGCTTGTAGCGGCTTGTAGGATGGAAAAGGAAACTAATCTAATAAAACTGTATATCTCTCACCGATAAATCTGAAAACTGATACCACTTGATGTGAACTGGGGTTCGATCTTTCGATAAGAATGGAGATAACTACGAATTTTTGGTGGGACTTGACCCTCACGATCCGGCTACCAACCGTACAGGAAGAACCGTATACGACTGATATCCACGACAATCGCTGAACCAACTCCACGGTGTTATCGACCGAGCTAACGACGCGATCGACCTATCCACGAAGGATTTTTCCTGCAAGCAAATCGAAGAACATGCAAGAAAATAATAGCCAAGCAATCTAAAATTACGGATATGCTAGATGGATAAATCTCACAAGATGAAATATTTGGGGTTCCGATAGGATGTCTTGATGGTCGCACTAGCCACTACGAGCGAAGACAAATAAAAGTAGCTATAGCTAAACTTCTCTAAAACAAAACCCGAGTCTGAACCCTAAAAACGTTGACCATTTATTATATGCGGCTGCCACCCTAACTGTGGCGACGTACGTCGATGTTGACGTGTCCCGTATGGACTGCTATGGTCCAAGGAAAAGTTTTCTTGGCGCAGGCCCACATGTTCGATCGGATATTGTAAAACATGCCGGAATAAACTCCTTTAATCGTTGAGATGGGCTTGTGTGAACTTGGCTTCTCTGGTCCAGTACGCCTAATCCTTCTTTTCTTCTTGTATTAGGAATGGTGCATGTAGCATGCAATATAGATGCAAGGCATGCTACTTTGCTTGAATCTAACGTATAGTAACCTTAGTCTTTAATTGATCCCTTGATCTTTTTATTTCTGATGAGTAACAATAAAACGAATAATGAGTGTAGCATCATATACAAACCAATTAAATTATGTGTGCCACGAAGCGAAAGAACCTGGTTACTAATTTGTCGTGAAATTTTTGTAGATGTTTTTATAATAGCTATGCCCACATCACCCCGGATCTATCAACTTATATATATATACAAAAGCTTTCATTACCTTGATGCAGTTATTAATCTTTTATTTATTTTGCAATTTACAATTATAATTTATCATCTACACACTTCATTTGCTTGCAAATAACGAGTCCAAGGGATTGGCAACCCTCTTGCCCGCGTTGGGTGCAAGTGTTTGCTTCTTTGTGTGCAGTCACTAAAGACGGGGATTATGTGCTACTCCTATTGGTTCGATAACTTTGATTCTCACCAAGGTAAATACTTATCTATACTATGCCGCATCACTCGCTCCTCTTTGCGGAAAACCCAACGCAAATCACAAGTATTAGGAAGGATTTCTGGCACCGTTGCCGGGGAATATCACCAACCTACTATCAAGTACCTTTCCACAAATTATCATTCACTTGTTCTACTTTTTATTTGTTATTATATTTGGCTTGCTTCATAAAAATCAAAAATACAAAAGTATTTATCTTTGCTAGTTTACTTGTTTGCTTGTTTCGCTTGCTTGAAAGTTGCTACCATGTCTAGTTTTATCATCGAGAATG
The DNA here is from genome assembly GCA_022496015.1 of Hordeum marinum. Taxonomy (NCBI): domain Eukaryota; kingdom Viridiplantae; phylum Streptophyta; class Magnoliopsida; order Poales; family Poaceae; genus Hordeum; species Hordeum marinum. The sequence goes on along the minus strand of CM039677.1, from coordinate 136,617,979 downwards.
ATGATGGAGGTAAAACCCCAAAGGAGGAAACTCCCCTGCGGCGAGATGTAAAAGTTTTTGTTATGGGAAAGAGTAATATTATAGGGAAAAGCATTATCCAAGAATTCTTTAACTATACAGATACTTTAGTCTACAAGGATACTTCGATCCTTGAAAGAACTAAAAGTTAAGTGGATGCTATTTCCCTTCTTGTGCTTGAGCTTGAAAGAAGATTTATGCGTACTCAACCTACTTTAAAAAGGCTTTTCTACAAGTTTCCAGTCATTAAAGACCCCAGGGCTAGGAAAATGAGACTCTTATTCTCATGCATGAATTTGACTATTTAGTTTGAGAGGCTCGAGATATTTTTGATCACTATAATATTAGCCATGAACATCCTGTGATAGATGAAATTTTATATAATGAGGACTACATGACGAGGTATGTTTCGTGATAAACATATTTTTTATGAAAATACTAAGAAAGAAGTTCCTCGTATTTATATTATCCAACAAGTATTCAATGCTATCAATAAACAATATTCTTGGATAGTAAGAGAGAATACAAAAGGTTTTAAGGAAACTAGTATTGAGAGTACCAAAATATAGCTTGATGATATTGTATTTGAAAAGCCTCCTCATGAACACACACATCAAGGGGTTAACGCTAAGGTGGATGATGCCATTTGAAACTATGCACTATGCCTAGCTAGGGGCGTAAAACAACAACGCTAGTTGGAAGACAACCCAATAGTTATTTTATCTTCTTGCTTTTAATTTTTGCTTGTTTTGATAACATGATTTTCCTATGTAACGATTGCGTTTTTATGTTTAAATTAGTTTTTGTGCCAAGTAACGCCTTTGGGATGACTTGCATGATAGGTAGAATTGATACGGTGCGAAAACAGAAACTTTAGCGTCTAGTGCAGAATTTCTATGATTTGACTGGAACGTCTTTTCGATCTGAAATTTTTAATAAGTAATGCTATACAAATTGCCCAGTTTTTCCTATATTTTTAGAATTTTTGGAGTTACATAAGTATAGGTTCTCTATAAATCATTACAGACTGTTCTGTTTTAGACAAATTTTATTTTTTGCTTGCATAGTTTGCTTGTTTTGATGATGTTATGGATCATATCGGGGGTATAAGCCATGAAGAAGTTATAATACAGTACCTTATGCAATAATAAAATAATAATAAATTTATAACAGTACCTACATTATTTGATATGTCTATTATACTAACGGATCTCGTGAAGGTTTCTTTTGAGTTTTGTGTGATGAAGTTTTCAAGTTTTCGATGTTATCACGATGGATGAAGGAATAAGAAGCGAAAAGAGCCTAATCTTGGGATGCCCAAGGCACCCCAAGGCAATATTCTAGGAAGACTCGAGCGTCTAAACTTGGGGATGCACCGAAAGTCATCCCCTCTTTTGTCTCATTGGTATGTCACTTGAAGCTATATTTTTATTCATCACATGATATGAGTTTTGCTTGGAGTGTCATTTTATTTTGCTTTAGTTTTCCATAATCATTGTTTGCTGGACACACCCACTTGATAGATACACAAGATCACCATGATTTATTAGAATACTCTCTATGCTTTACTTATATCTTTTGAGCTAAGCAGTTGCTCTAGTACTTTAGTTATATCTTTTACAACACGATGGTGTATAGATCTTAAAGAAACAATTTCACTCTCATTCTTCACTTAGATTTGTATGAGAGTTAATAAATAGTGACGGTAATTTGCGTGGGTTACAAAAATAATAGGTATTCAAGAAGTGCACAATCAAAACCTTCATGTAGCACATGAAAGAGGAATTTTAAGTTAATGATATTAATGTGGTAATGTGAAAGATCATGAGTGCATGATCATTGGTTAATAAGAATATCGTAAATTAGAGGGCGTTAATTTGCTGTTTATTTAAATATTTTTTATGACACGGTGATAATGTGTGAGCATTCTTATTCCTCGTTGAAATCCTTGTGTTGTCTAAGTCGGAAGCACGCGATGGTTAACTCCTCCCAACCTCCTCCCTAAGGGCAAGTAGTACTTTGCTTTGAGAGAGCTAATAAAACCTTCCAATAAGTAAGCGAATTATTTATGACTAATGTAAATCCATGGATGTACGCACTCTCACCACCTCACATTTGCTAGCTTCTTAAGTATCGTGCATTGCCCATTATCACCTCGAGGATTGGTGCAACCTTTGCCGGTGCATCATCCAAACCCCATAACATAACACACTCCGTTGCACATGGGCCTCATTATATCTTCCTCAAAATAGCCACCATACCTCTACCTATTATGGCATTTTTATAGCCATCTCAAGATATATTGCCATGCAACTTCCACCATTACATCATATGACTACTACTTTCATTGTCATATTGCTTTGCATGATCATATAAGCCAACATAGTATTTGTGGTAAAGTCACTGGTCATCATTTTCTATACATGTTACGCTTGCCATTGCACTTCCTGGTACACCGCGAGAGGCATTCATATAAAGTCATAGTATAATGATGTCTACTACGCAACTTTATTCTTATAGACTTTGTTAGGCCTCCAAGCGCAGAGTTTTGTAGGACAATAGAAATTTTCCCTCAAGTGGATGACCTAAGGTTTATCAATCCGTGGGAGGTGTAGGATGAAGATGGTCTCTCTCTGTGACGCCCCCAATTTCGATCGTACGCTAAACATACACGCAATGCGTACGACCAAGATTAGAGACTCACAGATCGATATCACAACAAAACTCTAGACACAAAATAAAGTCATGCAACTTCATATTACAAGCCAAGGGTCTCGAGGGTTCGAATACAAACCTCGACAAGCACGAGTTAGTGGAAGCAAAAAAAGTCTGAGTACAAACATAAGTTAAACATTTTTGCCTTAAGAAGGCTAGCATAAACATAAGCAGCGAATTGAAAGAGGCGAGACCTCCTGCCTAGGAACCTCCTAACTACTCCTAAGCGTCGGCACTCTCCACGTAGTAATAGGCTCTAGCGATGGTATAGTAGTCGTCTCCGGCATAATCCATCTCCGGGGCTCCGTCATCTGAACGCAGCAATCGTATCAAGGGGGAAAGAGGAAGCAAAACAACGATGAGTACTCATCCAAAATACTCGCAAGACTGACATCAGAACTATGCTAAGTATGCATCAGTATCAAGGAATGGGGTTATATCTGGGCTGACTGCAGAAAGCAAGAATAGGAGGAAGGCCTAGTCCTATCGAAGACTAGCATCTTCAGCATCTTGCAGCATTAGAAGAGAGTAGACTGGTAACTCATATATAGAAAAAAAATATTGTGGCAATTTTATTAAGTAACCACGCCCAGAGATTCTTCCTCGACTCCCTGTGAGGAAGCAACCCCAAAGCCAACATTCATTTCATAATTAAAGTCACAATTGTAGTTGTATAAGGTCAAGGTACAACTCCAAGTCATCCTGTTACCGTGGACACGACTATTCGAATAGATTATTCATCCCTACAGGGGTGCACCACATATTCCCCAACACGCTTGAATCACCTCCGACCGAACACACTTTTTTGGGTCATGCCCGGCCTCAGGATATCAAAACGTCGTTGCCTCACCTAGAATCAATGAAGAGGCCAGTCCGCCGGTCTAAATCCTAAGCGCGTAGGTTCGTGGGCCCACTTGCCCTTGCACTCCTGCACGATGCGAACGTGACTGAGGTCAGCCCTAACACCCTTTATAACAAGCGCGGTGCCGTTGCGAATCACTCGGGCACGCGCCACTCCATTGCTAACGTCTGAAGAGCTTCGGCTGATACAACGACGTTGAGTACCCATAACTTCTCCCATGTGAAGGTTAATGCGTATTAAGGTCAACGACCTAACTCAGATCAAGTACCCAACACATTAGCATTTTATTAATGCGGGGCAAGCGCGACCCATAAAGCACGGTCCCGTCGCACTGTCTCGAGGATGTGTGGCAAGGGCCTCTCCTGCCCGTCCACACCTCAACCACAACAAACCATGGGTACCTCTCAGGGCTGATCCATCACTAACATGTTCTTGTAACCAGGTCATAGTAACCGTGTGTATAAAACATCAAGCCGGGAACTGAGGAATCACCCTCAAGGGTCCCCGCTCGATGTAACCGTCAAGGTGGACTTAGAGGAATCACCCTCGAGGGTCCCACACTTGAGGGGATGCACGACAGAGGCATCGCCGGCAATGGTGAAGGAGGAATCACCCTCGATAACCACGACCGATTAGCTGCACTACAGGGCTAGCATCATGAGTACTTCGGTTGACCGAGTCTTCAAGTCTTCGAGTCGTTGAGTCATCGGGTCGTCCATGAAGAAGCAGGGGCAACTGGGACTAAGGGGGTCATTAGGGATTCACTACCCAACCTATACTAAGCAGTTGGTATGATTGCAGGTATAGTAGCAGTTCATCAAAAAATAAGCTATGCATCAGAATAGGAGCTAACTAATACAATAGCAAAATCTAATGCAAGAATAAGAGGGAAATAAATGGGCGATATCGAAATGCTCAAGGGGGGTTGCTTGCCTTGCTGCTCTGCGACAAAAGGCTGATCGCCAACGATGTAGTCGTACCCGACAACAACGTCAGTCTTGGGGTCTACCGATAAGAAGAGGGAGGAGAAACAATAAATATAAAGCACAGATGCAATCACGATGCATGACATGGCAATATGCAGAGCTAGGCATGCAATAACACAGTATTACATGTCATAGACGGATCGGAAGAATACCCGACGATATTTCTCAAGTATCTGGTTTTTACCGACAGATGAATTCGATGAAAAAATTCTATGTTCGCTATGATAGAAGCGTGTGACAGACGAACGAACTATGTATTCGTATTTTTGAGATTTTTCTAAGCAACTTTCATATATAAAACTTTTTCATCCGAGTTACGGATTATTTTATATGATTTTCCGAAGTTTATTACATTTTCTGAAATTATGGATTATTATTAATTTGAAATAAAAACAATGAATACTTTTGTCACCTAGCGCCACTCTGGCTGTATTACAAGTGGGGGCAGGGTGGAGTTGACCCACTCAATTTGACTGGTCAACGGGATGTGTGTCCCACATGGCATTATCACATGTGTTAATAAAACACCTAACTAATTTAATCTGGGAGGGGGCCCACTTGTCATGGACTACTTAGTGAGGGTTAGTCTAAGGGGGGTTAGCACCTAAACTAAACAAGGGCCGGCCCGCACGTGAAGTGGCCTTGGCCATGGCTGGGGCACGCACGCACGGCCGCTCACAAGGAAGCGCCGGCGGCCAGTGCCCAGCGCACGGGGCGGGGAGCAGGGGGCATCCGCGGTGGCCGGAGGCCGGCGCGGCAGCAGCGGATGAGGCTGCAGGCATGGACATGGCGGGCGCGGGAGGCGCGCGGCGGCCAGCAGCAGCGCGTGGGGCAGCGGCAAGCGGCGAAGCAGCAGTGCCAACAACAAAGCAGCAGCAGCGGCGGCCACGCAGCAGTAGCATCAGCTAAGTGGCGGCAGCAGCGGGAACTAGCAGCGGCGAGCGGGAGCAGCAGTAGCAGTAGCGCAGTAGCAGCTCGGAGGAGCAGCACAATAGCAAGGCATCAGCGGCAGCAAGCAAAGCAGCAGCACTCGGGGACAACAGCATCATTAGTGAGCAGCAGAGCAACGACACGCCATGAGCAGCAACTAGCAGAGTAGCGGCGACGGCAAGCAGCGGCAAGAGCAGCAGCTAGCCGAGAGCAGCGCGACCGCGGGAACAGCAAGTAGCAGCGCACGGTGGCGGCAACGGCGCGGGTACGCGCGACAATGGGCACGCGAGAGGGCGCGGGGGTGCGGCAGGGGCTGAGCAGGTGCAGGCACGCGTGTACGCGTACGCGGGAGCTCGGGCGAGCTCGGGCACAACGGCAAACGACGATGAATCGAGTACAGGAACGTGGGGAATCGGGCGAGGAGCTCACCAAGAGTTCATTGGCGTGCTCGGGAAGGGTCGGTGTTGACCGGACGCGTCGAGCTCGACGGCGAGATGCGACGGCCGTGGGCGAGGTCGACGACGATGGCGAGTGTATGGGCCATCCCGGCTCGAGCCCTTAGGCAAGGGCGAACGGAGGACGATGTAGGAGCTCCTGGGCATCTTGGCACGACGAGGGGAGCGCGGTGGACGCGGGATCGACGAAGCGGCGGCGACTGCATCTCGGGTGCGAGCGAACCAGAGGGAGAGGGGTGAGCGAGGGGAGGATTGGGTGCTAGGTTTGAGGGAGAGAGGGGTGGCGTGCCTTGTAGGCGGGCAGGGGGTATCGGATGGCCGCCACGCATCCAGGCTCGGCCATGGCGCCGTGGATGGCTGCCACGCCATGCCCCTGGCTTCCCTCTGTATAGAGGTTAAAGAAAAGGCCCTGGTATTGGGTTGGGCCGTAAACTGTAGCAGGAGAGCCCAGTCCAACAGGTAAGTTTGTCCATTTTTCTTTTTCTATTTTCTGTCTTGCATTCTGCCTGTGATTTGCATTTAGTTCAAGTAATAAATGAATTTCTCCAGGCTTGAAACTTGACACATAATTCCATCACAATACTTTGAACTCTTTTCAAATCTTGTCAAGGTATGTACTCATTGAAAGTCTCATCAAGCATCTTGATCTATCTCTATAGATCTTGATGCTCAACAATTAGGTAGCTTTATCCAGGTCTTCCTTTGAAGAACTCTTTCAAACAACCGTTTATGCTTTTCAGAAATTCTATATCATTTTCTATCAATAATATGTCAACTACATATGCTTATCAAAAATTCTATAGTGCTCCCACCCACTTTATTGTAAATACAAGTTTCTCATAAACTTTGTATAGACTCAAAAACTTTGATCACCTCATCAAAGCGTATATTCCAACTCCGAGATGCTTGCTCCAGCCCTTAGATGGATTGTTGGAGCTTGCATACTTTTTAGCATCCTTAGGAGTGACAAAACCTTCCGGTTGTATCACATACAACCTTTCCTCACGGAAATCGTTAAGGAAACTATGTTTTGACATCCATCTGCCAGATTTCATAATTGAAAAACCGTAGCAAGTGCTAACATAATTCCAACAGACTTTAGCATCACTACGGGTGAGAAAGTCTCATCCGAGTCAACTCCTTGAACGTGGCGAAAACTCCTTAGCGACAAGTCGAGCTTTATAAATGGTGACTTTCACCATCAGCGTATGTCTTCATCTTAAAGGTCCATTTGTACTCAACTACCTGTCAATCAACAGACAAGTCTACCAAAGTCCATACTTGGTTTTCATATATGTATCCTTCCTCCGATTTCATGGCTCCTAGCCATTTGTCGAATCCGGACCCATCATCGCTTCTCCATAGCTCGTAGGCTCATCGTTGTCCAACAACATGACCTCTAAGACAGGGTTGACGTACCACTCAGGAGTAGTATGCGTCCTTGTCGACCTACGAGGTTCGATAGTAACTTGATCCGAAGCTTCGTGATCATCATCATTAACTTCCTCTTCAACTAACATAGGCTCCAAAGAAACAACTTTCTACGTTGCGCCACTCTCTGGTTGAAACAAAGGTTCAACAACCTCATCAAGTTCTATCTTCCTCTCACTCAATTCTTTTGAGGGAAACTCTTTCTCGAGAAAGGACCCGTTTATAGCAACAAACACTTTGCACTCGGATCTGAGACAGAAGGTATACCCAACTGTTCTTAGGGTATTCTATGAAGATGCATTTGTCTGCTTTGGGTTCGAGCTCATTAGGTGAAAGCCTTTTTCACATAAGCGTCGTAGCCCCAAATATTAAGAAATGACAACTTAGGTTTCTATCAAACCATAATTCATATGGTGCCATCTCAACGGATTTAGATGGTGCCCTATTTAAAGATAATGTAGTTGTCTCTAATGCATAACCCCAAAACGATAGTGGCAAAACGATAAGAGACATCATAGTACGCACCATATCCAATATAGCACGACTATGACGTTCGGACACACCATCACACTATGGTGTTCTAGGTGGCGTGAGTTGTGAAACAACTTTCACATTGTCTAAAGTTGTATGCCAAACTCGTAACTCAGATATTCACCTTCACGATCATATCGTAGATATTTTTATCTTCTTGTCACGATGATCTTAAACTTCACTCTAAATTTGTGTGAACTTTTCAAACGTTTCAGGCTTGTGTTTCATTAAGCAAATATACTCATATATACTCAAATCATTAGTGATGGTAAGAAAAATAACGATATCCACTGCACGCTACAACACTCATTGGATCGCATACATCAACATGTATTATTTCCAATAAGTTACTAGCTCGCTGCATCATACTGAAAACGGGGTCTGTAGCCATCTTGCCCAAGAGGCATGGTCCTCATGTCTCAACTGATTCGAAACCGAATGAGTCCAAAGATCCATCAACATGGAGTTTCTTTGTGCGATTTATACCAATATGACATTTAGCGGTAGTGCCACAAGTATGTGGTACTATCATTATTAACTTTGTATCTTTTGGCATCAATGTTATTAACATGTGTATTACTACGATCAAGATTCAACAAACCATTCTCACTGGGTGCATGACCATTGAAGGTATTATTCATGTAAACAGAATAACCATTATTCTCTAACTTAAATGAATAACCGTGTTGCAATAAACACGATCCAATCATGTTCATGCCTAACGCAAACACCAAATAACATTTATTTAGGTTTGTCACTAATCCCGAAGGTAGAGAGAGCGTGCGATGTTGATCACATCAACCTTGGAAACATTTAGCTAGTTTTCGTTTATTATGTAGCTTTTATTTCGAGTTACTAACATTTAGCAACTGAACCGGTATCCTATACCCAGGTGCTACTAGGAGTACTAGCAAGGTACACGTCAATAACACGTATATCAAAATATACTTCTATCGACTTTGCCAGCCGTCTTATCTACCAAGTATCTAGGGTTGTTCCGCTTCAGGCCTTCAGCGACCGCTCTCCTCATAATAGAAGCACTTAGTCTCGGATTTAGGTTTAGCTTTGGGTTGCTTCACTGGAGCAGCAACTGACTTGCCATCCATGAAGTTTCCCTCCTTGCCCTTGCCCTTCTCGAAACTAGTGGTTTTACTAACCATCAACACTTGATGCTCCTTCTTGATTTCTACCTTCGCGGCGTCAAATATCGCGAACAGCTCAGGGATCATTATTTCCATCCCTGGCATTTTATAGTTTATCATGAAGCTCTAGTAGCTTAGTGACAGTGACTTGGAAAACGTGAACCGCCATAGACTTGGTGAACTAATCCTACAGGGCTTTGCCTAAGCACCGCAGAACTAATCTAGAGGAGAAACAGATCTAGAGGAAGAAGAGGGCAACACGTGGCAATTAGGGTTAGGTCTTCCCTCTAAATCCTGTAAGTATATATAGGAGGGAGGGAGGGGAGGAGGCAGCGTCAAACCCTCAAGGTTTGGTCGAAATTGGAGGTGGAGGAGTCCTACTCCAATCCTATTAGGAGTAGGATCTTGGAAACTCTTTCCACCTCTCCATCTTTTGGGTTTTCCCCACCCATAGCCGCATGGGCCTTAGTGGGGGCTTAGTCCAGCCCACCAGGGGCTGGTTTGACTCCTCCCATAGCCCATGAGGTCCTTTGGGTCGAGACACCCCTCTCAATAGTCCCCCGGCACCCTCCCGGCACTCCCGGTACACTACCAATGAGCCCGAAACTTTTCCGGTGACCAAAACAGGACTTCTTATATATCAATCGTTACCTCCGGACCATTTTGGAGCTCCTCGTGACATCCTGGATCTCATCCGGCACTCCAAACAACCTTCAGTCACCACCATACATAACTCTATACTATCTAAACGTCACCGAACCTTAAGTGTGCAGACCATGTGGGTTCGAGAACTATGTAGACATGACCGAGACACCTCTACGGCCAATAACCAATAGCGGGACCTAGATGTCCATATTGGTTCCTACGTATTCTACGAAGATCTTTATCGGTTGAACCTCTATGTCAAGGATTCAGTTAATCCCGTATGATGTTCCCTTTGTTCTTCGGTATGTTACTTGCCCGAGATTTGATCGTCGGTATCTCTATACCTAGTTCAATCTCGTTACCAGCAAGTCTCTTTACTCATTCCGTAATACAAGATCCCGTGGCTAACACTTAGTCACATTGCTTGCAAGGCTTATTGTGATGTTGTATTACCGAGTGGGCCCTGAGATACCTCTCGTCACACGGAGTAACAAATCCTAGTCTTGATCCATGCCAACCCAACAGACACCCTCGGAGATACCTGTAGAGCACCTCTATAGTCACCCAGTTATGTTGCGACATTTGATACACACAAGGTACTCCTCCGGTGTCAGTGAGTTGCATGATCTCATGGTCATAGGAACAGATACTTGACATGTAGAAAACAATAGCAATAAACTGACACGATCATATGCTACGTTTGTAGTTTGGGTCTTTTCCATCACATCATTCTTCTAATGATGTGATCCCCTTATCAAATGACATCTCATGTCCATGACTAGGAAACCATAGCCATCTTTGATCAATGAGCTAGTCTATTAGAGGCATACTAGGTACATGGTGTTGTCTATGTATCCACACATGTATCTGAGTTTCCGATCAATACAATTATAGCATGGATAATAAACGATTATCATGAACAAGGAAATATGATAATAACCAATTTATTATTGCCTCTAGGGCATATTTCCAACATATATTCCCAAGGTCACGGAACACGCAAGTTGATAACCAAAACATACATCAAGTGGATCAATAGAACATCCCATTGTCACCACGGATATCCCATCGCAAGACATACATCAAGTGTTCTCAAATCCTTTAAAGACTCAATCCGATAACAAAACTTCAAAGGAAAAACTCAATTCATCAGAAGAAGATAGAGAGGGGAAAACTCCATATGATTCATCTATATTAATAAAGCTCGCGGTACATCAAGATCATGTCATCTCAAGAACACGAGAGAGAGAGAGATCAAACACATAGCTACTGATACGTCTTCAACGTATCTATAATTTTTGATTGTCCTATGCTATTATATTATCTGTTTTGGATGTTTTATATGCATTAATATGCTATTTATATTATTTTTGGGACTAACCTAATAATCTAGAACCTAGTGCAGTTTCTGTTTTTTTCCTTGTTTCTGAGTATTGCAGATAAGAAATATTAAATGGAGTCCAAACAGAATAAAATCGTCGCGATGATTTTTCTTGGACTAGAAGACACCTACCAGACTTGGAGGGGAAGGCAAGAGACCTGCCAGGAGGTCACTGTCATGGGAACGAACAACTATGGGACCACGGGGGCCCCTTTTGGTTTGGCGGGAGGGCGAGCAGGCACAAAGAGCCGGTTTGGTGAGTGCGCACGTGATGTTTTTAACCAGGTTCAGGCCGCACGGATGCGTAAAACCCTACTCCTGCTTGGTAGTATTGATGTTGTTCTAGGGTTCGGGCTACAGGAGCGCCATGAACGGCTGCTACGTGAGCTTGGGAACCTTCTCTCCCTCTCTAACCGTTGGGCTGTCCAGTTGTCTAACTGCCTAACTGTCCGAAAGCTCAAAAGCCAAAGAGTCCAAAAGTACCTTTTTGTAACGCTCTGGGCCTCCTTTTATACTCAAGGGAATCCTAACAGCAGCATACAGTGCACACACGAGACACATAGTGCTGCTATAGTGTTATCATACCTAACCCTAACGGAGTCGGACAAGAGCATTAAATGCACCGTCAAGGGCCTCAGTCCGTCAGTGGGACGGAATAGGGGCCGTCCCATCGGCGCCGCTTAGCTCCCTCCAACGTCAACGCCACAACACGCATCCAGGTGGATCGACACCTATCCTGTGTGCTGGCGGTGCTTGCCGAGGCTCCGCCTTGCAGAGACCTTGCCTTGCCGGGGGCCTTGAGGCCCTACGGCCCTCCCGGCAAGGTCTAGCCGGTGGCCTTGAGTCTTCTGTGCGAGTGCTTGGTAAGTCTTCGCTAGGTCCTGCCACCGGGGCGGCTATCACTACTCGCGCACGAGTAAAGGGGCACTAGATGGCCCAAAACTCTAGTGCACCGATAGGAGCCCCCGAGCCTGGGCCATACACGTCGCGAGGCATTGTTGGGCTAGGCCCAAATAGTGCGCAGGCACGCATGGTAGGGGCCCTACAGTTGTGATCATTGAGCTTGCTGCGCTTCCCCACGATGCCCATTGAATGCGGGTAGTGGGATACGTGTGCGGCGCGGCTGTCGAGTTTTTTAATTACCGCATTAGGTCTTTTCCGCCACGCGTGGCGCATGCATAGCAAGTGGGCTAGCAACAGGCGCCCGTGACTTAAAGTCCCTGAGGAAAGGCAGTAACTGTGGCGCCATGGATTCGGGCGACGGGGCGGTTGCTGTTCGCTTCGTGAACGAGGGCGCCGCTATTGGAGGAGGTGGGTGGCATCCTTTGGAGTCGGGGAGAGCTAGCCCCCGCGCTTCCTCCTACAAATTGGGGACGGCGGGGGCGGAGCTCATCCATCCTTCTTCCGCCCTTCGAGTGCAAGACTCCGCAGCCCGCCTCCTCCCTCGTCTTCTCTATCTCCAGGCAGCATTCACCCTTCGCCATGACCTGGGGCGAGGACGACCTTCTTCCTCGGCTCCGAGGAGGAGCTCTCGTCAGGATCATGCTGCCGCTTCAGCCGTGGAGGCGGCAGGAGGCTCGAGTTCGCGTGGAGGAGGAGGTGCGAGGGGCCACGGCTGCCGCAGAGGTTGAGGTCGAGGGAGGCGGAGTGCTGCTCCACCCTCTTCTCCGACAAGGAGGCCCACGCCAAGGGGACGCCGCCGGACTTTGTTCTTGAGCTGGGTGGTCCCCTCCGGAGCCACCTGCGTCTCCCACGCCCCTTCGCCAGGGCGGTGGAGAACGACCGGCCACCCTTCCTATGGCTGCGGGTGGCAGGGTGCTGCAATGGTGTACGCGGGTGGATGTTGATTACCCGGCGCGCCACATCATGTTCCTTAGGTGCGGTTGGAAGACCTTCACCCATGCCCACAATATCTAGGTAGGGCACGTTCTTCGTTTTATGGGAGCTCCGGCATCCGCCTCAGCTACTGTGAATAGAGCGCGAGTAGTGCCGAAAGCGTGTCCTCCAGCGAGAGTGATGGGGAAGATAGCGGCAAAGACAGCGGCGATGAGCCCGGTCCTCGGACGGTCAAGTCGGAGCCCAAAGATTCGAGCTCGGACTGACCGCCGGACACACCGTCATCGCCAGCCTCACGCCTCTCCCCCTCCTGGCAAGATGTCCTTGCCGGGTGCTTCAGTCTCGGGCGCTGCCTCATATTCCAGCTCCAGCAGGCCTACGGACTTCGGCTTCAGGGGTCCATCCTCCTTTCCGCCTGCTCCGGCCTTCTCCTCCGTGCAATGCTGGTCCAGGAGGGACCGGTTGATGCCTGCCCATCTGGCAGCCCTGCTCGTCCACGCAGTGCTGGTCCAGAGGGGTCAGGCCGGGCTTCTGCCAGGGGCCTTTCGCCATCTTTTTCTTCTTGTATCCCGCCTCTCCTTTCCATCTTTTTCTTCTTGTAATCTCCTCTAGGGGATAAAGTCAAATAAAGATGTACTTAGAAAAAAGCAGTATCTTATGTAAATTTCACCCCTATTTTGAATGAATGAACGTGTGTTATCTTCCTTGTTACGATGTTTCTATGTACAGAATTTTCCCTACGCCCTTTCTGGAAAAATCTTGCCGGTGTGTGTAGTCCTACCGCAAGCGCTTTGAGGAACGGGTCCTTAGCAGTTTGCTGGCGGCGCCACTGCCGGCAAGACATCTTGGCGTCCTTGACGCAGCCGTTCAGGGCGTCGACCTTACTCGAAACGGGATAAGGGCGCGAGCGCTGTCACTTGGATCATTGAGCGGACTCGAAACGAAGCAAGGAGCGCGGGCGAAACAACTTAAGCCATTGAGCGGTCCCGAACACAGTGAGGGCGCGTTCAATCGCGGCAAGGTTCCCGTGCATGCAGGTTTTCCATACAGAAGTCAAAACCGCTCAAGGAAATAACTTTACGACAAAGTTTCACATGGGGTTTTCGCAACTTATCTTTTTGTTGCTTTCTTCTTTCGGCAAGGTTTTTTTGGAACGTCGCGCTCATAGGTATATGTACCATCATTCCCCCTGGCAAAGCTGCATGCGAGGGATCCTTCTTCCCTTTAGACGAAGAAAGAAGAGAAAATATGGATATGGAACCTTGGCGGTTCGTTAGTTCTTGCCGGAATTAAGTGTAATGCAATTCTCCAGATAAACATGTACATAAGTAAACATGAGAGCCGGGCAGAATTGCAAAACACTTATCTTTATTTATCTACGCACAGGGTCTGAGCCTGGCTTTGTACCAAGGATTACATGCTTCAGCGACAAGACTTGTACAAAAGGTGGTTGCCGGGGCTGGCCCGACAACCGCGCCTCACGGGTAGAACTTTTGAAGATGCTCGATATTCCAGGAGTTGCTCACCGGAACGCCATCCTCGGTCTCCAAGCGGACTGCACTGGGCCTAGTGACTCGTACTACCCGATAAGGGCCTTCCCACTTCGGCGTCAACTTGTTTGGATTCTTGGCGGACTGAACTCGCCGAACAACAAGGTCACCTTCCTCAAGACTTCTGGCATTGTCCTTGCTGCTATGGTAGCGGCGCAAGGCTTGCTGGTAGCGTGCAGCTCTCATAGCATCCCGAAGACGGTCTTCCTCAAGGAGCGTTACGTCGTCTTGGTGCAACTGCTCTTGCTCGAGCTCATCATAAGCAAGCACTCGAGGTGACCCGTATATGAGTTCCATGGGGAGCACTACCTCTGCCCCATAGACAAGGGAGAAGGGTGTCTGGCCGGTAGCTCGATTTGGTGTCGTCCTGAGTGACCAAAGAACCACCGGCAACTCATCAATCCAGTTTCTTCCGCACTTGTGCATCCTATCAAAAGTTCTTGTCTTGAGACCTCACAATACTTTTGCATTAGCCCTCTCTGCTTAGCCGTTGCTCCTCGGGTGGGTAACGGAAGGAAAACAGATTTTGCTACCAAGGTCTTGGACATATTGCATGTAGGTGCGGCTCGTGAACTGTGTGCCATTGTCGGTGATGATCCTGTTGGGAACACCAAAGTGGCAAACTAGTCCCTTCAAGAATCTGACGGCTGACTGTGTTGTTACCTTCCTCACTGCTTCCACTTCCGGCCACTTTGTGAACTTGTCGATTGCCACGTACAAGTACTCAAAGCCCCCGGTTGCGCAGGGAAAAGGACCCAAGATGTCAAGCCCCCAGACCAAAAATGGCCTGGAGAGAGGGATTGTTTGAAGAGCTTGAGCTGGTTGATGTAGTTTCTTCGAATGAAACTGGCATGCTTCACACTTGGTTACTAACGCAGTTGCATCCTGGAGGGTAGTGGGCCAAAAGAAACCTTGCCGGAATGCCTTTCCGGCAAGTGCTCTTGATCCTATGTGGGAGCCACATATTCCTCCGTGTATCTCTACCAACAGCTCCAGTCCATCCTCCTGAGAAATGCACTTGAGTTTCACGCCGTTCGATCTCTTTCTGTACAGGACGTTGTCTACGAACTGGTACATATGAGACCGGCAGGCTACTTTCTCTGCTTCCTCTTGTTCCTCGGGGAGCTCTCCTGTCTGAAGGAATTGGACAAGATGTTGTGCCCATGCTAGAGCCTGAGGCTCGACAACAAGGACTAAAGGCGTAGCTTTTGCCGGGGGAGCATTTGCCTCTATGGCAAGGGCCCGAGGGCCTACCAGAGTATGCTGCGCCCCGGCAAGCCTGGCGGGAGTGTACGCTTCTATGGCAAGAGCCGACAGCCTCGCCGGAGCATAGACTCACCGGCAAGCCCGCCATTCTCTTGGGTAATTTTCTTGCCGACAGCTTTAGGGAGCTCTGCTGAGAAATACTTGCCAGAACTTAACTTTCTTCTCTTCTCTTGTCCAGTTGATGGTGTCATGGAGGGTTGAGTTAGTTGGAGCACGAAAGTTCCTGGTTCCACAGGCAACTTAAGGGCAGCACATTTTGACAGGCCATCGGCAACGTTGTTCTCCGCACATGGAATGTGCTCCATTTGTAGGCCGTCAAAATGTTCTTCCAACTTTCTCACTTCATCTACATAAGCTTCCATGAACGGACTCTGGTAGTCTTTGTTTACTTGCCTGACGACAAGTTGAGAATCACCTCTCACAATAAGTTTCTTGATCCCAAGTTCCGCCGCGATCCTGAGACCGGAAAGCAGCCCTTCGTACTCAGTAGTGTTGTTCATTGATCCCTCCCGGGGAAAGTGCATCTGGATCACATATCTAAGGTGCTCTCCGGTGGGTGCGACAAGCAGCACTTCAGGACCAGCGCCTTGCAGTGAGAAAGCTCCATCAAAATACATGATCCACTCTCGATCAGTCTCCTTGCCGGGGAGAGTTGACTCTGAAATCTCTTCATCGGGCGTCCGGGTCCATTCCACAATGAACTCCACCAAGGCCCTACTCTGAATGGTTGAAGTGCTTTCAAACTTAAGACCAAAGCTTGATAGTTCCAGAGCCCACTCCACAATCCTGTCGGTAGCTTCTGGGTTCCTCAATATCCGTTGTAGTGGGAAGCGGGTGACAACGGTGATCTCATGTGCTTGGAAGTAATGGTGCAGCTTCCTCGAGGCCATAAGAAGGACAAAGAGAAACTTTTGCATGCCAGAATACCTTGATCTAGCCCCCTACAACAAGGAGTTGACAAAATAGACCGGTCATTGCACCACTTTCTTATTCTGAACTTCTTTCAACTGCGTAGATCCTTCCTTGCGGGAACCGGACCCTGCCAAAGGATGTCCTGGCTCATTATTTAGCGCCTCTGTTGCTGCCACTGCTTCTTTGTCAACCTCTCTTTCAGCCACTAATGCAGCACTCACCACTTGATTCGTTGCCACCAAGTACAACAACAATGGCTCTTGTGGTTTTGGCGCAACTAGGACTGGCAGAGAGGAAAGGTACTTCTTCAAATCCTGTAGCGCTGCCTCCGCTTATGGAGTCCATTTCATTGGTCCTGCCTTCTTCATGATTTTGAAAAAGGGCAAGGTGCGCTCAGCAGACTTTGAGATGAACCTACTCACAGCAGCAACACAGCCGGCAAGGCGTCACACATCCTTGACTTGTTTTGGTGCCTCAATCTGCTCAATTGCTTTGATCTTGTCAGGATTCGCTTCGATTCCGTGTTGAGACACAAAGACCTCGAGAAGCTTGCCGGATGGGATGCCGAACACACATTTCTCGGGATTGAGCTTCATGTTGATCTTGCGCAGATTGGTGAATGTCTCTTCTAGGTCCGCTATGAGTGTGGCTTTGTCCTTGGTTTTGACCACCATGTCATCCGTATAAGCCTCCATATTTTTGTGCAACTAGGGCTCAAAACCTATCTGGACTGTTCTCGCAAAGGTAGAACCAGCGCTTTTCAACCCGGAAGGCATACGCAAAAAGCAGTACGTACGACATGGGGTGATAAACGCGGTCTTCTCTTCGTCTTCCTTGGCCATAAAGATCTGATGATAACCGGAATACGCATCAAGGAAAGACAACAAGTCGCATTCGGCGGTGGAGTCCACAATCTGGTCGATGCGTGGCAAGGGAAAATGATATTTGGGGCAGGCCTTGTTGATGTCCGTGAAATCAATGCATAGCCTCCACTTCCCATTCGCCTTGCGCACTACGACTGGATTGTCCAACCACGTAGGGTGGAGTACTCCTATGATCAGACCAGCCGCCTCTAACTTTTGATCTCTTCAGCAATAAATTGTTGCCACTCCAAAGCTTGCTTCCGAACCGGGCCGCGCGTGCGGACAGACTTCAAGGCTGTGCTCAATCACCTTCCTGGGAACACCGGGGATATCAGATGGTTGCCACGCAAACACATTGACATTCGCCCGCAAGAAGGTGACGAGCGCGCTTTCCTATTTGTCGTCAAGGGTGGAACTTATGGTAAAAGTTCCCCCGTGCCAACCTCCTTTGCGGGCACCTTCTTGGTTTGTGGCGGAGCTGCCTTGGACTTCTTGCTCTTGTCGGTGGAGCTCTCCGGCACATCGTCGACAGCAGCGCAACACTCTCGAGAGGTGCGCTTGCTGGAATGTGTGCTAGAGGCCTTGCCGGTCTTCTTCCCCCCAGGGGCTTCAGTGGTAGGAGAAAGTGCCTTGGCGGTAGGTGATGCGGCTGCACCCGGTAGAGTTGATCAGCGCAGATAAGTGCGCTCTTCTTGTCGGAGTTGATGGTAATGACGCTCATCGGCCCGGGCATCTTCAGCACGTTGTAAGCAAAGTGAGTGGCCACCATGAACTTGGCCAGTGCCGGACACCCGAGAATGCCGTTGTACGGTAATGAGATCTCGGCAACGTCAAAGATGATCTTCTTCATTTTGAAATTGATATCGCCGTCGAACGTCACCGATAGCGTGACCTTGCCTTTCGGCTGAGTCCTTCCTGAATTGACCCCTTGGAAAGTGCCTGTCGGCTCGAGATCTTTGTCGGGGATCTACAATCTTCGAATAACATTAGGCGAGATCAAGTTCAGGCTGGCTCCGCTATCGACTAACATCTTCGTCACCTTGAGGTTGCGGATTGTTGGCGAGACCAACAACGGCAGGCACCCGACCGCGGTTACGCGATCAAGGTGATCCTCAGCGTCGAAGATGATAGGAGTGTTGGACCATTTCAGAGGTTTCTGTGCGCCGATAGAGGGCTCTGCCACATTAACCTCTCACGCCCATTATTTAAGTTGGGGTGAGAGGAATGTGGCAAGGCTCATCCTTCTATGCACATCACCTTTGTAGCTCTCTGGAACTCATGCTCACTGGACTTGTCGTCCTCTTCGATGTCATCATTATCTCCTTCTTGCTTGTCGCGGCCGCGGGTGGGCCGATCCTTCTATTGCTTGGGCTTGCTACAGCGACCTCCTCGGTCAACACGCTTCTTGCCGGACCCCTCAGCACTATTGTGACCCTTCTCCTTGTCGCGCCTTTCATATTCAACCTCTACTTCTCGGCAAGCTGCTCAACTTGCCGGAAGTCTTGGAGGTCGTGGCCTTTGGTGTGATGGATCTTGCAGTACTGCTTACTGGAGTCTCCTGGATTGCCGCCAGCCGCAAGAGCATAGCAGGAGGCGCACCCAACAACATCGTTGCCGGGGTC
Organism: Hordeum marinum; assembly: GCA_022496015.1. NCBI lineage: Eukaryota > Viridiplantae > Streptophyta > Magnoliopsida > Poales > Poaceae > Hordeum > Hordeum marinum. Next base: position 136,598,834 of record CM039677.1, on the reverse strand, counting down.
ATCGATCTTGCCTTTCTTGGCGGCGCCGGGGTTGCCGGATCCTTTGACGGCTAGCACAGTCTTGCCCTTGTGCTTCTTGTTCTTCCGCTGGCCCTTATTTTCTGGGAAAGCGGTGTTTTCATCCTCAGAGTCGACCTCCGCACTAGAATCCTCGCCGAGGAGTCTTCTCCCTTCTTCAGCCCGAGCACATTTGTCCGCCAAAGCATAAAGCTCGGCGACGTCCCTGACGCTGTTCATCGCCAGCTCTTCCCGCATCCTGCGGTTGCGCACGTTTTGATGGAACACTCTGATAACGGCGGCAGGGTGAACGTCTAGGATGTTGTGGTGCACGCGGTTGAACCTCTAGATGTACTTGTGTAGAGTTTTGCCTTCCTTCTGGGGGATGATGTGCATGTCGCTCTCCTGGCCAAGAGCTTGATGACCTCTGGTGAAGGCGCCAACGAATACGTGACACATGTCCGCCAAGGAAGCGATGGATCTCTCTAGCAAGTGGATCAGCCATGACCTAACGTTGGGCTTAAGCACAACGAGAAGTAGTTAGCCAATATCTTGTCGTCATGGCCCCCAGCAGCCTGCACCGCAATGGTATAGACGCTCAGGAACTCTGATGGGTGGGTCTTGCCGTCATACTTCTCCGGAACTTCTGGTTTGAACGTGCGGGTGTTGGGCCACTGGACTTGCCGCAGCTCGGGGGTAAACGCTGGATAGCCCACCTCGTAAGGTAGGCTAACAGGGTACCCCGACAGAGACTTGTCTACTGTGGGTCCCATGCGCTTGTCCAACTGGAGGCACGCTTCCCATTGCTGCTTGATCGCAGTTCAAGTGTCCTCCTTGCCATGCTCCCAAAGAACATGACGCTGATCACGACGCGTCCACGGGTCAGACGACGCCGTCGAGTAACCGTCGTGGGCGTCGGTCCGTCGGGTTGGCGACCGATGCTGCTGCCGCAGAGGAGAGTGCGTCGAGGTCGTGCTGACCCCGGGCACCTCACCGTTGGCCTGAGGCGTCCTTGTGGGACGAAGCATGTCTGCGAGGCTGAGGAGGCTCTGAATGGTGGCTCTTCATTCATCGAGCTTCTCCACAGCAGGAGGGAAGTTCAGGAGTAGATGCGCCTGAGCCATCACTTCCTCCGCTGTGGATGGCATCGAGCGGCGCGAGGAACGCGAGGTGTCTGACTCGTAACCGTGTTAGAAGGAGAACCTCCACGGTCCCGTGTCGGCATGCCACTCCTGCTCGCATGCTAGTCCCACGCGTCTTGGGAATGATGCATAGGAGTCTTTCCGTGGGGACGTTGAGAACTGCGGGCGCCATGGCACGGCTCTTCGCGTGCGTCCTGAGAAGGTCGCGGCGTAGGCGCCGGCATGGGCACCCTGGGAGATACTCTTCCGCCCCCGGAGTTCGCCATACCACCCGCAGGTAGTACTGCTCTATCCTCAGACCCAGGTGCATGGGGGTTCCCACTGTCGCCATTGGCGTCTTCACGGCGAGCGTCGTCACGGAGTTCCGAACCTTCGCCTCCTCCTCCTCCAACCGCTTCCACGCCATCTCCTGTCTATGCAGATACAGGTATGGCAGACGCGGATGGACCAACTGCAGTCAGACCCTTCTTCTTGGGGGCCATGGCGGTGATGAAGCTAGGGTGCAGATCACCAGAACGGGTTCGTAGAACCTCTTACACGCCCCTACCTGGTGCGCCAAAGATGTCGTGGGAACGAACACCTATGGGATCGTGGGGGCCCCTTTCGGTTCGGCAGGAGGGCGAGTAGGCACAAAGAGCCGGTCTAGTGAGCTGCGCACGGGGTGTTTTTACCCAGGTTTGGGCCGCACGGATGCGTAAAACCCTACTTCTGCTTGGTTGTATTGATCTTGTTCTAGGGTTCGGGCTACAGGAGCGCCATGAACGGCTGCTACGTGAGCTTGGGAACCTTCTCTCCCTCTCTAACCGTCGGGTTGTCCGGTTGTCTAACTGCCTAACTGTTCGAAAGCCCCAACGCCAAAGAGTCCAAAAGTCCTTTTGTGTAATGCCATGGGCCTCCTTTTATACTCAAGGGAATCCCAACAGTGGCGTACAGTGCACACACGAAACGCACAATGTTGCTACAATGCTATCATACCTAACCCTAACGGAGTAGGATAAGAGGATTAAATGCACCGTCAGGGGCCTCAGTCCGTCAGTGGGACGGGACGAGGGCCATCCCATCAGCGCCGTTTAGCTCCCTCCAATGTCGACGCCACGACACGTGTCTAGGTGGATCGACACCTGTCCTGTGCACTGGCGGTGCTTGTCGGGGCTCCGCCTTGCTGGGACCTTGCCTTGCCGGGGCCTTGCTTTGTTGGGGGCCTTGAGGCTCTACGGCCCTACCGGCAAGGTCTAGCCGGTGGCCTTGAGTCTTCTGTACTGGTGCCTGGTAAGTCTTCGCTAGGTCGTGCCGCTGGGATGGCTACCACTGCCCGTGCATGAGTAAAGGGGCACCAGATGGCCCAAAAACTCTAGTGCACCGACAGTTACAAGCCAGGGGGGCGCGGCCACCACCCTTGGCCGTGCCTGGCAGGCTTGTGGCACCCCAGCAGGTCTCCTAACCCTATTCTTCGGCCTATAAATTCCCAAATATTCCCCCCAATACCAAAGGGAGCCACGCAAATACTTTTCCGCTGCAAGAAGCCTCCGTTCCCGAGAGATCCAATCTTGGAGCCTTTTCCGGTAATCTGCTGGAGGGGGATTGGATCACAGAGGGCATCTATATCAACTCCATTACCCCTCCAATGATGCGTGAGTAGTTCACCAAAGACCTTCGGGTCCATAGCTAGTAGCTAGATGGCTTCTTCTCTCTCTCTATGCTTCAGTACCATGTTCTTCATGGTCTTCATGGAGATCTATCCGATGTAATACTCTTTTCCGGTGTGTTTGTCGAGATCCGATTAATTGTGGGTTTATGATCAACTTATCTATGAACATTATTAGGTTCTTATCTGAATTCTTATATGCATGATTTCATATCTTTGCAAGTCTCTTCGAGTTATTGGTTTGGTTTGGCCAACTAGATTGGTAATTCTTGCAATGGGAGAAGTGCTTAGTTTTGGGTTCAATCTTGCGGTGTCCTCACCCAGTGACAAAGTAGGGGTAGCGAGGCACATATTGTATTATTGCCATAAAGGATAAAAGATGGGGTTTTCATCATATTGCTTGAGTTTAACCCTGTGCATCATGTCATCTTACCTAATGTGTTATTCGGTTCTTCATGAACTTAATACTCTAGATGCAGGCAGGAGTCGGTCGATGTGTGGAGTAATAGTAGTAGATGCATAATCTTTATGGTCTACTTGACACGAACGTGATGCCTATATGCATAATCATTGCCTTGGATATCTTCATAATTATTTGCTTTTCTATCAATTGCTCGACAATAATTTGTTCACTCACCGTATTATTTTCCTTCATGAGAGAAGCCTCTAGTGAAACCTATGGCCTCGAGTCTATTTTCCATATAATAATTTTAGAACTATAAACCAAAAATACCAAAAATACTTTGTTGCAATCTTTGTTACTTTTGTTTTACTTTTTGTTTTAGTAATCTTCTATATCTATATCTATCAGATCTCATCCTTGCAAATAATCGTGAAGGGATTGACAACCCCTTTGTAGCATTGGGTGCAAGTGTTTGATTGTTTATGTAGGTGCGAAGATTGGGGACTTGCTTGTATCTCCTACTAGATTTATACCTTGGTTCTCAACAACTTAGGCAAATACTTACCTACTTTGCTGCATCACCCTTTCCTCTTAAAGGGAAAACCAACGCAAGCTCAAGAAGTAGCAAGAATGATTTCTAGTGCCGTTGCCGGGGAGATCTACATCAACCCTACCAAGTACCCATCACAAACTTATCTCTTGCATTTACATTATTTTCCATTTGCCTCTCATTTTCCTCTCCCCCACTTCTAAAATGATTTTCAGAAAATACCAAAAAGATTTGCCTTTTTATTCACCCATCTTCCATTTGCCTTTTCGTTTGCCTTTTGTTTGCTCAGGTGTTAGATTGCTTGAACTCATGGCTAGCATTACTACTATAGCTAGTACTCCCGAGAATGAAGTTCTTAATTTTAAGCAAAGGGAGGGAGAAAACTTAAAATATGCTTGGTATAGAATTTGCAATGCTCAAAATATATCTATTTGTAAGCAATCTACTACCGTTCTGCTTCGCAATTTTTATGTGGGTATTTCTCCATGGAATAGATTTGTTCTAGATACCATTATGGGAGGAAATTTCTTGGGAAGTCATACCTTTGATTCTTATAGCGCTATGATAAATTTGGTAGGTTCACCCCCAATCATGGTGAATGGAACAATCTTAACTTTGGAACATGTGATGCGAAGGCTTGCTATTATTCAAAATAAAGTTGCTACTATAGATCTTATTGAAAACTTGGATAAAAAGATTCATAATCAAATTAATCAATATGGATCTAAGGTAGGAGTTACTTTAAAAATCTAATGGAAAAAGAACCCATAGTTAATGAAAAATTGGATCAAGATTCCTCTAGAATTGTCAAGCTAGAGGACATTATTACCAACTTGGGGTCCACTTTTGCCTTGGTTCAAACCACTCCAAATTCTCCTCCTTCTAAGGCTGCCAAGTTTGTTTATGTTCCTAAAAATAAGGGTGAATCCTGTAGTAAAGAAGATGAAGATCTTAGGGTCTTTTACTTCCGTGTCCCTAACTAGAACCCACTACTCATATTTTCCCCTAATTTCAAAGCCTGCTCAAATTTGCCCCTCCGCCATTAGTTGCCCTACAGAAATGCCCTTCTGCGTCGTTACCGTCCGGTTAAAGGGCTTTGACCGTCCTGAAAAAACAACAAAAAAAATTTAAAAATCTGAAATTTTGTGGGATCAAAGATACTCAGGTTCAAAAGATGTGTGCAATTTTCGTGCTGTTTGGACATTCCAGGAGATCGTGGCAAATAAAAAACACTAAATATGTACACTTGTGAACAATATATTCAAAAAAATTGCAAGAAAATATGAAAAAATATGAAAAAATTTGGCATCAAAGAGGCTCGGGGATGCAAGTTGTGTGCAAATTTTTGTTGTGTTTGGACACTGTACGAGCTCGTCGAGAAAAAACAAATTTTGGCTTGGGAAAAAACTTTGGAAAAAATGATTATTTTGTTTTTTTGCTAGAGCTCCCTGCATGTCATTTGATCACAAAGAAAACTTGCAAGCACCTTGTGCACCCAAGCCTCTTTGATGCCAAAAAATATTTTTTTTTGAATTTTCTTGCTATTTTATTTCAAATTTACTGTTCACAAGAGTACACATTAACTGTTTTTCCTCGCCACGAGCTCCTGGAATGTCCAAATAGCAAGAAAATTTGTACGCACCTTGCACACATGAGTATTTTCGATCTCACGAAATTTTATATATTTTTTATTTTTTTATTTTTTTAGGATGGTCAAAGCTCTTTGACCGGACAAAAACGGAGCAAAGATGACAATACCTAGATCTATTGCATTATGCCTACCTAGGGGCGTTAAACAATAGAGCTTGTTGGGAGGCAACCCAATTTTATTTTTATGTTTATGTTTTTGCTTCTGTTTTTGAGTGTTTTAAACATTATTACCACTGTAGTAATTGTGTTTTGGTGTTTTAATTAGTGTTTGAGCCAAGTAAGACCTTTGGGATGGTCTATGGTGGTTGTTGATTTGATCTTGCTCAAAATCAGAAACTTTTGTGCCCAGTACATGAATTTTATAAATTTATCAGAGTGTCGAATGAGTCTGAAATTTCTACACAAGACTGATATACAAATTTACCTGATTTTCCTAATTTTTAAGAATTGTTTGAGTTACATAAGTATTCGAAGTTTACAGATGGCTACAGACTGTTCTGTTTTGATAAATTCTATTTTCTTTGTGTTGTTTGCTTATTTTGATGTATCTATGGGTTGTATCAGGGGGTATGAACCATGGAGAAGTTAGAATATAGTAGATTACACCAATACAAATATATAATGAGTTCACAATAGTACCTAAAGTGGTGATTTATTCTTCTTATACTAACGGATCTCACGAAACTATTGAGTTTTGTGTTGTGAAGTTTTTTGGGTAAAGATTTGATGGACTATGAAATAAGGAGCAGCAAGAGCCTAAGCTTGGGGATGCCCAAGGCACCCCAAGCCATATTCAAGGATACCAAAGAGCCTAAGCTTGGGTATGCCCTGGAAGGCATCCCCTCTTTCGTGTTCAATCCATCGGTAAATTTACTTGAGCCTATATTTTTATTCACCGCATGATATGTGTATTGCTTGGAGCGTCTAGTATGATATGAGAATTTGCTTTTTAGTTTTACACAATCATCCTTTCTACACACATCTTTTGAGAGAGACACACATGAATCGTGAATTTATTAGAATACTCTTTGTGGTTCACTTATATCTTTTGATCTAGGCAATGTTGCTCTAGTGCTTCACTTATATCTTTTTAGAGCACAGTGGTGTTTTGTTTTATAGAAATAATTGAACTCTTGTACCTCACTTATATTATTTTGAGAGTCTTTAAACATCATGGTAATTGGTTTAGGTTATGAGTTTAGTCCAAATATAATGGGCATCCAAGAGGCATATAATAAAAACTTTCATATAAAGTGCATTGAGTATTATGGGAAGTTTAATTCCTTGCATAAAGTTGTGAGATATAAAGATGGTAATATTAGGAGTCATGTTAGGAAGTAATTGTGAATTGGTAAAAATACTTGTATAAAGGTTTGTGATTCTCATAGCATGCACGCATGGTGAATCATTATGTAAGGAAGTCGGAGCATGATTTGTTTATTGATTGCGAGCCTTTGTGTGAGGGCTGGGAGTGCGTGATGGTTTACTCCTACCAACCTCTCCCCTAGGGGCATGCGTCTAATACTTTGCTTCGATGACTAATATACGTTTCAATAAGTATATGAGTTCTTTATGACTAATGTGGGTCCATGGATTATACACACTCTCACCCTTCCACTTTTGCTAGCCTCTCTAGTACCGCACAAATTTCGCCAGTGCTTTAAACCCACCATATATCCTTTCTCAAAACAGCCACCATACCTACCTATTATGGCATTTCCATAGCCATTCCAAGATATATTGCCATGCAACTTCCACCATTCCGTTTATTATGACATGCACCATCATTTTCATATTGCTTTGCATGATCGTAAGATAGCTAGCATGATGTTTTCATGGCTTGTACATTTTTATGTCATTTGCTATGCTAGATCATTGCACATCCCGGTACAACGTCGGAGGCATTCATATATAGTCATATTTTGTTCTAGATATCGAGTTGTAATTTTTTGAGTTGTAAGTAAATAAAAGTGTGATGATCATCATTATTAGAGCGTTGGCCCGTGAGAGAAAAGGATGATGGAAGCTATGATTCCCTCACAAGTTTGGATGAGTCTCTGGACTTTACAAATAATAAAAAGAGGCTAATGAAGCCCCCCAAAAAGAGGCCATAGATGCCCACCAAAATTAAAAAAATGAGAGAAAGAGAAAAGGGACAATGCTACTATCTTTTTACCACACTTGTGCTTCAAATAAGCACCATGATCTTCATGATAGAGAGTCTCGTATTTTGTCACTTTCATATACTAGTGGGAATTTTTCATTATATAACCTAGCTTGTATATTCCAATGATGGGCTTCCTCAAATTTCCCTAGGTCTTCATGAGCAAGCAAGTTGGATGCACACCCACTTAGTTTCTTTTTCAGCTTTCATACACTTATAGCTCTAGTGCATCTATTGCATGGAAATCCCTACTCACTCACATTGATGTCTATTAATGGGCATCTCCATAGCCCGTTGATACGCCTAGTTGATGTGAGACTATCTTCTCCTTTTTATTCACAACCTCCACTATATTCTATTCCACTTATAGTGCTATATCCATGGCTCACGCTCATGTATTGCGTGAGAGTTGAAAAAGTTTGAGAACATAAAAGGTGTGAAAAAAATGCTTGACTTGTCATCGGGGTTGTGCATGATATAAATACTTTCTGTGGGGAAGATGGAGCATAGCCAGACTATATGATTTTGTAGGGGTAACTTTCTTTTGCCATTATATTTTGAAGAGATACAATTGCTTTGTTAGTATGCTTGAAATATTATTGTTTTTATGTTAACATTAAGCTTTTATTTTGAGTCTTATGGATCTGAACATTCATGCCACAATAAAGAATATTACATGGATAAATATGTTAGGTAGCATTCCACATCAAAAAATTTGTTTTTATCATTTATCTACTCGAGGACGAGCAGAAATTAAGCTTGGGGATGCTTCATACGTCTCTAATGTATCTATAATTTTTTATTGTTCCATGCTATTATATTATCTGTTTTGGATGTTTTATCTGCATTAATATGCCATTTTATATTATTTTTGGGACTAACCCATTAATCTAGAACCTAGTGCCAGTTTCTCTTTTTTCCTTGTTTTTGAGTATTGCAGATAAGGAATATTAAATGGATCCAAACGGAATAAAATCTGTGCGATGATTTTTCTTGGACCAGAAGACATCTACCCGACTTGGAGGGGAAGGCAAGAAACCTGCTAGGAGGTCACAAGCCAGGGGGCGCGACCTCCACCCCTGGCCGCACCTCGTAGGCTTGTGGCCCCCTTATGCGTCTCCAACGTATCTATAATTTTTGATGATGGCATGCTATTATATTATATGTTTTGGATGTTTTGTGACTAACCTATTAATCTAGAGCCTAGTGCGAGTTTATGTTTTTTCCTTGTTTTTGAGTTTTCAAGATATGGAATATTAAACGAAGTCCAAACGGAATAAAACCTTCGGAAGGAATTTTTTTGGAAGGAAACAAATCGATCAAGCTTGGAGTGCACGCTAGGGGAGATGCCAGGGAGCCACAAGCTTGCTAGGCCTGCCCCCTTGGCCACGCCTAGCAGGCTTGTCGCGTCCCGGTAGGTCTCCGAACCCTAATTCTTGGCCTATAAATTCCCAAATATTCCCCCAGCACCAAAGGGAGCTACATAAATACTTTTCCGCCGCCGGAAGCCTCCATTCCCGAGAGATCCAATCTTGGAGCCTTTTCTGGTAATCTGCCAGAGGGGGTTTCAATCACGGAGGGCATCTAGATCAACTCCATTGCTTCTCCGATGACGCGTGAGTAGTCCACCATAGACCTACGGGTCCATAGATAGTATCTAGATGGCTTCTTGTCTCTCTTTGGTCTTCAATACCATGTTCTTCATGATCTTGATGGAGATCTATCTGATGTAATCCTCTTTTGTCGTGTGTTTGTCAAGATCCGATGAATTGTGAGTTTATATTCAGATTATCCATGAATCTTATTTGAATCTCCTCCGAATTCTTATTTTCATGATTTCATATCCTTGCAAGTCTCTTTGAGTTATTGGTTTGGTTTGGTCAACTAGATTGGTAATTCTTGCAATGGGATAAGTGCTTGGTTTTGGGTTCAATCTTGTGGTGTCCTCACTCAGTGACATAGTAGGGGTAGCAAGGCACGTATTGTATTATTGACATCAAGGGTAACAATATGGGGTTTTCATCATATTGCTTGAGTTTATCCCTCTACATCATGTCATCTTTCTTAATGCGTTACTCTCTTCTTCATGAACTTAATACTCTAGATGCAGGCAGGAGTTGGTCGATGTGTGGAGTAATACTAGTAGATGGAGAATCGTTTCGGTCTACTTGACACGGACGTGATGCCTATATGCATGATCATTGCCTTGGAAAACTACATTATTATTCGCTTTTCTATCAATTGCTTGACAATAATTTGTTTACTCACCATGATATTTGCCTTCAAGAGAGAAGCCTCTAGTGAAACCTATGGCCCCCGAGTCTACTTTCCATAATATACTTTCAAATCTATAAACCAAAAATACCAAAAATACTATGTTGCAGTTTATTTACCTTTTAGTTTTCGTTCTTATTTACGTCTATATCTATCGAATCTAATCCTTGCAAATAATCGTGAAGGGATTGACAACCCCTTTATAGCGTTGGGTGCAAGAGTTTGATTGTTTGTGTAGGTGCAACCATTGGTGACTTGCTTGTTCCTCATATTGGATTGATACCTTGGTTCTCAACAACCGAGGTAAATACTTATCTACTTTGTTGCATCACCCTTTCCTCTTCAAGGGAAAACCAACGCACGCTCAAGAGGTAGCAAGAAGAATTTCTGGCGCCCTTGCCGGGGAGGAAACATAGCAAGTCAAGACATGATCTCTCCCGTCAACGTGCCAATTTCTAGCGCCATTTCCGGGGAGGATACACATCAAGCATACCAAGTACCATCACAAACTCATCTCTTGCATTTACATTATTTGCCATTTGCCTCTTGTTTTCTTCTCCCCTGCTTCTAAAACGATTTTCAAAAAATACGAAAAATATTTGCCTTTTTATTCGCCCTTCTTCCGTTCCTCTTCCCGTTTGCTCTGTTTGCTTGTGATGCCATGTGCCTTCTATTTGCTTGCATCTCCGCTTGCTAAAAATCTATTGATATAGATCCTCATCCACTTGCTAATCTTTTCAAAAGACCAAATTATGATGAACCAATTGCTAGTGAGTTGAGTGCACTTGATTATCTCTATGAAGTTTTGCTTGAAAATCATGAATTTTTTATGAAGTGTTGAAAGAAGAAAATTATAAGGTGATTCATGATATCTCCTTGAATGAAAAGCATGATTTACATGTTTTTAGTATGAATTCTATGAATATGCATGATGCTAATAATATGCGAAACCACAAGCTTGGGGATGTTATGCTTGATGAAGATGATATTTTCTGTTCCCCAAGTTTTGGTGATGACACGTATGCTATAATTGATCATGAAAAGAATACATTGTGTGATAGTTATATTGTGAGATTTCTTCATGATTCTACTGAAATTTATTATGAGGGAGGAACATATGCTTCTAGGAATTGCAATAATATCAAGTTTCCTGTCTATGTGTTCAAAGTTTTAAAGTTATGCTTGTTTGGCCTTCCTATGCTAGTTGATTCTTGTTACCATAAATTGTTTGCTCACAAAATCCCTATGCATAGGAAGTGGGTTAGAATTAAATGTGCTTGTCATGAGATTCATGATGCTTTCTTGCATATTTGAATTGCTACTTTTTATGTGAGCATCATGTCGGGACCCTGATCCTAAGTCATATGAATCCAGACTGTAACATATCACATCACTTTGTGGCCTCACGCACGGTAAGTTCCACGGCTGCAGCCTTACCTTAGCCGGGACCGTTTGCGCCTTTTGGCTCACGTATGTGAGCATGTCGTTGGAAATCAAACGACAGAGAACCCGGGCCGACATATCTAATCATAGAACCCAAGCGGTACATCCGTGTGGAAACAGGCATACGTAACCCAGGAATGCAGGTGTCGGCTTCAAGCGTGTGTAGACGAGTCATAGCAAGATACAAGGACTCCATTACGCCGTGAGACATAAATGCCATCACTGCATGTAGACGAGTCATAACAGACTATAGGGACTCAATTACACTGCGAGACATTTCCTCGAAGGGATAGGCACAACAGCAAAGAAGGATACATGCCGGTCAATCAATGTGTCCGGAGCAGTAGCAAGCTACCATGGCTCGGTGGAAGCACAAAGAGATAGTTTCCCGTAAAGAGTACTACTAAAGGCACACGACTAGGTGTCGGATCCCATACATACCGTTGCACGTCACATGTACGCACGACATGCTCGATATGCATAGATACAACCATGGCATCACAACATAACCATATAACAACATGACTTTTATTTAAGAGGCTCAGACGAGCCTTGCATAATATGTTCTTATAGATAGGGGTCACATAACCCGACACTCAAGTCATACAAACATGTTCATACAAACCAAGCAGAAGCATAAGCTGTCTGAGTACAGACAGATGAAAGGGGTACAAAGACACATGGCCTGACTATCTACAGCCCGCCACAAGGCAAAGGTCGTAGCTGGGACACCAGCTGTTCGGCATCGTCGACATCTAGATAGAACCCACCTGATGGGTCCTGGGTCTCATCTGCAACATTTATTAAGCAAATGTGAGTACAAACATACTCAGCAAGTCTTTAGAACAGACCTAATCTAATCATGCTCATGTATCATCAAGGAGGTGGTGGAGTTTATGCAGCAATGCCAGCTTTGACTCATGGCTAACCATACTCAAATTTTAACTCTTTATTACAATTTTAGATATCGCACACGAGTCCACTAACTCCACGACAATACATCACCATGGATTCACTTCTCTCTCCCGGGAGAGTGCCATCCACGGTACTCACACTTGTCTTGATATTTTTATGAGTATCCATTTGATTATCTATGAACATCATAAGTTCTCCAAGTAGTCCATATCCGAGGACGCGGCTATTCAAATAGTTTCATACCCTGCAGGGGTGTACTTCTTCACACACGCTCTCGCCACTTATCACTGTGTGCTCATAAAACCATGCACCTCGGCAACCTTCAAGCGGATGCCCAGCGAGGGAGTCAGCCACGACCGTCAATCAGATAAGACCTCTAGTCCAGGCTATCGCCTATTTGAGACTGAACCCGCACGGAAGTCCGGCCGAAGTTTCCGCTACGGCCCCAAACGATGTGCTCAGGGTTCCCAAGCCCACCATTTGGGTGACCCTTGGTACACCGTGCCACTGCCTACCGCATCATAACCCACCCCTAGGGTCAGCGCTATACACGGCCTCCAGCATGCTATAAACACCAGAAACTACTTGCAACTCCTGGACCAAGGACTAAGCGAATGATAAGTCGAGCGGGGTCATATTTCAGGGCCCAACATGTGGTAGTAACTAGTCTTGGATCACAAACACGGAACTCAGTTCCTAAGAACGGTCCCAATGAGACAACCCGCTATGTACTCCTACATAGCCTCTCATCGCTACCTTTACCAAATCGAGTTCATCATTATAACACCACATCAGAACAACATCGTTTCACTTAGTTCATCACCCAGATGAATCAGACCTGACACAACTCTAAGCATAGCAAGCATAGCAGGCAAAGCAAGCTAAGCACATCATGGCACAAGCATCTACCAGGTATGCTAGGTTGCAAGGTTTAACTATTTACTGTGACAATGTTAGGTTATGCAGTAGAATAGGATCATCTACCGTGTATGACTGACATGTGATCGACTGTCCTAAAGCAATAGACAAGAGCAGGAGCGAGAGAGTAGGATGTTATCGGGATGATCAAAGGGGGTGCTTGCCTTGCTGGGTAGCGGAAAGGTTCTCTCCTTCATCGGGATACTCGGGGGTATCCTTAGAAGCAAGGCCTATCGCAATGCAGATAAGAAACAATCAACACACGCAAGTGCAACAATATGATGCATGATCATGGAATGATAGCATGTTTGGATGAGCTAATGCAACTAGTGTTCATGTTGATTTGAAATGAAGTTGAATATAGATTCAAAATTGTTCTTTATTTCAATTCCATATACTAACCTATTAGTAAATGTCAATGTTCACCTATCTAGATTGCTCTAACATGCATGACAATAGCACCATTGGATTCATTGGGTTTTTTTGATAAATTTTCATATAAAAATTATTTTCATCTGATTTACAGATTAATTTATATGAATTTCTGAAGTTTGAATAATTTCCGGAATTATTTTTAAACTAGAAAATAGAATTATGACATCAGCCCGACGTCACAGTGACGTCAGCTGATTAGCTGACCAGGCCAGAGTCAAACCTGACATGTGGGGACCACATGTCAGTGGCTCAATCATTTAACTAAATAATTAAAACTAATCCTAGTTAATTAGTATTTCTGGGCCCACTGGTGAGTGACTAATTAGGTTAATTAACTTAATTAATTATTTTTTCTTAATCTAACTTAATTAGATGTTCAGGCTACTTGCCAGTTGACCTGGGGTCAAACCCCCGTGGTCAACTCCGGCAAGACCCACTGGCGTTGAGCCGCCGGTGGCTCCAGACACGGCGGAGGGGCTCAGGATCCCTCCTCCGGCGACCAAATGGATGGCGGAGGGCACCAAACGGACCTATGCTCACGCGCGCGTCCATCCCGACACCTCCCAGGAGCTGAGATGGTCGAAATCGACGCCGGCGGCGAGCTTGGCGGCTGCCGGAGCTCGGGCGAGCACGAGCCCATCGAACCAGGGCGCAACACGACCTCTACTTGGCACCTACGGCCTCTACGCAGCCTCACGAACACGACGGTTGCCTTTGATGGACCAACTGGTCATCGGAGCATGGCCGGCATCAAGCTCGAGCGGCAGGGCACCTCGGACCTCGATTGAATCTGGCGCTAGGGCACGCAAATGAAGGGGGAAAGAGGGGGAAAAGATCCAGGGGCTCACGACGGTTGCAGAGACGTCGAGAGCGGGCTCGGGGAGGGCCTGGAGCAGCGGCGAGCTTCACTTGCTTGCCGGCGGCCGGAGGTTGAAGACGACGGCAATGGCAGTGACACGGAGCTCCCGGCGGTGCATGGCTCGGCGAGAAGGAAGAGGGGATCTAGGCGGAGCCTTTGGTGGGCTCAGAAGGGCACGGGGGCGGCTAGAACGGCGGCGCTACGGCGGCGAGCAGCTCGGCCATGGCGGAGAAGAGGAGGGGAGAAAGAGAGGCGGGCGAGAGAGACGGGGGGGCGATGGGGACGGCTTTGGGAGATTATCCCCGTTGCGCTGGCGAGGAGGAAGCAGGCAGGCAGCTGCCGGCATGGAGGCACGGCAGCGCGCGCACGCCGGCCACACTCCCATCCTCGTGGCCGCCAGGAGGATGATGACCTCCCTGGGCCAGGTGGGCCGGCCTGACCTAGGCTTCTTTCTCCTTTTTTTCTTTTTTTCATTTCTTTTCTAATTTCTGACATTTGTTTAATTCTTTTGCAGGTACAAAATGACTTTGCAAAATATCCCAAGTATTTTCTATAATGGAGTTTGAATATTTCAAACTTATCTAAAAAGTTTCAGGATATTTTGAAAACAAAAGTAATGACAAATGCTTTATTTGGTATTTTCAGAGGCTTTATCATTTATTTTTAAATTTCTTTGATTGTTCAAATAATTGAAATGATCCCTGTTATAATCATGTCCAAATTTACCAGACATAGGGACCATTTTTAGTGGGCATTTTGGATTTGTTGAATTTTCACCAAATTTGAATTATTTTGATTCAAAGTGAGCTTGGGGTTTCTTTAGCTCCCCATTTCAAGTTGATGCCAAATTGAAACATCATGCAAACACATGTTGTTCTTATGACTCCTAGATAGGGATGTGACACATCATTGAAATCGTTATACCTAGCTAGGGGCGTTAAACAATAACGCTTGTTGGGAGGCAACCCAATTTTATTTTTGTGTTATGTTTTTGCTTCTGTTTTTGAGTGTTTACCACATTATTACTTCTGTAGTAATTTTGTTTTGATGTAATAATTAGTGTTCGAGCCAAGTAAAACCTTTGGGGTGATCTATGGTAATTGTTGATTTGATCTTGCTGAAAAACAGAAACTTTTGCTCTCGGTACAGGAATTTTATAATTTTTTAAGAGCATCGAATGAGTCTGAAAATTTTACAAAAGATTTATATATTAATTTCCCAGGTTTTCCTAATATTTAGTAATTTTTTGAGTTACATAAGTATACGAAGTTTTCAGATTGCTACAGTCTATTCTGTTTTTGACAGATTCTGTTTTCTTTGAGTTGTTTGCCTATTTTGATGAATCTCTGGATTGTATCATGTGGTATGAACCATGCAGAAGTTATATTAAAGTAGTTATACCACCAATATAAATAAAAAATGAGTTCATAACAGTACCTAAAGTGGTGATTTATTTTCTTATACTAACGGATCTCACGAGTTTTCTGTTAAGTTTTGTGTTGTGAAGTTTTCAAGTTTTGGGTAAAGATTTGATGGACTATGGAATAAGGGGTGACAAGAGCCTAATATTGGGGATGCACAAGGCACCCCAAGTAATATTCAAGGATGCCAAAGAGCATAAGCTTGGGTATGCGCCGGAAGGCATCCCCTCTTTTGTCTTCAATCCATCGGTAAATTTACTTGAGGCTATATTTTTATTCACCACATGATATGTGTTTTGCTTGGAGTGTCTTGTATGATATGAGTATTTGCTTGTTTGTTTGACACAATCATCCCTTCTGCACACATCTTTTGATACAGACATGCTGAATCATGAATTTGTTAGAATGCTCTATGTACTTCACTTATATCTTTTGAGTTGGGCAATTTTGCTCTATGTGCTTCACTTATATTTTTTCGAGCACGGTGGTGTTTGCGTTTTATAGAAATAATTGAAGTCTCATACCTCACTTATATTATTGTGAGAGTTTCTAAAATATCATGGTAATGGGTCTAGGTTATGAATTTAGTCCTAATATTATAGGCATCCAAGAGGGATATAATAAAAACTTCCATATTAAGTGCATTGGGTATTTGTGAGAAGTTTGATTCCTTGCATAAAGTTTTGAGATATAAAGATGGTAATATTAAGAGACATGTTAGTAAGTAATTGTGATTTGGTAAAAATACTTGTGTAAAGGTTTGTGATTCCCGTAGCATGCACGTGTGGTGAACCGTTATGTACGGAAGTCGGACCATGACTTGTTTATAGATTGTCGACCTTTGTGTGAGGGTCGGGAGCGCACGATGGTTAAATCCTACCAACCTCTCTCCTAGGAGCATGATTTTAATACTTTGATTCAATGACTAATAGACTTTTGCAATAAGTATGTGAGTTCTTTATGACTAATGTTGAGTCCATGTATTATACGCACTCTCACCCTTCCACCTTTGCTAGCCTCTCTAGTACCACGCAACTTTTGCCGGTACAACAAACACCATATACCTTACTCAAAACATCCACCATATATCCTTCCTCAAAACAGCCACCATACTTACCTACTATTGCATTTCCATAGCCATTCTGAGATATATTGCCATGCAACTTCCACGTTTCCTTTTATGACTTGCGCCATCACTTCCATATTGCATATAGAGTCATATTTTGCCATAGGTATCATGTTGTAATTTTCTTTTGAGTTGTAAGTAAATAAAAATGTGATGAATATCATTAATAGAGAATGTCCCATGTGAGGAAAGGATGATGGAAGCTATGATTCCCTCACAAGTGGGGATGAGATTCCGGACTTTATGAAAAAAGAGGCCAGCGAAGCCCAAATAAAAAAATGAATAAAAGAGGCCTTAGATGCCCACCAAAAAAATGAGAGAAAAGATAGAAGGGACATTGCTACTACCTTTTTCCACACTTGTGCTTCAAAGTAGCACCATGATCTTCATGATATAGAGTGTCCTATTTTGTCACTTTCAAATAGCTAGTGGAATTTTTCTTCATGATGCATGTCCACTTAGTTTATTTTTGAGTTTTCATACACTTATAGCTCTAGTGCATCCGTTGCATGGCAATCCCTACTCACTCACATTGATATCTATTAATGGGCATCTCACTAGCCTGTTGACACGCCTAGTTGATGTGAGACTATCTTCTCCCTTTCCTTGACAACCTCCACCATATTCTATTCCACCTATAGTGCTATATCCATGGCTCATGCTCATGTATTGCATGAGAGTTGAAAAAGTTTGAGAAAATAAATGCGTGAAAACAATTTCTTGAAATTTCATCGGGGTTGTGCATGATATAAATACTTTGTGTGGGGAAGATAGAGCATAGCCAAACCATATGATATTGTAGGGATAACTTTCTTTTGCCATTATATTTTGAAGAGATACAATTGCTTTGGTAGTATGCTTCAAACGTTACTGTTTTTATATAAATATTAAGCTTTTGTTTTGAGTCATCCGGTCTAAATATTCATGCCACAATAAAGAATATTACATGGATAAATATGTTAGGTAGCACTCCACATCAAAAATTCTATTTTTATCATTTACCTACTCGAGAACGAGCAGGAATTAAGCTTGGGGATGCTGATACGTCTCCAACGTATCTATAATTTTTGATGATGGCATGCTATTATATTATCCGTTTTGGATGTTTTATATGCATTAATAT
Organism: Hordeum marinum; assembly: GCA_022496015.1. Lineage (NCBI taxonomy): Eukaryota > Viridiplantae > Streptophyta > Magnoliopsida > Poales > Poaceae > Hordeum > Hordeum marinum. The sequence continues at coordinate 136,580,769 of CM039677.1, read as the reverse complement.
AACTATTTTATATTATTTTTGGGACTAACCTATTAATCTAGAGCCTAGTGCCAGTTTCTGTTTTTTCCTTGTTTTTGAGTTTTGCAGACATGGAAGTAAACGGAGTCCAAACGGAATAAAACCTTTGGAAGGAATTTTTTTGGAAGGAAACAAATCGATCAAGCTTGGAGTGCACGGCAGTGGAGGTGTCAAGGAGCCACAAGCCTACTAGACGCGGGCCCCCCTGGCCGCACCTAGCAGGCTTGTCGCCTCCCGGCAGGTCTCCTAACCCTAGTGACATAGTAGGGGTCGCGAGGCACGTATTGTATTTTTGCCAGCAAGGGTAACAAGATGGGGTTTTCATCATATTGCTTGAGTTTATCCCTCTACATCATGTCAACTTTCTTAATGCGTTACTCTGTTCTTCATGAACTTAATACTCTAGATGCAGGCATGAGTCGATCGATGTGTGGAGTAATAGTAGTAGATGCAGAATCGTTTCGGTCTACTAGTCACACAACATGATGCCTATATGCATGATCATTGCCTTGGATAACTAGATGATTATTCGCTTTTCTATCAATTGCTTGACAGTAATTTGTTTACCCACCATGATATTTGCCTTCAAGAGAGAAGCATCTAGTGCAACCTATGGCCCCCGGGTCTACTTTCCATAATATACTTTAATATCTATAAACCAAAAATACCAAAACTACTTTGCTGCAATTTATTTACCTTTTACTTTCTGTTCTTGCTTACATCTATATCTATCAGATCAAATCCTTGCAAATAATCGTGAAGGTATTGACAACCCCTTTATAGCGTTGGGTGCAAGAGTTTGATTGTTTGTGTAGGTGCAACCATTGGTGACTTGCTTGTTCCTCCTACTGCATTGATACCTTGGTTCTCAACAACTGAGGGAAATACTTATCTACTTTGCTGCATCACCCTTTCCTCTTTACGGGAAAACCAACGCACGCTCAAGAGGTAGCACCCCCAGCAGGTCTCCTAACCCTATTCCTCGGCCTATAAATTCCCAAATATTCCCCCAATACCAAAGGGAGCCACGCAAATACTTTTCCACCGCAAGAAGCCTCCGTTCCCGAGAGATCCAATCTTGGTGCCTTTTCTGGTAATCTGCTAGAGGGGGATTGGATCACGGAGGGCATCTACATCAGGTCCATTGCCCCTCCAATGATGCGTGAGTAGTTCACCACAGACCTTCGGGTCCATAGCTAGTAGCTAGATGGCTTCTTCTCTCTCTCTATGCTTCAGTACCATGTTCTTCATGGTCTTCATGGAGATCTATCTGATGTAATACTCTTTTGCGATGTGTTTGTCGAGATCCGATTAATTGTGGGTTTATGATCAGCTTACCTGAACATTATTAGGTTCTTATCTGAATTCTTATATGCATGATTTCATATCTTTGCAAGTCTCTTTGAGTTATTGGTTTGGTTTTGCCAACTAGATTGGTAATTCTTGCAATGGGAGAAGTGCTTAGTTTTGGGTTCAATCTTGCGGTGGCCTCACCCAGTGACAAAGTAGGGGTAGCGAGGCACATATTGTATTGTTGCCATAAAGGATAAAAGATGGTTTTTTTATCACATTGCTTGAGTTTATCCCTGTGCATCATGTCATCTTACTTAATGTGTTACTCGATTCTTCATGAACTTAATACTCTAGATGCAGGCAGGAGTCCGTCGATGTGTGGAGTAATAGTAGTAGATGCATAATCTTTACGATCTACTTGACACGAACATGATGCCTATATGCATAATCATTGCCTTGGATATCTTCATAATTATTCGTTTTTCTATCAATTGCTCGACAATAATTTGTTCACCCACCTTATTATTTTGCTTCATGAGAGAAGCCTCTAGTGAAACCTATGGCCCCGAGTCTATTTTCCATATAATAATTTTAGAACTATAAACCAAAAATACCAAAAATACTTTGTTGCAATCTTTGTTACTTTTGTTTTACTTTTTGTTTTAGTAATCTTCTATCTATATCTTTCTCTATCAGATCTCATCCGTGCAAATAACCGTGAAGGGATTGACAACCCCTTTATAGCAGTGGGTGCAAGTGTTTGATTGTTTGTGTAGGTGCGAAGATTGGTGACTTGCTTGTATCTCCTACTGGATTGATACCTTGGTTCTCAACAAGTGAGGGAAATACTTACCTACTTTCCTGCATCACCCTTTCCACTTCAAGGGAAAACAAACACAAGCTCAAGACGTAACAACTACTGGTACATACCCTCATCCCCGAGGGTGAAATACTCCCTCCTCATCATGGAGACCACCGAGATGATGAAGATGGCCTCCGGTGATGGTCTCCCCCTCTGCCAGGGTGCCGAGACGGGCTCCTGATTAGTTTTTCGTCGCTATAGAGGCTTGCGGCAGTAGAACTCCCGATCTAGGGTTCTTTTCGGAGGTTTCAGTATTTATAAGAATTTTTGGCGTCAGTCTCACGTCAAGGGGGTGCTCGAGGAGACCACAAGCCCGGAGCACCCTCTGTGGGGGGTAGGACACACCTAAAGGGCTTGTGGCCTCCTCGTCCACTTCCTGGCCCAGGTCTTGTGCTTCGGGGGTCTCTTTTGGTCCATAAAAAATCACCGTAAATTTTCTGCCCATTCCGAGAACTTTTATTTCTGCACAAAAAAAGACACCACGGTAGTTCTGCTGAAGACAACGTCAGTCCGGGTTAGTTCTAATCAAATCATACAAAAACAATATAAAATTGTTGTAAATATGACATGAATACTTTATAAATTATAGATACGTTGGAGACGTATCAACATCCCCAAGCTTAATTCCTACTTGTCCTCGAGTTGGTAAATGATAAAAGAAATAATTTATGAAGTGTGAATGCTTGCATAGTGCATAAATTTGATCAATGATTGTTCCAAACACTTTTTCTAGCATCATTATATATCATAAACAATAGCCCATCTTATAAAACTTCTCATGATGAAGTAACAAGCTATTCACATGTTAAAGTATAGACCATAAAGTTTCTTGAAAACTAACAAACTATGCTTTAAGTCACCAAAACATTGCAATTCATCTTATTTTCAGGAAGGGTCTATGTAAGAGCTTTGATTTAGCAAATTCCACATACTCAACTATCATATAGTCTTCCATGATTGCTAAGACTCAAAGCATATTTTTAGAGCAAATGGCATCCGTCGAACACATAGAACGATAGGGGCTGAATGTTTCGCCTCCCAACTTATTTATCACATAGATAATTGTTAACAATAATAATTCATGATCAAATATATTTGAATGGCCATATATGCTCGGATCTTTCCCCACCACATGATGTTTGCCAACTAAAGAATAATTAAGGTTGAACTAAGAAGGAATACTATTCACTCTTGCATTAAAGTAAATACATGAAAGTAAAAGATAGGCCCTACGCAAAGGGAAGCATAGGTTGTCATGCGCTTTTTAATTTTGGATGTGCAAACCCTTAATGTAAAGGAACGTCACGTTGTATTACCCTTTGTGATAGCAACCTTTTTTACGCAGTCTATCGCTTTTATTTCTTTACCATCACAAGTTTGTACAACGCTTATTTTCCCTTACAATAAAACATCATACATATTTAGGAGAAATTTTTGTTGCTTTTTGCACCGATGACAACTTACTTGAAGGATTTTATTCAATCACCGATGACAACTTACTTGAAGGATCTTATTCAATCCATAGGTAGATATGGTGGATACTCATGGCAAGAAACTGGGTTTAAGGGTTTTGTATGCACAAGTAGTATCTCTACTTAGTACAAATTTTTGGCTTGCAAAAGATCCTAAGAAAGCACCACATGTTGGAGGATCCATAACAATATAACTTCTATACAAATATACCCAAGCATAACTTACTACGTTGTGTTCCTTCTCCAACTTCAACTAATTTGCTCAAGTTTGTAAATAATTAATGGGGATCACAATCATAGAATATGTCCAAGATAGTATATTTATATGTGAAATCTCTCTTCCTTCAATATTATTTCATGAATTATTCAAGTGACCAATGCGGTGTTTGCTAACTTTCAATAAATTTTAGCACCAATACTTCTTATATGTGAAGTCATTTCTCCCCATGCGGTAAGCATATAAAACATATGTAATGTCGGTGCACGACACCTATGGGACCGCGAGGATCCCTTCGTGGTTCGACGGGGGTAGGGTATACGCAAAGAGCAAATCAAATGAACGGCGTGAGGGGAGATTTTTACCCAGGTTTGGGCCGCTGAGGAGCGTAAAACCCTACTGCTGCTTCAATGTATTATGGGTGTTTTTGGGGTTCCAGCTACAGGAGCGCTATGAACAGCTGCTACGTGCGTGAGCTAGAAGGTGGGAGCCAAAAAGTCCTCTCTCATAATGCCTTGGGCCTCCGTTTATACGACCACGGGGATCCCAACAGTGATGTATAGTGCGCGCACGGGGCGCACAGTGCTACAGTGCTATCATGCCTCACACTGATGGAGTGAGACAAATGCATTTAATGCTTCGTCAGGCGTCCCTGACCTTCTACGGGACGGGATAGGAGCCTGTCCCATCTACACAACTTAGCCTCTCCATCGCGAGTGCTTTGACACGTATCCTGGGGCTCGACACCTAGCCTCCACGCTAGCAAGGTAGCGAGGCCTTGCCAAGTGCTCTCCTTGTCGGGGCTCCGCAGTCCACCCCCGGCAAAGTCTTCCGGGGTTCCAGCCCTTGGCCTTTGGTCTTGCGTTTGTTGACTTGAGTGTTCCTTTGACGTCTTCGTGCTTGCTTCCAGTAGTCCTCCGGCGGGCCTTGCCGCGGGCGCGGCTACAACTGCCCATGCACAAGTAAGGGGTACTAAAAGACCCGATCCTTAGTACATCGACAGGAGCTCCCAGGCCTGTGCCACACACGGTGGGAGGCGTTGTTAGGCTAGGCCCAAATAGTGCACGGGCACATGTGGCAGGGGTCTGTAGTTGCAATCATTCCACTTACTGCGCCTCTCCATGATGCACGTTAAGTGCGCAACGTGGGAGGCGTGCACGGAGCGGTCGCAGTTATTTCAATTATTGCATTAGGCCGTTTGTGCCATGCGTGCCGCATGCATAGCATGGAATCGGAAACGGGCGCCTATGACTTAAAGTCCTAGCTGTGGCAGGAACCGCAACGCCATGGATTGGGGGAACGGGGCGGCTGCCTATTCGCCCCGTGATCGCGGGTGGCGCTATTGGTGGAGATGTGCGGTGACTCTTGGAGCGAGGAGGAGACGCCTCCCGCTTCTCCCTATAAATTGGGGGGGGAGCGAAGGCGAGTCTCGCCCATCTTTCTTCCTCATCGAGCGAAGACCTCCAAAGCCTGTCCTCCTACACCTTCCCGATCTTGAGTAGCACCCGTCCTTTCCTATGGCTGGGCTGCGAGGGCGACCTCCGTCCTCCACCCATTCTACAAGGAGTTCTCGTCAGGATCATGCCACCGCTTCAGCCATGGAGGCAGAGGGTGGCTCGAGCGTGTGTGGCGGAAGGGGTGTGAGGGGTCATGGACGGCGTGGAGGCCGAGGCCAGGGGAGGCGAAGCATCGTTCCACCTCCTCCTCCGATGCTAGACTCCCTCCTTGGAGAGACCCACGCTGAGGGGACGGCGCTGGAGTTTGTCCTTGAACTGCGCAGTCCCCTTCGAAGCCATCTGCGCCTCCCTCACCCTTTCGTCGGGGTGATGGAGGTCGACAAGCCTCTCGCCCTATGGCTGCGGGCACATGGTTGTTGTGATGGTGCCACGTAGGTGGATGTCGAGTACCCAGAGCGTCATGTCATATTTGTCACGCGCGGTTAGAAAACCTTCACCCATGCGAACAACCTCCAGGATGGGCATGTCCTCCGCTTCAAGATGACAGAGGCCAATCTGCTCTCCGTCAAGATTTATGGGCGCTCGGGCGTCCGTCTCGGCTGCTGTGAAGAGAGCTCGAGCGGTGTTGGAAGTTCCTCCTCGAGCGATAGTGACGAGGAGGACATTTGTGAAGACGATGACAACAAGTCCGAGCACCAGGCCGTCAAGTTGGAATACGATGACCTGAGCTCTGACTAGTTGTCACGCCCAAGATGCGGTACTATCCCTTTTTCGGCATGAGGGCCTCGACGGGGATAGAAGCACATCTCAGTGCGTTCGCAAGAATGGATATCATTACAAGTACATGTACAGAAGAGATGAGTATATGGAACTAGCTTACACTTTCCATAAGCTACATCAGGGTCACATCAATACAACAACATCTCAAGCATCATACATAAGAGCAGGGTCCGACTACGGACGAAATCAAACGATAAAATGACATCCACCCTTGCTATCCCAGGCTGCCGCCTGGAACCCATCCGAGATTGAAGAAGAAGAAGAAGAAGAACTCCAAATCAAATCAAGCAACGCGCTCATGTCAAATCATCGCATTACCTGTACCTGCAACTGTTGTTGTAGTAATCTGTGAGCCACAGGGGACTCAGCAATCTCATTTCCAAGGGTATCAAGACTATTAAAGCTTAATAGGTAAGGTATGGTTAAGTGGTGAGGCTACAGCAAACGACTAAGCATTTATTTGAGTAGCTAACTTACGAGTACAGAAATTGAAGTATGGTGGTCTACGCATAACGGGCGTGAACTAGTAATGATCACTAACTGATCCTGAACACCTACTTACGTCAATCATAACCCCACTGTGTTCTCTTTCGGATAAGGACTCACGAGAAGAGACAGTCACGGTTACACACACAGTTGGTGTATTTTATTAGAGTTTACTTCAAGTTTGCTATGACCGCGTGTTAAACAAAGTATCCAAGTTTGCTACATAACCGCGGGCACGACTTCTCGAAAAGATTTAACCCTGCAGGGGTGCTCCAACTCGTCCATCACAAATTAACCACACTCAGCGGGAATAACCTCAACCACGGACCTCGTGATCTTCCTAGGCGATTCCAAAGGAAATCCAACACCTCAAGATAGCTCGAAGAAAATCAGAGTTCCTCACTCGAGACGTTCGAGAAAGGTAAAACAAATCCAGCAAGGTCGCCCGACATGTCGACGAACCCGATAGGAGCCGTGTATCTCGTTCTCAGGACACGACAGATGGGACTAGCTACAGGGAAAACCAATCCTCAAATTGCCTCGAGGCGGCCCCACAGGCAGCCCAGTTTGGACCAACACTCACGAGGAGCACTGGCCCGGGTTGTTAATTAATTATCCACGGGGTCCAGAAAATCCCCTATGCATGTTCATTAATTATTAGGCAAATGTAGTACCAATGTTGGGCCTTGCCAGACAAGCTTTATTCTCACCCGAAAATCAAGGGGGTCCCCATAACAACCCCGAGCATGTTAGGAGCGCTCAATTATGGAACATAACACCAGTTCACAAGTAACTAGGGGCGGCAAAGTGGAACAAAACACCGAGCAAAAGGCCAAGCCTTCCACCCTTTACCAAGTGTATATGTGCATTAAATTAAATAGTAGCAATATTGTGATATAACAAAGAAAGTCCATGTTGACACATGGAAGCAATTGCACCTGCAACTAGCAACGCTATAAGAAGGGCTGAGCAAGCGGTAACATAGCCAAACAAAGGTTTGTTGGGATGTGAAGGGGGTTAGAGGCTTATCATGGAAATGTTGGGAGGCTTGTCAAACAGGTGGTAGGTAGCGAGACATAACGATAAAATACGAGACAACTATCAAGGCAATGATAGTGATGGTATCCAGGGAAATGAGTCATCTTTCCTGAGATCCCGCTCGGAAGAAGATCGAGTCCATGAAGAAGAGGAACCAACGTAGTCGAACGAATCCTCACACTCCGAACGCTTTCAGAACTCTATCGAGAAGAAGCAATCTGAAACAAACAATCAATACAAATACACCACAACATATGCAAAACATGATGCACAAACAAATATGATGCATGTACGGTTTAATATGCAATGCATGACAATTCACAACAATCAAATACTACACATTAAGTGAAGCTCAATATGTAACGAGTTGCATATTTTCGAAACTCCACGTTTGAATTATTTAGTTCACTCTTGTTAGGTACACGACAATATTAAATGTTGTTAAATATGGCAAGAGGTGAAGCATAAGTAAACTAACTAACTAGGCATCTTAAATGAGGCCGGAAACAACTTATAGCATTTCCGAAACGACCCCATATGTTAATTTCGAAATTGGTCCAGATCTGAACTAATTATATTTTATATTTGTTAAAAAATAGCATAAAGTATACCATGTTATTCTACACGTCGTTCTAGTCGATTTACATATATAGAACATTCCAAATGGAGCTACGGTCTAAAATATATGAGCAACGCAAGATGCACATGTCATGAATGCAAATGCATGGGAAACACAATCACAAACATTTCAAATCATAAATGCAGCAATTCATTATAAAACTACATGAGATTCTAAGCAAGTTTCATATATAACATGTTTAAAACGGAGCTACGGTTCAACCACAATCAACAAAACAAGTTTTAGTTGAAATCTGCCAAAAACAGCAACTTAGTATTTTGCACACATGAAAACAACAAGTTACACTATTCTAAAATGCACGAACTAAGCATGGGGCAGTAGTATATAACACACACTTCATTTCATCTTCACATATCATATTCAAAACATGCATTTATCACATGGTACGAAGCTCACAAGATGGCTACTTGAAAACAGTTTCAGACTTAGTGAAAATAGCAGGTTTTGACAGTGCAGTTTTTATCACGAAGGCATGTTGACAGCAGAGAAACTATATGCTACAAATCATATTATGGCATGAAACTTAACAGCATACTAAAGGACATCATCAACAACAAATAATTCCATCACACCTACCACAAAAGAGTTCTAGAACACTAGCAAATCACATGGCAAGACAGCAACAAAATATAACAGAATCCAGACTTAGCAATATTTTGGACCCTCAAAACAATAGAATTTTTATAGCAAGTTGAGGACATCAAAACAACACCTAAACATGTATTTCTATGACAAGCAAAATGTCCATGGGCTAGGACACATATCAAAGAGCATTTCTCATGTTCAAAATTAATTCATATCATGCACAGATTAAATCACACGAAAAAGACAAAAGGGCATCCCGGCATAAATGACATGCACACAGCATGCTCAAATGGCAAAACTAAATGCACAGATAATTACTATGGATTTTTCGACCCCGAAAACATATATAATATGCATAGGTTCATGTGGAAAATTAATCATAATTAAATATGCAAGTTATGGTCTAATCACCTTAAAGCAATTCATTACTACAAATTAAATGCAAACATCATGCCAACCATTTTATCATGCATGAAAATGCGGTGCAAATGAGATGAACATTTTTAATACTTAATTTTATTAATTTCGATGCACGGTTAAATAATTATGCGAAAATGCAAAAATGACAATTATGCAAAAATCACAGAAATGATATGTTAACATTTTTATCATGGATGCAAATGGCATATAAATAATCTACACCTTATTCTAAGCATATTTCATGTTCAAAATATTTTCAAACGACGCACGGTTAATTTTATACTAGCGCTAAATAATATGCAATGGTTCTAAAAAAACAACAAAGAAAAAAACAGAAGGGGGGAGCTGGGCTCACCCTAATGGGCCTAGCCCATTCGGCATGGCAGAGGAGCCGGGCCTTGGAGGGAGCCGGCTGGGCCTAGGGCGCGGCTGGCCCACGCGCAACGAGAGGCTGGTCAACGGGGCGCTCAAGCGCTCGCTCGTCCTGGCTCCCGACCGTAGGGGCGGCGGCGGCGACGAGCAACGGCACAGGGCGACACTGGGGAGCGACGGGAGGCCGGAGAGGGGGGATCCGGCGGCGGGGCGATGGGATCCGTCCGTTCCTGGCAATGGTGGCGTGCTGCGGCGGCGAGGGAGCTCCGGCGGCGGCTCCAGCGCGGAGATCGGGCCGGGCAGAGGACCTGTGGGAGAGAAGGGAGAGGTGAGCGGGAGGAGGAAGGATAAGGAAGGAAAGGGAAGGAGAAAAAGAGGGCGGCGCGGTCCGGTGAGGCTCCGGCAATCGGCGGCGGCGAGGGGCGGCTCCAGCGAGGCCGGCTGGAGGGAGGAGCTCGGGCACGGGAGCTCTACGCCATGGGAGGAGCTCGGGAGCTCAGGCTGATTCGGGCCCGGGCGAGCCCAGATGGGCTTTGGCGGGCCGGTGGCTGGAGGAGGGGGAATGCTAGGGTTTGCATGGGGAACGAGGGAACCAGGGGCTATATATATATTTAGGGGCTAGGGTCTACGGTCGCTGTCCGTTTTCGAACTGTCGCCTGACAATTCGACCTCCGGAATCGGAGAGGGGCTACGACTTCTGTGCAGATGGCTAGGAGGGGAAGAGAGAGAGAATGGTGGCCATGACAAAGAGGTTTTAAAATACCGAAAAACTTCCGACGATAACCGATGACCTCTCTGCTACGACTGACCGATGGGGTATCTAACGAACTCAGAACGCAACGAAAATCGACGGGCGGTCTACCTACAATATAACAAGACCGCACGCCAAGTTTCGACCCAATCCAAGGATATTTTTGCGCGCACTTAAAAACGGTTTTATTTAAATGATGTCGCGGGCGTGTGCGTGTGTGATTGGTCTCGAAACGGGCAACGACAAGAACGACGAGAACCGGCAACTACGAACGGATGCAAGTTTTCGAAAACGAGTGACGATGCAATGCAGATGATGTGAATGATGCGATGATGAATGCGACAACCAGACGAACACATGACGAGAACAGAAATAAAAGGGGAATCTCCTAGAATCTTCTGGAGCGTCGGTCCTGGGTTGTCACACTAGTCGTCGGCCACACCATTATAGCCAGCTCACGCCTCTCCCCCTCCCGGCGGAGCGACCTTACCGGGGTCCTTGTCCCGGGCGTGCCTCATCTTCTAGCCGGATCCCTTGGCAACCCCGTGGACTTCAGCTTTGTCCTCCCTTCTGGATGCCCTGCCCTCCGCACAGTGCTGGTCCAGAAGGGCTCAGGCTGGGCTTCTGCCGGGGGCCTCTCCCTATATTTTTATTCTTGTAATCTGCTCCTAGGGGAGAAAGTCAAATAAAGATGTACTTAGGAAAGGGCACTATCCCGTGTAAATTTTATTCCCTTTAATTGGACGCATGTTACTCTTCTTGCTTGATTTTCCTCTATATGGTGTATTCCCTATGCTTTATCGGCAAACTTGTCGGCGTATGCAACATCGCCGCAAGCGCTTTGAGGAGTGGGTCCTTAGCAGCCTGCTCGCGACGCCGTTGCCATCAAGATATATTGACACTTTTAGTGTAGCCTCTTAGACTGTTGAGCGGACTCGAAACATAACAAGGGCGCGACCAATTGTGACAAGTTACCTTGATGTTTTCAGTGTAGCCACTCAAACTGTTGAGCAAACTCGAAACAGAACAAGGGCGCAACCGATCACGTCAAGGTTCCCTCGCGTGCAAGTTTTCCATACAAAGGTTAAAATCATCCAAGGATAGAAATAACCTCATAGTAAAAGTTTACTTAGGGTTTTGCAACTTATCTTTTCGTTTTCATACTCGTTCCCGCAAGGTGCCAACTTCAAAAGTCGCCCATAGGTGTCCACACCACCTCTTCCCCCCCGACAAACTTGCATGCGAGGGAACCTTCTATTCCTTTAAGAAAAAGAAAGAAGAGAAAATAGAGGTATGGAACCTTGGCGGTTCATTACCACTTGCCGGGAATAAGTGTAATGCAACATCTCAGATGAACATGCATGTAAAGAAACATGGGAATCGACAAGAGTTGCAAGGCGCTTGATCTTATTCAACTACGCACACGGTCTGCGCCTAGCTTTGTACAAAGGATGGCATGCCTTGCCGGTAAGACTTGTACAAAAGGTGATTGCCGGGGGGGGGGGGGGCGGAAACCACGCCTTATGGATAGAACTTACAAAGATGTTCGATGTTCAAGGAGTTGCTCACTGGGACGCCATCTTCGGTCTCTAGGCGGACTGCACCAGGCCTGGTGACTCGTACTACCCGATAAGGGCCTTCCCACTTTGGCATCAACTTGTTTGAATTCTTGGCCAACTGAACGCACCGAAGAACAAGGTCACCTTCCGCAAGACTCTGGGCATGAACCTTGTGGCTATGGTAGCGGCGCAATGCTTGCTGGTAGCATGCAACTTGCACAACAGCTCAAAGATAATCTTCCTCAAGGAGCGTTACGTCGTCTTGGCGCAACTGCTCTTGCTCAAGTTCATAATACGCGAGCACTCGAGGTGACCTGTATATGAATTTAGTGGGGAGAACTGCCTTTGCCCCGTATACCAGGGAGAAGGGTGTCTGGCTGGTGGCTCGATTTGGCGTCATTCTGATCGACCAAAGAACCACCGACAACTCATCAATCCAGCGTCTTTCGCACTTGTGCAGCCCGTCGAAAATTCTCATCTTAAGCCCTCGCAGCACTTCAACATTTGCCCTTTCCGCTTGGCCGTTTCTCCTTGGATGATCGATAGAAGCAAAATAGATCTTGCCGCCTAGGTCTTGGACATACTGCATGAAGGCGTGGCTTGTGAACTGTGTGTCGTTACCGGTGATGACCCTGCTTGGTACACAAAAATGGCAAACTAGAAATAATCGAACTCTCATACCTCACTTATATTATTTTGAGAGTTTGTAAAACAGCATGGTAATGGGTCTAGGTTATGAATTTAGTCCTAATATGATAGGCATCCAAAAGGGATATAATAAAAACTTCCATATTAAGTGCATTGGGTATTTATGAGAAGTTTGATTCCTTGCATAAAGTTTTGAGATGTAAAGATGGTAATATTAAGAGACGTGTTAGGAAGTAATTGTGATTTGGTAAAAATACATGTGTAAAGGTTTGTGATTCCCGTAGCATGCACGTGTGGTGAACCGTTATGTAAGGAAGTCGGAGCATGACTTGTTCATAGATTATCGACCTTTGTGTGAGGGTCGGGAGCGTGCGATGGTTAACTCCCACCAACCTCTCTCCTAGGATCATGCTTTTAATACTTTGATTCAATGACTAATAGACTTTTGCAATAAGTATGTGAGTTCTTTATGACTAATGTTGAGTCCATGGATTATACGCACTCTCACCCTTCCACCTTTGCTAGCCTCTCTAGTACCGCGCAACTTTCGCCGGTACAACAAACACCATATACCTTCCTCAAAACAACCACCACATATCCTTCCTCAAAACAGCCACCATACCTACCTATTATGGCATTTCCGTAGCCATTCCGAGATATATTGCCATGCAACTTCCACGTTCCTTTTATGACTTGCACCATCACTTCCATATTGCATACAGAGTCATATTTTGCCATAGGTATCGAGTTGTAATTTTCTTTTGAGTTGTAAGTAAATAAAAGTGTGATGAATATCATTAATAAAGCATGTCCCATGTGAGGAAAGGATGATGGAATCTATGATTCCCTCGCAAGTGGGGATGAGATTCCGACCTTTATGAAAAAAAGAGTCTAGTGAAGCCCAAATAAAAAACGAATAAAAGAGGCCTTAGATGCCCACCAAAAAATGAGAGAAAAGAGAGAAGGGACATTGCTACTACCTTTTTCCACACTTGTGCTTCAAAGTAGCACCATGATATTCATGATAGAGAGTCTCCTATTTTGTCACTTTCATATAACTAGTGGAATTTTTCTTCATGATGCACATCCACTTAGTTTCTTTTTGATCTTTCATACACTTATAGCTCTAGTGCATCCGTTGCATGGCAATCGCTACTCACTCACATTGATATCTATTAATGGGCATCTCCATAGCCCATTGATACTCCTAGTTGATGTGAGACTATCTTCTCCCTTTCCTTGACAACCTCCACCATATTCTATTCCACCTGTAGTGCTATATCCATGGCTCATGCTCATATATTGCGCGAGAGTTGAAAAAGTTTGAGTAAATAAATATGTGAAAACAATTTCTTGAATTTTCATCGGGGTTGTGCATGATATATATAATTTGTGTGGGGAATATAGAGCATAGCCAGACCATATGATATTGTAGGGATACCTTTCTTTTGCCATTATATTTTGAAGAGATACAATTGCTTTTCTAGTATGCTTTAAATGTTGTTTATATAAATATTAAGCTTTTGTTTTGAGTGTGACAGAAAATATTCATGCCACAATAAAGAATATTACATGGATAAATATGTTAGGTAGCACTCCACATCAAAAATTCTGTTTTTATCATTTACCTACTCGAGGACAAGGAGGAATTAAGCTTGGGGATGCTGATACGTCTCCAACGCATCTATAATTTTTTATGATGGCATGCTATTATATTATTCGTTTTGGATGTTTTATATGCATTAATATGCTATTTTATATTATTTTTGGGACTAACCTATTAATCTAGAGCCTAGTGTCAGTTTCTGTTTTTTCCTTGTTTTTGAGTTTTGCAGATATGGAATAATAAACGGAGTACAAACGGAATAAAATCTTCGGAAGGATTTTTTTTGGAAGGAAACAAATCGATCAAGCTTGGAGTGCACGGCAGGGAGGTGCGAGGGAGCCACAAGCCTGCTAGACGCGGGCCCCCTGGCCACGCCTAGCAGGCTTATCGCCTCCCGACAGGTCTCCTAACCCTAATGCTTGGCCTATAAATTCCCAAATATCCTCCAACACCAAAGGGATCCACAGAAATACTTTTCTGCCGCCGGAAGCCTCCGTTCCCGAGAGATCCAATCTTGGAGCCTTTTCTGGAAATCTATCAGAGGGGGTTTCGATCACGGAGGGCATCTACATCAACTCCATTGCCCCTCTGATGATGCGTGAGTAGTTCACCATAGACCTACGGGTCCATATCTAGTAGCTAGATGGCTTCTTCTTTCTCTTTGATCTTCAATACCATGTTCTTCATGATCTTCATGGAGATCTATCCGATGTAATCGTCTTTTGTGGTGTGTTTATCAAGATCCGATTGTGAGTTTATGTTCAGATTATCCATGAATCTTATTTGAATCTCCTACGGATTCTTATTTGCGTGATTTCATATCCTTGCAAGTCTCTTCAAGTTATTGGTTTGGTTTGGCCAACTAGATTGGTAATTCTTGCAATGGGAGAAGTGCTTCGTTTTGGGTTCAATCTTGCGGTGTCCTCACCCAGTGACATAGTAGGGGTAGCGAGGCACGTCATGTATTGTTGCCATCAAGGGTAACAAGATGGGGTTTTCATCATATTGCTTGAGTTTATCCCTCTACATCATGTCATCTTTCTTAATGTGTTACTCTGTTCTTCATAAACTTAATACTCTAGATGCAGGCAGGAGTCGATCGATGTGTGGAGTAATAGTAGTAGATACAGAATCATTTCGGTCTACTTGACACAGACGTGATGCCTGTACGCATGATCATTGCCTTGGATAACTACATGATTATTCGCTTTTCAATCAATTGCTTGACAGTAATTTGTTTACCCTCCATGATATTTTCCTTCAAGAGAGAAGCCTCTAGTGAAACCTATGGCCCCGGGGTGTACTTTCTATAATATGCTTTTAGATCTATAAACCAAAAATAACAAAAATAATTTGCTGCAATTTATTTACCTTTTACTTTCCGTTCTTGTTTACATCTATATCTATCAGATCTAATCCTTGAAAATAATCGTGAAGGGATTGACAACCCCTTTATAACGTTGGGTGCAAGAGTTCGATTGTTTGTGTAGGTGCAACCATTGGTGACTTGATTGTTCCTCCTACCGGATTGATACCTTGGTTCTCAACAACTGAGGGAAATACTTATCTACTTTGCTGCATCACCCTTTTCTCTTTAAGGGAAAACCAACGCACGCTCAAGAGGTAGCACCCCCAGCAGGTCTCCTAACCCTATTCCTCGGCCTATAAATTCCCAAATATTCCCCCAATACCAAAGGGAGCCACGCAAATACTTTTCCGTCGCCAGAAGCCTCCGTTCCCGAGAGATCCAATCTTCGTGCCTTTTCTGGTAATCTGCTAGAGGGGGATTGGATCACGGAGGGCATCTACATCAGCTCCATTGCCCCTCCAATGATGCGTGAGTAGTTCACCACAGACCTTCGGGTCCATAGCTAGTAGCTAGATGGCTTCTTCTCTCTCTCTATGCTTTAGTACCATGTTCTTCGTGGTCTTCATGGAGATCTATCTGATGTAATACTCTTTTGCGATGTGTTTGTCGAGATCTGATTAATTGCGGGTTTATGATCAGCTTACCTATGAACATTATTAGGTTCTTATCTGAATTCTTATATGCATGATTTCATATCTTTGCAAGTCTCTTCGAGTTATTGGTTTGGTTTGGCCAACTACATTGGTAATTCTTGCAATGGGAGAAGTGCTTAGTTTTGGGTTCAATCTTGCGGTGTCCTCACCCAGTGACAAAGTAGGGGTAGCGAGGCACGTATTGTATTGTTGCCATCAAGGACAAAAAAATTGGGTTTTCATCATATTGCTTGAGTTTATCCCTCTGCATCATGTCATCTTACCTAACGCGTTACTCTGTTCTTCATGAACTTAATACTCTAGATGCAGGCAGGAGTCGGTTGATGTGTGGAGTAATAGTAGTAGATGCAGAATCGTTACAGTCTACTTGACACAGAGGTGATACCTATATGCATAATCATTGCCTTGGATATCTTCATGATTATTCGCTTTTCTATCAATTGCTCGACAATAATTTGTTCACCCACCATATTATTTTCCTTATTGAGAGAAACCTCTAGTGAAACCTATGGCCCCCGAATCTATTTGCGTGTTATATTTTCAGATCTATAAACCAAGAATACCAAAAATACTTTGCTGCAATATTTTTACTTTTGTTTTACTTTTTTTAGTAATCTTCTATATCTATCTCTATCAGATCTCATCCTTGTAAATAACCGTGAAGGGATTGACAACCCCATTATAGCAGTGGGTGCAAGTGTTTGATTGTTTGTGTTGGTGCGAAGATTGGGGACTTGCTTGTATCTCCTACTGGATTGATACCTTGGTTCTCAACAACAGAGGGAAATACTTACCTACTTTCCTGCATCACCCTTTCCACTTCAAGGGAAAACCAACGCAAGCTCAAGAAGTAGCAACTACTCCCTCCTCGCCAAGGAGACCGTCGGGATGATGAAGATGGCCTCCGGTGATGGTCTCCCTCTCCGACAAGGTGTCGGAATGGGCTCCCGATTTGTTTTTCGTCGCTGTAGAGGCTTGCGGTGGCAAAACTCCTGACTAGGGTTCTTTTCGGAAGTTTCGGTATTTATAAGAATTTTTTACGTCGGTCTCATGTTAAGGAGGTGCCCGAGGGGGCCACAAGCCCGGAGCACCCTCCTTGGGGGGTAAGGCATGCCTAAAGGGCTTTTGGCTTCCTCGTCCACTTCCTGGCCCAGCTCTTGTGCTTCGGATGTCTCTTTTGGTCCATAAAAAATCACCATAAATTTTCAGCCCATTCCGAGAACTTTTATTTCTGCACAAAAAAAGACACCACGGTAGTTCTGCTGAAAACAGCGTCAGTCCGGGTTAGTTCTAATCAAATCATACAAAAACCATATAAAATTGTTGTAGACATGGCATGGATACTTCATAAATTATAGATACGTTGGAGACGTATCAACATCCCCAAGCTTAATTCCTACTTGTCTTCGAGTAGGTAAATGATAAAAGAAATAATTTATTAAGTGTGAATGCTTGCATAGTGCATAAATTTGATCAATGATTGTACCAAACACTTCTTATAGCATCATTATATATCATAAACAGTATCCCATCTCATAAAACTTCTCATGATGAAGTAACAAGCTATTCACATGTTAAAGTATAGACCATAAAGTTTCTTGAAAACTAACAAACTATGCTTTCAGTCACCAAAACATTGCAATTCATCTTATTTTTAGGAAGGGTCTATGTAAGAGCTTTGATTTAGCAAATTCCACATACTCAACTATCATATAGTCTTCCATGATTGCTAAGACTCAAAGCATATTTTTAGAGCAAATGGCATCCGTCGAACACATAAAAAGATAGGGGCTTAATGTTTCGCCTCCCAACTTATTTATCATATAGATAATTGTTAACAATAATAATTCATGATCAAATATATTTGAATGGTCATATATGCTCGGATCTTTCCCCACCACATGATGTTTGCCAACTAAAGAATAATTAAGGTTGAACTAAGAAGGAATACTATTCACTCTTGCATTAAAGTAAATACATGAAAGTAAAAGTGTAACATCCCAAAAATTCCATTTTGGAATGTTATGATATAGCTATGCATCCATCATCATCATTGTTTGAATGTATGTGTTTGTTGAAATGTTCTTTCTAAAATTCAGAAAGCCCTTTCTACTTTCCCTAAGTTGCTTTCACCTATTTGAAATCTTGGTAAAATGTTCAAAATAAGAGGGGAGTAACATGACACTCCACACCAGGGTCATCTTGGTGATATATTTGAACAATAATAACCAGGAGTTATTTTGTAAATATTTGCAAAAAGGATTTAAAAACAATTAGGAAATTTCTGAAAATATTTTTTTTCAAAGTGTTCAAATGACAGAATAGAAATGTTCATTAAATGGAATTTATTATTCTGTTAATTTTGATATATAATACTCCTATATTTAGAGACGATTTGAATGCTTTAAAGGTTTTTGAAACGCTCTGGAAAATCGTTAAAGGAAAAACGGTAACGGTTAGTATTAAACGGGTCGGCCCACGGGCAGTTATTCGCGTATGGATTAAAAGCCGGCCGACCGACGTGCATTAACCTCCTCCTCTCTCACTAACACCGGGCCCCACCCGACCGACCGTTTCGCCCGCGCGATCGCCTTCCTCCTCCGCGCGCGCCGTCGCCGGCCGTTTCTCCCCTTCCCCGGATCTCTCTCCCCTCTCCTCCCCCGCACTCCCCAGCGCCCCTATAATTACCGGACACTCCCCGCATCCATTTCCCCCCGAGCCCCCTCTCTCCCTCGACGAGACACTGCCAATTCCTCGCCGGAGTTGCACCACCACCGGAACTGCCATCGTCCGTAGCCAACGCCTCGGTCATCCTCGCCCTTCTCCGACCCCTCCTTTCGAAGCAGAACCTCGCCCGCCGTCGTCTGAACCCCACCACTGCCTCCCTCGACCACAGGAAACCCCTCCGGTGACGTCCTCGACCACCGGCCGCCGCCTCCATCGCCGGAATTCCCACACCCCCTCCGGTAAAGTCGTCGAGCCCTTTCCCTCCCTCCGATCTAGATCCAACGGCTCGGAATAGAACACTTAAAACGGCGAACCGTTTTTCTCTTCGGTCCGGTCATCCGCCCGCAAACCTTCGCGCGCACACCCCCTTAGCCAATAGGACAGTGCCACGTAGCCCCCTGGCCGTCCGATAGATATTTCACTTTTTCTGATTTTTTGTTTAGAAAACAGAACCTGTTATGATTTTGTTTTGTGAATATCTTTTGTTCTGTTTAACGTATTGAGTTGATTCTTTTTTGCAATAGCTCACATTTCTCATGTAGTTTCACCCTGTGCTTTCAAATTTCAAATTTGAGCTATAAAATTTGAATTGAATCAAATTTGCTCAGAATCTTCAAATCTGAATAACTAGAGTTTGAAAATAGATTTTGATATGAATCTTTTTGCTACTGTTTGGTATTATTTAGGACTATCTTCATGTTTAGTTTGAGGATTTTCAGGATATATTTGATTAGTGTTTTAACCAAAAACAGAATCTGCCTAGTATTATAATATAGTTTTATATACTTAGTTTTAATTAGTTTAAATTTAGAATTTGGTTTTATTTGTTTATTAGGTTCTGTTAGTAAACATTTAGTGTTTTCACTCACTGTTAATAAAAATATCAATTTGCTTAGTTTAATTTTATTTAACATAGGAATCACAACTTCTTTTCAAATAGGCATAATTTGATTAAAACAACTAACTAGTAATAGTTTTGCTTTCAAACAAAGTTTTATATAATTTAATTCTGCTTTCTAAGACAAGTTTATTTGTAAATTCTTTTCTGTTAAGAACATGTTTTGCTAATAAATAATAAGTTTTGTTTTGCTCTTTTGATAGTAAAACTATAGTTGATTCATATAGTGTTTATCAAAACTTTTACAAACTTTACCAAAGTTTTCTCAACAAACTTAAATTGATTTTCTTCTGTTTATTAATAAAAATATTTTATTGTTTCCTTGCTGTCAACAATTGTTTTGTTATTTCAAAATAGTTTTATTATGTAGTAGTGTTGTATCAATCATCTCCTAGTAAACAAAACTTTGTGTGTTTTTCTTACTTGTGATTTGTGCTTTGTTTTGTCTTGATGGTTTACTAGTTCTTGGTTGATGGTTGTGAGTTAACATATTTTGTTGTATGCTTATTGAGTGCTCTTGTTTGCTTCGTTAGATTATCCGGAGTGCGAAGCTTGTTACTTAGAGTCCCACGAGTACGAAGATCATCAACCAGGCAAGTCACTTTGATCATGATTACCCATGTTTCATATGCATTAGTTCTACCATCTCCCCAAATTGCATGCAAGATAGGTTAGTTGGAAACTTGGTTACATTGTAGTAGTATCACGTGGTAGGTACCCCCCTCAAACTCTTTGACACATTGGCCCCGGGAAACGTTGTTTTACTTTTTGCTATGCTATTAGTAGACGGGGTTGGTTGTGTGATTCATGAGAGTTGAGAGAGTTAATAATTTCAAGACCTACATAATGATCAAGATTTAAGACTCCGAGTTTTCAACATACCTCTGGGTGGATGATGGTTGAACGACACCCTGGAGAAACCAGTGGATTTGCCTAGGTGATGCTGGAGATGGCCAGTATTCACGCGGAAAGGTCCACCCAGGCACAAAGAGATGGATGGGTGCTTCAAGACCCAAGGCTTACCTGCATAGCCACAAGTCATTATGGGCTCTGGCTTGGTTGGATATCGTGGTGACCCTGGACAAGCGGTGCTACGAGAGGTAGAAGAACGGTAGGAAAGGATGGGCACCGACAGAGTCGCAGGGAAACCCTTTGGAAGACCATGTTTTGGTCATCCGTTTCTCAAACACCCTGAAGTGCGAGAAATCAAATGGAGGCGACCAAATCTTGTGGGGAACGTGTGCAAAACTCTGCAGAGTACTCAAACCTAATCGATTAGCCGTGTCCACGGTCATGGACGACTTGAGCCAAAGGAACTGAAACATTCGGAACTCTCAACACAATTAATAATGAGGATGTGGGTATAAATAATTTGTGTATGAGAATTGGTTGGTGGAACCATCTCATTAATCAACCAACTTAGTAATATTTTTCTTAGCCCCTTTCTTGATGTAGGAAAAAATTAGCTTTACGCAAAACTTACCACCCCACCTGCCATATATGCATATAGACTAGATGATTATCTTTTCACCCCTCTCTTGTGATTTTGCCGGCATATTCCATATGCTGACCTACATGGCTGCAACGTATCATGTTGCAGAGTACTTTTCCGACCAGGAGTGAGGACACGTTCTATGCTCAGTGAGATGCCCTTGGAGTCAGATGGACTCATCTACCTTCGACGCTTCCGCAAGATTTAGATATTCTCATGAGTTGGCTTTTAGCCACTTTATTGTAATTTTTATTGTAATAAAGGACTCGAAATGAGATTTCAATTAATATATTTGCTGTGTGATTTCCCTTTGATATATACATTGATGTACCGTGTGTGTACCAGCATGATCTTGGGATGGTACGGAAACACCGGAGACTTGACCTTTCAGGTCGGGTCGCTACAGAAATGGTATCAGAGCACACGCTGACCGTAGGACGTAACCTCTAGGATTGGAAAGCCTTAGAATTGTATCTCTTTGTCTTTAAAATTCTTATACTCTCATCTACTCATTTCTGATTTCTCTCCGATTATTTCAAAATTTATAGATGGCCACCTTCATCCCAGTGTTGATCACGGAGTTTTGCCAGCCTGACGCAACGATGCCTTTTGGTAAGGAGCTGATGAGGATCGTCAAGGACATAAGGATTGCTTTGCCGAGCATCACCGGGACTCCTATCATGTCATTTCCACAAGATGGACGCTACAGGATCGAGGTGCACATCCCAGGGAAGACCTTTGGGAATCGGAAGAAACCCATCGACTTCAAGTTCGTGGCACCCAGCTGGATACTTGGAAGAGACATGGCCATTCATCGTGCCCTTGGACGTATTCAGGAGGAATACAGAGGTGGAACCATTTCACTAGGACTCAGCATGGTTTGCCGCAGAGATGCCCATGGCAACATCATCACCAACCCCACTGGAGACTCTACCATATCATATATCCAGACCCTGGAGACGCATGTCAGGACATTGGAGCTTCGTGTTCGTGCTGACACGAAGACTATCAAGAACCTGATGAACCGCGAGCTGGACCTTGAAGCTGATCTGCGAGAGGCCAACTATGAACACGAGCATGAAGTGAAGGACTTCCTAGAAAGGATTGATGAGCAGAATGCACGCATCGCAATTCTGGAGGAACAGATGGACATGGGAGAAAATCTTCATCCTGAGGGAGACTTGGCTCCTTTCATCAGCGACGATGATGACTATGAGGAGAGCACCACTGGAGGAGACTCAGTCACCATGTACTTCTGAGGAAAACTTTAGTTATGCCCTCCATGTATCTTTTATTTTCAACGTTAAGAGCGTAGGTCGATGTGTAGTTTGATTGAGACTTGTATTCCCGATGTTTGACATTGATTGAATAAAAGAATGAGTGTTTGGTGTGATATGTTTGTTGCATTGCATATGGGTAGTGAATTTCTCCTTTTAGGCCCTTGTTCTATTCTAATTCTCACCCCTCTGAAAACAGCAAGATGCCTCCACGACGTGAGTCCGACTTCACCTTCCCGCCGGAACTCACGCAACTCCTTCAGCAGCAGAATGCACTGATGCAGCTATTGATCCAGAATCATACCAACAATCAGAACAACAACAACCACCATCCACCCCAGACTGACAATCTCACCCGTTTTCTGAGGTTGAACCTTCCAACTTTCTCCAGCAGCACTGAGCCCATTGTGGCAGATGACTGGCTCCGTAAGATGGAGAGAGAACTTGTCACCGCTGGATGTACTGATGCTGAGAAGGTGCGATTTGCCGCACATCAACTGGAAGGACCAGCAGCTTCATGGTGGGAGAACTACACCACCACATATCCTATTGCTGATGTAACTTGGGAGCAGTTCCAGCAAGCTTTCCGCACCGCACATGTTTCAGCTGGAGCCATGAGTCTGAAGAAGCGCGAGTTTCGCAACTTGCGCCAGGGAAATCGCTTTGTGGCCCAATATGTGGAAGAGTTCAGCATGTTGGCCCGTTATGCACCAGGAGACGTGGCCGATGATGCGGCCAAGCAAGAGAAATTTCTGGAAGGACTCAACGATGAGTTGAGCATGCAGCTGGTGTTGTTGGGCTAGGCCCAAATAGTGCATGGGCATGCGTGGCAAGGGTCTGCAGTTGCAATCATTCCGCTTATTGCGCCTCTCCACGATGCGCGTTAAGTGCGAGATGTGGGAGGTGTGCATGGAGCAGTCATAGTTATTTCAATTATTGCGTCAGTCCGTTTCCGCCACACGCGCCGCATGCATAGCAGGGAATTGGAAACGGGCGCCTATGACTTAAAGTCCCGGCTGTGGCAGGAACCGCAACGCCATGGATTGGGGGAACGGGGCGGCTGCCTATTCGCTCTGTGATCGCGGGTGGTGCTATTGGTGGAGATGTGCGGCGACTCTTGGAGCAAGGAGGAGACGCCCCCCCCCGCTTCTCCCTATAAATTGCGGGGGGGAGTGAAGGCGAGGCTCACCCATCTTTCTTCCTCATCGAGCGAAGACCTCCAAAGCCTGCCCTCCTACACCTTCCTGATCTTGAGTAGTACCCGCCCTTGGCTATGGCTGGGCGGTGAGGGCGACCTCCGTCCTCCGCCCATTCGGCGAGGAGTTCCCGTTAGGATCATGCCACCACTTCAGCCATGGAGGCGAAGGGTGGCTCGAGAGTGTGTGGCGGAAGGGGTGTGAGGGGTCGTGGACGGCGTGGAGGCCGAGGCCGGGGGAGCCGGAGCACCGTTCCACCTCCTCCTTCGACGCCAGACTCCCTCCTTGAAGAGACCCATGCTGAGGGGACGACGCTGGAGTTCATCCTCGAACTACGTGGTCCCCTTTGAAGCCATCTGCGCCTCCCTCACCCTTTCGCCAGTGTGATGAAGGTCAACAAGCCACCTGCCCTATGGCTGTAGGCACATGGTTGTTGTAATGGCGCCACGCAGGTGGATGTCGAGTACCCGGAGCATCGCGTCATGTTCCTCAGTCGCGGTTGGAAAACCTTCACCCATGTCCACAGCCTCCAGGATGGGCATGTCCCCCGCTTCAAGATGACAGGCTCGGGCGTCCGTCTCGGCTGCTGTGAAGAGAGCTCGAGCGGTGCTTGAACTTCCTCCTCGAGCGACAGTGACAAGGAGAACATTGGTGAAGACGACAATGACGAGTCCGAGCTCCAGGCTGTCAAGTCGTAATACGACGACCTGAGCTCTGACTAGTCACCGGTCGCACCATCATCACTAGCTCACACCTCTCCCCTCCCAGCAAAGTGACCTTGCCAGGGGTCCTTGTCTCGGGCGCTGCCTCATATTCCAGCTGGATCCCTTGGCAGCCCCATGGACTTCAGCTTTGTCCTCCCTTCTGGATGCCCTGCCCTCCGCGCGGTGCTGGTCCAGAAGGGGTCAGCTTGGCTTCTGCCAGGGGCCTCTCCTATCTTTTTCTTCTTGTAATCCGCCCCTAGGGGAGAAAGTCAAATAAAGATGTACTTAGGAAAAGGCACTGTCCCATGTAAATTTTATTCCGTTTAATTGGACGCATGTTACTCTTCTTGTTTGATTTTCCTCTGTATGGTGTTTACCCTACGCTTTATCGGAAAACTTGCCGGCGTATGCAACATCGCCGCGAGTGATTTGAGGAGCGGGTCCTTAGCATCCTACTGGCGATGCTGCTACACGCAAGATATATTGACACTTTAAGTGCAACCTCTTATACTGTTGAGTGGACTCGAAACAGAACAAGGGCGCGACCAATTGTGACAAGTTACCTTGACGTTTTCAGCGCAGCCACTCAAACTATTGAGCGAACTCGAAACATAACAAGGGCGTAATCGATCACGGCAAGGTTTCCACGCGTGCAAGTTTTCCATACAAAAGTTAAAATCCTCCAAGGACGGAAATAACCTCATAGTAAAAGTTTACTTAGGGTTTTGCAACTTATCTTTTCGTTGTCGTACTCCTTCTCACAAGGTGCCAACTTCGAACGTCCTCCGTAGGTGTCCACACCACCTTTTCCCCCCCGACAAACTTGCATGCGAGGGAACCTTCTATTCCTTTAAGAAAAAGAAAGAAGAGAAAATAGAGGTATGGAACCTTGGCGGTTCATTACCACTTGCTGAGAACAAGCGTAATGCAACATCTCAGATGAACATGCATGTAAAGAAACATGGGAATCGACAAGAGTTGCAAGGCGCTTGATCTTATTCAACTATGCACAAGGTCTGCGCCTGGCTTTGCACAAAGGATGGCATGCCCTGCCGACAAGACTTGTACAAAAGGTGATTGACGAGGGGCCCAGAAACCGCGCCTTATGGATAGAACTTACGAAGATGTTCGATGTTCCAGGTGTTGCTTACTGGGACGCCATCTTCGGTCTCCAGGCGGACTGCACCAGGCTTGGTGACTCGTACTACCCGATAAGGGCCTTCCCACTTTAGCATAAACTTGTTTGAATTGTTGGCCGACTGAACACGCCGAAGAACAAGGTTGCCTTCCTAAAGACTCCGGGCATGAACCTTGCGACTATGGTAGCGATGCAAAGCTTCCTGGTAGCGTGCAGCTCGCGCAGTAGCTCGAAAACGATCGTCCTCAAGGAGCGTTATGTCGTCTTGGCGCAACTGCTCTTGCTTAAGCTCATCATAAGCGAGCACTCGAGGTGACCCGTATTTCAGTTATGTGGGGAGAATTGGCTCCAGCCCGTACACCAGGGAGAAGGGTGTCTAGCCGGTGGTTCGATTTGGTGTCGTTTTGATCAACCAAAGAACTGTCCACAGCTCATCAATGTAGCGTCTTCCACACTTGTGTAGCCCGTCGAAAGTTCTCATCTTAAGCCCTCGCGGCACTTCAGGATTTTCCCTTTCCGCTTGGCCGTTGCTCCTTGGATGAGAGACATAAGCAAAACAAATCTTGCCGCCAAGGTCTTGGACATACTGCATGAAGGCGCAGATTGTGAACTGTGTGCCGTTATTGGTGATGACCCTGCTTGGTACACAAAAATGACAAACTAGTTGTCTGAAGAACTTGATGGCTGATTGTGCTGCACCTTTCTCACTGCTTCCACTTCCGGCCACTTTGTGAACTTTTCGATTGCGACGTACAAGTACTCAAAGCCCCCGATAGCACGGGGAAAAGGGCCCAAGATGTCGAGCCCCCAGACCGAAAACGACCAAGAAAGAGGGATTGTATGAAGAGCTTGAGCTCGTTGATGTAGCTTCTTCGAATGGAACTGGCACGGTTCACACTTGGTTACTAGTGCAGTCGCATCCTGGAGAGCAGTGGGCCAAAAGAAACCTTGCCGGAAAGCCTTCCCGACAAGAGCTGTTGATCCGATATGGGAGCCACATATGCCTCCATGTATCTCTGCCAACAACTCTAGTCCATCCTCCCGAGGAACACACTTCAATTTCACACCGTTCGGTCGCTTTTTGTACATGACATCATCCACAAACTGGTACATATTAGACTGACGGGTTACTTTCTCCGCTTCTTCCTGTTCCTCCGAGAGTTCTCCTATTTGAAGGAATTGAACTATGTGTTGTGCCCATGCTGGAGTCTGAGGCTCAACGACAAGGACTAAAGGCACGTCTTCTACCATGAGGGCGGTTGTCTCTATGGAAAGGGCTTGAGGCCCTGCCGGAGCCTGTTGCCCCCGGCAAGATTGGCGTTGATCCCGGCAACTTCCTTGTCGGCAGCTTCTGTAAGCCCTGCCGGGAGGTAATGTCCAGAATTCAACTTCCTCCTCTTGTTCTACTTTTCCGGCGGCGATACGGATGGCTGATTCAGTTGGAGCACGAAATTCCCCGGTTCCATAGGTAACTTGAGGGCAACACGCTTTGAGAGCTCGTCGGCAATACTATTCTCTGCACGAGGAACGTGATCTATTTGCAGACCATCAAAGCACTCCTCCAACTTCCTCACTTCATCTACATAAGCTTCCATCAACGGACTTTGATAATCCTTGTTGAGTTGCTTCAAGACAAGCCGTGAATCTCCTCTGACAATAAGCTTCTTGATCCCAAGGTCTGTCGCGATTCTGAGGCTGGCAAGAAGCCCCTCATACTCTGCGGTGTTGTTTGTCGACTTCTCCTAGCGAAAGAGCATCTGGACTACATACTTGAGGTGCTCACCGATGGGTGCGACAAGCAGCACACCAGCGTCGGCTCCCCGAAGGGAGAAAGCACCATCAAAATACATAACCCATTCTTGGCTTGTTCCCTTGCCGGGGATGGTCGTTTCTTGGATCACTTCGTCTGGCGTTGGAGCCCATTCTACAATGAATTTTGCCAAAGCTCTGCTCTAGATGGTTGAAGTACTTTCAAACCTGAGGCCAAAGCTTGACAACTCCAAGGCCCACTCCACAATCCAGCCGGTAGCGTTCGGGTTTCGCAAAATCCGTTGTAGCGGAAAGCGAGTGACGACGGTAATTTCATGTGCTTGGAAATAATGGCACAGTTTTCTTGGGGCCATGAGGAGGCCAAAAAGTAACTTTTGCACACCAGAGTACCTCGAACTGGCCCCTTGCAAAAGGGAGCTGACGAACTACACTGGGTGTTGCACCACCTTCTTATTATGTGCCACTTCGTTCATCTACGCAGGTCCTGAGTTGTCGGTATCAGACCTTGCTAGGGAAGCCCCCAGTTCGTCGTTTGGTAGTCCTCCATCTATAGCTGATTCTTCGTCGGCTTCTCTCTATGCCACCAATGCAGCACTAGCCACTTGATTTGTTGCTGCCAAGTACCGCAACAACGGCTCTTGTGGTCTAGGTGTGACTAGTATTGGCGGAGAGGAGAGGTACTTCTTCAAATCCTGCAGCGCTGCCTTCGCTTTTGGAGTCCACTTTATTGGACCCGCCTTCTTTAAGATTTTAAAAAAGGGCAGGGCGCGCTCAGCAGACTTTGAGATGAACCTACTCAGAGCCGCGACGCAGCCGGCAAGACGCCACACATCCTTGACGTGTTTTGGTGCTTCAATCTGCTCAATTGCTTTGATATTATCAGGGTTTGCCTCAATCCCGCGCTGAGACACAAAGAACCTGAGAAGTTAGCTGGATGGAACATCGAACACACATTTCTCAGGATTGATCTTCAAGTTGATCTTGCGCAGATTCGCAAATGTCTCTTCCAAATCTTGTACGAGCGTTGCTTTGTCCTTGGTTTTAACCACTATGTCATCCATATAGGCTTCCATATTTCTATGTACCTGGGGCTCAAAACCAATCTGGACTACTCTTGCAAATGTCGAACCAGCACTTTTCAACCCGAAAGGCATACACACAAAGCAATACGCACCACATGGGGTGATAAATGCGGTCTTCTCTCCGTCTTCGTTGGACATGAAGATCTGGTGGTATCCTGAATAAGCATGGAGGAATGACAGCAAATCACAGCCTATAGTGGAGTCCACAATCTGGTTGATGCGCGACAAGGGGAAAGGATCTTTTGGACCGGCTTTGTTAAAATCTATATAATTAATGCATAGCCTCCATTTCCCATTCGCCTTTCGCACTACAACTAGATTGGCCAACCATGTTGGATGAAGCACTCCTCTGACCAAGCCCACTGCTTCTAATTTCCTGATTTCCTCGGCAATGAATTCTTGCTGCTCCAGAGCTTGCTTCCCGACTTTCTGCTTGACGGGCCGCGCGCCGGGACAAACGGCAAGGTGGTGCTCGATTACCTCCCTGGGAACACCGGGGACATCAGATGGTTGCCATGCAAACACATTGACGTTCGCCCGCAGGAAGGCAATGAGTGCGCTTTCCTATTTGTCATCGAGGGTGGAACTTATGAAAGTCCCCCCCCCCCCCGTGTTGTCCTCCTTGACGGGCACCTTCTTGGTTTGTGGTGGAGCTGCCTTGGATTTCTTGTTCTTATCGGTGGAGCTCTCTAGCACATCATCGACGGGAGTGTGGCACTCCGAAGAGGCGCGCTTCCGGAGTGTGCACCAAAGGCCTTGTCGGTATTCTTCCCCCCGGGAGCTTCAACGGCAGGAGCGGGTGCCTTGGCGGCAGTTGCTGCAACTGCCTCCCGGTAAAGTTGATTAGCACAGATAAGTGTGTCCTTCTTGTCGGAGTTGATCGTGATGCCGCCATGTGAGCATAGTGTGATGCCGCCATGAACTTAGCCAGCGGCGGGCGTCCAAGTATCCCATTATGCGGCAAGGGTATCTTGGCAACATCAAAAACAATCTTCTCTGTTCTGAAGTTCATGTCACTGCCAAATGTTACCGGCAAAATGATCTTGCCCTTGGGCTAAGTCCTTCCTGGATTGACCCCCTGAAAAGTGTCTGTCTCCTCAAGATCCCCGTTAGGAATTTGCAATCTCTTGATCACATGAGGCGAGATCAGATTTAGACCGGCCCCACCGTCAACTAACATTTTCGTCACTTTGAGGTTGCGAATCGTTGTCGAAACCAACAAGGGAAGACACCCGACTGCTGTTGTGCGATCAGGGTGATCCTCGGCATCGAAAATGATAGGCACGTGGGACCATCTCAAAGGTTTCTGGGCTTCAACAGATGGTTCCGTCGCATTAATCTCGCGCGCTCACTGTTTGAGTTGGCGGCGGGAAGAATGCAACGAGGCGCCCCCGTCGACGCACATGACATCTGTAGACCTTTGGAATTCGTGCTCGCTGGACTTATCGTCCTCTTCATTGCCATCATTATCCTCCTCTTCTTTGTCGCAGCCTCGAGCGGGCCTCTCCTGCTGCTTGGTCATGCCGTGGAGACATCCTCGGCCACCGCATTTCTTGCCGGACCCCTCTGCACCTTCTTGGGCCTTCTCCTTGTCTCGCCTGACGTACTCAGCTTTCTACCTTTCGGCAAGTTGCTCGACTTGTCGGTAGTTTTGGAGGTCATGGCCCTTGGTGCGATGGATCTTGCAATACTGCTCGTTGGAGCCCTCCAGCTTGTTGGCAGCCGCCAAGGCCTGACAAGAGGCACACACGACAACCTCCTTGCCGGAGTTGTCCACCTTTGTCTTCTTGGCGGCGCTAAGGTTACCGGACTCCTTGACGGCAAGCATGGCCTTGTCCTTGCGTTTCTTGTTCCGCCGTCGGCCTTTCCTTGCCGGGGCGGTAGTGTCTTCTTCAGAGTCGACCCAAACACCAGCATCTTCGCCGGGGAAGCTCCTCCCTTCTTCAGCTCGAGCACACCTGTCAGCCAAGGCGTAGAGTTCGGCGACATCCTTGACCTTATTCATCGTCAGCTCTTCGCGCATCCTACGGTTATGCACGTTCTGATGAAACGCATTGATAACAGCGGTAGGATGAACGTCTAGGATGTTGTGATGTATGCGACTGAATCTCTGAATGTACTTGTGCAAGGTTTCACCTTCCTTCTGAGGGATGAGATGCAAATTGCTTGCTTGATCAGGAGCTTGGTGGCCTCCGGTAAAGGCGCCCACAAACTCATGGCACAGGTCTGCCGAGGATGAAATGGAATTCTCCGACAAATGCATCAACCACGACCTGACGTTGGGCTTGAGCACCAACGGGAAGAAGTTGGCGAGTATCTTGTCGTTGCGAGCCCCGGCAGCCTGCACCGCAATGGTGTAGATGCTCAAGAACTGTGACGGGTGGGTCTTGCCGTCGTATTTCTCCGGGACCTCCGGTTTGAACATTCGGGAATTGGGCCACCGGACTCGCCGCAGCTCACGGGTAAACGCTGGACAACCTACCTCATAAGGCAGGTCGACAGGATACCCTGGCACAGGCTTGTCGACAGTTGGCCCCACTCGCTTATCGAATTGATGGCGTGTTTCCCACCGCTGCTCGATGGTTGTCCGGGCATCCTCCTTGGTATGCTCTCGGAGAACTTGACGTTGATCGTGGCGAGTTCGCAGATCAGACGGTGCCGTTGAGTCGTCACCACCAGCACCAATCGGTCAAGTCGGCGACCATCTCTCTCACCACGGGGGAGAGTACACCGTGGTCATGCCACCTCCGGCCCCATCGCCATTAGCATGCGCTGACTCGATGGATCTCTGCCACGAAGGCTCCACCCGTTGTGACCCACCCCTATCAGTGAAGCTAACGAGGCTTTGGATAGTAGCCCTCCACTCAGCGAGCTTTTCCGCCGCAGGAGGGAAGTTCAGGAGCAGTTTCGCTCGGGCGAATGCTTCTGCTGACGAGGTTGGCAGCTGAAGGTGTGATGAACGTGAGGTGCTTTGACTCCTAACTGTGTTAGAAGGAGCTCTATCATGGTCCCGCGACCGCGCGCCACCTTTGTCAGTATTTTGGCGCACATGTTGGTCCTGCGCATCTCGGGGGTGATGCGTAGAGGCCTTTCCACGGGTGCGCCTGGAACCACTGACGTCGCAGTGTTGTTCGTCGTGCGTGACCTAAGAAGGCCGCGGCGTATGCGCCGGCGTAGGTGTCTTGGAGGGCACCCCACCGTCTCTGGCATTCACCGTGCCGCCCGCAGGCCGCCCGGCTTCGTATTGAGATCTAGCGGCGCGTGGATATCCACCGTTGCTGTGGACGGCACCATTGGCTTGGCCTTGATCTCCAGAATGTCTTGGAGGCTCTAGGCCTCTGCCCGCATCTACACTACCGCTCGTCTGAGTGGCTACGGGCACGCAGGACGTCGACGGGTCAATCGCCGTGAAACCCTTCTTCTTGGGGGCCATGGCGATGGAAGAACTGGAGCACACATCGTGTGATCAGGTTCACACAACTCTGTCCCCCTACATGGCGCGCCAAAGATGTTGGTGCACGACACCTATGGGACCGTGAGGATCCCTTCATGGTTTGGCGGGGGCAGGGTATGCGCAAAGAGCAGATCAAACGAATGGCGCGAGGGGAGATTTTTACCTAGGTTCGGACCGCAGAGGAGTGTAAAACCTACTCCTGCTTCGATGTATCATGGGTGTTTTTAGGGTTCCAGCTATAGGAGCGCTATGAACAGCTGCTACGCACGTGAGCTAGAAGGTGGGAGCCAAAAAGTCCTTTCTCGTAGCACCTTGGGCCTCCTTTTATACGACCAAGGGGATCCTAACAGTGGCATACAGTGTGCGCACGGGGCACATAGTGCTACAGTGCTATCACCTAACACTGATGGAGTGAGACAAATGCATTTAATGCTCCGTCAGGTGTCCCTGACCTTCTACGGGACGGGACAGGAGCCCGTCCCATCTGTGTCGCTTAGCTTCTTCATCGCAAGCGCCTTGACACGTATCCTGGGGGTCGACACCTGGCCTCCACGCTGGCAAGGTGGCGAGGCCTTGCCAAGTGCCCTCCTTGCCGGGGCTCCGCGAGCCACCCTCGACAAGATCTTGACGGGATTCCAGCCCTTGGCCTTAGGTCTTGCGTTTATTAACTTGAGTGTTCCTTTGACGTCTTCGTGCTTGCTTCCAGTAGTTCTCCGGCGGGCCTTGCCGCGGGCGTGGCTACAACTGCCTGTGCACAAGTAAGGAGTACTAATAGACCCAATCCTTAGTACACCGATATATAATTTCTGATTTATGATATTCAATTCATTCAACCATTTACTTAGAGGATATAAGTGAAGCACGAGAGCAAACGATAAACTACTCCAAAAAGATATAAGTGAAGATCACTGAGTAGCCAACAATTAAATAACTATTTGAAGACTCTCTCATCTAAGAATTTGAGATATTAAGTATTTTATTAAAACATAAAATTAAATAAAAATATCACTCCAAGAATAACACATATCTTGTGGACAAATAAAATTTAGGCTCAACATAGGCTAACCGGTAGTTGACGAAGAGAGGTGGGATGCATAGCATCCCCAAGATTAGATGCTTGAGACTTCTTGAAATATTTACTTGGGGTGCCTTGGGCATCCCCAATCTTGAGCTTTTGTATCTCTTTCAATCGTCTCATATCCCGGTTTGACCTATTCTCAAAAACTTCATCCACACAAAACTTGAAAAGAACTCGTGAGATAGGTTTGTGCACATAATAATAAATCAACTATTTATGTACTGCCAAGACAAGTTGCATAATAATTTCAAACATCTCTACTTTTTACTATTATTTCCACAATTTATATCTAATAATATAAGCTATGTAAATTATAGGAAAAGTAGATAACAAAACTATGACAACAATCTGTCCAAACAGAACAGTCTGTAGCAATCTATTAAACCAGTGTACTTCTGTAAATAAACAAATTATGAAAATTTAGTTCATGCTAAATAATTTATATTACAACACTGTGTCAAATTTTTAGAAACTTTCTAAGTTCCATTAAAATATGAAAATTCAATCACTACAACAAATGTTTCTGTTTTACCACAGAACATATCAAAGCACGCAAACCAAACATCCTAAGGAAATTCTTGGATTTTAAAAAAAAAACAAGATTATAAATAACATATATCAAAGTAGAGAAAAATAAAATGACACTCCAAGCAAAAAACATATTATGTGACGAATAAAAATATAGCTCCAAGTAAGATGTACCGATAATGTTGGAGACGAAAGAGGGGATGCCTTTTGAGGCATCCCCAAGCTTAGACGCTTGAGTCTTCCTTGGGCATTACCTTGGGGGTGCCTTGGTAATCCCAAGCTTAGGTCCTTTCTTCTCCTTATTCACCTCATATCAGTATCTCACCCAAAACTTGAAAACTTCAATCACACAAAACTTAACGGAATTTTGTGAGATGGGTTTGTGTAGTAAATATAGATCATTCACTTAGGTACTGCCAAGACAAGATTCATAATAGTTCTCAAATAATAACTACTATATTCCATTATTCCCACAATTTATATTACCACATATAATCTATGGAAACACTTGAAACAAGCAAACTATGCATGCAAAACAGAATTTGTCAAAAACAGAACAGTCTGTAAATATCTGAATGATCACCATACTTAGCAGACTCTAATAATTCTTAAAGAATATTAAATATCATATAATTTTCATAGAAATGTTTAGTAAAAATTTGAGAATTTTTTGACTCTCCAGTAAAATTAGATAATTCATATACTGGACGCAAAACTTTTTGTTTTTGCACAGAATCAAACAAGCAAGTATCCACACTATCCCAAAGGCTTTACTTGGCACTTTATTGAAATAAAAGACACTAAACATGATTACTACAGTAGCTTAATCATGTGAAGACATAAAAACAGAAGGTAAAAGCGTTGGGTTGTCTCCCAACAAGCGCTTTTCTTTAATGCCTTTTAGCTAGGCATGGTTATTTCAATGATGCTCGCATAAAAGTAAACAATTGAAACAAAATGGGAGCATCATGAAGCATATGACAAGGACATTTAAGTCTAACCCACTTCCTATGCATAGGGATTTTGTGATAAAACAATTTATGGGAGCAAGAATCAACTAGCATAGGAAGGCAAAACAAGAATATCTTCAAAACTTTGAACACATAGGGAGGAAACTTGATATTATTGCAGTTCCTACAAGCATATGTTCCTCCCTCACAATAATTTCCAGAAGCATCATGAAGTAATTCAACAATATAACTATCACACACAACATTCTTTTCATGATCTACAAGCATAAAAATTTTATTACTCTCTACATAAGCATTTTTCTTCTCATCCATTGTAGTGGGAGCAAACTCAGCAAAATAACAATCATGAGACACTTGATTGACATAACCACATTCAATATTAAAATCATGATGAAAAGTTTCATGGTTACTATCACTCTATATATCATACATTTCATCATCATAATCATCATAGATAGGAGGCATGTCATCATCATAATAAATTTGCTCATAAAACTTGGGGGACTAAATATATCTTCTTCATCAAACATAGAATCCCCAAGCTTGTGGCTTTGCATATCATTAGCATCATGAATATTCAAAGAATTCATACTAGCAACATTGCAATCATGCTCAATCGTTCAATGAATTCTCATTAAGTATTTTCATAGTTTCATCCTCTACCAATTGAGCACAATTTTCTGAATCCTTATTTTCACGAAAGACATTATAAAGAAGAAACAAATGATGCAACCTAAACACCATTTTTTGTAGTTTTATTTTATAAAACTAAACTAGTGAAAAACAAGAAACTAAAAGATTTGATTGCAAGATCTAAAGATATACCTTCAAGCACTCACCTTCCCGGCAACGGCGCTAGAAACAAGCTTGATGTCTACTATGCAACTTTATTGTTGTAGAATTTGTTGGGCCTCCAAGTGCAGAGTTTTGTAGGATAGTAGAAATTTTCCCTCAAGTGGATGACCTAAGGTTTATCAATCCATGGGAGGTGTAGGATGAAGATGGTCTCTCTCAAACAACCCTGCAATCAAACACAAGAAATCTCTTGTGTCCCCAACACACCCAATATAATGGAAAATTGTATAGGTGCACTAGTTTGGTGAAGATATGGTGATACAAGTGCAATATGGATGGTAGATATAAGTTTTTGTAATCTGAAAATATAAAAACAGTATAGTAGCAAGTAACAAAAGTGAGCAAAAACATTATTGCAATGCTTGAAAACAAGGCCTAGGGTCCGTACTTTCGCTAGTGCGATCTCTGAACAATACAGACATAGTTGAATCATATGTAAATCCCTCACGTGCGACAAAGAGTTCACTCCAAAGTCACAAATAGCGGAGAACAAATGAAGAAATTATTGTAGGGTATGAAACCACCTCAAAGTTATCTTTTCCGATCAATCGTATGACCTATTCCTATAAGTGTCACGAACATCTCTAGAGTTCGTACTAAAATAACACCTTGAGATACACATCAACCAAAACCCTAATATCACCTAGATACTCCAATGCCACCACGAGTACCCATGGTCTTGATTATACGATATGCATCACACAATTTCAGATTCATCAGGTTCAATCCAACACAAAGAACTTCAAAGAGTGCCCCAAAGTTTCTACTAGAGAGTCAAGATGAAAACATGTGCCAACCCCTTTGCATAGATTCCCAAGGTCACAGAACCCGCAAGTTGATCACCAAAACATACATCAAGTGGATCAATAGAACATCCCATTGTCACCACGGATATCCCATCACAAGACATACATCAAGTGTTCTCAAATCCTTTAAAGATTCAATCTGATAAGAAAACTTCAAAGGGGAAACTCAATTCATCACAAGAAGATAGAGAGGGAAAACTCCATATGATTCATCTATATTAATAAAGCTCGCGATACATCAAGATCGTGTCATCTCAAGAACATAAGAGAGAGAGAGATCAAACACATAGCTACAGGTACATACCCTTAGCCCCGAGGGTGAACTACTCCCTCCTCGTCATGGAGACCGCCGGGATGATGAATATGGCCTCCGATGATGGTTTCCCCCTTCGACAGGGTGCCGGGACGGGCTCCCGATTGTTTTTCCGTGGCTATAAAGGCTTGCGGTGGTGGAACTCCCGATCTAGGGTTCTTTTCTAAGGGTTGGGTATTTATAAGAATTTTTGGCGTCGGACTCATGTCAAGGGGGTGCCCGAGGGGCCCACAAGCCCGGAGCACCCTCCCTGGGGGGTAGGGCGCGCCTAGAGGGCTTGTGGCCTCCTCCTCCACTTCATGGCCCAGCTCTTGTGCTTCGGGGATCTCTTTTGGTCCATAAAAATCACCGTAATTTTTCAGTCCATTCCGAGAACTTTTATTTCTGCATAAAAAACGACACCACGGTAGTTCTGCTAAAAACAATGTCAGTCCGGGTTAGTTCTAATCAAATCATACAAAAACCATATAAAATTGTTGTAAACATGGCATGAATACTTCATAAATTATAGATACGTTGGAGATGTATCATATAGTTTTTCATATTGGGTTGTAAGTAAATAAAAGTGTGATGATCATCATTATTAGGGTACTATCTCAGTGAGGAAAGAATGATGGAGACAATGATTAGCTTACAAGTTGGGATGAGACTCCAGATGAAAAATAAAAGAAAAATAAAAAAGGGGAAAAGAAAGAAAAAAAGAAACGGTAATGATAAATCCTGAACGTCCGCATTTTAGCATCTTGTCCCGAACTGGCAACTTTAGTTGCCAGGAGGTGGCAAGTTTAGTTGACAGGAGGTGGCAACTTTAGTGACAAACATGCATTTTTTTGAACTGGGACAAAGTTGCCATGTCTTAACAACTAAAGTTGCCACCTCGCGTGAACTAAAGTTGCCATAAAAACATTCAGGACGAAATGCTAAAAATGGGAAGTTCGGGACTTATTGAATCCCAAAAGAAAAGAAGAAATAAAGAAAGAAAGCAAGTGAAAAAAAGAAAAGGAAGAGAAAAAATAAATGAGAGGAAAGAGAGAAGGAACAGTGCTAGTACCTCCTTTTCCACACTTGTTCCTCAAAGTGGCATCATGTTCTTCATATAGAGAAGTCTCTCGTTTTGTCACTTTCATATGCTAGTGGGAATTTTTAATTATAGAACTTGGCTTGTATATTCCGATGATGGGATCCTCAAATGCCCGAGGTCTTCATGAGCAAGCAAGTTGGATGCACACTCACTTAGCTTCGGTTGATCTTTCATACACTTATATCTCTAGTTCATCTGTTGCATGGCAATTCCTACTCCTCGCATTCATATCTATTGATGGGCATCTCCATAGCCCGTTGATACGCCTAGTTGATGCGAGACTTTCTTCTTCACTTTTACCCCTTTGAAACCTACCAACACATTCTATTCCACCTTTATTCTATATACATGGTTCATGCTCATATATTACGTGAGTACTAAAAAGCTGAAGCGCGTTAAAGAGTACGATTCAATTGCCTGACTTAACACCGTGGTGCTTGACATTTGTATGTATGAAGATTGAGCCATGCCATGCAAATATGATAAAATGAATAGGGGATGAACATTCTTTAAGGATCGTATATTTCAAAACTTGATGATTATGTTACTTATGTTTATGAATATTACTATTTTGATGTTTATTAATTCATCGTTTCTCAATGATCATACCTGCAATATAATACATGTTGGGTAGCATGCCACATCAAAAATTCTGTTTTTATCACTTACCTACTTGAGGACGAGTAGGAATTAAGCTTGGGGATGCTGATACGTCTCCAATGTACCTATATTTTTTGATTGTTCCATGCTATAATATTATCATTCTAGGATACTTTTGGGCATTTATTTGCCATTCATATTATTTTTGATCACTAACCTATTAACCTAGTGCCTAGTGCTAGTTGTAGTTTTCTGCGTGTTTTTGGATTTTTAGGTTTACTGTACCAAACGAAGTCCAATTGCCACGAAACTTTTTGACAATTTTTCTAGACCAAAAGAAGACCTCGAAGCTTCGGGGGGATACCGGAGGCTGCACGTACGAGAGAGGAAGCACACATCAGGGCGCATCATAAAGAAGGAGTAGGGAGCCGGTAGTGGGAATCGAACCCACAACGCCAACGTTATGAGCCTTATGAGCTACCAAACTGCTCTATACTCTTAAACTAAACAGGGATAATTAGTGGATAAAAGAGGGTTGGACGCCTAGGGGGGTGGTCGCACCTTGTTGTGTGTTGTCCCCTCCTGGCGTCTCTCGACGTTCCTCTCTAGCCTATAAATTCCAATATATTCCAAAAACCCTAGGCACCCTGTTGTGAGGTGTGGCTTCCAACTAGGATGAAAACAAGTAGGAGTCTAGTTGCGAGTTGACGGTGTGCTTGCAACTGGGACGACAAAACAATTGTGAGTCGAGGGTGGGCATGCAAATGGGGCGCCAACTGTTGTGAGTAGAGGGTGGACTTGCAAAGCTGTAATAACAAAAAAAATAGGTTCAGTTGGGAGTCAAAGGTAGCTAATTGGGTTGAGAACAACTACGAGACAAAAAAATGTGTCGTGCATAGTTGCATGTCGCGTATGGACATGCAATTGAGACAAAATGCACTCGGACTCCAGTTGCGTGTCGATGATGGACTAGTAACCATGACAAAAAATGGGCCAAGGCCTAGTTGCATATCGGGGGGTTGGCTTGCAACAGGGACAAAAAAACATCAGGCCCCCAATTGTGTGTTGACGATGGACTTGCAATTAGCACAAATAATGGGTCAAACCAAATTGCATATGTATGATGAAGCGCAACTAGGACAAGATAAGAGGCATGTAGAGTATCATATAGGGGTGGACTTGGAATGACAAAAAATGGATGCCCCCTCCCACTTTCCATGTTGCGCGTGGAGGGTGGAGTTGGAGTGGGGGCAAAAATTCCTTATCAATGAATCATAAAGAGCACAAAAAAGGAAGCGAGCCATGTTGCATGTTAAGAGTAAACGTGCAACGAGGAAGAAAAATATATTGTGCCTAGTTGCATGTCGGGTATTGACTTGCAACTAAGATGGAAGACTAGGCACACAGTTATGTATCGATGGTGAAGTTGAAACTCGGACAAAAAAGGCCAAGTCCTAGTTGCATGTCGGCGTAGACTTGCAACTGAGACAAAAGGGTTCGGCCCATCAGTTGCATGTCGGGACGGACTTGAACCTAGAACAAAAAAATGGGTCGGGCCAAGTTGTGTATGAAGGCTGGAGCTGCAACTAGGACATGAAAATAGAGCGGCACACTTGCACTTTGGGGGTGGACTTGCAGTTGGGACAAAAAAATAGGTCGCCACATCCATTTCTGAGTTGCATGTCAAGGATGAACTTACAACTGGAAAAAAAATCAGCCTCCGTCACGTATCGAGGATGAACTTACAACTGAAAATTTAGATAACATTATATGGATCGTGACATGTAGTGTCGAATGGCGAACAAACAAATGACCTGCCATATTATCAAACAAGAAAATCCAAAGCAAATGGTATTTCCTATGGATGCTGGCTTGAAATGTTGTGGCTATATAATGAAAAGAGAAAACACACAAACTGGAAAATCTTTATTGTGGAACAATATAAAATGAGGATAAAGAATACAAAGGTACAAAAGACTGCGGCTCTGTTATCTCCCTCACATGTGCAGAAGCAGCCCATCAGTAAATTGTGACTCGGGTAAAAGACGAAAAATAGGCCCAAACCAAAGCAAGATAACGGTCCTGAAAAGAACACTACAAACTACCGAACGGACGGACGCGAGAAACAAGCGACGATCGACGCGACAAACAAGCGATGCGGGAACGAGTCAGAAAATAAACTGATATGTGACATGAATCAAGGGATTACACGAAAAACAAGCAACAACAAATCATATGGTGAGGGACTTATACGTGAGATAAGTATATTGCATCTAGATGTGAAATAGCAATTCTGTTTCGAAATTATGTACTTTACATCTTCAAAAGACGGGGATATAATGAATTTTGCATCTACATTATCTATTAAAGAGGTGTTTTTAAGTAGATTAGCAAGCTTGCACGTGCAATGCACGTCTCGATTAATGTATAGTTCTTCAAACATATTAAAATCACTAAAATTCAAATTGTTGGTGAAACTACATAACTACTCATTCAAGTACAAGAAAACATTGTAATCGCCAATTATATACCTACACATTTTTTTCTTGCACCAAATGGTAAACAAGTAGTATCACACTTCTAACTATGTGTTGATAAATTAGTGTCTTTAAAATCATCTCCAAGCATGTTTTTGAAATGTCAGTGGTAAGCACATTGAATGAATATAGTGCAGGAACAACACAAAAAGTCACTTTGGTGGACGGGTACATTGGTGCTCTATATTTTAAACAGTGTCAAAATGGTATTTTTGAAGTTCTAAAAAATCTAAAAATAATTCCACATGTTTATATGGATGTATGTTACAAAAGTGCAAATTCTGAAGGTGAGACAAGTAACCATTTGAGAATACACAGATGAAAAAAAACATGATTTTAGAAAGATGAACATTGCACATATTATTCACTATTTAGAAATCGTCATTTTGTTATTTTCGTATAGCTCACATGTTTACTTATTTCATCACAAAATTTTACACACGTGTAATATCGATCCATATGAGCATGTAGAATTCTTTTCGGGTTTTTTTATACTTTAAATGTGATTTTAAAACTATTTAAAATAGAGTCCTCCAATGCACCCATGTTCCAAAAATCCACTCTCAAGTACAACACCCTCGGTCCCTTCATGCATTTACCGTTGTGGCAACTGAGGTAACTTCCAGGAACTCCTGTGTCAAAATTATATAACATCTTTAGCTAAGTTCCAGGAAGGTTGCAACCAGATGTAAGGTTGTGGCATCATCTACTGTGGACAACAAGTAAGCATCTGCAACAACTACCTCAATCCCTTCATGCATTTATCTATTTGGAAGGACAAGGCTCGCAGTAGTATAATGACAAAGCATGGATTGGATCATGGGTTTTGCAAACTGAAATTTTGGCAAATGTACAATTAGTATACATATAAGCAAGAAATTGATGAAACTAACATTTCTAAAATAGTAGAATAATGGTAGACAAAAAGGAACCCGTTTAACACCTCATTCCAGCTTGTTGATAAATAAAAGATGATAAGTCGAGAATATCATGTGTGTTATTCTGAAACATTATATTGTGTAGAGTATTGGGATGTTCTCTAACTCCATGCATGGAAAACAGAAATAGAGCTTCTACACATATATTATCCTGATATAAATTCTATTGAACAGTAACAAGCGAACAATAACAGAAATCATCTTATCAAAAGATGGTGCAGTGGGACTAATAACTAAACATAGTGGTGAGGTCTTTGCGGTGCATTCCTGTTCCTAGCGAGTCGAGCACCTAGATACATTGCAGCCTGGTATTTATAACTACTAGGTACCAATGAAAGTCTTCAATATTTACAGGAAGGAATGTCTGAAAAAGGGGTTTTGTTAGTTTAGGTCCCATATATACAAACATTCATCCTCTATTGAATTCATGGAACTAAAACTCACCATATCATGTTCCAAATAAGTGACAGCTC
Source organism: Hordeum marinum (assembly GCA_022496015.1). Taxonomy (NCBI): domain Eukaryota; kingdom Viridiplantae; phylum Streptophyta; class Magnoliopsida; order Poales; family Poaceae; genus Hordeum; species Hordeum marinum. The sequence continues at coordinate 136,538,625 of CM039677.1, read as the reverse complement.
TCTGTAATATCTATCTTGGCGTGTCATCTTGTATAGGGCTAAATTCCTTTATCATCTTAGAGATGCATGCATTCTCTAAGAATACACTACCACCCGACCTCATCTGTAGATGCTCTTTGGCACTTACGCAATGTATGTATGCGTATATGATCCACAATATCGATCAAGTGCACACCTTGGTTATAGGAGATATTAGAAACTCATGTTAAAATAGCATCATCTTGTCATAAAGCTACATATACTTACTTCGTCGCCAACAAATTCTCTTGGGGTTAAAAGACGTTCTAACTGTGTGTTTTTTTTTGAGATATGAGTCATGTATGCTCACTAAATTTGTTTTATCACTTGGTCCAGACATGATTTTTTCAATCACGGACCAACCATCGTCGGTGCAGGCGTAATCTATCATGATGTAAATAACAATATTTATTAATAACGAAGAAAATAAATGTAGCAAAAGCAGGGCATAGAAATATTTTTGTCGTGCCTTCTAGAGCCACCCAGTAGTCTTGTCCTTTCTTAGGTTTGTTATGCAGTCGGGTAGGCTTCCATGTCTGCGCGGGCATTGCTAACTTGTCCCCTATAATTTTACCCCTTCTCTTTCGGACATTTGTTCTAATTCTTCGTTCTCAGCAGCCTCCATTTGTTCACTTGTTTAGCTGTCTGTTTATTTCCAAGAGCAACATTACAAAGAATGAGTGGTATGCAATAATTAGAATTAGAACTATTATGGTCGACTATGTGTGTGTGTTGTTATTTAGGCCATTGATCTCGGCTGCGGCATTTCTTTTCTGTTTGTAGGCTTCGGGTCATTTCTTATTTATCTCATTCCTATTTTGTGCAGACCTCTCTCTTTTCCTCTGCCTTTTTATTTCTTTAGTGTCTGCAAGTCATGACACAAGTTCAGCACCTGAGCAACAAAAATGAATTCGAGTGAGTGGGTTATGATCATTACCTAAGGAATGGGTGTTGCTTATATCCTGAAACGGGGTAAGCGCCCCGTTGGGAGTGGTAGGGGCCATAAGAAGTCCTTTAACATTGCGAATGACAAAAGGCTATAATACATTTATATTCGAAGGCACTTGACTGAGGGTAAGAGGACTAACAAATTTTATGAGTTCTGACTAATATTCTTATGACAGTTTACTATGTGTAGAAAACAGCAACTTGTTTATCATGTGTTGTTTCGTGATTAGACTGAACGTGCACAAGACGAAGGCTTTGTTTTCTTCTCATAGTTGCACTTTTTTTCATCTGCAATTTATCGATAGTCTACCAATTTTGGGATGTAACAATTGTTAAGCTGTCTTTCATGTTTTCGATAAATCCCAGAATGGCAGCGTTGATGGTTTTATAATAACTCGTAGAATGGCACCCGGAGCAAATGAACACGTACCTACGTTGCAGAGGAGTTCGTCGACGTTGACGCCATCATATGCCTCGCAGGACAGCCTAGACGCGGCGACGTCTTAAAGCCTCACGAAGCCCCATGAAGCCTGACGGCGTATAAACGCCTGACAAAGTCCAGAAGAGCCTAAACCCACGTTGGCGAAGAACTCATCGTCATGGACGCCGTCGGATGCCTCGCCGACTGCGTAGGGCACATGTCAATCTAGATGTCTGGAGGGCAACTCTGAACGGCGACACGGATAGATTGGCTATTTTTTCGGTGCAGTTGAAACAACTCATCCGATGATCACATATTTTTTCCCTATACACCTTAATTTTTTTCTCTATACTCTCTCCGTAAACTAATATAAGAGTTTTTAGATTACTATTTTAATGATCTAAACACTTTTATATTAGTTTACAAAGGGAGTACTACTTTCGTGGAGGTGCGAGGGTAGATTTTCGTCTGGCCTTTGAAATTGGTAAACGCACTCCTAATGAGGGCTGTGTGCTATTCTGATGGTTAGATACAAAGCAGAGAATCTGATCATGTGTCCCTTATTTGTCCAGGTTGTTGTATGTACATTATGTGGGATGCGTTTAGGAAAGAAATTCTTCAACTTTTTAATGGTAGTAGAGATAGAGATGCAAAAAGTTAGGACACTTTTGCATCGTCGTCTTCTATTCAAGACGCTCCTACCGGGTGGCTAGCTTCGCTACACACCTCGAGAGACCCAGGTTCGAATCTTGGGATCTCTTCTGGCTAATGAGCCGGATATAGCTCTCGCGATAGGAGTACATGCGATTTCCCACCCTGTATATCGGAACGATAGTTTGGACCATGTATGGGCCAGCCTACAAGATTCCTTTTTGAGGGAAGCCAGCGCTACAAGTTCTTGGTGGTGGAGTCGGAAACCGGCCGAAGCTTGTGCCTCCTTGCCACAAATATCGTGTACGGTCTGAACGAGGCAAGAAGCATAGACAGCGAAACAAGGCCAGCCGAAACCTAGATTTCGCCGCTGCCGCCGCTGCCAATAAGCCTGTATAACGCGATGGCGCTGCGATCTCTTATTAGAAAGATGCCGGCCGTTGGTCTCAGATCGACGCCGATGCCCCGGCGTATGGGGCCCGTCCACGCGCTCTCGACGGCTGGTTCTCGGATTACGTCCCATGGTGCTCCCGTAAGTAAACTACCTCACTGGTTTTTCTTATTTTGATTTGTTTTGTTGCAAACCAACTTAGATCTGATCCCCGTTGATTTTTCCGTTTCACCCAATTTAAAGCAACAAATCGAGGAAATATGTTCGATAAGAACTATTCGTTGTTATTTAAGTCGCTAGGTGCTTAGCTGTTTTATTAGGTTTGCATATATAGTCCACCTTCTCGGAATTAATTGGATCTTCATCCTGAGCGTAACAGATTACTGGCATGCATGATCTATTCACTTTAGATTCTAGCATTTTTCTTAATGTTGGCACATGCGCCTTCTTTTCTAATTTAGGGAATAAATGGCCGATTAAACCTTTATTCCGAAGATGAGATAGCTGAACAACGGGAGGCAATAAAATGCCTGCACGCGGAGATCAAGAAGGACCGTGCGGTGTCTGAAAGGTATCTTGCTGAGCACAGGAATGTAATGGAGAAGCTGGAACAACAGAGTGCTGCAGGAGAAGCTGCTTATAATGCAGCTATGAGGTACGTACATCGTTTGAAACAAAGTCTTACCATATCACATACTCTTTTTGTTTTTTTTCTGACATTATATACTCTTTTCATTGCCAAGTTTTATTCTCAACTGTACAAGGTGGCATATTGCAAAGTGGTATAGAGAGTTGATCCAGTATGAACAAGCTCCGCCTTTTATATTTATGAAATAGTTTGTTGATACTTAATCACTTATTCAAATAAATATCCTATTAAGGTTAGTTCATCGCATCATGGGTCTTACAAGAATTGCAGTTTCACCAGACACAGAAAAATGCATGTTCAGGTCTTCCAATCCGTTGTTGAAACATTAAGCTGTTTTGTCATATTGGCAACCAGATATATTCACATGCCTCATGGGGATCTTATTTGAGTATACAGTATGATTGTATACTATCCGGTACCTAGCTTTATTATTACATGGTATTTATATTCTTATTTTAATTTAAAAAGAAAATATATTTAGCTTTATTTTCACATGCTATTTTTATTTTTATTTAAATTTAGAAAGAAAATAAATTTATTTAGGCTTATCTAATATGGGTGCTCTTTTATGTGTAGGGATCTTAATGAAGCCCATGTAAGTTGTATGAAAACACTGAAGAACGTAGCTTTGACATGCGATGTTGTCGCCGTTGTCTGCCCTGTGCTGATTATCCTTATGATGATCACAACATAGTAACTTAATGTATGTTTGTTGGGTGCTATCATCGAACTACCTCCTTTCTTATTTATTAGGCTTGCATGTATACCTAGATTAAGCGTCTGTTCGGCAGCCCTTCGCAGAGCGGAGCGTCCTTTTAGCAGCTCCGCAAATTATAACTGGATGCCTCTCCGTTTTGGCATGGAGTCATGGAGCGTAGGGAGTCCAAACGCGTCCGAATAATATTAAGCCAAGTACTTAGTTCATACCTACTAAATAAAGTTCAACTACATACACATAGTACCTCCTCTACAGTTTATTAGCCCTACAGATATCCCTAGATATACATTCTGTCAAACATAATATAATTTATATATCAAAAATATATATCATTTGGGATATTAAAATTGTATTTGTTCGTCGGGATGTCAATCTAGGGATATCTATAGGCCTAACCGGAGAGAAGGTATTATGTGTATGTTGCTGGACTTTATTTAGTAGGTACTCCCTCCGTCCCAAAATAAGTGACTCAAATATGATTTCACTTTGCACTAACTTTAATGTAAAGTGAAATTATTTTTAAGTCACTTATTTTGAGACGGAGGAAGTATGAACTAAGTACTTGGCTTTCTTCAATTAGATGGGACCCGATTAGCTTGTATATACCTACATACCATCATGTATGAACTCTCAGGGATTCGCTCTTCTAGAATGCAACTGTCAGTGTTGAATGCAGAAAAGTATAATGCTCTACATCATTTTCTTTCATTTTCTTTTTTTTAAATCCGAATAAGAAATGTACAAAAATCCAGTCTTACAGCAAAACCAAGAAAAACGTCCTGCCAATCCAGTCACTAAACCAGAGATCATCGCCCTTTACATGAAACTAGGAATTGCGCGTTGCAACATGGCATACATAATTTAGTGGATAATATATACTCCATCGTTAAATCGATGATTTTATTCTTTTCTTCACCCATTATCTCCTATCTCTTTTGATGGCTTCTACACACCAAAAATTTGCATCTGATCCCGAGCACAGCTGGTCCCGAAATGAAGCCCGCCCTCTTTCCTTCCTAGGGATGTATGAGTATTTTGTAATTTATCCCGTAGGAAGCAACCGTATTGTGCCAGTATTCCAGGAGGAATGGCCCGATGCATTAATTTGTTGTCCAACCATGGATCAACTATTTTTCTGGGCCTGCATGCACCGCTTGTTGATGGCCGCAACAAACGGCCAACTACCCGCCGCAACAAACGGCCAACTACCAGTCGATGGGTAGTTAAGTACACCCAGAAGGAATGTCGATACAAAATCACCGAGACAAGGATGAACTGGGATGCAGGACAAGTCGAGTGACCTTCAGCTCGGCAACACCCACGGACGTGGTTTGATCAACCACGCTCGCATAACTCATATCCTGATGTTCGTCCTAGATCGGCGCTATGGCTTTGCTCCACTATTTTGAAATAGAACAACAACTCCTGCCCCAGAGTCTATCGCTTCAACATCTTAAGGGGGCATCGCGTGGATCCTGATGTTCGTCCTAGATCGACCCTATGGCTTTGCTCCGCTATTCTAAAATAGAACACATTAGTAGAAAAAAGTCTATTTGTCCCGGTTCGTAAGGCTCATTTGTTTCGGTTCCGAAACCGGGACTAAAGTGTTGGGACTAAAGCTCAAAACCTTTAGTCCCGGTTCTCTTACAAACCGGGACAGAAGGGGCTCCACATGGTCTCTGCGGAGAGCTCAGGCACGAGGACCTTTAGTCCCGGTTGGTAACACCAACCGGGACCAACAGGCATTCACGCGTCAGCATCTGATAGTTGTTTGTGTTTTTTATTTTAAAAGGGAGGGGGGTTTAGGAGGTTTTAGAGAGTTAATTTAGGAGTTTTATATTGTTATAGCTAGCTAATTGATAGAGAGAAGTGTCCTCTCTTTCTCCGTGCTTGGTCGACGCTAGCTATTATAGAGAGAACTCGACACGCTAGCTAGTAAGCAAATGAAGGAACCATTAAGTACAGAAGATCATCATGAACATATAGACATAGAAGTGATCGACCTCTCTTTCTCCGAGAGATTGGTCGTATAACAAGTTTTCATATATATATCCGACGCTACTAGCTACATATATAAAATATAAGATCTCTTACAATCCCTAACATCTAATGTCCAATTGCAGATGGTATTCTCCGGCTTTATTGATGACGTGGTCAAGAAAGAATTCCGCCAATTCTTCTTGAATTGCTCGTATGCGATCATGTGGTAGGAGTTCATCCCGCATCTTTCACATCTAATTTGAAGAAGGGGGTCAATACATATATATGATAATAAAATAAAAGTGTGAATATTATTGCTTACGCACTTGAAATTGTTTTTCAGAGTAGCCCCGCTTAGGGGTCGTCGCGTTGTAGATGAACTTGCAAACGTAGTATCCACATAAATTAGTCCCGTCTTCCTGCCACAAGCACTTTACGAGAAATAGAGTTCAATCAAACTGATAATCAAGCATGATAAATGGTATTGATGAAACTAGAATCAATGGGAGATGCGCGTAACTAGCTAGTAGTACTTACTTTCGGGTGTGTAAATTGCAGCTCCCTCGACAGTGCCGGAACAATTGTTGTGAACTCTTTCCAAACCCTGTCAGACAAAAAATATAATTACTTGATATCAGAAAATGAACAAATTAAAGTTGCCGATATGATACGATAATGATCGATTGAACTTACTTCTGGAGAATTTTAGTCATGTCCGCATAATTCTTGGGATCTTTTCGTTTCGAGTCTAAGACGATTACTAGTCCCCGCTCAACCTAAATCTCTAGCAGAATAAAGTGGAAACTGCGCACGCATGCATAACTCATCAATTACATTACTATAAACCTCGAGTAATAAGGGAAACCGAATATGCACAAGACAGTAACACTCACTTGAAGTTGTAAGGAAAGAGTATTGTCCCTTTGTTTTGATTTTTAAGCAACGATTCTAGCAAGTTCTTCTCGATTTGTGTGGGATAATGTTTTAAATTATGCTCATGTATGACATCTGGGTTAATGAACCCAATGTCATACATTTGTGCTTTTCTGCATTCGACGATCTTCAATCTGTATAATATAGTAGTGAGGATATTATATATACATGCAATGAAAGAGCTGAGCTATATACATAGAGAGACTTAATTACAGAAGTAGTACTTACAGAAAGTAGCAAGTCACGATTGTTTTGTCGATGGCCTTCTGATTGTATAACTTCCATATCTCCTCAAATTCAATATTCAACATTTCAGTTCCAACGAGGTCATGCTGATCTTTAACTGACAGTACCAAAGAATCCTTCTCAGACTCATGGTAGCTTTGCATGTACCATTCATGGAATCTTCGCATCATCGTTGTTAGAGGAGGAGTATCAGGTTTGACGAGAGGATGCCCGTACCGGTATTTTAATTTGTCCACCTCAACTGCTCAAACAGTACATCATCGCTCAGGTAATCACCAAGTTTGGTACCGGGGACCATCCCTGGATGATTAGCGACGATATCGCTAGAAACCTGAAGCGGGGGCACGATTGGTTTGCCTGTTCGCCGAGTTGGGGAATTTTTTCCCACTTCTTCGTTCTACTAACTTTGCATCATTGGAAGTACTTCCCGACCGCCGTGCATCTTGATATGTCTTTTTAAGAGTGCGGACATAGTTGGAATCCAGCGGAGGCGGTGGTGGTCGCTTCAGGGCATCGATAGCGCGCATCGCTTTCACCGGATCTATCTTCTCCTTTGGAGCTGGAGTTTTCTTTTCAAAATGGTCCCTCACTTCGGCCTGACTTATCTCCTTGTTTTCAAACTCGGTCCTCTCATATGGTAACTTTTCCAGAGGCTTGAGAGATGGACCGTATCTATATCCCCTGCTACCTATGCTTGTACTGCTAGCCGACGGAGCGGTGGCGGCTCCCTTCCGTCATTGTTACTAGGCGCCGGAGGAGCCGCAGTGGCGGCTTCTGTCTTCCGCCGTTGCCGACGAGGCTGAGAAGGAGGCATACTGCTCCGACGTGCCGGAGTAGGCGAAGGAGGAGGCGGAGTGCCCCACGCGCCGGAGGAGCCGGAGAAGGAGGCGGTGTGCCCAGATCACTTGCCGGAGGAGGAGGAGAAGGAGCCGGAGTGCCCTGATTCGCCTGAGGAGAAGGAGGAGGCGGAGGCGTCCAGTTTGGAAGCTTGATGTACTCCTTCTGCCATAGACATGTACTCCTCAGGGCACGAACCAGCTTATTCTCTCCTTCACCTGTACAGTGGTCAAGCTCGAGCTCCTCAAATTCCGGCATTACTTCATCCACCATCACAACAGCATAGTCATGTGGAATCGAACGGCAGTGGAAAGTTCCGTTCTGTTGAGGAGGTGCAACAGAGCCGACAACCGCCTTGAAAGTAAGGTTTCGGCATTTCGTCATAAGCTCGCAATGTTGAGCCTCCGTGATAGTATCCACGGGGTAGCTAGGAGACATGAAGTCGGGCTAAACGGGCTCCATGGAAGCGACGCTGCTTCTCCACTAAGATGGCGGGGTAGTAGCTTCTGGGGTAGCTTCGTGCCGCTAAGATGGTTGACCGGTACCTCGCTAGCTCTCAGCTTCCTCTAGCTTTTGTAGTCTTGCATTGAGATTCTAAATTTCGCTCAGCTCCGCTTTCCTCTTTCTCCCCCGGCTTCTGTAACCGCCTGCGTCGGGAAACCCAACCTTCCACGGAACGGAGCCTGGTGTGCCTCGTGTTCATCCAGGGTGCTCAACATTCCCTAAGGCCTCAGTCAGCTCGTCCTTCTCTTTGTCGGGAATGAACGTCCCTTCCTGCGCTGCGGTGATATAGTTCTGAAGGTTGTTCACGGGTATTGCAAGTTGCTCATCCGTCCAACAACACTTCGCTGTTTCAGGGTCCAAATTTCCCCCAACCACGAAGAACCAAGTCCTTGAACGGTCTGGCCAGTTATATGTCTGTGGTTGGACCCCTTTAGCAAGCAGGTCATTCTCAGCTTTGTCCCACAACGGCCGGGCTTTAAGGTAGCCACCTGACCACGTGTGATGGTGAAACTGCTTCTTTGCGGCATTGTTCTTATTTGTCTCTAACATTTTCTTACTCCTCTCCAATGTCTTGTAGGCCACAAATGCGGGCCAGTAATCTCCTATCTTCTCATATCAGCCGACGAATGCTAGAGTCTTCCCTTTGTCGACAAACTTTGATTTCAACTCATTCTTCCACCTCCTGAATAGATCAGCCATCTTCTTAAGAGCACACGCCTTGACCCGTGGCTCTATAACTGGCTTATTCGGATCCTCCTCTGGCGGTAGGGTGAAATTTTCCTTCAGCGCGGTCCAAAGATCTTGTTTCTATCTATCGGTGGCATAATCACCATCAGGGGCGCCGTCCTTAGGCTTATTCCATTGTTTGATGCTGATCGGGATGTTGTCCCTAACAATAGCTCCGCGGTAAGCAGAAAATGTGTTCTTGGTCCGCTTGGGTTCAATCGGATGGCCATCGTCCGCGAGTGCTGTGATCGTGAACTTTTCATCCTTGCGCAACCTCTTCTTCGGGCCTCGTCTCGTTACCGAAGTTTGGCTCGATCCGGAGGGCTATAATAGAAGAAATAAGAGTTAATTAATATATGTACATACCACAATTAATGCATCAATAAGCTAGAGTCAGCACAGGCTTAATTAATATATATACCTCGCCGGTCTTTGCAACAGCTCCCTCCTCCGATCGGCCACCGGAGCCGTCATCATGGTCTCCTTCTTCCTCCGACATTCGGTCACCGGAGCCATCATGATCATGTCCTTCCTCCTCCATTGTTCGATCACCGGAGCGTTCATAATCCACTCCTTCCAGACCATCGGTGAAGTTGAGATACGACAAGATATCACGTCCGCCGTGGATTATGTCCCCCAACAACTGTTCTTGTTCTTCGTATCTTCGATCCATAGTTTCTGCAAATATTACAACATGACAATTAATATACAAACACGAATGTCCAATGTCCGGACCTCCTCTCTCATGAATGTCTGACAACTCTTCTAGGGTTTGGGGCGGCCTCGACAACGCTCTTTTAACTCATTTAAGTTGGTAAATTTGGTTGGCCTCTACAACGCTTCTAGGGTTTGGGGTGGCCTCGACAACACTTCTAGGGTTTGCGGACTCCTCCCCCCTCATTTTCCTGAGAGAGTTAGGGGATACTCCTCCTCCTCATTTCCCCCGATTTACACTCTTTCTTAATATGAACAAAAAAATCATGAACGTTTAGTGAAGTTGCCCCTCCCCGATTTAGGCAAAGTAAAACCCCTTCGTGAAGGAACTTCTTTTTAGCCAACTTATTTCTGCCAACAAAATACATATATCATATATACAGAAACATGGGATACCTTAATTAGTTCAATTTTTTGCCTTGACAAATCATTGAACCTTTTGATAGAAACCTCCCATAAACTCTTTCATAATTTTCTTTAGCATACATCCATGGAAAAAACAGGAAGCTACGATATTTTTTTATATCATATGATAATTTTCTATATATATACATCCATCCATCCATCCATCCATATACACACATATATATACATGGAACAAAAATGCTATAAAAAATTATATGAAAAAAAAGTGCGTCGTCGGGGACAAGGAGGAGGGAGGAAAGGGGACCGGCCAGACCGAACGGGGAGGAGGGGCGTCGTTGTCGGGGCAAGGATGTGGCATGGGGCGGGGTCGGGGCAAGGCGCGCGGCGGGGAGCGGCACCGGCGTCGGGGCACGGGGCGGCGCGTCGGGGCAGAGGCGGGCGTCGGGGTAGGGCAGCGCGTCGAGGCAGAGGCGGGCGTCGGGGCGGGGCGGTGCGTTGGGGCAGGGCGCGCGTTGGGGAGCGGCGCCAGCGTCGGGGCAGAGGGCGGCGCCGGCGAGCTCGGGCAGCCTGGCGGTGTCGATGTGCTCGGCGTCGTCGGGGGCAAATGCTAGATGAAATCTGAAAAAACGAAATTGTCGCTTATATACACAGAGCATTGGTCCCGGTTGGTTGCATTGGTTCCGGTTGGTTGCACCAACCGGGACCAATGGTCTCTTTTTGGCAACCCAAAGGGTGGGAAGCACAGACCATTGCTCCCGGTTGGTGGCACCAACCTGGACCAAAAGGTGGTGCTGCCCGGGGACAAATGTTTAGTCCCACCTCGCTAGCCGAGAGGGCTCGAGAGTGGTTTATAAGCGCTGCTGCGCCAACCCTCTCGAGCTCCTCTCAACTGTAGGCTTACGGGCCTAATTGCACTATCCTCTGCCTGTGGGCCTACTGGTCCTTCTGCGGGCCTAAATCTTGGCCCAACTAGCGGTTGGGTTTCTAGTCGTATTCAGGCCGTGGCGGCCCAGTAGGCGACATTTAAAAAAAACTCTTTTTTGTTTTGTTTTTTGCTTTATTTATTGTTTTAATTTTTTCCAGTATTTTTCTTCTGTTATTTTAGTTCATTCTTTTTAACAAATAAATACTTTGATAATTTTAGTTGCATAATTTCCATTATTTTGTTTTGTTTCTTGCTTTATTTATTTCCAGTGTGTTTTATCATTATATTCTTTTTGCTATTAATGTTTTGAACAAAAAATACTTTGATAATTTTAGTTGCATAATTTTTATATAAATATTGTTTCAAAAATACTGGAGGTTTATAAAAGCTTTTTAGGTGATTCTTTTTTGAACTCCACTCCTACGATGTTTTGAAAGAAATTAAAAATCACTTCAAACGAACTCTGAAAAGGTTGAAAGTTGGCATGGTATCATCATTTCACCCACATAGCATGTGCTAAAAAGTTGAGTGGGTTACGACAAAACTGGATGCACTTCGTGTACAAAATGGACAATCTATTTCGAAGTATCACGGTTTCGAACGAAAACTCATCTGTTACAAAGGGATTTCATTTTTTTAACTCATTTGAACTCCAGACTTTTTATGTGTTCAAAATGCACCATTCAAAGCCATATCATCAAATCCACTGTTGTCATTCCGTACTGTGGGTCTTCCTGTACCCCGTCTCTTGACAGATTGGCTCATTTGCACTGAAACAAAGGGACCTTGAAATCATATCCATATTCAAGTTCCCATATGTCCACTATGTAACCATAATATGTGTCATTTCCCCTCTTGGTTGTTGCATCAAAGCGGACACCGCTGTTTTGCCATTTACCTCGTACCCTTTGTAAGTCAATACAGTCGAAGATGGTCCCCTAACCAACGAGTACAGCTCATCAGAAACAGTGTTGTCACCCATGAGATGTGTTTGCAACCAACTGCCGAAAGTCCTGATGTGTTCATATGTAATCCAGTCGTCACACTACTCCGGGTGTTTGGAGCGCAGAATTCTTATGTTCATCGACATACGGGGTCACCAAGGTGGAATTCTATAGAACTGTGTAGTGTGCTTGAAACCAAGAATGCATGTCCCTACATATTATTGAGTCCGCTCCTAGCGTGCCTTTTCCAATCAGTCTCCCCTCATACCGCGATTGAGGGAGACCAATCTTCTTAAGGTCAGGAATGAAGTCAACACAAAACCCAATGACATCCTCTGTTTGATGGCCCATGGAGATGCTTGTGTCTGGCCTAGCGCGGTTATGAACATATTTCTTTAAGACTCCCATGAACCTCTCAAAGGGGAACATATTGTGTAGAAATACAGAGCCCAGAACGGCAATCTCGTCGACTAGATGAACTAGGACGTGCGTCATGATATTGAAGAAGGACGGTGGAAACATCAGCTCGAAACTAACAAGACATTGCACCAAATCACTTCTTAACCTTGGCAGGATTTCTGGATCGACCATCTTCTGAGAGATTGCATTGAGGAATGCACATAGCTTCACAATGGCTAATCAAACGTTTTCCGGTAGAAGCCCCCTCAATGCAACCGGCAACAGTTGCGTCATAATCACGTGGCAGTCATGAGACTTTAGGTTTTGGAACTTTTTCTCTGCCATATTTATTATTCCCTTTATATTCGACGAGAAACCAGAGGGGACCTTCATACTGAGCAGGCATTCAAAGAAGATTTCCTTCTATTCTTTGGTAAGAGCATAGCTGGCAGGACCTTCATACTTCTTTGGATGCATGCCGTCTTTTTCATGCACACGTTGATGTTCCTCCCGTGCCTCCGGTGTATCTTTTGTCTTCCCATACACTCCCAAGAAGCCTAGCAGGTTCACACAAAGGTTCTTCGTCACGTGCATCACGTCGATTGCAGAGCGGACCTCTAGGTCTTTCCAATAGGGTAGGTCCCAAAATATAGATTTCTTCTTCCACATGGGTGCGCGTTTGTCAGCGTCATTTGGAACAGATAGTCCGCCAGGACCCTTTCCAAATATTACTTGTAAATCATTGACCATATCAAGTATGTGATCACCAATACGGAGGGCAGGCTTCTTCCGGTGATCTGCCTCACCTTTGAAATGTTTTCCTTTCTTTCGACATTGATGGTTGGTCGGAAGAAATCGACGATGCCCCAGGTACACATTCTTCCTGCATTTGTCCAAATATATATTGTCGGTGTCATCTAAATAGTGTGTGCATGCATGGTATCCCTTGTTTGTCTGTCCTGAAAGGTTACTGAGAGCAGGCCAATCGTTGATGGTTACAAACAGCAATGCATGTAGGTCAAAATCCTGCTGTTCGTTCTCATCCCACACACGTACACCTCTACCATTCCATAGCTATAAAAGTTCATCAACTAATGGCCTTAGGTACACATCAATGTCATTGCCGGGTTGCTTAGGGCCTTGGATGAGCACTGGCATCATAATGAACTTCCGCTTCATGCACAACCAAGGAGGAAGGTTATACATACATAGAGTCATAGGCCATGTGCTATGCTGGCTGCTCTGCTCCCCAAAAGGATTAACGCCATCTGCACTTAAACCAAACCATACATTCCTCGGGTCACCTGTAAAGTCGCTCCACTTTCTCTCGATCTTTCTCCACTACGACCCGTCAGCGGGTGCTCTCAACTTCCCGTCTTTCTTACGGTCTTTTTTGTGCCATTGCATCAACTCGGCATGCTTTTTTCTGAACAGACGTTTCAACTGTGGTATTATAGGAGCATACCACATCACCTTGGCAGGAACCCTCTTCCCGGTGCGCTGGCCCTCAACATCACCAGGGTCATCTCTTTTGATCTTATACCGCAATGCATCGCATACCGGGCATGCGTTCTGTTCCTCGTACTCATCGCGGTAGAGGATGCAGTCATTAGGGCATGCATGTATCTTCTGCACCTCCAATCCTAGAGGGCATAGAACCTTCTTTGTTGCGTACGTACTGTCGGGCAATTCGTTATCCTTTGGAAGCTTCTTCTTCATTATTTTTAGTAGCGAACTAAATCCCTTGTCAGGTACACCATTGTCTGCCTTCCATTGCAATAATTCCAGTATGGTACCGAGCTTTTTGTTGTCATCTTCGCAATTTGGGTACAACCCTTTTTTGTGATCCTCTAACATGCGATCGAACTTCAACTTCTCCCTTTCACTTTCGCATTCTCTATGTGCATCAACACTGACCCGGCGAAGATCATCATCGGGCACATCGTCTGGTTCCTCTTGATCTTCAGCTTCCCCCATTGCAGCATCACCGTATTCAGGGGGAGGGTAGTTGTCGTCATCCTCTTCTTCTTCGTTGTCTTCCATCATAACCCCTCTTTCTTCGTGCTTGGTCCAAACATTATAGTGTGGCATAAAACCCTTCTAAAGCAGGTGGAAGTGAAGGGTTTTAGATTTGGAGAAAGACTTTGTATTCTCACAGACAGTACATGGACAAGGCATAAAATCATTCTGCTTGTTTGCCTCGGCCGCTTCGAGAAAATTATGCAGGCCCTTAATATACTCGGAGGTGCGTCGGTCACCGTACATCCATTGTCGGTTCATCTGCGTGTGTTATATAATAAAGTGTATTAAAAACCATTACAACATATCATGAATACATAAGTGACCAAATTATTAGAAATCCATCATCACATTAAAGCCAAAGTACAATAATGACCAAAATAAATACGTACAATTCATACATAGCTGTCAATATTGAACAACATATAGGTCTCTAGAGCATCTAATTAAAACATACACCGAAACTATGTAAAAAAATTAAATGCAACAACAAATGCAATCATAACCGCTACTAAGGTATCAATTGATCCAACGGCATAATGATACCAAGCCTCAGTATGAATGGCATATTTTTTAATCTTTCTAAGCTTCAAGCGCATTGCATCCATCTTGGTCTTGTGATCGTCGACGATATCGACAACATGCAACTCCAATCCCATCTTGGCATCTTCAGTTCTTTTCAATTTTTCTTTCAAATGGTCGATTTCTTTTTCAGCTTTAGTTAACTTGTCGAGCAGAATTGCATAGTCGATTGGAATTTCTGGTTCAACTACTTCCTATAGATAAAAACATCTACCTCAAGTTGGTGGCATAATTAATTGTCATAGACATTAGATGTGTGAAATAGTTATATAAGAGATAATATACCATATCTGAATCATAGACTGGACGAGGGCCGACGTGGGCGGATACCATAACCATGTCACTATATAATAACAAACAATAATAAAAGTAAGAAAATCATACGAGTAAGTATATTTTCTTTTAGCAAGAAGATAAGATCAAGAGGCTCACCACGCGCGGGCGATCGACGGTGGTTTCAGGACGGGGAAGGGACAGGACGGACCGCCAAACCTAGACAAATCTTGACGAAAATGGAGTTTGGACAAGGAGCTTCGAGAGGAGAAAGCTTAAGTTTGGCTTGGGCATTTCATAAAACACCTCATGTGCATAGGAGGTGAGCTAGAGCACCACAAAGGTCTTCCCTAGTCGGCAAAAAAACAGAGCAGTGTGTGGAGTGCTCTGCTCGTCGGCGAGGGGGTATATATAGGCATCTCATTGGTCCCAGTTCGTAGCTGGAACCGGGACTAAAGGACCACCTTTGGTACCAGTTCCAGACACAAACTGGGACCAATGGGTGTGGGCCAAGAGTGAGGCACATTCGACTCGGTTCGTGTCTGGAACCAGGACCAAAGGGGTCCAACGTACCGGGACCAATGCCCCATGTGGCCCGCCCGGTCCCCTGGCCTCACGAATCGGGACCGTTGCCCCCATTGGTCCCGGTTCGTGACTGAACCGGGACTAATGGGCTGGCCCGGCCCGAACCAATGCCTTGTTTTCTACTAGTGACAACAACTCCTGCCCTAGAGTCTATCGCTTCAACATCTTAAGTAAGGGGGCCGCGCGTGGCCGACACCCCTGTTTTCTAAATTTGAATAGCGCCCTCATAAGATGATTCAATCTCACTGAATTTTAGTGCACCGGACAATATTATGGGTACAGCGATATGCTCACAGCAAAGTTTAGTTAGTAAAAAATTAAATCGCCCATTCATATTTGTCAACGGTTGATTAAGGAAACCAACTATCACATGAAACATCTCAACATCATTTGAAATACAACTAGCTTACACTCAGGAGGAACAAGCGTAGTGTCAAACAATAAATCACACACTAGCAAATCCTTGAAAACATGCTTTGTCGAAAGTCTTTAAGATACATTAGCGCCAAGCGGCCTGGTGCACGAGGTGCGGCAGCGGCCTACAATGCCACAATTCTTGCAGGTTGCAGGCTTGCGATGCTGCTTTGGCACATCACTATGCAGGTGGTTTTCTTATGACCTGGCGGTTTGCAGATGATGTAGAACCTCGTCTGCTTGGTTAACCCCTCGTATAGCGCCTTTTGTCAGCTCGAGCATGGTCGCCCGACACATGTTTCTTGCTCAGAGTCGACAGTACAGCGAGCGCATCCCAACTTCCAAGAAGGGTCATGCTATTCTTGTTGTCAAACATTTCTCCCTCGACATTGATGATTGCACCCGCCTATCTAGTGTTATAGCGATCTGACTCAGCAGGTTGCCCGTCCTCAAAGCCAAGCCCATCCCTTGATTTAGCCAGTGATGATGCCTCCATGATTATTTACTTCATGCCAACGTAATCCATCACCTGAAAAATTGAGCGAGGATAAGTGCCATTAGTTAAACGAAAATCACGGACAACAAACTAGTGATGATGATCACAAATAGAAAATACCTTCAAAGCATGGTAGCAGAACATCCCTATGTGGGCAAATTGCCCACACTCACATTTTAATCACTCGCCATCATCTGACATGGTCACCTCGTATACCACCTTGATCCACTTCTCACATTTTTTGGCCTCATTGTGACTTGCAATGTATTTCTTCTACCTCCTCCACCTAGTAATCCCACCTCAGATAGCATTCTCACCGAGTTGTTCAAACATTTTTCTCATGTAAAGCTTACTCGCATGTTACTCAATCGCAACGTTTGTCCTCATTACGACACCGCTCTGTAATGCACAAAACAAATGCACCTTTAGCATCTCAGACCACATATATATGGACTACGCCATGAAGCATGTATAGAAAAGTCGCTTACAATCCTTGTCCTCTTCTCTTAGCAGCTCTCATATGTTTCTCGATCAAATTCAGCCTCATGTCTTCTGCACGAAGGGCTTCACCCACTTCTATTGTTTCTCATAAAGCTGTCATGTAATGGTGGGACTTCAAAATTGTACTTCTCAATCAGCATGCCCCATGTAGTCTCAAATTCTTCCACACTTGGCATGTGATTCACTACTTTGTGGAATTCAGACGTGAACTCACTCTTGTTGGTATATAACGGACCAAGGTGTTCCTTTTCTTTCCTAAGAACATGACATTTGCACCATCTGTGCATAGTCTAGGGCAACTCCGTCTTGATTGCAACATCCATGTCTCTCGCTTGAACTACAATTGATCAATAGTACAAATAGTTATCAGCATGTACATTTCATTTATTACTCGTAATATGTGTCGCCCAGACATCGACGTACATACTTGTTAGTATTGCTTGTGGATGTTCACCCTCATCATGTCGATGAATTCAGATAACACCCACTGGAAACTCTCGACTTGCTCATCACGCATCAAGACACCAGCTAGGATAACACTCTAGAAGTGATTGTTCACACCAAGGAACAACCCGAAAGGCATGTCATAGATATTAGTCTGATATGTTGTGTTGAATGTGATGACATCACCAAAGAATTTGTACTGCAGCTTGTTGTTTCCATTTCTCTACATCAAGTTCTTGATTCTGCTCTCCTCATCCCATTGAACAACTCTAGGTCATTGCCTTGTATCTCTTTGAACACAATAAGGGTCTTGTTCATATCAGCGTCAACCTGGTTCCGACTTATTTGGAAACACAAATTCCAAAGTAATCCCTTTGTGAAGGGCACATTTTGAGATGAACCAAAGAAGCCGCCAAGTACGTTGTGCGCCTTGTTGAGGTTCACAATATTCCCCCTAAGCTGCTTCATCAAATCTTTTGTGTATCCATATTTGTGCTTGTGCGACGGCCAATGAACCTTTTCACCGCAAGTAAGGTATAATGAATGGTTGTGGCTTGCCCGGTGCTCACCGATGAACCATCCATTTTCCGCAGCTCTAAGAAGTCTGGTCATTGCATGACACTTGCATCGGCAATACTGGTTGTTCTGCTGCTTGGGCTTCCCTGCAAATGAATATTATTTTTTGTTCAACTTAGAATTGAAATTCAGTGCAAGCCACACAAAAAAACTATGCTTGTGACTTTTTGGATTTGAGTGCTAACTGAGCATCCACATATTATCTCGTGCATACACTTTGTCAACTCGGCGTTCAAACAACTCTTGACATATCTTATACCAAATCCAAGCTCCCAAGAATACAGGTTATAGAAATCATAGGCTTCCTCTAGGGAGTAAAAAATCATCCTAATCTCTGGCTTCACTTTGTCCGATGGATATCAGCATACCTCATAATCGTTTCTTCCAGCAGAGTGACTCTACCAGAGCAAGGGGCACGATCCGGAGGTGCACGGCCAACTCTCAACCTGTAATTTATATTCAGATGTTTTAGATGCCTCGTTCGTTGGGGACAATATTTTCTTTACCAAGGTATATTGGTCGATGTATGACATGATCCATCTAAAAACAAAATATGCTAATTGCCAACACGGCTTAAGTGGGCGTGATGCGAAGCTTGATTTTCTTATCGAAGTCATGGGACATGTCTAAATCAAGATTCCCAAGGCATCGATGGAGGTGGAAGAAGTCATGGCGACTGCGATTGAAGATCTTGAAGAGTTGACGGAAAGATATTTTGGATGTGATGAAGACTACGTGCTAGGTGTTTCGTGACTTGTAACAGCGGTATCGGCAAGTGGGAGCGACAACACCGGAGGACTGCAATTTTGTTGGTACTCCTCGAGTACCGAGTCTCGATTCCTAAGGAGAAAACCCAAGGTTTGACCTTTATTGGTTGTACCTGGTAATGGCCATGTTGTAGACATTGTTTTTGGGTGATTTCAGACTTTCTCCAGTGTGAGAACTCAAGATCTTCGATCGGGCAATGACAACACTTGTACATTGTTTTCTTCTTGGAGGCGTTGCTTCCGGAGAACCTCTTTTGTAATCTAGGTGTTGTCTTCAGTGGTGGTTAGAATATTGTTGTTGCTAGTGATTGATCATCGTGGCAGGATCTTTTTTTCTTATGTCCTTTTTATTTTATTTTTTGGTTGTGTGTATCCTTGATGCCTTTAGACATCTTGTTGATACATAGGCCAGATGTAATCGGTATCTTGGCGATATTAATATATTTCCTTTGTAGAAAAACATATCAATCACCATTCTGCGTTTGTACGACCAATATATGCTGATACTAGCAATCGTAGGTTCAGAAATCTATTATCATACACAAATATGCGAGTATGTGACATTACTTACAAGAATCAAAACCATCCCGTCAGAAAGAAAACTAATTTTACTTTTACCTTATGGTCCGCCCTGAGGCCTCTCGGGTTCACCTTCCCGATCAATTCCATGGATTGGGTTGGCGATTCTTTCCTCCTGCCGCCAGAATTTCGGCGCTCAGCAGCGCCGTCGAGGTGTCCGACGACGTGACACCCCTCATCACCAACAGATCTGGCTGCTCCACGTTCGCAAGTGGGCTCCCGAAAAAGAAGGAATTGCTTGTTGATATGAGTAGTCTATCATTCCTATTAAGTCAGACTCTTACATACACCCCCCTCAAAGGAACCGACGTCCTCGTCGGCCCATCAGGAACGTTCCCTTTTGGCACATGTATGCGTGTCCAGTCCGACACATGTGTCATGCTGTGTGCCACGAGGGGCCACACACGCCATGCGCCACATGCCCGTGCACCTGACCCGCGCATGCTCGTGTAACCGCAAGGGTCGACTCTGATACCAATTGTAACACCCTGTTACGCCTGACAAGATCTAGACTGGCCTCACAGACCAACACTTCTTTCCTGCGCACTTTGTTCTCACTCGTGCATCCGGGACCAACTTTCCGGTCGGTCATCCATCCTAAAATCGTTCCAAGCCAAACACGCTTAACTTAGAGGTTTTTTTAAATGGACTCTCAAAAAAGAAGAAATTCCTTGTTGATATGAATAATATATCAATTTTTATTAAGCCAGACTCTTATAAAAAAAATAAAAGGATACAATGGAGCAATTACTTGTCAACCGGATCCAGCAGAAACTCGAGCCCGTTGTCGGCCAGGCTAGCGCCATCACCCATACCGCTCACCGCCGCCGTTTTTTCACCTTCCGTCGATGACCTGGGAGGATGGAGTGGAGAAAGGTTGAATTGACTCACAACCATGACGGTGCTGCCTTGCAAGCTAAGGGCGTGTAAACATTTCTGATCCACCACACAGCTTTTGCGGACGGATGCGAGCCACGGCTCGACTCGTCGCCGTCACTCCGTTTCCCAAAACGCGATGCGGGGCCGGCCATATACCACTGTTGCACATCGTATTTTGGCCGCCAACCCCTTTTCCTGAGATACGTATCTATCATGACACGCCCACTAGCTCAGATCCCTAGAGGTGAGCCTACGACCAGGATTACGTGTGCAGAAGGTACTGCTCACAGTAACGCCGCTCTCTCTACACACCCCTGTTATATCACTCAGTTTTTTTTCTTTGAAATAGTAGTTATGTTGTATTCATTAAGAAGAAAAGAGTTTCGCAACGATACACATAAGATCCCTACGCATACCATTTCAAAGTGGTTTTCCTCGAGACAACACACGGAGGGTCATTGTCATCACTCCTCTCCTCATCTTTTAAATCTATGTTTGTAGGAAAATTGAACCGAACAATATTAGCATGCAATTGCAAAAGAGATATTGAAGCTAATAATTAAATTTATATTTATGAAAAATGGACTGAGCAATATGAGCATGCAATTCGCAAAGAAGATATTGAAGATAATAAAGCACATTTTTAGTTTTTCATTATTCCGTAATTAGTCTATGAAGACGAACACCTTTAGATGCTCTGTGTTTCACTGAAGTGATAAGAAAGATGTTGGGGAGTAGTACGAGCAACTCCAACGTGACGACTCATTTCGTTCGTCCACGTCCGCTTGGGTCACCGCGGCCGAAAACAGGCGCCCAACGAGCCGATCCATTCTCAAATCGCGTCCGCTTCGCGTCCGCGCCGACCCATTTCAGGCCCAAATTTGGGCAAGATTTGCGTCGCGGCGAACACCGAGCGGACGCGCCGCGCGTCCTCCTCATGTCCTCCTCGGCCCCACTCGTCGACCGGCCAACTGCCACCAGTCATATTAAATGCGACCAGCTACCTACGGGGCCCGCCTGGCAGTCGGTGGAAGGTCATCCTTTTTAATCCGAAGTGTGCGGTGGGACCGGCCTCATCCACTTCCCCTTTCCCTCCACATCTGGCCACTCTTGCTCCCCCGGCGGCGACCATGAAACCCTAGCCAGCCAGGCAGCCAGCGCAACCATCTGCCATGGGCTTCTTCAGCAAGGCAAGGGCAAGCTCACCTCGGGCGCAAGCTCGTCACGGACGCCGGCGCCACCTCACCATGGTACGTCGCCACCGCGGGAGCGCCTGTACATCCCAGTCCGCCAAGCTCGGTGGCACTGGCAGTACAAGCAAGCTCTGCCCTACCCAGATGTCAACCTCCCCCATGGTTGGCATCTGGACCCCGACCTCATCCCCATCCCAGCAGTACCGCGGTCTGCGTGCGCGCACGCGAAGGAGGTCTGCCGGTGGCGCGCGCTCCTCACTCCGGAGCAGCGGCGCCACACCATGTACGCTGCCGACTTCGGAGCAGCGGCGCCACACCATGGAGCGGGAGCGCCTTCACGGCGTCCAGTTCGATCCGGCCATCCCTCCACCGCCCCCTGAAGTGAAGCTAGAGGAGCAGGAGGAGGAGGCCGCCTTCGAGGAGGCAACGGCCTACGCCATTGAGGAGAGCAGGCGCGAGGAGGAGGCGCGCTGGGTAGGCCTCGATGAAGCCCTCGCGCTGTCCGCCAACTCTGGGAGTGGGTGTCCGCGCCTCCCGTCTGGCTTATGTGCACGCCGGAGCAGGAGCAAGTGTATCTCCTGCACCACAGGTCGCTGGCTCTAGCGAGGGAGGGAGCCGAGGCTGTAGAGCATATGGAGCGGGAGCGCAAGTGGGCGGCGGAGGAGGAGGCGGAGCGTCGGGAGCGGGAGGAGGAGGAGCGAGACCGCCAGCCTGCGCCGCCGATGCTATCGGGGCAGGACGCTGCACGGGCGTGGGAGGCTACGTTCCCTTGGGTTGGGCCGGCGCCGGAGCTCATCGACCTCACCCCTGACGACGACGACGACGAGGACGACGATGCGTAGGGCCAGCACTAGATGCAGACCAGGACCGGACGCGTTTTTTATTTATGTTTTAGTTAAGTTTTATGTAGACTTGGGCCGGCTTTGAACGTCCTTTAATGTTTAATTATGTTTTAATATCGTTGTTTGGGTATTTTTTTAATCCGCGCTGACAAGTGGGGCCGATGCGGACACGATTTGTGTCCGAGCCTGCGTTGGGCGGACTAGCCGACCCATTTAAAAAAGCGAACACCGACATCCGCTTGGCCGACCCAAATGGACGAAAAGCGGACAAATCGCTCGTCCGTTTGGGTCGCTGCATTGGAATTGCTCTAAGTACTATAAAATCAACTCACCTAAAATTACCATTACATGCTCATTGCACTAGAGGAGATTACAACGAACCTACAGAAGAAAAAGAAAAGGAAAATGGTAAGGCCCGAACGTCAGAAATTTAGAGGCTCGTCATAAACACCCTATTCGTCGCCCATCTTTATTTTCCCCACTTCTCTCTCACTTACATACCACACTCCATTATGTCGCCCCCACTCCTCATCGCGGGACATGGAGGAGAGTGGCCGAAACTGGTCGTCTAGCCAAGTCGAATGGCGGTGGCGGCCTGCCTGAATTTTGTCACCGCACCATGGCACGGTGGTGGGAGGGGGTGTGGGTGTTCCTCGTGGTGGTTGTCGTCGGTGCCACAAGGGAAGGAGTAGAGAAGAGGTGGTGGCAGAGTCCTTCTGGCTGTCGGGGGAAAAACCTCACACGGTGTCAGGTCGCCCTTCCCTAAGTCGAGTTATGAGATTCCTAACCCAGCGCATACGTCAGCGACGGTGGAAGGTGCCTTGACGGTGGAGGCCGTAGGAGGCGGTCGACCCGGGATGCGAGCTGGAGGAGATTGGGCTCTCCGGGAGTGGCATGCATCGCGCGAGTCGAGAGCTTCCTGGGCGCACTTCATGTTGAGCTTCGGGCTGATCTGACCTAGCACACCACACAATTAGCCTTTCGTTCTAGCTCGATCAGAGCTTTAGTCCTAGTCGCGTTACGAACCGGGACTAATGAGAGCATTAGTCCCGGTTCGAGTGGCTAGGACGTCGGACGGGGCTCGGCTTGTATCGGTCCCGATTCGAATGGGACCTTTAGTCCCAGTTACAGACACCAACGGGGACTAAAGGGGTTGCGGCAGGACCGAAACCCTTTAGTCCCGATTTGTGTCTTTAACCGGAACTAAAGGTCTGTCTTCAGTCCCGGTTATAGACACCAACTAGGACTACACGTTTTCCTATTTATACCCTCGACCCTGCACGCCCTCTCCTTTGTTTTGCCTCATAGAAGGCAGGGGTGTGTGCTACTTTGTGTTCCCTTCCTATGCACAAGAGGTGCTCGATGAAATGCCTGAGAGCATGATGTCATTAATATGAGGTGCCCGAGCCACACTTAAGCCTTCTCCTTTGTTCTTCCTCCAAGATCTCGTCCTCACTGCCGTCGCTCAACCGCACCGATCTCGTCGCCGGCACCGCCGTGGTGAGCCTCTTGTTCTTACCTTTAAAAAAAATCTTACTTGTATGATTTAGATATTGTTACTTATATAATTTTCTTACTTGTATTATTGTTTGTTATTATATAGTGCCATGGTTTTGATATCCTCCCCCATCGTCTCTTGTCCGGTCTATGATTCGAATGTGGTATTATCTTTTATAACTATTTGTTTCATTTAGTTTTAATGACAATTATGCCGACCAACTTGACATAGATATTTTTACGTAGGAGGTATGTGAACCGGAAATTCCAACCAACCCTCTTGTCGAGAGGTTAAATTTAGTTGAAAAAGAAAAGAATTATTTGGAAGAAAAATTGAAAAGAATTGAAGAAGAGAATATGACATTGGAGTTGCATGTTGCCGATGTCGTCGATCTACACAAGATCCAGATGGATGCAATGCCCTTGAAGATTAGAAAGATTAGAAAATATGCCATTGATAAAGAGGCTTGGTATCATTATACCGTTGGATCAGTTGTTACCTTAGTTGCAATTTTGATCGCATTTGTTATTGCATTTAAATGTTTTACATAGTTGTTTGTTAGTTTCAATGTATGTTTTAGATACTCTAGATAGTTGTATGTTCTATTAGAACTATGTATGAAATTTATGTATTTATTTTTGCAGTAATAACATTTGATGGTTTTAATGTGATGAAATTGTATTAATTTGGTAATTTCTCTATTGATGATGTTCTGTAATGGTTTTTGATATACTTAATTATATAATGCAGATGAATCAACAATGGATGTACGGTGACCGATGCACTACCAAGTACATCACGGGCCTGCATAATTTTATGAGTGTGGATGAGACAAATAGTTTGAATGGTTTTATGCATTGTCCATGTGTTGAATGTGAGAATAGGAAGGATTACTCTTCCTCGAAAATCCTTCACACCCACTTGCTTAAGTCCGGTTTTATGCCCAGCTATAATTGTTGGACCAAGCATGGAAAAAGTGGGGTTATGATGGAAGACAATGAAGAATAAGAGAAGGATGACATCTATCCTTTGTTCCCTGAATACGGTGATACTGCAACGGGGGAAGCTGAAGATCAAGAGGCACCGGATGTGCCGCTAATGATCTTCGTCGTGTCATTGTTGATGCACACAGAGAATGCAAAAGTGAAAAGGAGAAGTTGAAGTCGTAGTGCATGTTAGAGGATCACAAAAAATTGTTGTACCCAAATTGCGAAGATGGCAACATAAAGCTCGGTAATGTACAATTTCCTAAAAAGACTTCTGGAGTATGTGTTACTATTGAAGAACTATAGCTTGAGCCATATTGATGTCACTTTTTAGAAGAAGGATCTTTTTATACCGGAGTGGCGATTTGGGAGTTTTTATGGAGCTTTGCGAGTTGAGGACAGACACCATAGCTGGCGATTCCTAAGAATGATGTATAATGTTAATCACCATGTATTTGGGAAACATTGCGTGGGAAACAAAAAATTCCTACGCACACGCAAGATCTATCCATGGTGATGAGCATCTACGAGAGGGAGAGTGGATCTACATACCCTTGTAGATCGCTAAGCAGGAAGCATTAAGAAACTTGGTTGATGTAGTCGAACGTCTTTGCAATCCAAATCGTCGAGTGTCCCGTGATCCAATCACGATCCGTCCTGATCTAGCGCCGAACGGATGGCACCTCCGCGTTCAGCACACGTACAACTTGATGACGCTCTCTGCCTTCTTGATCTAGCAAGAGATAGCAGAGAGGAAGATGAGTTCTCTGGCAGTGCAACAGCATGGCGGCGATGGTGGTGGAACTATTCCGGCAGGGCTTCGCCTAAGCACCGCCGAACTAGACTAGAGGAGAAAGATGATCTAGATGAAGTAGAGGGACCACGTTGCAATTAGGGTTATCTCTCCCCTCTAAATCCTCTAGTATATATAGGAGGGAGGGAGGGGAGGAGGCAGCCTCAAACCCTCAAAGGTTGGCCGAAATTGGAGGTGGAGGAGTCCTACTCCAATCCTACTAGGAATAGGATTCCTCCTCTCTAGTTGGAAACCCTTTCCACCTTTCCACCTTTGAGTTTTTCCGACCCTTAGTCGCATGGGCCTTAGTGGGGGGTTCGGACAGCCCATTAGGGGCTTGTTTGACTCCTCCCACACCCCATGAGGTCCTTTTGGTCGAGACACCCCTCCCGATGGTCCCTCGGCACCCTCCCGGCACACCCGGTACACTACCGATGAGCCCGGAACTTTTCCGATGACAAAACAAGATTTCCTATATATCAATCTTTACCTCCGAAGCATTTCGGAGATTCTCGTGACATTCAAGATCTCATCCAAGACTCCAAAAAACCTTCGGTCACCACCATACATAACTCTATACTACCGAAACATCGCCGAACCTTAAGTGTGCAAACCCTGCGGGATCAAGAACTATGTAGACATGACCGAGACACCTCTACAGTCAATAACCAATAGCGGGACCTAGATTCCCATATTAGTTCCTACATATTTTACGAAGATCTTTATCGGTTGAACCTCTATGTCAAGGATTCAGTTAATCACGTATGTTGTTCCCTTTGTTCATCGGTATGTTACTTGCCCGAGATTCGATCGTCGGTATCTGTATACCTAGTTCAATCCCGTTACCGGAAAGTCTCTTTACTCATTCCGTACTACATGATCCCGTGGCTAACACTTTAGTCACATTGCTTGCAAGGCTTGTTTGTGATGTTGTATTACCGAGTGGGCCCTGAGACACCTCTCCATCACATGGAGTAACAAATCCCAGTCTTGATCCATGCCCACTCAACGGACACCCTCGGAGATACCTGCAGAGCAGCCTTATAGTCACCCAGTTATGTTGCGACGTTGGATACACACAAGGTACTCCTCTGGTGTCAGTGAGTTGCATGATCTCATGGTCTTATGAACATATACTTGACATGCAAAAAACTATAGCAATAAAATGACAAGATCAAATGCTATGTTTATAGTTTGGGTCCTATCCATCACATCATTCTCCCAATGATGTGATCCCGTTATCAAATTACATCTCATGTCAAGGGCTAGGAAACCTTGACCATCTTTGATCAATGACCTAGTCTACTAGAGGCATACTAGGGACACAATGTTGTCTATATATCCACACATGCAATGTGTTTCCAATCAATACAATCATAGCATGGATAAAAACGATTATCATGAACAAGGAAATATAATAATAACCATTTTATTATTGCCTCTAGGGCATATTTCCAACAGTCTCCCACTTGCAGTAGGGTCAATAATCTAGCTCACATCACTATGTGCTTTACATTGTAATTAATCGAACACCCATACAGTTCTGGTGTTGATCATGTTTAGCCCTTGGAAGAGGTTTAGTCAATGGGTCTACAACATTCAGATCCATGTGCACTTTGCAAATATTTATGTCCTCTTCCTTGATGTACTAGCGGATGGAATTGAAGTGTCGCTTTATGTGTCTGGTCCTCTTGTGAAACCTTGGTTCCTTTGCCAGAGCAATGGCACCAGTGTTGTCATAGAACAGATCCATTGGATTCAGTGCACTGGGCACTACTCCAAGATCTGTCGTGAACTCCTTCATCCAGACACCTTCCTTCGTCGCCTCCGAAGCTGCGATGTACTCCGCTCCGCATGTAGAATCGGCTACCACGCTCTTCTTGGAACTGCACCAGCTTTTCGCTCCCCCGTTGAGAATAACTAAATATCCGGTTTGCGACTTAGAGTCATCCGGATCAGTGTCAAAGCTTGCATCAACGTAACCCTTTATAGCGAGCTCTTGATCAACTCCATAAACGGGAAACATTTCCTTAGTCCTATTCAGGTACTTCAGGATATTCTTGACCGCCATCCAATGCTCCATTCTTGGATAACTTTGAAACCTTCCGTCCATACTTATGGCAAGGCTGACGTCGGGTCTTGTGCACATCATTGCATACATGATAGAGCCTATGGTTGAAGCATAGGGGATGCCACTTATCTTTTCTCTAGCTTCTGCAGTTACCGGGCATTGAGTCTTACCCAACTTCACACCTTGTAACACAGGCAAGAACCCCTTCTTGGACTGATCCATTTTGAACTTCTTCAAACTTTATCAAGGTATGTGCTCTATGAAAGTCCTATTAAGCATCTCGATCTATCTCTATAGATCTTAATGCCTAATATGAAAGCAGCTTCTCCTACGTCCTTCATTGAAAAACTCTTGTTCAAATATTCCTTCACGCTTTCCAGCATTTCTATATTGTTTCCAGTCAGCAATATGTCATCCACATATAATATCATAAACACTATAGAGCTCCCACTCACTTTCTTGTAAATACAAGCTTCTCCGTAAACTTGTATAAACCCGAACGCTTTGATCACCTCATCAAAGCACAGATTCCAACTCCGAGATGCTTGCACCAGTCCATAAATGGATCGTAAGAGTTTGCAAACTTTGTTAGTATTCTCTGGATCGACAAAACCTTCTGGTTGTATCATATACAACTCTCCTTAAGGAAACCGTTAAGGAACGTTGTTTTCACATCCATCTGCCAAATTTCATAGTCGAAATACGCAGATATTGCTAACATGATTCTGAAGGACTTAAGCATCGCTACGGGTGAGAAGGTCTCATCGTAGTCAACTCCTTGAACTTGTGAAAAACCCTTTGCCACAAGTTGAGCTTTATAGACGGTGATATTACCGTCCGCGTCCGTCCTCTTAAAGATCCATTTGTTCTGAATGGCCTTTCGCCCTTCAGGTAATACTTCCAAAGTCCATACTTTGTTTTCAACATGGATCCCATCTCGGATTTCATGGCCTCTAACCATTTCTCAGAATCCGGGCCCATCATCGCTTCTCCATAGCTCGTAGGTTCATCTTTGTCTAACAACATGACCTCTAAGACAGGGTTGCCATACCACTCAGGAGCAGTACGTGCCCTTGTCGACCTACAAGGTTCGATAGTAACTTGATCCAAAGCCTCATGATCATCATCATTAAATTCCTCTTCAACCAATGCATGCTCTACAGAAACATCTTTCTATGCTGCGCTACTCTCTGGTTGAAGTAAAGGTTCAATAACCTCATCAAGTTCTATTTTCCTCCCACTCAATTGTTTCGAGAGAAACTCTTTCTCAAGAAATGTTCCGTTCTAAGCGACAAACACTTTGCCTTCGGATCTAAGATAGAAGATATACCCAGCTGTCTCTTTTGCGTTTCCTATGAAGGCGCATTTCTCCGCTTTCGGTTCCAGCTTTTCAGGTTGAAGCTTTTTGACATAAGCATCACATCCCCAAACTTTAAGAAATGACAACTTTGGCTTCTTGCCAAACCACGGTTCATATGGCGTCATCTCAACATATTTCGATGGTGCCCTATTTAAAGTGAATGTAGCTGTCTCTAGTGCATAACCCCAAAATGATAGTGGCAAATCGGCAAGACACATCATAGAACGCACCATATCTAATAAGGTTCGATTACGACGTTCGAACACACCATTACGTTGTGGTGTTCTAGGTGGTGTCAATTGTGAAACAATTCCACACTGTCTTAAGTGACTGCCAAACTCATGACTCAGATATTCACCTCCTCAATCAGATCGTAGGAATTTAATCTTCTTGTTACGATGATTCTCAACTTCACTCTGAAATTGTTTGAACTTTTCAAACGTTTCAGACTTGTGTTTCATTGAGTAAATATACCCATATCTACTAAAGTCATCAGTGAAGGTGAGAAAATAACGATATCCACCACGCGCCTCAATGCTCATCGGACCGCACAAATCAGTATGTATGATTTACAACAAGTCACTTGCCCGTTCCATTGTTCTAGAGAACGGGGTTTTAGTCATCTTGCCCATGAGGCATGGTTCACATGTGTCAAGTGATTCAAAATCAAGTGACTCCAAAAGTCCATCAACATGGAGCTTATTCATACATTTTACACCAATATGACCTAAATAGTCGTGCCACAAGAAAGTGGTACTATCTTTGTCAACTCTACATCTTTTGGCATCAATGTTATGAACATGTGTATCATCACTATCGAGATTAAATATGAATAAACCCCTCACATTGGGTGCATGACCATAAAATATATTACTCATATAAAGAGAACAACCATTATTCTCTAATTGAAATGAGTAACTGTCTCGCAATAAACAAGATCCAGATATAATGTTCATGCTTAACGCAGGCACCAAATACCAAGTATTTAGGTTCATAACTAATACCGATGGTAATCGAAGAGCGAGCATGCCGACAGCGATCACATCAACCTTGGAACCATTTCCCACGCCCATCATCACGTCGTCCTTAGCCAACCTTCGTCTGTTCCGTAGCTCCTGTTTTGAGTTGCAAATGTGAGTAACCGAACCGATATCAAATACCCACGCACTACAACGAGAGTTGGTAAGGTACACATCAATAACATGTATATCATATATACCTTGTTGGTTGTTGGCCGCCTTCTTGTCGGCCAGATACTTGGGGCAGTTTCCACTTTCAGTGACCAGTTCCCTTGCAATGGAAGCACTCAGTTTCTGGCTTGGGTCCAGCCTTGGGTTTCTTCATGAGAGGGGCAATTGCTTTGCCACTCTTATTGGAGTTACCCTTCTTGCCCTTTCCATTATTATTCAAACTAGTGGTTTTATTGAACATCAACACTTGATGTTCTTTCTGGATTTCAGACTCAATGATTTTCAGCATTGCAAACAGCTCGGCGACTGACTTGTTCATCCCGTGCATGTTATAGTTCATCATGAAGCTCTTGTAGCTAGGTGGAAATGATTTAAGACCTCTGTCAGTGATCGCCTCCCGCAGAAGGGGCATCCCTAACTCAGCCAGATGGTTTGAATACCCAGACATTCTGAGTATATGTTCACTGACAGACCCGTTCTCCTCCATCTTGCAAGCATAGAACTTATCAGAGGTTTCATACCTCTCGATCCGGGCATTCTTCTCAAAGATAAAATTCAACTCGTGGAACATCTCATATGCCCCATGACGTTCAAAACGTCTTTGAAGTCCCGGTTCTAAGCCATACAACATTGCACATTGAACTGTTGATTAATCTCCAGAACGTGCCTCCCAAGCGTTCTTAACATCTTCGGATGACACGGGAGCGGGTGGGTCACCAAGTGGTGCATCAAGGACACAAGCCTTCTGGGAAGCCGTGAGGATAATCCTCAGATTACGGGCCCAGTCCACAAAGTTACTTCCATCATCTTTCAACTTGGCTTTCTCTAGGAACACATTAAAATTCAGGGGAACTACTGTGCGAGCCATTGATCTACAACATAAATATGCAAAGGTTACTAAGACTATTGTTCAAGATAATGAGTTTAGTTAATCAAATTACGAAAGCTCACACTCAAATTGACATCCCTCTGTTCATCTGAGTGATACATGATCCAAATTCACCAACTCAAGTCCGATCTCACGTGAGTTGAGGTGGTTTAAATGGTCAACATCATCATGTTTATCATATCTACTATATGACTCATGTTCGACCTTTCGATATCTTGTGTTCCGAGGCCATGTATGTAGATGCTAGGCTTGTCAAATTTAACCCGAGTGTTCTGCATGTGCATGGCTTGCACCCACTGTATGTGAACATAGAGTCTATCACACCCGATCATCACATGGTGTCTCGACACGACAAACTTTCGCAACGGTGCACACTCAGGGAGAACACAATTTATCTTGAAATTTAAGTGAGGGATCACCTTATAATGCTACCGACGTCCTAAGCAAAGTAAGATGCAAAAAAGGATTGACATCACATGCAAATCATAAGTGACATGATATGGCCAGGAACTTGTGCTTTTGATCTCCATCTTCAAAGCACCGGCATGATCTCCATTGCCACTGGCATGACACCATGATCTCCTTCATCTTTATCTCCATCAACGCGTCGCCATCGGGGTTATCACGCCGACTATTGCTTCCACGACTATTGCTAACTCATAGCGATAAAGTAAAGCAAAAACGGAGAAAGTGATTAAAGACAGCCCTATGGCTCCTGCTGGTTGCCGTACTCATCGACATGCAAGTCATGATATTCAATACAAAACATGATCATCTCATACATCACATATATCTCATCATGTAATTGGCCATATCACATCACAACATATGCTGCAAAAACAAGTTAGACGTCCTCTAATTGTTGTTGCATGTTTTACGTGGCTGCTACGGGTATCTAGCAAGAACAATTCTCACCTACGCAAAAACCACAACAGTGATACACAAATTGCTATTCAACCTTCTCAAGGACCGCCTTTCTCGAATCCGATCAAACTAAAGTAGGAGAGACAGACACCCGCCAGCCATCTTTGTGCAATAAAGTTACACGTCAGTTGATGGAACCGGTCTCTCATAAGCGTACGAGTAAGGTTGGTCCACGCCGCTTCATCCCACAATACCGCCGAATCAAAACATGCCCAAGGGAGGAAGCAATCTGACCATCAACACCCACAAACTCCTTTGTGTTCTACTCGTGATCTCATCTACACATAGACCTAGCTCATGATGCCACTGTTGGGGAACATTGCATGGGAAACAAAAAATTTCCTACGCACATGCAAGATCTATCCATGGTGATGAGCATCTACGAGAGGGAGAGTGTATCTACATACCCTTGTAGATCACTAAGCGTGAAGCGTTAAGAAATGCGGTTGATGTAGTCGAACGTCTTCGCGATCCAGATCGCCGAGCGTCCCGCGATCCAATCACGACCCATACCGATCTAGCACCGAATGGATGACACCTCGTGTTCAGCACACATAAAGCTCGATGACGATCTCCACCTTCTTGATCCAACAAGATGGATCGAAGAGGTAGATGAGTTCTCCAGCAGTGCAACGGCGTGGCGGCGATGGTGGTGGAATTATTCCGGCAGGGCTTCGCCTAAGCACCGCCGAACTAGACTAGAGGAGAAAGATGATCTAGATGAAGTCGGGGGAGCACATGACAAT
Source organism: Hordeum marinum (assembly GCA_022496015.1). NCBI lineage: Eukaryota > Viridiplantae > Streptophyta > Magnoliopsida > Poales > Poaceae > Hordeum > Hordeum marinum. Next base: position 136,505,648 of record CM039677.1, on the reverse strand, counting down.
TAGGGTTAGATCTCCCCTCTAAATCCTCTAGTATATATAGGAGGGAGGGAGGGGAGGAAGCAGCCTCAAACCCTCAAAGGTTGGCCGAAACTGAAGGTGGAGGAGTCCTACTCCAATCCTACTAGGAGTAGGATTCCTCCTCTCCACTTGGAAACCCTTTCCACCTTTCCACCTTTGGGTTTTTCCCACCCCTAGCAGCATGGGAATTAGTGGGGGGTTTGGACAGACCACTAGGAGCTTGTTTGACTCCTCCCACACCCCATGAGGTCCTTTGGGTCGAGACACCCCTCCCGATGGTCCCCCGGCACCCTCCCCGCACTCCCGGTACACTACCGATGAGCCCAAAACTTTTCTGGTGACCAAAACAGGACTTCCTATATATCAATCTTTACCTTCGGAACATGCCGGAGCTCCTCATGACGTCCATGATCTCATCTGGGACTCCGAACAACCTTCGGTCACCACCATACATAACTCTGTACTACCGAAACGTTACTGAACCTTAAGTTTGCAAACTCTGCGGGTTCGAGAACTATGTAGACATGACCGAGACACCTCTACGGTCAATAACCAATAGCGGGACCTAGATGCCCGTATTAGTTCCTACATATTCTACGAAGATCTTTATTAGTTGAACCTCTATGTCAAGGATTCAGTTAATCTTGTATGTTGTTCCCTTTGTTCATCAGTATGTTACTTGCCCAAGATTCGATTGTCGGTATCTGTATACCTAGTTCAATCCCGTTACTGGAAAGTCTCTTTACTCGTTCCATAATACAAGATCCCGTGGCTAACACTTTAGTCACATTGCTTGCAAGGCTTGTTTGTGATGTTGTATTACCGAGTGGGCCCTGAGATACCTCTTCGTCACACGGAGTAACAAATCCAGTCTTGTTCCATGCCCACTCAACGGACACCCTCGGAGATACCTGTAGAGCACCTTTATAGTCACCCAGTTACGTTGTAACGTTCGATACACACAAGTTACTCCTCCGATGTTAGTGAGTTGCATGATCTCGTTGTCATAGGAACAAATACTTGACATGCAGAAAACTATAGCAATAAAGTGATACGATCAAATGCTATGTTTATAGTTTGGGTCTTGTCCATCACATCATTCTCCCAATGATGTGATCCTGTTATCAAATGACATCTCATGTCAATGGCTAGGAAACCTTGACCAGCTTTGATCAACGAGCTAGTCTACTATAGGCATACTAGGGACACAATATCCACACATGCAATGTGTTTCCAATCAATACAATTAGAGCATGGATAATAAACGATTATCATGAACAAGGAAATATAATAATAACCATTTTATTATTGCCTCTAGGGCATATTTCCAACAAATGCATGGATTTGCATGGATGATTTCAACAAAACATTCTATGCTTTAGAGCATTTTAGCCGCGGGTCTAGGCGTGAAGGGCAAATGAGATCTTTTCGGGAAGCCATGGAGGATTGTGGTTTTCAGGATCTGGGACGGTCCCGTGTCCCTTACACTAGGGATAATAGGCATGGAGGACACATCAATGTCAAGGCAAGGATAGACCGGGCGTTTGCGAATGATGAATTTTTGAGTCGCTTTGAACAAACTAGAGTTCGACATGTCAACACAATTGAATCGGACCATTGCTTTATTGTTGTTGAAATTCAAAACGGTTAGCTAATAGAAGGGGGCCGGAGAGCTTTAAGTACGATAATATGTGGCAAAAACATTATGACTATGAGCAGGTGGTGTGTGATGCATGGTCTCGGCATCGGGGAGAACAGGGACTCCAAGATTTAACCCATATGTTAGCAAGGCTACATGAGGACTTAGGAGCCTAGGGTGAATGTGAGTTTGGATACCTGAGAAAGAAAATTCAAAACTGAAGCAGTGTATTGGGATTTTACGCTTTCATTCCATTGGGCATGGCCTATCTGATGAAGATAAGGGGCTAGTGACGAAACTGAGGGAGGTACTTTACCAAGAAGAGTTGTGGTTGAACCAACGATCAAGGGTAATGTGGCTCCGCTCAGGTGATAGCAAAACGATAAACACACCAATCGCATTACTAGTTTATCTCGTGTTGATGGCTCAGTTTGTAACAACATTAATGAAATAAAATAGGAGGTTCATTCATTTTATCAAAACATGTACATGTCTCAGGGAGGACATGATCTTCAGGAGTTGCTTCAGTTTGTGCTGACCAAGGTGACGGAGGCCATGAATGAAGCAATCTCATAACCTTTCTAACCAGCCGAGGTCAAGGAGATGTTGTTTCAAATAGCATCATCAAAAGCCCCCGGTGTCGATGGGTCTACAATGGGGTTCTTTCAACGGCATTGGAGTCTTGCCGAAGGGACCTTGTGCCAATGTTGTTAGATTTTTGTGAATGGTGGGGAATTACTAGCTGGCTTCAACGACACTTCAATTACCTTGATTCTGAAGGTATGTAATCCCCAAGATGTTACTCAATTCTGACCCATCTCTCTCTGTCCGGTACAGTACAAAATTGCAGCTAAAACAATTGCAAACCGGGTGAGGATGTGTTTGGATGATATTATTAGTGAAGGGCAGAGTGCTTTTGTTCCTGGTCATCTGATTACGGACAATGTCTCATTGCTTATGAAAGTGTACATGTGATAAGGAGGAAGAAGAAGGGAAATAATTTTGCTTATGCAGTCAAGCTTGACATGATGAAAGCGTACAATAGGATTGAATGGCATTGCTTGGAAGCGATCATGCTCAAGATGGGGTTTTGCACGACGTATGTGCGTTTGATTTTGAAGTGTGTTTCTCCGGTCAGATTTGCTGTGAAAGTGAACGGGGAACTACTACCTTTCTTTACTCCTTCCTGGGTTTTAGACAAGGGGATCCCATATCACCGTATCTGTTCCTCATATGTGTGGAAGGCTTTTCATTGCTGGTGAAGTACTGTGGTGGAAATTATATTGATGGAGGAATAAAAGTCAGCTGGAGAGCTCCTTGGGTTAATCTTCTACTCTTTGCGGATGATAGTCTCATATTCATTAATGCACAAATTTAGAATTGTACAAGGCTGAATGAAATCCTCAGAATTTATTCACATTGCTCGGGTTAAAGTGTTCACAAGGGAAAAGTGCTATATGTTTCAGTCCAAACACTCCGGAGTAGAGAAGAATTCATGTGAAGAAAATCTTAGGCATCACTAATGAGGCGTTCAGTGAACGATACCTTGGGCTACCGACGGCGATAGGTTGACTTACGAGCGAGACATTTGGTCACATCACTGAGTGGTGTCGGGAAAAGATGGGTGGATGGTCTGAAAGGAACATGGCATGTGCAGTGAGGGAAACTTTGCTTAAGACCATCATCCAGGCTATCCCGGCGCATACTATGAGTTGTTTCTTGTTAACCAAGAATACGTGTGAGGGAGTCCTGGTTTAAGGGGTCCTCGGGTGGCCGACCTGTTTCTCATGGGTCGGACTATATGGGCCATTTACTGAGCATTGGGTTGATCGAAGGCCGTGTCTCTAGGAAGGAAGCTTTGGGAATTGTGGGGTGTACTCCAAGATTGAATAGTGGATAGGCATTTTTTTTCCTTCTATGTGTAACTGACCATGTGTAAACCCTAGGTTCCCTCGGTGTCTATATAAGCCGGGGTGGTTTAGGTTGTAGACCAGAGGACAACTCATCTAGGGTTTAGCTATTCGATCTCGAGGTAGATCAATTATGTAACCTACACATCATCAATATAATCAAGCAGGGCGTAGGGTTTTACCTCCATAGGAGGGCCCGAACCTGGGTAAACACCGTCTCCTTCGTCTCCTGTTACCATCGATCCTAGTCTCACAACTCGGGACCCCCTACCCGAGATCCGTCGGTTTTGACACCGACATTGGTGCTTTCATTGAGAGTTCCGTTGTGATCGCCAAAGGAATCGATGGCTTGTGTTGTCATCAACGAAGAAGTTCGCAACATGGACACTTTTGTCCTCGGACAGATCTTCACTTTTGGCAGCATTGTGCTGCACGCTGACCCGACTGTCCATCTAGGCCGGGTCGGAAGTTTTTCCCCTGATCAAGAGGTCAGATTCCGGAACTTGGAGTTCTCCGTAGACTCTCGGCGGCAATATTTTGCTAACCGGGCTCGTAGTCTCGCCTGCCTCGCCCGACGACTCTGAGGCTTTAACCTCGGATTCCTCTTTCGGTCCAGCCCGTGGGATCTATCCCGGCGATGACCTGACTTTTAGTACGGATTCGGCCATAGTGCCAGATGCCTGGATACCTGTTCTTGCCGAACACTCTCCTCGCACGGATGCACCGAGGTTAACTCCGAACGCTCCGAGTATGTCAAACCGATCGAGCTCTTGACACTCAACGAGGCCTTAGATCGGATCTCGTCAATGAAAATTACCGACAAACCGACCCAGTGTATGCTCAGATCGGTCTCAAGGTGAGTCAGGACGAATTTTTCATCTCACCCACCACCCACTTTATAGCCACCGTCGAGGATTTAACCGACATGTTGGACTATGCCTCCGAGGAGGCAGAATACATGGATGAGGAAGATTGCGCCCCCACCCCCGTTAACATTGGGCGATGGGCTGCTACCTCAACGTACGATGTTTACATGGTGGACACTCCAGCTGCTAATGGTGAGCATACACCTAAAAACGATGGGGACAAATTGGGTGAAGCATCGTCAAGGCGCTGGAAGCCGCATAAACGATCAAAGGGAAAAAGGGAAGAAAAGCTATCGTCGGCACCGGGGATGGAGATGCCCCCTAAGACCTCGACGATCCCAATATCCCCGAACACCCGCTTGAGGGTCAGGATAGACCGGAAGATCAACTCAACCCCGATGACCTACACGATTCTGAGGACGACAATTACCTCCCCATGTCGAGGAGGAGGACTAATAACCCACAAGTGTAGGGGATCAATTGTAGCCTTTCTCGATAAGTAAGAGTGTCGAACCCAACAAGGAGCTAAAGGTAGAACAAATATTCCCTTAGGTTCTATCGACCACCGATACAACTCTACGCACGCTTAACGTTCGCTTTACCTAGAACTAGTATGAAACTAGAAGTACTTTGTAAGTGTGACGGGATAGGTTTGCAAGATAATAAAGAGGACGTAAAAAAACTAGGGGATGCTAAGATAAAGTAACAATTAAGTTAGTTTAACGAGTGTGGAAAAGTGGTGGTAGGAGTTGCGGAATTGTCCCTAGGCAATCGATAACTAGACCGGTAATCATTATTGTAATTTTATATGAGGGAGAGGCATAAGCTAACATACTTTCTCTACTTGGATCATATGCATTTATGATTGGAACTCTAGCAAGCATCCGCAAGTACTAAAGATCATTAAGGTAAAACCCAACCATAACATTATAAGGTATCAAGTCCTCTTTACTCCCATATGCAACAATCCACCTAATTGGGTTTATGCTTCTGTCACTCAAGCAACCAACCATAGGCGAATCATGAACACATTGCAACACCCTACAACGAGGATCCCTCATGCTTGCATGACATGGAGAGCACCATAGGACAACACCAATAATAAAACATGCAACTCAAACCAATCATGATCATCAATCAACCCATAGGACAACAAAAATCTACTCATACATCATAGGATGGCAACACATCATTGGATAATAATATGAAGCATAAAACACCATGTTCAAGTAGAGTGTATAGCGGGTTGTGGGAGAGTGGACCACTATAGATAGATGGGGGGAGGTGATGGAGGTGTTGGTGAAGATGACGGAGTTGTTGGAGTAGATCGTCGCCACGATGATGGCCCCGCCGGTGTTCCGACACCACCAGGAGAGAGGGGGAGAGATCCCCCTCCTTCTTATTCCTTGACATCCCCCCTAGATGGGGAAGGGTTTCCCCTATGGTCCATGGCCTCCATGGCGGCGGAGGGGAGAGAGCCCCTCCGAGATTGGATCTCCATCTGTGTCTCCTTCTGTTTCTGCGCTCCCATATTCTGGCCTTTCTCCCTTTCTTAAATATCCGGAGCTCCGTAACTCCAATCGGGCTGAAATTTTGAGGGGATTATTATTCGGATATTAGCTTTCTTGTGGAGAGAGGAGAGCTCCAACTGACATAATAGCTCGCCACGAGGGCCCAGGTTGCGGCCAGGGGGGTAGGCCACGCCCCCTGTCTTGTGGTCACCTCGGGCATCGTCTCACATTGATTCTTTTTTCCAAAAATCACATATATTCCAAGAAAAATCTCCGTAAGTTTTATTGTGTTTGGACTTCGTTTGATATGGAGTTTCTGCGAAACAAAAAACATGCAACAAATAGGAACTGGCACTGGGCACTGGATCAATATGTTAGTCCCAAAAATAGTATAAAAAGTTTCCAAAATTATATGAAAGTTGTAGAATATTGGCATGAAACAATCAAAAATTGTAGATACGATGGCGACGTATCAACATCCCCAAGCTTAATTCTTGCTCGTCCTCGAGTAGGTAAATGATAAAAAAAGATAATTTTTGATGTGGAATGCTACCTAGCATAATTTTGATCATATAATCTAATCATGGCATGAATATTAAGACACGAGTGATTCAAAGCTATAGTCTATCATTTGACATTAAGACAATAATACTTCAAGCATACTAATAAAGCAATTGTATCTCTTCAAAATATAATGGCAAAAGAAAGTTATCCCTACAATATCATATAGTCTCGCTATGCTCCATCTTCCCCACACAAAGTATTTATATCATGCACACCCCCGATGGAAAGTCAAGCAATTGTTTCACACCTTTTGTATTCTCAAACTTTTTCAACTCTCACGCAATACATGGGCGTGAGCCATGGATATAACATTATAGGTGGAATAGAATATGGTGGAGGTTGTGAGAAAAAGGAGAAGATAGTCTCAAATCAACTAGGCATATCAACGGGCTATGGAGATGCCCATTAATAGATATCAATGTGAGTTAGTAGGGATTTGCATGCAATGGATGCACTAGAGCTATAAGTGTATGAAATCTCAAAAAGAAACTAAGTGGGTGTGCATCCAACTTGCTTGCTCATGAAGACCTAGGGAATTTCAGGAAGCCCATCATTGGAATATATAAGCCAAGTTATATAATGAAAATTTCCCGCTAGTATATGAAAGTGAAAAAATAGGAGACTCTCTATCATGAAGATCATGGTGCTACTTTGAAGCACAAGTGTGGAAAAAGCATAGTAGCATTGTCCCTTCTCTATTTTCTCTCTTTTTTGGTGGGCATCTAAGGCCTCTTTTTTTATTTGGGCTTCACTGGCCTCTTTTATTTTTCATAAAGTTCGGAGTCTCATCCCAACTTGTGAGGTAATCATAGCTTCCATCATCCTTTCCTCACATGGGACAATGCTCTAATAATGATGGTCATCACACTTTTATTTACTTACAACTCAAGAATTACAACTCGATATCTAGAACAAAATATGACTCTATATGAATGCCTTCGGAGGTGTACCGGGATATGCAATGATCTAGCATAGTAAATGACATCAAAAAATGGACAAGCCATGAAAACAACATGCTAGCTATCTTACGATCATGCAAAGCAACATGAAAATGATGGTGCGTGTCATAATAAACGGAACGGTGGAAGTTGCATGACAATCTATCTCGGAATGGTTATGGAAATGCCGTAATAGGTAGGTATGGTGGCTTTTTTGAGGGAGGATATATGGTGGGTTTAATGCATCAGCGAAAGTTGCGCAGTACTAGAAAGGCTAGCAAAGGTGGAAGGGTGAGAGTGCGTATAATCCATGGACTCACATTAGTCATAATGAACTCACATACTTATTGCAAAAGTCTATTAGTCATCGAAGCAAAGTATTAGACGCATTCTCCTAGGGGAGAGGTTGGTAGGAGTTAACCATCGCGTCCTCCCGACCCTCACACAAAGGTTGACAATCAATAAAGAAATCATGCTCTCACTTCCTTACATAACGGTTCACCATGCGTGCATGCTAAGAGAATCACAAACCTTTACACAAGTATTTCTACAAATCCACAATTACTCACTAGCATGACTAATATCACCATCTTTATATCGCAAAACTATTGCAAGGAATCAAACACATCATATTCAGTGATCTACAAGTTTAATGTAGGATTTTATGACTAACCATGTGAATGACCAACTCCTGTTAACTCTCTAAATAGATATAAGTGAAGCATGAGAGTTTAATTCTTTCTACAAAAGATATGTCCACGCTCTAACAAATATAAGTGAAGCAAAAGAGCATTCTACAAATGGCGGTTTTCTATGTGTGAGAAACAGGCAATCCAAATTTCAAATGATATAAGTGAAGCACATGAAGCATACTATAAAGCCATACTCAAAAGATATAAGTGAGGTGCAAAGAGCCTTCTATAAATAAACCAAGGACTTCCTCATACCAGCATGGTGCATTATTAAAAGAAAATAAAAAAGCACACGGCGCTCCAAGATTTACGCATATCATGTGACGAATAAAAATATAGCTCCAAGTAAAATTACCGATGGTTGTTAGAAGAAAGAGGGGATGCCTTGTGGGGCATCCCCAAGCTTAGTTTCTAGGGAGTCCTTGAATATTACCTTGGGGTGCCTAGGGCATCTCCAAGTTTAGTCTCTTTCCACTCCTTATTCCTTCATCCATCTAGATCTCACCCAAAAACTTGAAAACTTCAATCATACAAAACTTAACAAAACCCTCGTGAGATACGTTAGTATAATAAAACAAATCACCACTTTAAGTACTGTTGACAACCAATTCATATTTTATTTTTTCATTGTAGCAGATGTAATATAACTTTTCCATGGCTTATACCACTGATACAATCGATAGTTTGATCAAAACGAGCAAAACAATGCATCAAAAACAGAATCTGTCGAAAACAAGACAATCTGTAGTAATCTGAACATTCACCATACTTATCTAACTCTAAAAATTATGAAAAATTAGAAAAAAATAAATTATTTGTATATAAGTATTGTGTAAAAAATTCAGAAACTTTTGACATTCTGGTAAAAAATGTAAATTCACGCACTACAGCCAAAGTTTTTGTTTTTGCACTGCACACACCAAACAAGCAATCTTATCATCCTAAAGGCAAATCTTGGCAAATTATTTTTATAATACAATGGATTTGTAAAAGGGGATAATTATTTTTGTTGAAAAGTTTGTGTAATCAAGATTCACAAAGTTTCCATGGGCATGAACAAAGTTTAAGGCTAGCCCCCACTTCAACGTTGCTAGTCTTTCTCACTTTCACTTTTCTTTTTGAAAAAGTTTTAAGTTCCCCACTTTATTTTTTTTGTTTTGAAACTAAATAAAAGCATAAAACATAATAAAATGAGTCTCTAAAAATTCCGGGCTGTCTCCCTGGCACCGCTTTCTGTAGAGTCATTAACCTAGGCATAAAGTGCTCAAGTAGTGGATCCACCCGATCCCAAGGTATATCAAAGCCAATTTTAATTAGCAATGATTTGTAATTGAGTAGTGAGCACAAAGTGATATAAATCATGTGACAACGAAGTCTAACTCTCTTCCTATGCATTGGCATGTCATACAAGAACAATTCATGCACACAAAGTAAAGGCCAATGCATAGTATAAACAGTTTCTTGCAATTTTATCGTATTGGAAAAATAGAGAGGTGGAGATGTAGTTCCTCTCTAATACTAATTGCAAGTAGGAGCAGCAATCACATGCATATTATATTCATTAAAATCATCATGTTCAATAGGAAAACTCAACCCATCAATATAATCCTTAATAAGTGCAAACTTCTCCGATATAGTGTAGTTTGGAGAATTCAAAACGATAATAGGACTATCCTGTGTGGGTGCAATAGCAACAATTTCATTATTAACATAGGGAACTATAGCAAGTTCATATCCATAAGCATAATTCATATTGGCATCATGGCCACAAGAATAGCAAGCATCAAGTTCATTAAAAAGGGATATTTCAAACGAATACAAAGGATCATAGCAATAATCATAGCATTCATCCTTCGGTATGTGCGAAGGGGGGTTAAACAATGTATGAGTTGAAGAGTTACTCTCATTGGAAGGTGGGCACGAGTACCTAGTCCGCTGTTCCTCCTTTTGTTCTTCGCTCTCCTCCTCATCTTTTTCATCCAATGAGCTCACAGTGTCATAAATTTCCTCTTCCATAGATTCCTGCAAATATTATTCTCTTCTTGGATAGCAGAGACTTTCTCAATAAATTGATCAATATGGGTATTATATTCACAATTGGCATAACAATAACAAAGCATAGCCAAATTTTTGGATCGGTAAACAAAATCATCATAATCTTCATACTTTTCAAACAAAGCTTCAATTTCATAAGCACCCTTAAAAGCAACAAACTCTTTTATTTGTTCCACATCATAGTACATATATACCATTAGCGTAAGAAGCCAAGGTTTCATTGTCATTATATTTACATGAAAAGGGAAGTTGTTTGGCCTTCATCCTAGAGCAACAAGTAATATCATATCTCAAGTATACATTCCAAGCATACCATTTCAACATATAAATTTGATCCCGTAACAGTTTCCCCTTTTGAGTCAAGCGATAATCCCTAAAGTATTCACGTTGTTCCAACGTGTATCCCATAATATAATTGAATGGGGTTTTCTGAGGATTATTAAAGTAGTGCATAATATCTTTCGCATATCGAGCATCAAGGGTTTTAGGAGATTCCCCATCTCCATAAGTAGCAAGTACACCTAATTGTTTTTGTATTTCGTGTTCCATATCCATAACTAAAGATAGAGAGCAAATTAGAACATCAAATAAAGTCTACTTAGTGATAAAGCAAACAAGCACACACGATAATATTCACCCCACGCCATTCCTCCCCGACAATGGCGCAAGAAAAAGGTCTTGATAACCCACAAGTATAGGGGATCAATTGTAGCCTTTCTCGATAAGTAAGAGTGTCGAACCCAGCGAGAAGCTAAAGTTAGAACAAATATTCCCTCAAGTTCTATCGACCACCGATACAACTCTGCGCACGTTTAATGTTCGCTTTACCTAGAAAAAGTATGAAACTAGAAGTACTTTGTAAGTGTGACGGGATAGGTTTGCAAGATAATAAAGAGCACGTAAATAAAAACTAGGGGCTGCTAAGATAAAGTAACGATTAAGTTAGTTTAACGAGTGTGGAAAAGTGGTGGTAGGATTTGCGGAATTGTCCCTAGGCAATTGATAACTAGACCGGTAATCGTTATTGCATTTTTATATGAGGGAGAGGCATAAGATAACATACTTTCTATACTTGGATCATATGCATTTATGATTGGAACTCTAGCAAGCATCCGCAAGTACTAAAGATCATTAAGGTAAAACCCAACCATATCATTATAAGGTATCAAGTCCTCTTTACTCCCATATGCAACAACCCACCTACTCGGGTTTATGCTTCTGTCACTCAAGCAACCCACCATAGGCGAATCATGAACACGGTGCAACACCCTATAACGAGGATCCCTCACGCTTGAGCGACACAGAGAGCACCATAGGACAACACAAATAATAAAACATGCAACTCAAACCAATCATGATCATCAATCAACCTCCTTCTTCTTCTTCCTTGACATTCCCCCTAGATGGGACAAGGGTTTCCCCTCTGGTCCATGGCCTCCATGGCGGCGGAGGGGCGAGATCCCCTCCGAGATTGCATCTCTCTCACTTTGTTTCCTTCTGTTTCTGCGCTCCCAGATTCTGGACTTTCACCGTTTCTTAAATATCCAGAGATTCGTAACTCCGATCAGGCTGAAATTTTGAGGGGATTTTTATCCGGATATTATCTTTCTTTTGGCGAAAGAAGAGAGCCAACCGACCTAAGAGCTGGCCACAAGGGCCCAGGGCACGGCCAGGGGGGTAGGCTGCGCCCCTGGCTTGTGGTTACCTCGGGCATCGTCTCACGTTGATTCTTTTTCCCAAAAATCGCATATATTCCTAAAAAATCTCTGTAAGTTTTTATCGCGTTTGGCCTTTGTTTGATATGGATTTTCTGCGAAACAAAAAACATGCAACAAACATGAACTGGCACTAGGCATTGGATCAATATGTCAGTCCCAAAAATAGTATAAAAAGTTGCCAAAAGTATATGAAAGTTGTAGAATATTGGCATCAAACAATCAAAAATTATAGATACAATGGAGACATATCAAGGACATCCCGAAAGCCGATGACTTAGCCATCCCCGATAAGCTCGAAGATTAGGAGCTGTTCAAGCAACAACTTATAGCCACGGCCCGCAGCCTGAAGGCAAAAGAACAACATCTTAAAGTCGAACAGGACAACCTCAATGATCAATGGACGAGGGTCCTATCAGCTGAGGAAGGATACGGTACCGGTCTATTGGACCAATGCAAAAGCTATCCACACCGAAGACTGCTGCCACAATTCGATGACGAGCTTATTGATACGCCGTCTCCTAAACATACCCCATACGATAAGCCAGACCGCCCTCCTCGAGGACGAGATAGGACGGCTGACGACACCGGTTATAGGACGACGATACCCCAAAGACGGGGAAATAGCCAATAGAGCCTGGTGATAGGTTCGACCTGCGACACGACCTGGACCATAGGGCATGTCGTACAAGATCCATCTACGGATCCAGAGGGTACTCACCCGATCGACGGGAGGGGTATCGACCTTGGCTCAATTGCAACAATAGAGGCCGGGAACAAAACCGAGCTAGAACAGACGCCGACTATCGGCGTGATATAGGTCGGGTCAGAGCCCACCCACTGTGCTTCCCAGACGAGGTGATGCAGCATCAGTTCCCGAAGGGGTTTAAACCCGTAAACATAGAGCAAGACAACTGACTCAACTACATGGATTGAGGATTTCCTCCTCCACATCCACATGGCGCAAGGAGATGATCTCCATGCCATCAAGTATCTACCCCTAAAGCTTAAGGGTCCAGCTCAACACTGGTTAAATAGCCTCCCCGAATATTCCATCGGATGCTAGGAGGACCTATATGATGCATTCCGATCTAACTTCCAGGGCACCTATGTTTGGCCGCCGGACTCCTCCGACCTAAGCAACATCGTCCAGAAGCCAGGAGAGTCCACATGGCAATTCTGGAATAGGGTCTTGACCAAGAAAAACCAGATCGTCGACCGCCCGGACGCCAAGGCAATATCCTCCTTCAGGCACAATATTCGGGATGACTGGCTAGCTCGCTAGCTCGGCCAGGATATACCTCGGACATTGTCCGCCCTTACATCACTCATGACTCGCTTTTGCATGGGCGAGGATAACTGACTAGCAAGATGGAGCCACAACCCCGAAGACCCTGGAACCTCTGAAGTTCGGGACGGAAACGGGAAACCAAAATGCAATAAGAATAAGCATCGGCACAGCAACAACGATGTCGATGACACGGCCGTTAACGCCAACTTCCATAATTCCCGACCCGGGCAGCGAAAGAAGCCTCCTAAAGGTAATCACAACGGACCAACCCCACTGGACAAAATCATGGAGAGACCTTGCCAGATCCATGACACTCAAGAGAAGCCCGCCAATCACACCAACCGTAACTGTTAGGTATTCAAACAGGCCAGCAAACTCACAACCAAGGATCAAGGCAAGGGCCCATGCAGCGGGGACGATGATGAACCCCGTGGTCCGATTGGGGGTGGACAGAAGCAGTTCCCTCTAGAGGTAAAAACCATGAATATGATATACGCCACTCATATACCCAAAAAGGAGAGGAAGCGTGCCCTTCGAGAGGTCTACGCTGTAGAGCCAGTAGCCCCGAAATATAACCCATGGTCGGCGTATCTGATCACCTTCGATCGACGCGACCACCCGACCAGTATACGTCATGGGGGTTCGGCCGCCCTCGTCCTAGACCCCATCATAATGGGTCCCACCTCACTAAAGTCCTAATGGACGAAGGACGTAGCCTTAATCTGATTTACTCAAACACGGTGAAAAAGATGGGCATAGATCCGTCAAGGATCAAACCCAGCAACACTACCTTTAAGGGAGTGATCCCAGACGTCAAAGCCCGATGCACGGGCTGTGTAAGCCTGGAAGTAGTGTTCGGCTCGCCCGATAAACTCTGAAGAGAAGACTTGATCTTCGACATTATACCTTTCCACATCGGCTATCACGCCCTACTAGGCCGTACAATGTTCGCTCGCTTTAATGCCATCCCACACTACGCATACCTCAAGCTCAAGATGCCTGGCCCTAAGGGGGTCATTACTGTCAATGGCAACACGGAGTGCTCCCTCCGAACTGAGGAACATGCATTGGCCCTGGCAGTCGAATTCCATTACCATGATGATCGGCAACACCGGCATCTGCCATAAAGGCACGTAAGATTGGGAAGAGAGCTCGGTTTCAGCCCGAACTCCTAGAACCTTCTTCTCCCTATAAATAGGGACTCACTCCCCCATTGCACAACCCTAAGGCCATCAAAGTACGTGCCGAGGAGGCACAACTTCGCGCTCAAGATTCCATGGGCGATGGTGGGGAACAACTATCAAAGGGTAAAGTGTTCGGTTGGACCGAACTACTACCATCAAATGTCTTAGGACACACTACATGCACCATCAAGGACCTGCTCAAGCATAAAGCTCATCCACACTTCGGTGACTTCTCAAGACTTTCTTTCCAAGGTTCGCTCGCCGAGCAGCACCACCCATCGAGGTATACAACTCCCTAGGAGGCGCAGGAGCAACGACAGGGCACATCAAGGACGTCAGGTCACCCATCGAAGACCCCTGTTACAACCACTCATGTAAAATTTATACTTCATTTTCAAATACCTATAAAAAGTTGCTTCGGCAATTTGAACAATAAGAGTTGTTGAGAAAAATATAAAACCATTATACATGGTCGCTTCGCTGTCCTTCTTGGCACATACTCTATTTTCTCCCTCTTCTTGCGAAATTGTTCGGTATACATTACGATGCAACAGGCTAATGGACCGGGGCTCGAATTTTAAAAAAGTCGCCCTAAGCACAATTGATTATGTGCTTGGCATCTTGGAATTAGCTTTATATGCATTGGTTCTGAACTATGTTCTGGGTCAATAGTTGGGTTGCCTGGCTCCTGTGCTTGCCCCTTTACGTTCCGCTCGTTCGGCTAAAAGGGCAAAGGGATAACCACTGTGATTGTGCTTCTAGCTAGCCTGGTCAAGCACCTCAGGAGAGAAAGCCGAAAACTGACTATCATAGTATGCGAGAACCAGACTGCGAATCTGAGCTTAAGTGTTATCCTAAAAACCTCGTTAGAGGTTATTCCGTGTCATACGTTGGGTTTGGTATTTGTACAAACCATGTGATATTGTATTTAGCCATGGTTCATCCGAACATCACAAATCACTGGGGGCTAGTCATCAGCCCCGCATTCGTTTTTCGCGCTCCTACGGCTAAGTGAAAGCCATAAAGCATTATGGTCCTATTGCCTTGTCCACCTCACACTACCGCCTTCAGATACCGATAGCTCGGTTAAGGGTCACAATGCGTAGGTAGAGACACCTCACGTAGTATCTGCATGTGGGCTGAAGCCGATGACTCACAACTTTCAGTTCCAACGGCCACACAGGAGTTATAACGAATGCAAAATATGAAAGACATGATAAAACATGCATCATAGCAATAAAAGCGTTAAAAGGTCTTCGGACATATTACAACGCATCTACTCGTAAATGTTTTCTTTCGAACACTGAGCCTCTATTTCCCGAGCACCCTCCATCACTACAGAGAAGTATCGCTTAGGGCACCTGTGCTCGTTTCCAGGAGGCGGAGGGGCGGTGGCTATCTTTGTCGGATCAAGCCTCGGCCAGTGCACCTTGGCCCTTGCAAAGGCCATCCAAGCTCCCTCGATAAAGGAGGAACGCCTTAGTGCGTCGATCCGAGGCGAGGCGTCGCTCAGCTTCTGTACCAGGCCGAAGTAGCTGCCCGACAATGGCTCGTTGGGCCATAGCCGGATACAAAGATCCTTTATGTCTAGCTTCGCCATCCGGTGTAGCTCCATCAGCTGCTTCAATTGCTCGACGAAGAGAGGAGAGTGCTCGGAGGCTTCAAATTGCACCCAGAATAGCCGAGCTTCATCTCCTTCTCCCCGCGAAGCATAGAACTGGTTCACGTCCGTGATGCTCTTCTGGAGGTCCGAGCAGGCGCCTGAGGAACGCCACACTTGGGTGAGCAATGCGAACCTGCTATCACCGAGGACACACTACAGTAAATACGGCTTATCATCTATGATATCCTTAACTTGGCAGACTTGCTCTTCAAAGAACCGCCTATCCACCCGCTCCTTTTGGAGATCGGATTTCAGGGTGGATAGTTCAGTGGCTTGTTCCTTGCCTTACTGCTCAAGGTCCTTGCACTTCTGGCCAACATCCTTGATCTCTTGATGGATTTCCTCCACTCGAGCCTCATGCTTGGAGCTCGTGGCTTTTAAAGTGGAAAGCGCGGTAGCCGCTTGTTCGGCCGACGCCTTCTCGTCCACAACCTCTTGCTTCGCCTTCTACCGCTCGGCCTTGAGCTTCTCAATTCCCTCGCCGAGGCTATGTAGGCATCCAACATATAACCATACTGCATCTGAATCATTGGTGATGAAAAATTCGGATACTAAAATCCGGCTTACCTTGCACCTCGTCGAATCTCTTGTTCACAGCATCAAGATCGTCCGAGGAGTTATTGAGCTTCCGATTTAGCTCGTCTAGCTCGGCGGAATTAGCAGTCGCTGCCGATGATGAAGCCTACAAATAAAAAAAACTATCAGATTACATGGGTTCAAACCTTCGAGCTGTCATAAACATGACCCTATGTTCGGTCCCCTTAAGGGTTGTTAAAACATTCCGAACATATATCATCTAGTATAATGTCTAGACACTAATTTATGATTGACCCCCAGGTAAGTTTCTCTAAACTCACCTAGGGCTCGGGGGCTGCTATATATAACGATAGCGCAAATGTAATAAATTAGTATTCCAAAAATAGAACATTACGTGGCTCACCTGGAAGCCCGTCAGGAGACCGTTGAAGGCCTCCTTCAGTTAGCTAACAACATACTGAATGCTTTGCAAAACCACACCCATAAGGGTGCGATGATCCTCGGAGATAGAGGCGCTTGATAGAGCCTCCTCCATAACCGGACACCCAGTGGTAGGCGGCACTGGTGGTCATCGGATAGACCGACCTCCAAACGGGGATTGGACCGGTGGCTCCGGAGGCATGGTGCACTCCGGAGATGACCTTGGAGGGGACTGGACATCCCTTCATCTGATCTCTTTAGTGATTGGGAGGGGCTCCTCCTCCCGGTCTTCGGCGGCCGAGGCATTAACATTGGCCATGACGTCGTCACCCCCACCACTGGTGTTCGGCTCCAAAGGAGCCTGGTGGGATGACACCTCCGTGACACCCTTCGCGGTACCCGGAGGTGTGGGATGCGACGTGGTCTCGCTCTCCGCTAGCTTGGCGGGTGGGGTCTCCCCATCCAAGACTTGGTCGGTGGGGAGAACGCGCGGTGGGATACAGATCAAAAGGCACTCACATATTAATAACATTTAAAAACTTGTCATAAATAGCTCGGGGAGTCTACAGATTCTTACCTTCGAGCTAGGGGCTTGACCCTTAGGTTACTTTGAAGGAACCTTATTGAAGTCTTCGGACTAAGTATTCAAGTTCGAACTATCGTCTGATAGAATCAATTGTGGCCGGTGCGCCTTCTTCGGGTCAGGAGTAGGTACGTCCTCTACGGTGTCTCGTGACGTCGCCTCTTTCTTGCGAGGGGGGAATGCCTTCCCCCTCGTCCTCATGCTCTTCCTCTTGATTAGAGGAGGCATGGGTTTCCTCGGACACAACGTCTGGCTGGTCCTTGATGCGTAGGCCTCCTCGACTTTTCTTCTTCTTCTTCTATTTCTTTTCTAGCACCTTGTAAGGCGCCACGGCGAGCATCTTCGATAGCCGCTTGGACCTGGGGTCTTTGGGCTATGGTGCCGGGTAGTTGATGCCCGAGGCCTTGCTCAACCATTTTTGCAAAGATGATCGGAAAGGTGTTTGGATTTTATTTTCTTTCGGAAGACGAAACCGATCAATTGAAACTATGTTATACCTGGGAAGGAGGGTTATCGGCATGTAGGCCCCTGCCCTACTCCTTGGCTGGCCAGCTCTCGTGAGCTTTGAACAACACCTTCCACAACATCTCCGGAGTGGTGCGGTAGAGCTGGCAAACATTAGGCTCATCGTCAAGCCGATAAGCCCACATGGGAGAGTCCCGGCGCTGATAGGGGAGGATGTGCCGCCGAAGCATGCTCTGGACCACGTTGGCTAGCTCGATCTCGCCTTTGATCATGGAGGCGATGTGCCTCTGCAGGTTATCCACCTCCGCATTCGACCCCCAGAAAAGGCCCTTTCGGATTCATGAGGTCAATCTTGTGGGGGGATCTGAACTCGGTCGGAGCAGCCTGACCTTCTTCCCTTGGCTCAGTGATATAAAACCACTCTTTTTGCCAAGCCTTGATGGTGTCGATGAAGGTACCGGACGGCCATCTGACGCGCGGAAGCTTGCTGATGACCGCCCCATTGCAGTCTGCGTGTTCGCTTGCGACACACTTCGGCCTAATGTTGAACACCTTAAACCATAGCCTGAAGTGCGGTTTGACCTACAAGAAGGCCTCACAGACGATAATGAAGGACGATATGTACATGAAGGAGTTCGGCGGGAGGTCATGGAAGTCGAGCCCGTAGAAGAACATAAGCCCCTTGACGAAGGGGTGGAGCGGGCAGCTCAGTCCCAGGATGAAGTGGGGGACAAACACCACCCTCTCGCCGGCCTTGGGAGTGGGAACCACCTGATTGGGCTCGGTGACGCGTTGGTAGACATTGGCGGGGAGGTATCCGACCTGTTTCAGGTCCCGGATATCCTTGTTGGTGACCATGGAAGTGTCAAACCCTGTGTTTGTATCACCTTGATATGTTTAGGTTTATAAAATTTGGAACCAACTAAAACTTTTGCAATGTTTGTGCTTGATTGATTTGTTGCATGCTTGCTTATTGATTGGTGTGTGTGGCACTCTTGGATTCTATCCCTCTTCATATTCATCATCCTTGACCCAAACTTCTTTCCCAATGTTCATGCCATGAGAATAGAGCCCAAAACTATTTTTATCAAATTTTGTTTTGGCCAAATGGGATTTATTCCAATTAGGTTTTCAAAACACCCTGAAATGAGGATTTCACTTCAAGTTCTCAAATTGAGTGGATCCTTTTCCCCCAAAGGCTTTATTTCAAACCTACTATATTTATGACTTCCCAAGACCACCAAATATTAATTTTAAAGATTACTTTTATATTTTATTTAAAGGCTTTTTCTTAAGGCCAGAAATGGTTTTTCATAGGGAAAAAATATTTAATTGCCTTCAAAATATTTGAGAAAATTTAGGGAAACTCCGTGGACATATATTTTCCATATATATGAGTTTCAACTCATGAGCATGATCAAATCATGGGCAAAACCCCTCAAACCCCTTTCTGTTCAAATCAAACTTTTGGAATATTTCTATAAGAAATATTCTCAATAAATTCCAGGAAAATTCCAGCAAGTCAACACTATCATAAAAGTGATGATATTGCAAAGTTTCATCTCAATCCAAATTGATTCGGTTCATCAAACCATCCCAAAACCCTCCCTGTCCAGATTCAAATTTGAGCAACTTTACATTATGAAGTTTCTCCCCTTGACCCCAAACTTTGTGGGCATGCTCTAATGACCAAATAGTGATGCCACACTAAGTGGTGCATCAAGGGTAAAAGCCTAGCATCACTAGATCTACAGAAACATGATTCTGTTAGTTTCTAGGGTTTACCAAGTTTCCATTGTCAACTTTTCCCACTTGAGCTCAAACTTGGTGATCGATCCCATATTTACCAAACATTTGACCCTCGTAAATATCTCAGTAAGTTGGTAAATTATTTTTGCCCAAAACCCCACCAAACACCTTCTAGTAAAATAGTAAAGTCACTATTTTCACCCCTTCCACTCTTCCCCTTGCTCTCAAACTTTTACCACAGCTATCTGGTATTGCCTTTCACCTCCAGTAAGAATCTCATGGTCATAGCTTAGATATTGATGTGGTAAAAACCCTCATTTGCCCCTGGCAGCATCTTTTTCTACCTTTCCTTCTAACCTAAGGCTCCTCGAGAGCCCTCCCCTAGCTTCTCCTAGCACTAGGGCACCACTTGTAACCCCAAGACACTAGAGGACACACTTGGGGGCTTAAATTATGCCAGGGCATGCCGTATGGGCGCTCTGGAACGCGCTACAGTGTGCTCCCGCACTGTAGCCGCCCCTGCCCGGCGCCGCCCGATAGCCTCGGGCCTCTCGAGCATGTTCCCTGGCCACCCTCGACGTCCGCAAGGCGCCAGATGGTTGGGCCCCCTTCTCCCTCCTCCTATGCTGCCCTCCATCACGCTCGCACGACACCGCCCGAGCCGGCCAATGGCCGCGCTCGCACGCGCACACCTTCGATCCCCCTCCTGGTTGCCATTCCCTTCCCCTGGATGCGGACTGAGTCCACGAACCCCCCAGACACAACCTGGAGCCCCCCCCCCCCGTGGCCTGTGGCAACGACCACGTTCTCGCCGGTGCACCATGACCGTGGTGGACCGAAGCCCGCCTATTTAAGGGCCTCCTGCTCCTCCGGCTCCTCTCCCCTTGCTCTCTCCTTCCCTGTGAAGCTCCCTTGTGGCCAACCCCCTCGCCCCCGTGGACGGGAACCCACGGCCAGAGCAAACCCTCGCCGTCGTCGGTCCTTCCCCCTCGCCGGCGTTTCCCTCTCCCCTAGCGACCCCCTCGGCCACCCACCGACGCGCGGGAGCCCCCTAAGCGCGCCGGTGCCCTCCGCTTGGACCGTCATGGCCGAAGACGCCGTCGGTGAGCCCCCTCCACTCCTGTCGCGAGCAGAGGGATGACAGGTGGGGCTGACCTGTCATCCCCTCACCCCCCTCCTATTTCTCTACCTTGTAGGGCCCGCGGGCAGGTTTAGAAAATAAACCTGCCGCGTGTGGCGCAACGCCTGGGCCGGCTCCCCGTGTGGGCCGGTTCGGCTGGGTGTTTCTGGCCCGAGAAGACACGCTACCCCTTTTCTTTTTCTTTTTCTGTTTAAACTTCCAAAAATTCCACAGATTTGTACATTAATCAAATTCCAAATATTCTTCCACCTAAAATCTTAGAATAATCCCTAGAATTTATTAGTGCCACTTATAAAAAATGTTTGAAAACATTTTAGGTACTGTTTTAATTTAAAACCTCTATTTAGCATTATAAGCTCCTGTTTTAAATAGTTTTAAAAATAATTTTGAGTTCAAAAACCTAGACAAATATTTTTAATGTAGTCTTTAGTATTTATCTGAGTAGGGTAGCATTTTTGATAGTGGCTTGTGTGCTCTGTTTTATGTGATGCTTATTTTTATCGCTATTTTATCGCGACGATAGATTGCGCTGTTGACGAGGAAGTTGGACCCGAAGACTTCGAAGACCCCGGAGACTTTGTTGAGCCAAGCAAGCAGCCCTTTAACAATGTTAAGAAACTTTTTCATGCATGACATATAGCACTTGTTGATTCGATGATTGATCATGATGTCGTGTTCCCCCCTTCGGTGGGTTGCCTCTGATACTTTTACCATTGACACTTGCATCGAGCATGACCCTACCACCTTATGAGGGTTATGCGGGTGGGTGTAAATAGGATGCTAGTAGATGCTACGCAAATGGTTCGGGTTTATGCATGGTGACGGGAACACAAATGATTTCAAAGACTTCTTCGAAAACCCCGTCGGGCGCCACTAATGCCCGAGGGAGATGATGATGAATTGGGTGACCACTTGAGAAAGAAGTGGTGTGCCGGAACAAGATGAGGGTGTGTTTTCCAAAATGGAGGGTTTAAGATTTGTCGATCGTCCCAACCTTACATGCGCAACCACGATACCCCTTATGGGACGGGGCTTTGTTGACTACTATAGTTGGTACTAGCAAGGAGCCCACATTACTAGTGGCAAGAGTGAAGTGGTCACTCTTGAGACGGGGTCGTCCCGGAAGTGGAAGGCCATGTGATGTCTTTACAAGCACCGGGCACACCATTGGGTGCCCTCATGGATGATACGTGTGATGTACACCACGAGGGATGGCACCAACGAGTGGACTCTTTGTTTGGTATCACCATGGGAAAGGCAATGTTCTGGTGCTTACCTCAGGTATGTTATATGTCGCGAGTCTCGGATGACACGGAAGTTCCTCGAGTCTTGTGGGTAAAGTGTGCAACCTCTGCAAAGTGTAAAACTATTCAGATAGTCGTGTCCACAGTCAAGGACAGTTGGGTGGTGCTGCTTATGCCACGTCCGAATGTTTTCGTAAACTTGGTGTGAGTTTGGGTGTGATGGTGACAAAGAGGTCACATGAGCTAAGTCTGGTGACTTGTCATGGGAACTGAGCTAAGTCTGATGACTTAGCATGATGAATGAACATGAGGTGTTCAACTCCTATTAATGATGATATATGTAACTTTTTCATATGGATATCTGCCTATTGTTGATGCACGCTTACTAGTTACTTGATCATGTCATTGCATTTAAAAATTAGCTTTCCGCAAATTACCTACTTAGTGCTATATCATGCATCATTATTACCTTGTTCCACAACTTCGGTTGCTTGCGAGTACATTCAAAGTACTCATTGGCTTGCCACTGGTTATTCAATTGGCCAGGCATGGAAGAACAGTAGTATGTTGAAGAGTTCGTTGGTGACGAACATGCGAACTAGGATGCTTCCCAATCAGAATGCCTGTAGGTTTGAGGTAGATGGCATGGGTTCATGCTTTCGTTCAAGATTTCCGCTGCTTGTTCTATTTAAGTGTTTGGCCCTCGTGGCCCTATCTATGTAAGACCAGACCTTCTTGGTCTTCATTTGTGTAAGACGCTAAATGTGGATGTAAGACTCTTGTTATTCAGCTTCTGTGTATTCAGTGAGCATTAATCTCTGGGATCACCGTACACGTGCATTCGGTGATCACGACTTATGAGTCGGGGTCCCCACAAAGCTGGTATCAGAGCCATCCGGACTATAGGAAGCCCTTAGTTAGCATGGACGTTAGTCAGGATAAAACCATTTTCAAAACTACACCTAGCATTTGTACTTAGGAATTCTGCACTATTTACCTCTTATATTATTCACACAACACTTTGCTGACTCTCCTCCTTTCAAACCTTTGTAGATGGCTATCGTACCCGAAGCCTTCCTGACATCCGGCTTTTCCTTACTCCTTGGGTATAGCCTGGAGAAGTGCCAGTTTCGCCAACCACCCATTTTCCTCTACCACGAGCACTGGGTCGATGCCGTCACGAAGGAGTACCACGTGGATGTGGTCGTGAAGGAAAATGACTCCCCGACCAGTTCCTTTGAAGGACCACGCATGGAGACCATGATACTTGCAGTCAAGACAGCTGCACGCAAGGCACTCCTACACCTTCGGGATATCATTCCAGAGATGGATGATGAGTCAGATACTCGCTACCTTCCCTTTAGGAAGGATGACCTTGGCGAGAGTTGGATGCTGATTCCAACCAAGGAGGATGGCACACCACTCAGGTTCCAGACCTACTTCAGCCTCTCTGCTGATAGTTTGGTCCATAACCTGATGAAGGAGTCCGTGAAGCTCCGCGAGAAACTTCACCACACCCGAGAGCTACTTTGACAAGCCAAGACGAAGCCAGAAAAGATCAAGAAGGATGGAGCCCCCGAGGGATGATCAGCTGTCGCTTATCGAGGAGGAGTACCCCCAGCTAGTGATGCACCTACACGTCGTCATCGCATGAGTGCGAAGAAGTACCGTGAGCTCCTCACCGACCCGCCTGCAAAGCGTCATCGGGATGGACCTCCTCATTCCCCGACCCCTTCGATCAGGAATGATGCCCGTTCGGATGACGAACAGGAGGAAGACCCAGAGGAGCATGACTACGAGACCGAGCACTCCTCCACCTGAGTCCGAGAACCCCTAGGGTAGGATCAGTCATGTATCACTCATGCGAAGTCGAGTCCGTGTAATGGTTCATATGAAGCCACGTGTGCTTGTTGTTTGTTTTGTTGTTTGTGTTCCGATGCAAGTCGTGCTTTTGCCTTAGGCAACATGTAAGTGACTCCATCATCTATCTTAATATATGTTGGTCTTTCGACCTTTTTTTTAACACACTTGCACTCGACCAACCCCCTTAGACGCGCTTTTCTGTTGTTGCTTTTCCTCTTGTCTATCCCAGTTGTTTGACTTGGCTGCTCCAACCAGGATGGTGACTGCTACCCGTAACAGCTCTTTCGCCAACCCTGAAGCCAGCAACTCAAGCCAGTAACATGGAGCTGGTGGGGCTACTCATGCTGGAGGACACCAGGAGTAGCCACAAGGCGACATTCCCCCGCCACCACCTCCATCGGAGAACATGACCATAGCTTAGTTTCCCCAAGTTCTTCGGGAGGAACAACAAGACAACAATGCTGCTATCCAGCAGATGGCTCAGGCCCTTGTGAACAACCAACAGCAAGGTAGGAACGGCAATGTCCGCTCCACTCTGTCTGAGTTCATGAGGAATTCGCCCCCAACCTTCACCAAGACTGCTGAACCATTGGATGCTGATGACTAGATCCGCACCATCGAGGACCTCCTTGCACTAGTCAATTGCAATGAGGACCGTGAGAAGGTGTTGTATGCCTCTCACTGCCTTGGAGGTACCGCCCGAGCTTGGTGTGATGGATTCAAGGTCATGCAAGGTGAGTGTGTGATCACATGGAATGACTTCAAGGAAGGATTCTACACCACCCACATTCCTTCTGGGATCATGGCTATTAAGAAGAGAGAATTCCAAGCGCTGAAGCAAGGAAGTAGCTCTGTCAAGGAGTACCTGCAGAAGTTCAACCTGCTGTCAAGGTATGCACCTGAAGATGTCAACACAGAGACTGCCAAGAAGGAACGCTTCATGGAAGGACTTCAACAGACCCTGCAGTATCATCTCATTGTCTGCGACTGTCGTACCTTCTTCGACTTGGTGAACAAGGCCCTCATGCTGGAAGACAAGCGTCATGCCATAGACGACACTCGCAAGCAAAGATGATCAGGAAGGGTGGCTCAAGCAACCAGAAGCCTCGCCCCTGGCAGCCAGCCATAGCCAAGCCGACCTATCAGCCACAGTAGGCTAGACCTCCCGCACCTCGTCCGAGCTACTAGCCTCAGCAGCATGCCAATCCCAAGCCAGCTTACAACAACAACCCCAATAACAACAACGGTAGCAGAAGCTTCAATAACAACCCTGGGCAAGTCACTTGCTTTGGATGTGGTCAGTCTGGACACATCTCTAAGCTTTGCCCCAACAGGAAGCCAGATGCACCGCGCCCCAATGCGCCAAACCAAGGTCAAGCCCGTGGAGCACCACCAAGGAACCCCGCTCCCCGCAACCAGCCCAACAATGGCAAGGGTTGTGTGAACCACGTCACCGCAGAGAAAGCCCAGGAAGACCTGGACGTCATACTAGGTACGTTCCTCGTCAACTCAACCCCAGCAACAGTACTGTTTGATTGTGGAGCTTCGCATTCTTTTGTCACCCAAAAGTTTGCATTAGAAAGTGGCATGAAACCTACACCCCTGGGTAGTCTTATGTTGATACAAACCTCGGGATCAATTATGAAGTCTGGATAGGTTGTAAAGGAGTGGAGATTAACATCAACGGGGTAGACTTCCTAGCAGACCTTATAGTTCTGGATTCACCAGGCTTGCACATCATCCTTGGCATGAATTGGTTGACTAAGCACCAAGGCATGCTAGACTGTGCCAAAAGGATTGTCACCATGACCAATAGCCAAGGAGTGGAAGTCAAGTATGTTCCCAACCCTACCTCCACTCAAGCCCCTCAAGCTAACTGTCTATTGGGAGTTGAGTTGGATCAAGTGCCAGTGGTACATGAATACCCGGATGTGTTTCCTGATGAGCTTCCCGGAATGCCTCCTGACCGTGACATTGAGTTCATCATTGATAGTACCCATCTATAAGAAGGCCTACAGGATGGGATCCGAAGAGTTGGCTGAGTTGAATAAGCAACTGGCAGAGCAGCTCAGAAAAGGATTTATTCGCCCTAGTGCCTCTCCTTGGGGATCGCTTGTTCTATTTGTGTCAAAGAGGGACGAAACTATCAGACTCTGTGTCGATTACCGTTCTCTCAATGAAGTCACGATAAAGAACAAGTACCCACTCCCCAAGATTGAAGACCTGTTTGATCAGTTGCCAAGGTGTTTTCCAAGATCGACCTCAAGTCTGGGTACTATCAGCTGAAGATCAGGCCCCAAGACATTCCGAAGATGGCATTTGTAACCCGGTATGGCCTGTATGAATACACGGTCATGTCATTCGGGTTAACTAATGCCCCTGCCTACTTCATGTATCTTATGAATAAGGTTTTCATGGAGTACTTGGACAAGTTCGTTGTTGTCTTCATTGATGACATACTCGTCTTCTCCAAGTCTGAAGAAGAACATCAGGAACACTTGAGATTGGTCCTAGAGAAGCTTCGAGAGCACCAGCTTTATGCCAAGTTCAGCAAGTGTGAATTTTTGCTGCATGGAGTTGGATTCTTGGGTCATGTATTGACTGCAGAAGGATTATCAGTGGATCCTGCCAAGATTGAAGACGTGATGGAATGGCAAACCCCAACCACCGTGAAGGAAGTCAGGAGCTTCCTCGGACTCGCGGGATATTACCTCAAGTTCGTGGAAGGGTTCTCAAGCATTGCCCGACCCATGGCCCATCTTTTGAAGAAGGATAAGAAGTTCGAATGGACTGCTAAGTGCGAAGAAAGCTTCCAGGAGCTCAAGAAGAGGTTGACCATAGCCCCGGTTTTGGCCACCCCCGATATTCACAAGGAGTTTGTGATTTATTGTGATGCATCAAGAACCGAGCTTGGAGGTGTTCTGATGCAAGAAGGCAGAGTCGTAGCATATCTATCCAGACAACTACGTCCTCATGAAGAGAACTAAGCAACTCATGATCTCGAGTTGGCAATCGTAGTTCATGCCTTGAAGACATGGCGACATTACCTTCTGGGGAAGCGATATGAGATATTCACAGACCACAAGAGTTTGAAGTATATCTTCACTCAAAGGGAATTGAACATGAGGCAGCGAAGATGGTTGGAATTGATCAAGGACTACGACCTCAGTGTTCAATACCACCCCAGAAAGGCCAATGTGGTAGCAGACGCCTTAAGCAGAAAGGCTTGTTCCTTGAATGCTATGATTAAGGAAAGGCTACCCGCCCTGTATGAAGAACTTGAAAGCTTCGGCTTGGAACTGGTTGCACCAAGATTCTTTGCCAGCCTCAAAGCAAAGCCTACCTTGATGGATGATATCAAAGAAGCTCAGAAGGGACACGAGAGCATTGAAGGCATCAAAAGGAAGATCAAGGCATGCAAGGCCCCAGGATTCTCAGTGGATGAACAAGGAGTAGTATGGTTCGGGAATCGCATCTGCGTACCCAACAAAGAAGAGCTCAAGAACCTGATCTTGCGAGAAGCTCACGACACTCCATACTCCATCCATCCCGGAGGAACCAAGATGTATCAAGACCTCAAGAGAAGATTCTAGTGGTATGGCATGAAACGGGAGATAGGCACCTTTGTCGCCAAGTGTGACATATGCCAGAGAGTCAAAGCTGAGCACCAACGACCCACTAGGCTACTGCAGCCTCTCAAAGTGCCTGGATGGAAGTGGGACAAAGTCGGGATGGATTTCATCACTGGTTTACCAAGGTCGAGTAAGGGACATGATTCCATTTGGGTCATCGTCGATCACCTCACCAAGGTAGCCCACTTCATTCTCGGTAGAACCACCTATGATGGAAGCCAGCTCGCGAACCTCTACATCAACCGCATCGTGAGTCTTCATGGAATTCCAAAGGAGATCGTGTCGGATCGAGGAACCCAATTCACCTCAAGATTCTGGAAGAAGTTTCAAGAAGCTATGGGAACCAAGCTCTCCTTCAGCACTGCTTTTCACCCCTAGACTGGTGGGCAAACAGAGCGAGTAAACCAGATACTCGAGGATATGCTCCGTGCTTGTGTTTTGGCATATGGAGCCAAGTGGGAAGATTGCCTACCATTCACCGAGTTCTCCTACTACAACAACTATCAGTCGAGTCTTCAGATGGCCCCATTTGAGGTGTTGTATGGACGTAAGTGTCGTACTCCCCTCAACTGGTCGGAGACCGGAGAAGGATTGGTTTTTGGACCAGATATCCTCGGCGAAGCATAAGAGCAAGTCTAGCTCGTCCGAGAATGTTTGGAGGCTGCCAAATCAAGACAGAAGAGCCACGCCGACTCCCACCGCCGAGAAGTGAACTTCTGTGTCGGAGATCATGTCTACCTTCGAGTCACGCCTCTCAAAGGGACCGAGCGTTTCCACGTTAAGGGGAAGTTGGCACCAAGATACATCGACCCCTTCAATGTCACCGCAATGCGAGGAGAAGTTGCCTACCAGCTAGAGCTGCCTTCCGAGATGTCAGATGTGCACAACGTCTTTCATGTGTCACAACTCCGGAAGTGTCTCCAAGTTCCCAACCGCCCCGACCTCTACAAGGACATCGACCATCAAGCCATCGATCTTCAGCCAGACCTCACTTATCGTGAGAGGCCAGTTCGCATATTGGATGAAGCCAAGCGCTCCACCCGAAGCCGCACCATCAAGTACTTCAAGGTCCAGTGGAGCAACCACACCGAAGCTGAAGCAACCTGGGAGCGTGAAGACTGTCTTAGATCAGAGTTCCCTTATCTTTTTAGCGCTTAGCCTAGGAATCTCGGGGACGGGATTCTTGTAAGGGGGGAAGGTCTGTCACACCCCGTGTTTGTATCACCTTGATATGTTTAGGTTTATAAAATTTGGAACCAACTAAAACTTTTGCAATGTTTCTTCTTGATTGATTTGTTGCATGCTTGCCTATTGAGTGGTGTGTGTGGCACTCTTGGATCCTATCCCTCTTCATATTCATCATCCTTGACCCAAACTTCTTGCCCAATGTTCATGCCATGAGAATAGAGCCCAAAACTATTTTTATCAAATTTTGTTTTGGCCAAATGGGATTTATTCCAATTAGGTTTTCAAAACCCCCTGAAATGAGGATTTCACTTCAAGTCCTCAAATTGGGTGGATCCTTTTTCCCCAAAGGCTTTATTTCAAACCTACTATATTTATGACTTCCCAAGACCACCAAATATTAATTTTAAAGATCACTTTTATATTTTATTTAAAGGCTTTTTCTTAAGGCCAGAAATGGTTTTTCATAGGGAAAAATTATTTAATTGCCTTCAAAATATTTGAGAAAATTTAGGGAAACTCACTGGACATATATTTTCCATATATATGAGTTTCAACTCATGAGCATGATCAAATCATGGGCAAAACCCCTCAAAACCCTTTCTGTTCAAATCAAACTTTTGGAATATTTCTATAAGAAATATTCTCAATAAATTCCAGAAAAATTCCAGAAAGTCAACACTATCATAAAAGTGATGATCTTGCAAAGTTTCATCTCAATCCAAATTGATTCGGTTCATCAAACCATCCCAAAACCCTCCCTATCCAGATTCAAGTTTGAGCAACTTTACATTATGAAGTTTCTCCCCTTGACCCCAAACTTTGTGGGCATGCTCTAATGACCAAATAGTGATGCCACACTAAGTGGTGCATCAAGGGTAAAAGCCTAGCATCACTAGATCTACAGAAACATGATTCTGTTAGTTTCTAGGGTTTACCAAGTTTCCATTGTCAACTTTTCCCACTTGAGCTCAAACTTGGTGATCCATCTCATCTTTACCAAACATTTGACCCTCATAAATATCTCAGTAAGTTGGTAAATTATTTTTTTCCCAAAACCCCATCAAAGACCTTCTGGTAAAATAGTAAAGTCACTATTTTCACCCCTTCCACTCTTCCCCTTGCTCTCAAACTTTTACCACAGCTATCTGGTATTGCCTTTCACCTCCAGTAAGAATCTCATGGTCATAGCTCAGATATTGATGTGGTAAAAACCCTCATTTGCCCCTGGCAGCATCTTTTTCTACCTTTCCTTCTAACCTAAGGCTCCTCGAGAGCCCTCCCCTAGCTTCTCCTAGCCCTAGGGCACCACTTGTAACCCCAAGACACTAGAGGACACACTTGGGGGCTTAAATTATGCCAGGGCACGCCATATGGGCGCTCTAGAGCGCGCTACAGTGTGCTCCCGCACTGTAGCCGCCCCTGCCCGGCGCCGCCCGATAGCCTCGGGCCTCCCCAGCATGTTCCCTGGCCACCCTTGACGTCCGCAAGGCACCAGATGGTAGGGCCCCCTTCTCCCTCCTCCTCTGCTGCCCTCCATCGTGCTCGCACGACACCGCCCGAGCTGGCCAATGGCCGCGCTCGCACGCGCACACCTTCGATCCCCCCTCCTGGCTGCCATTCCCTTCCCCTGGATGCGAACTGAGTCCACGAATCCCCCAGACACAGCCTGGAGCGCCCCCCATGGCCTGTGGCGACGGCCACGTTCTCGCTGGTGCACCACACCCACGGTGGACCGAAGCCCGCCTATTTAAGGGCCTCCTGCTCCTCCGGCTCCTCTCCCCTTGCTCTCTCCTCCCCTCTGAAGCTCCCCTGTGCCCAACCCCCTCGCCCCCATGGACGGGAACCCACGGCCAGAGCAAACCCTCGCCGTCATCGGTCCTTCCCCCTCGCCGGCGTTTCCCTCTCCCCCAGCGACACCCTCGGCCACCCACCGACGCGCGGGAGCCCCCTGAGTGCGCTGCTGCCCTCCGCTTGGACCGTCGTGGCCGGAGACGCCGTCGGTGAGCCCCCCTCCACTCCTGTCACGAGGAGAGGGATGACAGGTGGGGCCGACCTGTCATCCCCTCACCCCCTCCTATCTCTCTACCTTGTAGGGCCCGCGGGCAGGTTTAGAAAATAAACCTGCCGCGCGCGGCGCAACGCCTGGGCCGGCTCCTTGTGTGGGCCAGTTAGGCTCGGTGTTTTTGGCCCGAGAAGGCACGCTACCCCTTTTCTTTTTCTTTTTCTGTTTAAACTTCCAAAAATTCCATAGATTTGTATATTAATCAAATTCCAAATATTCTTCCACCTAAAATCTTCCTGTTTTAAATAGTTTAAAAAATATTTTTGAGTTCAAAAACCTAGACAAATATTTTTAATGTAGTCTTTAGTATTTATCAGAGTAGGATAGCATTTTTGATAGTGGCTTGTGTGCTCTGTTTTATGTTGTGCTTATTTTTATCGCTATTTTATCGCGACGATAGATTGCACTGTTGACGAGGAAGTTGGACCCGAAGACTTCGAAGACCCTGAAGACTTTGTTGAGCCAAGCAAGCAGCCCTTTGACCATGTTAAGAAACTTTTTCATGCATGACATATATCACTTGTTGATTCGATGATTGATCATGATGTCGTGTTCCCCCTTCGGTGGGTTGCCTCTGATACTTTTACCATTGACACTTGCATCGAGCATGACCCTACCACCTTATGAGGGTTATGCGGGTGGGTGTAGATAGGATTCTAGTAGATGCTACGCAAATGGTTCAGGTTTATGCATGGTGACGGGAACACAAATGATTTCAAAGACTTTTTGAAAACCCCGTCGGGTGCCACTAATGCCCAAGGGAGATGATGATGAGTTGGGTGACCACTTGAGAAAGAAGTGGTGTGCCGGAACAAGATGAGGGTGTGTTTTCCAAAACGGAGGGTTTAAGATTTATCGACCGTCCCAACCTTACATGCGCAACCACGATACCCCTTATGGGACGAGGCTTTGTTGACTACTATGGTTGGTACTAGCAAGGATCCCACATTACTAGTGGCAAGAGTGAAGTGGTCACTCTTGAGACGGGGTCGTCCCGGAAGTGGAAGGCCATGCGCTATCTTTACAGGCACCGGGCACACCGTTGCGTGCCCTCATGGATGATACGTGTGATGTACATCATGAGGGATGGCACCAACGAGTGGACTCTTTGTTTGGTATCACCATGGGAAAGGCAGTGTTCGGGTGCTTACCTCGGGTATGTTATATGCCGTGAGTCGTGGATGACACGGAAGTTCCCCGAGTCTTGTGGGTAAAGTGTGCAACCTCCGCAAAGTGTAAAACTATTCGAATAGTCGTGTCCACGGTCAAGGACAGTTGGATGGTGCTGCTTATGCCACGTCCGGATGTTTTCGTAAAACTTGGTGTGAGTTTGGGTGTGATGGTGACAAAGAGGTCACATGAGCTAAGTCCGATGACTTGGCATGGGAATTGAGCTAAGTCCGATGGCTTAGCACGATGAATGAACATGAGGTGTTCAACTCCTATTAATGATGACATCTATAACTTTTTCATATGGATATCTACCTATTGTTGATGCACGCTTACTAGTTACTTGATCATGTCATTGCATTTAAAAATTAGCTTTGCACAAATTATAGCTTTCCACACATTACCTACTTAGTGCTATATCATGCATCATTATTACCTTGTTCCACAACATGGGTTGCTTGCGAGTACATTCAAAGTAACCATTGGCTTGCCATTGGTTATTTAATTGGCCAGGCATGGAAGAACAGGAGTATGTTGAAGAGATCATTGGTGACGAACATGCGAACTAGGATGCTTCCCAGTCAGAATGCCTGTAGGTTTGAGGTAGATGGCATGGGTTCACGCTTTTCGTTCAAGATTTCCGCTACTTGCTCTGTTTAAGTGTTTGGCCCTCGTGGCCCTATCTATGTAAGACTAGACCTTCTTGGTCTTCATTTGTGTAAGATGCTAAATGTGGATGTAAGACTCTTGTTATTCAGCTTCTGTGTGTTTAGTGAGCATTGATCTCTGCGATCATTGTACACGTGCATTCGGTGATCAGGACTGATGAGTCGGGGTCCCCACAGAAAGCCTCCCACTTGCCATTGGAACCAGAACCAGCCATGGCTGAGCTAGGATAAGGAGTTGCGGAAGAACTGGATCTAGGCTTTGGGAGCTTAGGAGATTGGGGAAGCAGAGGATGCGAATCGGAAGCGTGGCTAGGCCTTGTTTTCCCCTTTTATGGGCTGGTCGCCGGTTAACCTCCCTTTACTACGTTGCAGATCCCTCCGCTTCCCAAGACATGCATGCCGTTATACGCGCATGATTAATATTATCCCGTGTGAAACGGAGCACGATCTATGCATTGATGGATCGTGCTGATGAAAAACGGCCTCGAACCGCGAATCAAGTTTTTGCGACTGGTTCAGCGGTCGTGGTGGGTCATGACCTTTTGTCAGAAAGGTTAGTAGGGAACACTGTTTTCTGCATGACACTCGGCCTTCAGGGCTAAACTATTCATGGTGTTCGGGCGATCCACTGTCGGGAAAACTACATGTCGTCGGAGGCCAAACTAAACTCGTCCGATCACTGATTGAGGAGAAGAACTTGCCTCGCAAGCCAAAGACTCTGATCAAGCGAAGCTGGAGCTAAGACCATTAGCGTTGGAGGCTAGTTCCGGGGCTACTGAGGGAGTCCTGGTTTAAGGGGTCCTCGGGTGGCTGACCTGTTTCTCATGGGCCGGACTATATGGGCCATTTACCGAGCATTGGGTTGATCGAAGGCCCTGTCTCTGGGCAGGAAGCTTTGGGAATCGTGGGGTGTCCACCAAGATATGAATAGCGGATAGGCATGTTTTTCCTTCTATGTGTAACCGACCATGTGTAAACCCTAGGTACCCTTGGCGTCTATATAAGCCGGGTTTTTTTAGGTTGTAGACCAGAGGAGAACTCATCTAGTGTTTAGCTCTTCGATCTCGAGGTAGATCAACTCTGTAACCTACACATCATTAATGTAATCAAGCAGGATGTAGGGTTTTACCTCCATAGGATGGCTCGAACCTGGGTAAACATCGTCCCCTTCGTCTCCTATTACCATCGATCCTAGTCTCACAGCTCGGGACCCCCTACCCGAGATCCGCCGATTTTGACACCGACAACGTGCTAAAAGATTACTTCATTAATGGCAAGGTACTGGTGGGGGAGTTCAATAGATAAACAGTTCATGCATTGTCTATCTTGGGACAAGCTCACGGTTCCTAAATGTAAAGGCGGAATGGCTTCCATGATTTCAAGAGCTTTAACTTGGCAATGCTTGGAAAGCATGGATGGAGATTATTAACTGAACCTGCTTCCTTATGCGCCATAGTTCTAAAAGGAAGGTACTTCCCAAAATGCAATTTTATGCAGGCATGGAGTACCCCTTCAAATTCTTTGGCTACATAGCGTGTTATCATCGTTAGGAGAGATGCACCAAATATGGGACTAATACATAGAGTGGGCGATGGCTCTAGCATTTCACTTTGGGAGGACAAATGGATCCTGGGTACATAGACTATGAAACCTTTGTTCAAACCTACTACTACAACAATAGACAAAGTCAGTGACCTGATTGATACATAGAACTAGTCTTGGAAAGCAGATTTGGTCGGTGAAACTTTCATTTCACCAGATGCTGCAGCTATATTGAATATACCATTGTAGACTAGGGGAGGCGAGGATTTTTTGGCTTGGGCTTATGAAAAAACAGGTATCTACACTGTCAAATCATCGCATCATACTCTTATGATTCACAACGAGCATTCTGCTCTAGAAGAAGGGGCATCTACAAGCACTTCAAATTCGAATGAATAGATGTGGAACTCCATGTGGAAGTTAAAGGTGGTGCCAAAGATTTGTGTTTTCTGGTGGAGAGTCACTCGTGGGATCTTACCGGATGAAAGAAACCTGCATCGACGGCATATCCGTGTTACTAGCCGATGCAAATTGTGTTTGGTAGAGGAGGAGGACTTGATGCATGCACTTGTACATTGTTCTCATGCCAAACGTTTTCAGGACGAAGTTGAGAAGTGGTTTGATTTCAAACTACCTCGCCTTCACCCAAGTACTTGGGCGCGAGACATTGTCTGCGACCCAATCATCATCGATGAGGACCGGGCGAAGATTCTGCCAATTATGCGGTTTATTTGGCACTCGAGGAACCGATGGGCACATGATCAGGAACGTTCGGACCCGACAAATTCGCTACGGACTATACATGAAACATTGGCAATTCTGGAATTGCCAAGGGATCATGCCCTAGCTCTTCCTGGTTTTGGTTGGCACCCCCCGAGAGGATGACATGGTGAAGATCAATACGAATGCTGGCATTGACAACAACCGTCAGAGAGAGGGTGGTGTTGTTGCCCGTTTGGCCATTGGTTTCCTAGGGGCATGGTGTAAGCATCACGATGGAGTCAATCACTGAAGCGCTTTCCTTGCGCGATGGAGTTCTT
This sequence comes from Hordeum marinum, assembly GCA_022496015.1. Lineage (NCBI taxonomy): Eukaryota > Viridiplantae > Streptophyta > Magnoliopsida > Poales > Poaceae > Hordeum > Hordeum marinum. The sequence continues at coordinate 136,470,298 of CM039677.1, read as the reverse complement.
TATGAAAAGCTTCATGGTTTTGATAAAGTCGTGATGGAGATGGACTGCAAGGAGGTTGTGAACCTCTGGAACACTTGCCACGATTCCCTTTCAGCCGTGGCTCCGATTCTCTTGGAAATTGGGGACTTATCTACTAGCTTTAGTTCTTTTGTTATTTAACATATTTCTAGATCGCCTAATCTACCTGCTCACCTTTGCGCTAAGCGAACTTGTTTGCTGCAAGTGACCGAAGCCTGGACTGAAACTGTACCTCCCTTCCTGGCCAGTAGCCTCATGGTGGACCGTGCGAGGTGCGCTTTTGTTGAATAAAGGACCCCAAATTCCAACGCAAAAAAGTGCTTCCTCATTCATATACAATGCTCCCATAGGTATCCAGCCGTATCCCATGCATGTGTGGCCGAGGCCCATCTGTCATGTGTGACGGAGGCCCATCTGTTAGTGGGTGGCGATGGATGCCCTATGATTTTGTTTATGAAAAACACTTCCGTATTTATTTAATTACACAAAAAAGCCCTTAATTACAGTGACATGCAAATGGGTCTCAAAGTCAGTGAACAACACAAATTAATTTTGGAAAGAAAAATGATATATCGCGCATTCGTCATGCATGTTAGCCTAAAAAAAATCTGTCATGCATGTGTGGCGGAGACCCATGGGTGGGCGCATGACACTAATATATCCTCATTATGACCAACCTCCGCACTGGGTATAATGCCGAAGCCTTGAAAGTCATCCGAGTTGAAAATTAATGCAACACGCCTAAGTGTTTGGGATATTTAGTTTTCATAATGTGACTAATTTACCAGTACGAAGAGAGTAGTTAAGTTTAGAAGATCGGCTAGAAACAGCTGAGAAAATATAATCTTTAAAATACATAAGAGGCCATATACCTCAAATCAAATTATAAGGGGTCCTGCAAGAAAAAACCAACCAAACAGGACTGAAACAAAACACTGGGCACATAGTCCGGAGCCTCGAGAGCCACCCGTCTCGTCCTCCACTCCATTCCACGGGCTCAGCAATTAAGGCCCAGTTAGCCTCTCCCTTTCTTATAATTTATTAAGATTCCCAATTTTCAGACCAACTCGCATTAATTAAGATTTAAGACGAGACTAATCTAGTCCCCGGCGCACGCACTGCGCTCGATAACAGCAGCACCCATGGCCACGGAGCCCGTGCAGAGACGCTCTCAGTCACTCCCCCACTTGCCATGGCGAGACTAACCTTCGCCGCCGGCGCTGGCGCCGTGGTGGTGGTGGCTGCCGCGTGGCTCCTCGCCGCTGGTGGTGTAGCGGCCGGGGACCCGCCGCTCTCACCCAAAGGTCTCAACTATGAAGGTGCGTGCGCCGCTTGCAGCTGGCGTTGGTGGGGGCGGCTGGGCTAGGGACGAGGTTAGGGTTTGGGGATTTGGTGCGCGGAGTTGTTCTCATGTTAACTGTGCTTGGTGCGCTTTGCGCGGTGTTTCAGTGGCGGCGCTGATGGCGGTGAAGAGCCGGATGCGGGACGAGAAGGGGGTGATGGCCGGGTGGGACATCAACTCCGTCGACCCCTGCACCTGGTCTATGGTCGCCTGCTCCCCCGACGGATTCGTCGTCTCGCTGTGAGATCTCGCTCCCTGATTTGTTGTCTTGCTGTTGGACTGCGCCTGCGCGGATGCACGTTCTTTCGTTGTTGCTTTGCTGTCGGTGATGCCGTGCTGTTTTGTTTGGATGTTGGAGTGCAGGCAGATGGCTAACAATGGATTGTCAGGGGCTCTGTCGCCGAGTATCGGGAACCTCAGTTACCTGCAGACAATGTAAGGAAACCAACTCACCTATCCGATCACAGTTCTTGTTTTGTTTCCTTATTAGTTCCTTTGACACGGTGTGTCTTGCAACACCGTTGAAGTTTGAAGCTTCCGAGCTGAATTGCTTCAAAATGAGGAGGTTCATACTTGTGTGTCTAGCCGTTGGAAAATTTGAAGCACAGCTGCTGTTTAGGTTCAAACAAAAATTACTGTTTAGGCGATTCCGTCTGTGACTAACTAGTATCAGGATAGTTGGAGAGCTGAAGGCGGGGAACTATACAATACAAGTCCTGACTTATAGTTGAATTTCGAAAAATCTCATGTCGGGCTCGTGTGTGCAAACTCTCAAGGCCAGGACAAGAACTGGTGAATAAAATAATGCTGAGATATCACTGACGGCACAACCCCTCCTGAACAATATTTGTTTTCTTTATTAGACAAGAATGGATGATACTGGGTGTACCATATATTCTTTCAGAACCCAACACGGCTAAATTAAGCTTACTTTGTATGATTGACGGCGCAGTCCAGCTTGACTTTCTATTCCTTATTGTACCCATCATGCTGTGCTCACCCTACTTATATGAACATACGCGCATTGTATGCATCATATTTATTATTACTTGTGCTCTCTCAGTCATGGGATTGTATTCTTTCTACTATTTGTAGATCTTGTTTCACTGACTCCCATCTGTCCTAATGAAAATGGAATTTACTACCAATGCTTTGTTGCTCAACTTATTTTTTTCTGTTGTCCACATTCAGGTTACTACAGAATAACAAAATATCTGGTGAAATTCCTCCAGAGACAGGGAAGCTGGCCAATCTGAAAGCTCTTGATCTTTCAGGTAACCAGTTTATCGGTGAAATCCCGAATTCGTTGGGGCAGCTGACTCAACTAAATTATCTGTAAGTATATGCTAATCTATTACCTCAAATTGACAATCTATCTACTTGGATTATTTGTGTCTTGCTCTCTAATGCATCACTGTGTCTGTTAGATTTATGTGCATATGTTGCAGGTGAATTCTGATTAAGTTTGTTGTGTGTGCCATCCCAAGAAACGAAAACTCCTCTGTTGTGAATACAACACATATGATGAACTCTAATTAAGTCTGGTCGCACAATGCCAGATCGATCATGTAGAATTAAGCCATAACCCCACTACGCCTGTGATACTAATCTATTGAACCAATTCTGAGTATAAAGCTACCAAAGTCGTACAAGCTTGATGACACAATGCACACTTTTTTTTTCTGGGAGCTACATCACTGTTTGGAAAAGCATGCATACAATTGTAACACAGCAGTCATACATGCACATGAACCATATTTGGAACTATTTCTAGATATATTGTTCCTTCCATGGGCCATGGCTACCAAGTGAAATTGTTATATGTTTGTACTAGTAATATTTTCAGCTGCCTATTTGTGTGGTTTTCTTATATTTGTAAGTAATTCACATTTTCATATGCAGTAAATGTTACAAAAATATTTACTATCTGTTCTTAAAATTGCTAGCCTGAGCAAACACACAGGTTGACAACATGTTTTTTGATGACTGTTGCTTTGCAAATCCTTCAGGCGCCTCGATAAGAATAACTTGTCTGGACAAATCCCTATAGATGTTGCGAAGCTTCCAGGTCTTACATTCCTGTATGTCTCCAGTTACATGTTTTTTTTCTTTTTTGACAAATGATGTGGTTAAATGTGATTCTTGGTGTTCGAACTGACGTGGGAACTATGTTTCAGTGACATATCATTCAACAATTTAAGCGGTACAGTTCCAAAAATCTATGCACATGACTACAGGTAAAGTGGGTACGAGGATGTATGATATGCTCCATTTTTTTGTTATTTAACTCTATTTGCTCATCCAAATTCTTTGCGTATCTGTGAAATAGTGCTTGTGTCATCCTTCATATGCTAAAACTGGTCGTAGTCATACACACATCATTCTTTCCTTCTTTTCTATTACAATACTTCACTGAATATTACTGTACCTATGCTTTTCAGTCTCGTGGGAAACAAGTTCCTTTGCAATTCCTCAATTCTACATGGCTGCACTCATCTTAATGGAGGAACTAACGGTAACATTTTTACCTGGCATCATCTGTTTTTATCTTTACTACTGGTGTACCCTTTGGAACTAACTTACCTTTTGGGGAGTGGAACTAACTTACCTTTGACTACAGATACAGTGTCTAGACCGTCGAATAAAACAAAGAATCATCATCAATTAGCATTGGCAGTTTCCTTAAGTGTCACCTGTGCCACAATCTTTGTCCTGTTCTTTGTGTGCTGGCTAAACTACTGCAGATGGCGTTTGCCTTTTGCTTCTTCTGGTAATTAGCTAATTATCTATAAACTTACTATCGGAAATATATGATTTGATGACCACTTATTTCTTCAACTATAGACCAAGATCTTGAAATGGAACTGGGTCATCTGAAGCATTTTTCATTTCACGGCCTGCAAAGTGCAACCGACAATTTTAACTCAAAGAATATATTAGGCCAAGGCGGTTTTGGTGTTGTTTATAAAGGCTGTCTCAGAAATGGAACTTTAGTGGCAGTCAAGAGGTTAAAAGACCCCGATGTTACTGGTGAAGTCCAATTCCAGACAGAACTTGAGTTGATTGGCCTAGCCGTGCACAGGAACCTTTTGCGCTTGTATGGGTTTTGCATGACCTCGAAGGAAAGGTTGCTCGTATATCCATATATGCCAAATGGTAGTGTTGCTGACCGCTTGAGAGGTAACCTTTCATATGTCCACAACATTTTATGTTTTCCTTACTAAGGATTGCTCACTATTATATTATTCCCTTGTTTTCTACCTCCTTCTCTTTCTAATGTAATGTGATTTTTTTTGCAGAGTATCATCATGGAAAACCTTCTCTTGATTGGAGTAAACGTATGCAGATTGCTATTGGGGCTGCCAGAGGACTACTATATCTTCATGAACAATGCAATCCTAAGATCATCCACAGGGATGTCAAAGCAGCAAACATATTGCTTGATGGAAGTTTTGAAGCAGTTGTAGGGGATTTTGGATTGGCAAAACTACTTGACCGACAAGATTCGCATGTTACTACTGCAGTTCGGGGCACTGTTGGTCATATTGCTCCAGAGTATCTCTCAACAGGGCAGTCTTCAGAAAAGACTGACGTTTATGGGTTTGGTATTCTACTGTTGGAACTGATAACTGGACCTAAAACCTTGAGCAACGGACATGGTCAGTCCCAGAAGGGGATGATTATAGATTGGGTAACTTCTTTTGCTCAATCTTTATGTACTATAATTGATGGCATAACCTGGAGTAATATGATGACCATTTTCAACAAAGTTTGGCTAACATAAATAGGGAATGTCAAATCAAATATCTTTTTTTCCCTGTATCATCATAGATTCGTAGTTGGTAATGAAATAAGTTTATTGGAAGATCCTTAATACAATGCTTAGCAAGGGCCTAGTTGATTTCCTAGCACAAGCAGGTAGATATCGGATTTTTGTGGATAACTCGTCGTTTAGTATAATGCTAGGCAGCACTCCTGCCATTTTTACTTGGAATCTGTGGTACACTCTGTTTATCACCTGATGTCAAATTTTTAATCCTCTGCAGGTTAGAGAACTCAACGAGGAAAAGAAACTGGATAAACTAGTGGACAGGGATCTCAAAGATTTGTTCGATGTAGCTGAGCTAGAGTGTGCAGTCGACGTGATTCTCCAATGCACACTGACCAACCCTATTCTGCGGCCCAAGATGTCAGAAGTACTCCAGGCCCTTGAATCTAATGTGACACTGGCAGAGAATGGTGTAGATTTGAATAGAGAAGCGCTGCCTTACGGAGGCTCTTGCAGTTTCTCTATGAGACATGAGGATCCTCACGACTCATCGTCCTTCATAATAGAGCCAATCGAGCTATCTGGTCCTAGATGATGGCAAGTGCTGGTTTCACGAGAGAAAACAGAGAAAAACGATGATATAGTCGTACAAAACATGTATAGACTGGATGTAGACCATTTTCGGCTAGAAACTAGGAAGATTATAAGTTTCCACTGCAAATGTGCATTCCACCACAAACTGCGTCCAGTAGGGTCGGATAGAGGTAATTACATATAAAGGGAAACATTTACATCCGGAGCGCCAGGAGTGCCGGACGTGTGTGTGCCTTGCGATGGCTCTCGATCGCTCGTTGCGCGGGCCACGTGAGCACCCCTCCTTCGAATCTGTTTTTTTCATTATCTTCTTCCCCATGATGCGGAGCAACCGCTCCTTTTCCTCCATCTCCGCCGCCGCACACAGCGCACATTTTTCATGCAACGGCGAGCCACGACGGGGGTGGAGAAGACGGCGAGGGAGCCGCAAGAGGGCCACACGTGGCGCTGGTGCCCGTCAATGACGCATGACTAGCCATGGCGCGCGAATAGTGAGGTAATGCCGGAACTGTTCATATGAAAGCTTTCAACGTTTGATTCGAAAGCTTCAACAGGCGGCATAAAAAGCTTCAAACGAGACACCGTGCAATTGAAAAGCTACAATGTGTTCATAAGAAAGTTGTAATCGTTCATAAGAAAGCTACGATCGTTTTGAAAAAAGATTCAACTAGAATACTTATTTTTGGAGGTGAGGCGTTGCGCAAACCCAAAAGCTACAACCGTCTACGAGACAAGCTTGAAGCGGCGACGAAAAAAGTTTCAATCATAGACGATGGAAGCCATGGACAACAACGAAAATCTACAACCGGCTTCGTTGTTTACTACAACCGGCTTGTAACAGTGGATGGCGAGCATGATGACCGCGCACGATAACTTGTTTTTTGCTACAACAGACTTGTTAGTTTGCTAAGTACGGCTTCGACGAGGACGGCTAGCAGGGGCAGCGACAGGCGATGAGGACGACTGGCGAGGGACAACCATCGGAGGGTTTGTGCGGCTGGAGAGATACAAGGAAATGTCCGCGTATCAGGAAGACGAAGGCATCCGACAGTTACGGTCCACCAAATCGGATGGCTACGGGCCAACCGACCCAAATTTGGGCTGGCACGCCGGCGCCTAGCACCGGCCTTACCTAAAACCATCACATTTAGTGCTAAGGTAATCAATGGACACCACGTTTGGGGGCAAACCACACCGCAACACAGTTTTTTAGGCATGCGTGTAACAAATGTGAGCTTATGAAAGAGTCAGTGTTTTTGGCTAAAAAAATAGGATCATCCCCGACCTCTGCATTTGAATAATACAGGTAACCATATTATTAAGCAAAAGGTCTCATAAAAGGTCTGTCATACAGTAGCTGCTCTCAAAAGAGTCAAGGTAGAATGACAGATAAAATTGCCACAACCTATGAAAACCGAACAAGATGACTAAACACTTAGTCTATTATTGGACCACCATCCAAGTCGGTTGTAAGTATCTCGTGCTGTCGTCTCCCACTGGTTGCACCCAATAGCCATATGCTCCTTGGCTTTCTATGACTGAGTAATGACCATGTACAGATCCAAGCAGTGGCTCTGTAAATACGCTGCAAAAAAATTGTCAGAGTTTCTTTGTAAAAATTATGTTATTTTTGCAATTCCATATAATCCAAAGTAATGCACATACTCCTACTCGAACATGTCTTGCAATACTTGGCTTCACTCATCATGCGACGTCCCAAATAACATGTTAATACTAGTTGGAGGGCTAACATTAAAGGCTACAGAATCGTACGCTATAAAAGTTTAGAGGACATGTGAGAAAGTTGTGTTTTATATTTTCGTCCTCATCACAAAAGCAATATCGTTTACTACACTCCCATCTTGGTTTGACTAAGTTATCCTTAGTAAGAATCACTTCCGTGTGCACAAACCACATGAATATTCTGATTCTCAAAAGAACTTTAATCTTCCAAATATGAATAGATTTCGAAAATGGACCATAGTTTATTAGGTCTAAATACATAGACTTCACAGAGAATATCCCATTGACTGATAGTTTGCAGTGAATCCTATCCGACTCATCAGAGAGTTGAACACCCATCAACCTCTTCACGAGGTGTAATCAATTGTCCCATTGTTCACCTACTAGGAACCTTCTGAACTGAATATTCAAAGGGACAGATTGTAATATTGTAGAAACATACACATCCTTATGTTGCACAATATTGTACACATAAGGGCATTGTATGGCTAGAGGCGTCTTCCCCAACCAAGTATCTTCCTAGAATCTAGCCGTGTTACCATTTCCAATGGTAAATTTGGTTCTGTAAAGAGGGCAGCTCTCATTCTCATTAGCTCCTTCCAGAAAGGAGAGTCATTGGGTTTGACAGTAACCTAGGCCAGGGTCTTGGAATGTAGGTACTTATTCCATAAAATTTGTATTCAAATTCCTTCAGTCTCCGCCGGCAACCTATACAACCATTTGTTGAGCAAGCATTTATTCTTAACTTCTAAGTTCTTAATCCCTAGCCCACGCCGGTCCTTCGGTCTACAACTAATATCACACTTGGAAAGCCTGTATTTTGCTTTGTTTTCATCACTTTGCCAAAAGAAATCGTGATCGATAGAAGTCTAACCTTTTCTGTACCCTTACAAGCACGTCAAAGAAAGACAATACGAACATCGACATACTTGTCAACACCGAGTTGATCAAAACAAGCCGTCCACCATAAGACATAGGCTTACCCTTCCAGCAACTTAGTTTTTTTTTCAAATCGATCTTCAATGCATTTCCATTCCTTATTGGATAACTTACGGTGTGAATTGGCATACCTAAATAACTAAACGGTAGGGATCCCAGTTCACATGCAAACAATTGTCTTTAAGCTTCTTGTTCTTGTTTGGCTCTTCCAAAACAAAACAATCCACTTTTTAAAATTGATCTTCAATACAACAATTGCTCAAAAAGGCATAGGACTAGCTTCATATTTCTAGCCTTTGCCATGTTTCATGAAAATAATTGTGTCATATGGGTATTGTAGAATGATTAGATGGGGTAGTAGTTCACCTACTTGACCGTCCTCCTTGGCCTGACCAATAAGAATTGCCAACATGTCTGCAACAATGTTGAAAAAAATAAGAGACATTGGATCCCCTTGTCGTAGGCCCTTTTGTATCTGGAAATAATGAACTTCGTCATCATTTACCTTAATCCCAACACTACCTTTTGAACAAAGGAATCAACCTAGTTCCTCCAGGAATCGTCAAAACCCTCCATATGTAAGGCCTGTTGGAGGAATGACTATTTAATCTTATCACACGCCTTCTCGAAATCCACTTTGAAGATAACCCCATCTAGTTTCTTCGAGTGGATTTCACGTAATGTTTCATGTAGGAAAACCACATCCTATAGTATATGTTTGCCCGCATGAAAGCCGCCTGAGTTGGTTGTACCAACTTTACTGAAAATTATGAAGCTCACATTAAGCAGACATATTGGTCTGAACTGCTCAATACGAATTCCCCCCTCCTTCTTCAGCACCAACTTTATCGTTCTAAAGTTTACTTGGAAGAGTTGAAGTTGGTAATTAAAATGTTCATGGAACATGGGCATGAGGTCACCCTTAATGATATGCCAACATCTCTTATAAAATTATGATGGGAAACTATCTGGTCTTGGTGTTCATTTCTGCTATTGAATCAAACACTTCTTTCTTAGTGAATAATGCAGACAAAATCTCATTCTTGTCTGCCCCTACCCGAGGTATATCCTCAATCAAATGCTTATCGAGTGACACAAAATTGTCCTCAGGAGCTCCAAATAGTTTTTTGTAATAATTTGAGAGGTACAGTTTTAGGTTCTCATGTCGTACAATTGTACCCTCATACTGTTTGAGCTGAAATATTTTCTTAGTTCTATGCTTTCCATTAGCAATCAAATGGAAAACCGTGTGTTGTCATCTCCCACTACAACCTGCTGCACATTCACCCTTAGTGCCTATTTCATCTCTTCTTCTATGATAAGTACACGTAACCTCACCTCGGCCTCTGAATTAGATTCCCACTCATTCACATCTTGTACGATAGATTCCGCTTTCAAGTCTAACTCGTTTATAAGGTGGATAAACCTCTCTTTTCCACCTTATAAACCCCACTTTCATTCTGTGCCCACCCTCTCAAGAACTGGCGCAAATATACGATTTTATTTTGCCATCTATCCATATTTTAATTACCTTGTGTCACCATGGCTCATTCCCGGTCAATAAGACCTAAATATCCCTCTCTCTAGAACCATGCTATTTCGAAGGAGAATACCTTTTTGTTTCATGTATGTGTCGTCTCCCCAGAGTCAACAAGCAATGAGGCATGATCATAAATCCCCCTCTGTAATGCTTGCATCGTTACCAAAGGATTTTTTTTGTTCCCACTCTACACTGGCCAAAACTCGATCCAACTTCTCGTAAGTTGGATTAGACAATGTGTTCGCCCACATTTAATGTTGAAAGTGCGTTATATCGACTAGAGAGGGAAGGGGGGTTGAATAGGCGATGTTTATAAATTCGTCACTAAGGAATTTCAACTTGAGGATTTTGAAATGTGACGAACTACTAGTAGTGGAATAAGTACTCAAGTGCATGGGAAACATATCAATAGCATAGTCATCGTGATGAAATAAAACATGCACATATTACAAGTAGCGTGATACATGATAATTAGATGAAGAACAAGGTGATTGAAGAATTTGAGATGAGGAAATTGAGGAAGTCTTCAGTCAAATTCTTCAAACAGTAATGATCAATTTCATCAAGTATGCGAGGAAATAGAAGGGTTGAGGAAATGGAACTAGGTATCTGTGTGAAGACAATGATTTGATGACCCGGTTCCAACTGATGTGACAATCGTACGTCTGGTTTGGAGTGGCTTGGTATTTAAACCAATGGACACACAATCCTTACCGTATTCTCCTTGAGCTAAGGTCACACAGACCTCGCCCAACACCCGTGGTAAGTCTTCATGGCAGACTTTCGAAACCCTCACAAACTCGGTCACCCGGTGATCCACAATTGATTGCTGGATGCTCTAGACCATGACGCCTAACCGCCTGGAAGATACACAGCCTTCAAAGGTAACAAGTGTCGGTTCCACACAAGAACAATCACTTCAGTGATGCTCAATCACTTTGGGTTTGGTGGTTTGGTTTTGAGGTTTTTCCTCAATGATGATTTTCTCTCAAAGTCTTCGAGGAATGGGTTGCTCTCAAATGACAAGTGTCAAGTTCTCTCTCGGAGCAGCCAACCAACTAGTGGTTGTGGGGGCGGCTATTTATAGCCAGGGTGCAACCCAACATGATAAGACATAAATGCCCCCCAAATATTCCTTGGGGCTTATCATATTCCTCACTCTAGGCAATTCACACTGGCGAAATCCTAACTCCTCAGTCAGACCAATTTCATCATAGACCAGAAGAACATCATCTCTATCACTGAAGAACTTGTCTGAACCGCAAGAGATTTCCAAAGGCTTCACTCGAAGGATTGGGTAGGTTGAGGCTTTTGAGTTGAGCATTAGTTGGAAATTTCTCCTTAGTATTAGCTTGGCCCCCTTTAACAGTATGGTGTTTCTTGTGACTCAAAGAAAGGAAATGAAACTACGAAAATAAAAGTCTTCACGCTTCATAGTCCTCGTTAATATCTTCAAGGTCACACCGAATTCTTCAGCTTCAAAGTCTTTAGGGAAATACCAAATTCTTCACCAAATTCTTCAGCTGAAGACATTCATTTTTAGGGGTCAATAATCTCCGAATATATCAAACTCCTCATCGACTTATAGGACCTGTGTATACTCACAAACACATTAGTTCCTTAACCTATAAGTCTTCAATACACCAAAAGCACTAAGGGGCACTAGATGCACTAACAATCTCCCCATTTTTGGTGATTGATGACAAATAGGTTAAGTTTTCAACGGGGATAAACATATGAAGTGTAAGTACTATGTTTGAGGAAGTTGATTGCAAGATATAGAAGAACTCCCCCTAAAGATGTGCATATTTGAGGAATTTGCTTTGGACTACAAATGCACATGGTGGGTTAAAACATGGAGAAATCCCCAATACCTTGTAATTCATACATGCATTTAACATATAATATGAGGAATTGAATGCATGATGGAAAATGGTGTCTGACGAAATTTAGCATTCATGCATTAAGGTACTTGAGGAAATAAGCATGCGGAAAGCAGTTCAAAAGCGTCAGACCACCATCGGAGTTAAGTTTACAACTCATCAAACAAACACTTCAGAAGAGCAAGAGTTGTAACTTAAACAAAACAACCCATATATAGAGACCTGCTTGAAGACTAACTCGAATTTCTCCCCCTTTGTCACCGGTGACCAAAAGGGACAAAAAATGAGGACTAACGCGCCTGAAGAATTTCGTCTTGAAGGTGTGGAGGAGCGCCAGCGTTGTCAGGGTCGTTTGTCGATGCAGGGCCCACGATAGTGCTGTCAAGATCCTCAACTTCATCCGTCTCGTGCGATGGAGAATATGAGCTTGTAACCAGTAGAGAGACTTGAACCTTTCTGAATTTCTTCTGAGGAGGATGAGACCAGTCAAAGTTCTACTGATAATTCATCTCCTTGAGTTCCTCAGGGATCTTGAGATGTGCTACTATGGTCCAAGTGCGATCGAAGATTTCATGCACATAGTAATGATTTCTCCTCATCGAGTTCTACATCACATTCATGTTATGAAGAGTTAATTTGAACCGACGCTTGACCACTTGTGATTGCAATCGACCTTCTAATGAAGACTTAGGAGAAGCTCATGATAGGTCATCACACGAGGGGCAAAAGCTTGAGGATTTTGAGCTGACACTCTTTTGCAGCAGAATCTTGGGTGGTAGAGTCATCATTGGTGGAATAGGATGCAGCTTTGCGGAATTGACCATTCAATAGACGAGTGCCTTCATCAAAAACAACTTTGCCTTTTCCTTCAACTAAAGAAAATGCATTCTCGAGGACTTCAATCGGAGGCAGAAAACTGAAGTGATTCTGAAAATCAGTCTTGAAGGGAATTGAAGACCTTGATCTGAAGAATTTCATGATCCAAGGAGCATAAGGCTTCAATTCAAATGGTGACACAACTATATTAGCCAAAGTCCTTATGAAGAAATCGTGATAATTGATGGGAATCCCATGAATGATGTTGAACAACAAATTCTTCATGATGCCAACAACTTCTTATTCAGAGTTGTGGCCTTTGATTGGACTGAGGGTTTTGGTCAATATGAGATAAATGGTCCTGAGCACATATAGAAAATCCTTCACTAGGAAGATGGTCCTTGGAGGTTTGCCAGGATCCAAATGCTTCATCATCACTTGCATCATGTGATTAGGTAGTTCATGTTCATCATAGATGCATCTTGCTCCTTCTGAAGGAATTGCTATTGGAACAACACGAAGCAATTCAGTTGCTGGAGCTGTGTAGTGAGTGGTTTCGGACATCCAATGCAGGATCCACGAATTGACATCAGAAGCTTCACTAGAAATGTGCAAGGTTGCATAGAATTTACGAATTAGCTCTTCATTCCAGTCACATATATCAGCACAGAAGGGGAGAAGCCCTATGTCATGAAGAACAACGAGCACTGGATTGAAGCAGGGATGGACTCCATATCCACATGAGGAATTTGTTGATGCTGGAAGATTTTGTCCTTGTCAAATAGTACTGCAGCATAGAAATTCATCTGTAAAGAAGTCTAGAATCTTGAGCGTCCGACCCTTGCAGAGTCATAAGGACTTGGCCCTATGAAGAAAATGTGTTCATCGAAGAAATTTGCCTTGATGAATTTGGGGCGCTTTGTGCCTTTGAATGGCAATTTTTGCTTCGGATGAAGATTTGGCTTGAAGCAGCCCACAATATCCTTAGGCATAACAACAATTTCTTCATCCTAAGGAACATGTGCAGTAGTTTCCTGAGTTGTTGTCTAGGCATGAACTTCTTCAGCTGATGCAACTAGAATTTCTTCAGGAATAGTTATGAGGGGAGTGGCCAATCCTTCAGATCATGTTTGAATTTCTTTAGTGTGAGCAGGTAACTGAGGAATGTTTGTGAGAGGAGTGGTCATTGGTGAATTGGGGTGTGCAGCCTCCCAATATTCATCATTGATTAGTGGAGTAGTGTTCCCAATATCCACATCCTCATCAATTTCTTCAACACCAGCCTCTTCAGCAGTTAACTGAGGCTGGGGCAATGATACCTAAGGGCTTGAAGCTTTTGCTTCCACCTCTATTTCTTCATTAATCTGCTCCGAGGAAGTAGCAGAGTGATTGTCTTCATCTTCTTCATTTGGAATGACATAGTCAACACCAAATGGAACAATTTCATATGCAGGCACAGAGGAGATAGGAGTTCCATCAATGGGTTCAGTTGAAGAACTTGGCATAGTCTTCAATTTCTTCATAGATGAGGAATCTGAAGATGATGATGCTTTCCTTTTCAGTACAACCTTCTTCTCCACAACCTTTGTTTTCTTCACTTCTAATGCATAAGGAAGTTTGATTATCTTCACCCGTGAAGACTTTGCAAAGGGAGCATGGGGTGAAGGTAATGCAGTTTCTTCAGGCACGACTGATGCAGTCACCCTGGCAATCTTAGATTCTTCATGTGCAACAATAGCTTCAGCTGGCCTGGCAATTTCTTTAGGTGCAACAGTGGATGTTGCCCTGGTAGATTCTTTAATAGCCTGAATTTCTTCAGCTGCTCTTGCAGTTTCTTCAGCAGGCTGAGCAGAAGTTTCATCCTAAGGCGTTTGTGGTTGCAATCGAGCTGCAATCCTCTTGTTGTGGTCCTTCATGGATTTGTTAGCCACTTTGACGAATTGGACCTTGGCTCCTTGCCAATCAGCATAGTAGCGATCAAATTCATCACTGAGGCCTTTGATTTCATTTTGCATAGAGACTAGTTGTTGTGGAGTCAGCTTCAGAACATTATTCTTCATGAAGCGCTCCTTCTTGTACTAAGCTTTCTTGGCTTATCTGGCTTGTTCATACTTCCATTTTTCTTCACCAATGAAAGCTATGAGGACATGGCTTGGACTAGGAGGCAGATTCAAATCATCAATTGGAGTGTTTGGGTTCTGGTGCCAAATGTCGATGAAGTTGAGCACAATCTTTGGATCAAAGTAGAGAGGAATTTGAGTTCCCTTTGCCTGAGCCACTCTCTCTTGCTTGTTTTTTGATGATTTCTTCAAGTTCCTCATCATCTGCTTCATCATCCTAAGAATTTGAAGGAACTTGGAACACCACTTTCTTCGGATGAGGACTTGGTCGAGCACCTCGTCCAGCAGTAGCTTTCTTATTTAGCAAAGTAGGACTAGAATGTGCTTGGGCTCATGAACTTGTAGAAGCCCCTGAACCAATTGAAAATCCTATAGTCCTCTGACATGTTGCAAGCTGCACTAGAGTTGAGGCCTTTGCAACTGCAACTGATGATTGTGCAGCCACTGAAGGTATTGCAACAACCTTTGAAGAAGTAGCTTGAGGATTTTGCTATGAGGATTTTGACTTTGAAGTACTTGACCATGAGGACATTGAGCTTGTGGACTTTGCCTTCACTGCTGATTTCTTCAGCATGGCAGGTTCAGAGGCAGAGGCTGCTGATGTCTACTACACAACCTTCTTCTTGTAGACTCGTGTTGGGCCTCCAAGCGCAGAGTTTTGTAGGACAGTAGAAAATTTCCCTCAAGTGGATGACCTAAGGTTTATCAATCCATGGGAGGCGTAGGATGAAGGTGGTCTCTCTCAAACAACCCTACAACCAAATTACAAAGAGTCTCTCGTGTCCCCAACACACCCAATACAATGGTAAATTGTATAGGTGCACTAGTTCGGCGAAGAGATGGTGATACAAGTGCAATATGGATGGTAGATATAGGTTTTTATAATCTGAAAATATAAAAACAGCAAGGTAACAAATAGTAAACAGCGAGCAAAACGTTGTATAAATGCTTGGAAACAAGGCCTAGGGTCCATACTTTCACTAGTGCAATTTCTCTCAAGAATATTGACATAGTTGAATCATATGTAAGTACCTCTCGTGCGACAAAGAGTTCACTCCAAAGTCACAAATAGCAGGGAACTAACGAAGAAATTATTGTATGGTATGAAACCACCTCAAATTTATCGTTTCCAATCAATCTTATGAGCTATCCCTATAAGTGTCACGAACAGCCCTAGAGTTCGTACTAAAATAATACCTTAAGACACACATCAACCAAAACCCTAATTCCACCTAGATACTCCAATGTCACCGCAAGTACCCATGGTCTTGATTATATGATATGCATCACATAATTTTAGATTCATCATATTCAATCCAACACAAAGAACTTCAAAGAGTGCCCCAAAGTTTCTGCCGGAAAGTCAAGACAAAAACGTGTGCCAACCCCTATGCATAGATTCCCAAGGTCACGGAACTCGCAAGTTGATCACCAAAACATACATCAAGTGGATCAATAGAACATCCCATTGTCACCACGAATATCCCATCGCAAGACATACATCAAGTGTTCCCAAATCCTTAAAGACTCAATCCGACAAGAAAACTTCAAAGGGAAAACTCAATTCATCACAACAAGATAGAGAGGGGAAAACTCCATATGATTCATCTATATCAGTAAAGCTCGTAGTACATCAAGATCGTGCCATCTCAAGAACATGGGAGAGAGATCAAACACATAGATACTCGTACATACCCTCAGCCTCGAGGGTGAACTACTCCGTCCTCATCATGGAGATCGATGGGATGATGAAGATGGACTCCGGTGATGGTTTCCCCCTCCGACAGGGTGCCGGAACGGGCTCCCGATTAGTTTTTCGTGGCTCTGGAGGCTTGCGGCGGCGGAACACCCGATCTAGGTTTCTTTTTGGAGGTTTCTATATTTATAGGAATTTTTGGCGTTGGAATCACGTCAAGGGGTGCCACGAGGCGCTGACAAGCCTGCCAGGCGCGACCAGGCTTGTGACCTCCTCATGGCTCTTCTGGCCCAACTCCAATTCTTCGGGGGTCTCTTTTGGTCCAAAAAAATCATACTAAATTTTCAGCCCATTCTGAGAACTTTTATTTCTGCACAAAAAA
Organism: Hordeum marinum; assembly: GCA_022496015.1. Taxonomy (NCBI): domain Eukaryota; kingdom Viridiplantae; phylum Streptophyta; class Magnoliopsida; order Poales; family Poaceae; genus Hordeum; species Hordeum marinum. The sequence goes on along the minus strand of CM039677.1, from coordinate 136,453,456 downwards.
TGACACCATGGTAGTTCTACTGAAAACAACATCAGTCCGGGTTAGTTCTAATAAAATCATACCAAAATCATATAGAATTATTGTAAACATGACATGAATACTTCATAAATTATAGATACATTGGATACGTATTAGCATCCCCAAGCTTAATTCCTGCTCGTCTTCGAGTAGATAAATGATAATAGAAATAATTTATGAAGTGTGAATGCTATCATAGTGCATAAATTTGATCAATGATAATTCCAAACACTTTTTCTAGCATCATTATATATCATAAACATTAGCTCATCTCATAAACCTTATCATGATGAAATAACAAGCTATCCACATGTTAAAGTATAGACTAACAAACTATGCTTTCAGTCACCAAACAATTGCAATTCATCTTATTTTCAGGAAGGGTCTATGTAAGAGCTCGAATTTAGAAAATTCCACATACTCAACTATCATATAGTCTTCCATGATTGCTAACACTCAAAGCATATTTTTAGAGCAAATGTCATTTGCCAAACACAGATAAAGATAGGGACTTAAAGTTTCACCTCCTGACTTATTTATCATATAGATAATTGTCAAAAATAATAATTCACGATCAAATATATTTGAATGGCCATATATGCTTGGATCTTTCCCCAACTCATGACGCTTGCCAAGAAAAAAAGGCGAAATAGAGGTAGTGGTGAAGATCACCATGACTCTTGCATAAAGGTAAGTACTAGAAAGTAAAAGATAAGCCCTTCGTAGAGGGAAGCATTTATTTGCAGAGGTGCTAGAGCTCGAGCTTTTAAAACAGAGATGAATAATAATTTTGGGCGGTATGCTTTCATTGTCACCATAACAACCGAGAGATCTCTATATCTTCCATGGTAGATACATTATAGGTGGTTCCCAAACAGAATGGTAAAGTTTTTACTCCCCCTCCACCAATCAATCACACTCCACGACAAGCCGAGTCCATGGGTACCGTCCATACCAACAACATTCCTGGGGGAGTTTTCTTTACTTATTTGCATTTTTTTCTTTGATTTTGGGACTGGGAATCCCTATTACCAGCCACTTTCTCGTGAATGATAGTGAATCAACACATATCATGAGAATAACCCACCTAGCATGGAAGATACTTACAGCCCCTAGTCATTATATGAGCGATCCGGGCATACAAAACAGAATATTATTTGAAGGTTTAGAGTTTGGCACATGCAAATTTACTTGGAACGGCAGGTAAATACCGCATATAGGTAGGTATGGTGGACTCATATGGAACAACTTTGGGTTTAAGGGTGTTTGGATGCATAAGTAGTATTTCTACTTGGTGCGGAAGTTTTGGCTAGTATGAGGTGGAAGCAAGCACCACATGTTGGAGGATCCATAACAATATAACTTCTATGCAAATATACGCAACCATAACTCATTACGTTGTCTTCCTTGTCCAACTTCAACTAATTTTCTCAAATAACTAATGGGTAATCACAATCATAGAAGATGTCCAAGATAGTATATTTATACGTGAAATCTCTCTTCATTCAATATTTTTTTCATGGATGGTTCAAGTGACCAATGCGGTGTTTGCTAACTTTCAATAAATTTAGCACCTATACTTCTTATATGTGAAGTCATTACTCCCCATGGGATAAGCATATAAAACATATATAATTTCAGATTTATGATATTCAATTCATTCAACCATTTACTCATAGGAAATAAGTGAAGCACGAGAGTAAATGACAAAACTACTCCAAAACATATAAGTGAAGATCAATGAGTAGTCAAAAAATTAAGTAGCTATGTAAGGACTTTCTCTCTATCTCTCTCAATAAAGATTTTCAGATCTGAATATTTTATCTAAACAACAATAAAAAGATAAATAGCTATCCAAGAATAGCACATATTATGTGAACGAATAAAAATTTAGGCTCAACATAGGCTAACCGATAGTTGACGAAGAGAGGTGGGATGCATAGCATCTCCAAGCTTAGATGCTTGAGACTTCTTGAAATATTTTCTTGGGGTGCCTTGGGCATCCCCTTGCTCAAGCTTTTGTATCTCGTTCAATCCTCTCATATCACGGTTTCACCTATTCTCAAAAACTTCATCTACACAAAACTCGAAAAGAACTCATGAGATAGGTTAGTACACATAATAATAAATCAACTCTTTATGTACTTCCAAGACAAGTTGCACAATAATTTTCAAACATTAGGTACTGTATAATATCATTTCCACAATTTATATTTACCAGTATAGGCTATGGAAACTATAGGATAAGTAGATAACAAAACTATGACAGCAATCTGTCCAAACAGAACAGTCTGTAGCAATTTATAAAAACAGTGTACTTATATAACTCAAAAAATTATGAAAATTTAGGAAATGCTATAAAATTTATATTAAAACACTTTGTAAAAATTTCAAAAAATTTCCACGTTCCAGTAAAACATGAAAAATTCAAACACTACAGCAGAAGTTTCTGTTTTTACACAGCACACATCAAACATGCAATTCAAGCATCCTGCAGGAAATTCTTGGAAGTTTCTATTGAAAAACAAGATTATAAATAACACCTAACATATAAAAATAAAATAAAATGACTCTCCAAGCAAAAATGATATTATGTGATGAAAAAATTATAGCTCCAAGTAAGATATACCGATAGTGTTGAAGACGAAAGAGGGGATGCCTTCGGGGGCATCCCCAAGCTTAGACGCCTGAGTATTCCTTGATTATTACCTTGGGGGTGCCTTGGGAATCACCAAGATTAGGTTATTTTCACTCCTTATTCTCCTCAAATCGGCGTCTCACCCAAAACTTGAAAACTTCAATCACATAAAACTTAACGAAACTTTGTGAGAAGGGTTAGTGTAGTAAAGATAAATCATTCACTTAGGTACTGTCAAGACAAGATTCATAATTATTAAAACATGATACATACTGTATTCCATCATTCCCAAAATTTATATTACTTAAAATAAGCTATAGGAACACTTGTAACAAGCAAACTATGCATGCAAAACAGAATCTGTCAAAAACAGAACAGTCTGTAAAGATCTGAATGATCGCCAAACTTCAATGACTCTAAAAATTATGAAAAATTAGTTAAACTCAAATAATTTGTATATAAATGTCGAGTAGAAGTTTCAGAAGTTTTTGACGCTCGATTAAAATCATATAATTCATATACTGGACACAAAACTTTTTGTTTTTGCACAGAATCAAACAAGCAAGTTTCCACACTATCCTAAAGGCTTTACTTGACATTTTATTGAAATAAAAGACACAAAACATGATTAATACATTAGATTAATCATGTGAACACATAAAAACATAAGGTAGAAGTGTTGGGTTGTCTCCCAACAAGCACTTTTCTTTAATGCCTTTTAGCTAGGCATGCTGATTTCAATGATGCTCGTATATGAATACTAATTGAAACATGCAAAAGAGCATCATGAATCTCATGAAAAGCACATTTAAGTCTAACCCACTTCCTATGCATAGGTGTTTTGTGAGCAAACAATTTATGGGGGCATGAATCAACTAGCATAGGAAGACAAAACAAGCATAACTTCAATACTTTGAACACATAGAGAGGAAACTTGATATTATTGCAATTCCTACAAGAATATGTTCCTCCCTCATAATAATTTTCAGTAGCATCATGAAGGAATTCCAAAATATAACCAGCACATAAAGCATTATTTTCATGATCTACAAGCATAGTATTTTTATCACTCTCCACATAAGCAAACTTCTTCTCATTCATAATAGTGGGAGCAAACTCAACAAAATAACTATCATGAGATAATTGATTGACATAACCACTTTGAATACTGAAACCATGATGACAAGTTTCATGGTTACTATCACTTTTTATAGCATACGTGACATCACAATAATCATTATAGATAGGAGGCATGTCATAATCATAATAGTTTTGCTCATCAAAACTTGGGGGACTAAAAATAGCATATTCATCAAACATAGCATCCCCAAGCTTGTGGCCTTGCATATCATTAGCACCATGAATATTCAGAGAATTCATACTAAAAATATTTAAATCATGCTCATCACTCAAAGATTTAGTTCCAAACATTTTAATAACTTCTTCTTCTAACACTTGAACACAATTTTCCTTTCCATCATTTTCACGAAGACATTAAAAAGATGAAGCATACGAGGCAATCTCAATTCCATTTTTTTGTAGTTTTATTTTATAAAATAAAACTTGTGAAAAACAATAAAATAAAATATTTGATTCCAAGATCTAAAGATATACCTTCATGCACTTGACCTCCCCGGCAACAGCGCCAGAAAAGAGCTTGATGTCTACTACACAACCATCTTCTTGTAGAGTCGTGTTGGGCCTCCAAGCGCAGAGTTTTGTAGGACAATAGAAAATTTCTCTCAAGTGGATGACCTAAGGTTTATCAATCCGTGGGAGGCATAGGATTAAGATGGTCTCTATCAAACAACCCTACAACCAAATAACAAAAAGTCTCTTGTGTCCCCAACACACCCAATACAATGGTAAATTGTATAGGTGCACTAGTTCGACGAAGAGATGGTGATACAAGTGCAATATGGATGGTAGATATAGGTTTTTGTAATCTGAAAATATAAAAACATCAAGGTAACAAATACTAAACAGCAAGCAAAACGTTGTATAAATGCTTGTAAACAAGGCCTATGGTCCATAATTTCACTAGTGCAATTTCTCTCAACAATATTGACATAGTTGAATCATATGTAAGTACCTCTCCTGCGACAAAGAGTTCACTCCAAAGTCACAAATAGCAGAGAACTAACGAAGAAATTATTGTAGGGTACGAAACCACCTCAAAGTTATCTTTTCCGATCAATCCTATGAGCTATCCCTATAAGTGTCACGAACAACCCCAGAGTTCGTACTAAAATAACGCCTTAAGACACGCATCAACCAAAACCCTAATGCCACCTAGATACTCCAATGTCACCACAAGTACCCATGGGCTTGATTATACGATATGCATCACATAATTTCAGATTCATCATATTCAATCCAACACAAAGAACTTCAAAGAGTTCCCCAAAGTTTCTACTGGAAAGTCAAGGCAAAAACATGTGCCAACCCCTATGCATAGATTCGCAAGGTCACGGAACCCGCAAGTTGATCACCAAAACATACATCAAGTGGATAAGTAGAAGATCCCATTGTCACCACAGATATCCCATCGCAAGACATACATCAAGTGTTCTCAAATCCTTAAAGACTCAATTTGATAAGAAAATTTCAAAGGGAAAACTCAATTCATCACAACAAGATAGAGAGGGGAAAACTCTATATGATTCATCTATATCAATAAAGCTCGCGGTACATCAAGATTGTGCCATCTCAAGAACACAAGAGAGAGAGAGAGAGATCAAACACATAGCTACTGGTACATACCCTCAGCCGCGAGGGTGAACTACTCCCTCCTCATCATGGAAACCGCTAGGATGATGAAGATGGCCTCCGATGATGGTTTCCCCCTCTGGCAGGGTGCCAGAACGGGCTCCCGATTGTTTTTTCATGGCTCTAGAGGCTTGCGGTGGCGGAACCCGATCTAGGTTTCTTTTCAGAGGTTTCTATATTTATAGGATTTTTTGGCGTTGGAATCACGTCAAGGGGTGCCACGAGGCAGTGACAAGCCCGTGAGGCGCGGCCAGGGTTGTGGCCGCGCCTGGCAGGCTTGTGACCTCCTCGTGGCTCTTCTGGCCTAAATTTTCAGCCCATTCCAAGAACTTTTATTTCTGCACAAAAAACGACACCATGGTAGTTCTACTGACAACAACGTCAGTCTGGGTTAGTTCTAATAAAATTATATCAAAATCATATAGAACTATTGTAAACATGGCATGCATACTTCATACATTATAGATACGTTGGAGACGTATCAGCTACAGTAGAAGCAGTAGCTGTAGCAGCAACAGAGTCTTCATTGAATTTCTTCACTGTAGCCTTGGATATCCTTTGAAGCTTTTTCTGATATTTTGCCCATTCGGAAGGAAAGTCCTCACCACGAGCAATGCTAGTAGGATCAACTTCTTGATCGGCAGCAGGAAGAGGTCTTTTGCATGGAGGTTTGAGAGCGAATTTGTTAATGTACTTTGGGGAAACATAGCAATATTCTCTCCATTCCTTCATCCATCTCCTTTCTGTTGGGGAACGTCGCATGCGAAACAACAATTTTCCTACGCACACGCAAACCTATACATGGTGATGAGCATCTACGAGAGGGAGAGTGGATCTACGTACCCTTGTAGATCGCTAAGCGGGAAGCGTTAAGAAATGCGGTTGGTGTAGTCGAACTTATTCGCGATCCAAATCACCGAGCGTCCCGCGATCCAATCACGAACCGTCCCGCGAACACATCATGATCCGTCCCGCGAACTCATCACGATCCGTCTCATGATCTTGATCACGATCTGTCCCGTGAACTCATCACGATCCGTTCCGTGATCACATCACGAACCGTCTCACGATCTCGATCACGGTCCTGCCGATCTAGCGCCGAACGGACGGCACCTCCGCGTTCAACACACGTGCAACTTGATGACGATCTCCACCGTCTCGATCCAGTGAGAGGAGGTGGAGAGGAGAGAGAGCTCACCGGCAGCGTGACGGCGCTCCGGTGATGGTGGTGGAGCAATTCCGGCAGGGCTTCGCCTAAGCGCTGCAGAAAACCGATCTAGAGGAGAAACTATGCACCGGTGTAACGGGTAGCACGTGGCCGGAAATTCTGTCCAAAAACCACCCAATCCACTAGTATATATAGGAGGAGAGGATAGGAGAGGCAGCCAAGGCCTTTGGGTCGGCCGAAATAGGAGGTGGGAAGCAATCCTACTTCACCTCCAATCCTAGTTGGAGTAGGATTGCCTCCTATTGGCTGATTTTCCACTTTTTGCTTTAGGACTTTCTCTCCTGCGCCATGGGACTTTGTGGCTGTTTTTCCAGCCCACTAAGGGCTGGTTATTATTGTCCCACAGCCCATGGACCTCTTGGGGTCGAAATACCCCTCCCGGAGGCCTCCCGGTACACTACTGGCACTCCCGGTAAACTACCGGCACTCCCGGTACACTACCGATGAGCCAGAAACTTTTCCGGAAACCAAACTGGGACTTCTTATATATGAATCTTTACCTCCGGACCATTCCGGAGCTCCTCGTGATGTCCGGTATCTCATCCGGGACTCCGAACAAACTTCGGTCACCACCATACATAACTCTACACTACCGAAACGTCACCGAACCTTAAGTGTGCAGACCCTGCGGGTTCGAGAACTATGTAGACATGACCGAGACACCTCTACAGTCAATAAACAATGGCGGTACCTAGACGTCCACATTGGTTCCTACATATTCTACGAAGATCTTTATCGGTCGAACCTCTATGTCAAGGATTCAGTTAATCCCGTATAACGTTCCCTTTGTTCTTCGGTATGTTACTTGCCCGAGATTCGATCGTCGGTATCTCCATACCTAGTTCAACCTCGTTACCGGCAAGTCTCCTTACTCGTTCCATAATACAAGATCCCGCAACTAACAATTAGTCACATTGCTTGCAAGGCTTATTGTGATGTTGCATTACCGAGTGGGCCCCGAGATACCTCTCCGTCACACGGAGTAACAAATCCCAGTCTTGATCCATGCCAACTCAACAGACACCATCGGAGATACCTGTAGAGCACCTTTATAGTCACCCAGTTACGTTGCGACGTTTGATACACACAAGGCACTCCTCCGATATCTGTGAGTTGCATGATCTCATGGTCATAGGAACACATACTTGACATGCGGAAAACAGTAGCAATAAACTGACACGATCATATGCTACGTTTGTAGTTTGGGTCTTGTCCATCACATCATTCTCCTAATGATGTGACCCCATTATCAAATGACATCTCATGTCCATGGCTAGGAAACCTTAACCATCTTTTGCTCAACGAGCTAGTCTATTAGAGGCATACTAGGGACATGGTTTTGTCTATGTATCCACACATGCTTCTAAGTCTCCGATCAATACAATTATAGCATGGATAATAAAAGATTATCATGAACAAGGAAATATGATAATGACTAATTTATTATTTCCTCTAGGACATATTTCCAACACTTTCAATGCTTTGAATGCGGATTTTACACTTTTCGCTGGTTTCCTTCCCATATATTTCCTCATCTGGTGTACAGTACTCAGGATATATATCCTCAGGGATTTCAAATGCAGTGTTTGAAGATGGTTTCTTTCCTCCTTTCTGAGGCCTTTTGCCTTTTGCCATTTTCTTCACTTGATGATTTTGAACTTTTGAGGATTCTGAAGATGTATGAAATTTTTGTTTAACGAACGCTGCAAATGAGTTAAGTTGATGAGAACCTAGTGATTCATCAATAAATATTTTGTACTTGTGAACAGAGTATAGGTGCGAAGAATTTGGAGAGGTCATATGCATTCTCATAAATTTTCAAAATATATCAAGTTGAAGATTTTGACCATAGATGTCTTTAGGAATTTCACTAAGTGTTCTTGACTTAGGTTCTAGAGTTGTGCAGATTTGAGGATCCACACAATTGAGGAATCTTGAAGAAAATCATAACTTAGAGAAACACATCAAGGGAAAGAAGCACATGAGGTGTTTAAGAAGTGGATTCCTGAAGAATAAACACCTTTTAAGGACTTTGTGAAAATCATGAGGATCAAAATAGGGTAGTAAAATTGGATATTAATTACCCTGATGAAGAACATGGCGAACTATGAGTGGGAGCAGTGAAGTTCGTCAATCCAGATCTCCCGTACCCTAACTCGGCGATGGAGGACAGCGACGGCGGCGGCAGAGTGAAGATTTCCGTAGCCGGTGCGAGTACGGTGACGGGGATGTCAAGGCAATGAAGCTTTTCCTCTCTGGCGATGATGAAGTTAGCGGCGGTGCTAGGTCTAAGCTCGAGTGGGGAAGATGAGAAGTGAGATCGAACGGAGTAAAAGAGAGAAGTGATAGGGAGTGGATATTTATAGCCACTGTGAAAACTGACCAGTCCGAAGATTTGGACCGGTTTATCCCTGACCCTTGCTCTCTATGCGACATGTGTCACCCACGAACTGAGAAGTGGAGATAGTGGGGGATCATGGGTTATCCAGTCGTGGGAATAGGAGTCGGTTTGAGTGGTAACCGCCAAAAATTGAAAGGGAAAATTTTAAAGTTTCATTCGCAAATTTCTTCAACTGACAAGGACTCGGTGAAGACTTTGAACGAGTTTGAAAGTAGAACACATGTGAAGAATTTATGAATATACTGGGTTGAGTTTAGCATAGAGGGGGAATGGTTCCGACCTCATTCACTTAGACGAAAATCAACTTGAAGAATTAGCAATAAGTGAATGCTGTTGAGGACATTGAAAACTCAATTATATATATATATATATATATATATATATATTCAATGAAGAACACCAATTACATAGTCTGAAGAATTTGAAAATTTGAGGAATTTGAAAATCTGAAGAATTTGCAAAATGACGAAAACCTCATCTTTGAAGAATTTCAACTATGGTGGGTGGCGTGACCCACCGCATAAGAATGATGATTTGAAACACCGCCCACAATTGTCGTAGGGTTCTGAGAATCAAATTCTTCATTAATTTGTTCACACTTAGAGGGTTATTCTTCATTGATTGAAGAAAAACGTTACTTCGTGTGTTGCACCTCTAAGTCATCAATTTTGCATAAGGGTTAGGATGTGTGTCTTTTCAAAGAACATTCAAAGATTCTAAGATATTTAGCTCACACCGCAACTTGGAAAATCTCTTTTCATCCATGGGATTAGTGAAAATATCCGCTAGTTGTTCTTCAGTGTTCACGTGGTCGATGGAGATGTCGCCCTTCAATACATGATCTCGAAGAAAATGATGACGAATCTGGATGTGCTTGGTCTTGAAATGCTGAATTGGGTTGTTAGCAATCTTGATAGCACTCTTGTTGTCCCAGTAAATAGGCACATTCTCAACTTGATGCCGTAGTCCTTGAGGGTTTGCTTCATCCACAACAATTGAGCGTAACAAGAACCAACAGTAATGTACTCAGCTTCAGCAGTAGATAATGACACGCAATTCTGCATCTTCAAGGACCAACACACTAGGGATCGTCTGAGGAAATGGCATGTGTGTGAGGTTGACTTGCGATCCACACGATCACCAGCATAGTCAACATCAAAGTATCCGATGGGGTGAAGATTTGAGCCCTTGGGATACCATAATCCAAGCGTTGGTTTCTGATCTAAGTATCAAAGAATATGCTTCACAACCTTATGGTGTGATTCCTTCAGTGTTGCTTGGTATCGTGCACACATGCAAACACTAAGTATAATATTTAGCCTAGATGCACATAGATACAATAAAGATCCAATCATGGAGCGATATACCTTCTGATCAAGTTTTTTACCATTTCGTTAGTGCAGAGGTGGCTTTTTGAAGGCATTTGTGTTTTGGCGCCTTTGCAATCTTGCATGCCGAATTTCTTCAGGACATCCTTGAGGTATTTCTCTTGATAGATGAAGATGCCATTATGTTGCTGACGAATTTGAAGACCTAAGAAGAATTTCAACTCCCCCATCATATACATTTGATATTCTTCACTCATCATATAAGGAAATTGACTTCACTGTACCGTTTGTCAGTACAACCAAAGATAATATCGTCTACATATATTTGGCACACGAATAATTCATTATCACAGGATTTTCTGAATAGAGTTGGGTCGAGTGAACCAGGTTTGAAGCCTTTCTTCATGAGGAATTCCTTTAGAGTGTCATACCACACCTGAGGGGCCTACTTGAGGCCATAGAGGGCCTTGTTGAGTCTGAAGACTTTGTCAGGATACTTAGGGTCTTCAAAACCTGGGGGTTGAGCAACATATACTTCCTCAAATTTACCATTGAGGAATGCACTTTTCACATCCATTTGATATAAAATGATATCATGATGGTTAGCATAAGCAAGCAATATGCGAATAGCTTCAAGTCAAGCAACAGGTGCAAAAGTTTAATAAAAGTCAGTTCCCTCAACCTGTGTGTAGCCCTGAGCTACAAGACGAGCCTTATTCCTCACCACTAGTCAGTTTTCGTCTTGCTTGTTGCGGTAGATACACTTGGTACCTATGATGTTATGCTTGCGAGGATCTAGCCGCTTGACAAGTTCCCACATGTTGTTGAGCTTGAATTGATGCAATTCCTCTTGCACAAATTCCTCTTGCACAACTTGAATCAACTCAGGCTCCATAAATGCTTCATCAACTTTGGTGGGCTCTATGATAGAGAAAAAAGCAAAATGACCACAAAATTTAGACAAATGTGAAGGTTTTTAGCAAGTGAGGGGACCTGGTGCATTGATGTCATCGAGGATTTTGTCAATCTGCACTTCATTTGCCACTCTTGGATGAGTAGGTTTACGAGGCTAAGGATTTTCTTCAGCACCATTTTCTCCAGGTGTATCAGCATGAATGTCTTCATAGATTGGGATGACTTCCTCATCAGGTAGAGGTTCTTCAGTGGGTATGATGTCTTTAGTAGTCTTCAACTTAATGGATTCCTCAGGAGACATTCATCTAGCACAGGAGGCAGGTGCTCTCTTTGCGAGCTGTTAGTTTCATCGAACCGCACATCTACAGTTTCAACAACCTTGTTGTGATAGTGTTGAAGACTCTATAGGTGTGCGAGTCCTTTCCGTAACCAAGCATAAAACCTTCATGTGCTTTCGGTGCAAATTTAGAACTGTGGTGAGGATTTCTAATCCAACATTTAGCACCGAAGACTTTGAAATAACTCACATTGGGTTTCTTGTCAGTGATGAGTTCATATGAAGTCTTCTTGAAGAATTTGTGAAGATATACCATGTTGATGATATGGCAAGCATTATTGATTGCCTTAGGCCAGAAGCGACGAGGAGTCTTGTATTCATCAAGCATAGTGCGAGCCATGTCAACAAGTGTCCTATTCTTGCGCTCCACGATGCCATTTTGCTGAGGAGTATATGGGACAGATAGCTCATGACTAATACCAAGTTCATGAAGATATTCATTAAGACTAGTGTTCTTGAACTCAGTACCATTGTCACTCCTGATGTGCTTGATATTGACACTGAAGTTTGTTGAGGCCCTAGAAGGAGATCGTCTGAAGACATCCTGCACCTCAGATTGTACAAAATAATATGCACCCAAGTGTAACGAGAGTAGTCATCAACAATAACAAAGCCATACAAACATGAAGTATTTGTTAGTGTGGCATAATGAGTGGGGCCAAAGAGGTCCATGTGAAGCAACTCAAAGGGTCGAGTAGTGGTCATGATAGTCTTCGAGGGATGCTTGGATCTGGTCATCTTTCTAGACTCACAAGCACCACAAAGATGATCCTTGAGGAATTTGATACATTCAATGCCTATGGCATGCTTTTTCTTCACAAGAGTGTGCAAGTTCCTCATGCCAGCATGTCCAAGTCGTCGATGCCACAACCAACCTTCTAAAGCTTTTGCAAGTAGGCACGTGGTAGGTTGAGGACCTGTAGAGAAATCAACAATATACAAGTCTCCTCTCCTAAATCCTTCAAAGATTTTGGATTTGTCAGATTCCATGACAACAACACAAAGATATTTTCCAAAGATGACAACCATATCAAGATCACAAAGCATTGAGACAGACATGAGAATGAATCTGAGGGATTTGACAAGCATCACCTTATCCATGTGTTGATCCTTTGAGATAGCAGCCTTACCTAGGCCCAATACCTTGATTTTTTCCTTTGTCAACATAAGTGACGCGCTTCAGATGTGATGGAGCTAGTGGTATGTTCATCAATAGATTCTTGTCACCAGTCATGTGGTTTGTGCATCCACTGTCGAGGATCCACTTAGTGGCTTTAGGCATTTCATCCTACATATGAATTAGTACAACTTACGAACTCATATGCTTCAGAGTGAAGAATATGACATCAAATTCATCAGACAGAATTTCATCACACAACATAGTAAGTAAAGCAGTGTGAGGACGTGAGAAATGAGGAATTCATTTCTATATTATTAGCTTGCATCCTTTGAAGCATTTAATTAGGTCTCTAGCAAATTCATCACACGTTTAAGTTCGTCTCGAGACCTAACCCTGCATAAGATATTAGTTCAGTTTCTTCACCACCCACATCTAGAGAGATGGCAAAGAGTTCATCATTCTATGAGCTCCATATGAGAAGGGAGGCATTAAAGCTAGTGCACTTTGTTTCACAGGACGGGGGTTAGAGTACTCATATGAATAAGCAGAGAAATTCTTCGAGGACTTATGAACATGATGATTAGAAGAATAATGCACATATTCAGAACTCGTAGATTTTCCATGTGAAACAAATGCATTAGCATGAGAATGATATGACTTTTGACCATTTGAGAAATTTGGTCCAAGTGAAGACTTTGGTCCATATGATGAATTTGATCTAGGGTCCCTTTTCTTCATAGGTGGTGTCATGTGGACATTCACCTGTAGATTTTCCAAGCTGCTCTTGGGAATCCAAATTTTCCTCATAGGAGAACTGTTCCTACACTTAGTTCCAAAATATCTGGAAAATACTTCACCATTCTGATTTTTGAACAATTTATAGTTGGAGTCAAATGACTCATCAAAGGAACATGAAGTTTCACAAATAAAGCCAGATAAAGTGGATGGATCTACAGGAGGTCCTTTTGCAGCAACCCATGAGGTTTTCGGATACTGCTCTGGTTTCCAGTAGGATCCATCAGCATTGAGTTTTATCTCAAATGCAATACCCTCTTTCCTAGGGTTCATGTTCAGAATATGCTTTTTGAGCACATCTCAAAGGGTTTGATGCCCTTTGAGACTTTTGTATATGCCTGTCACATACAATTCCTTCAACCTTGTATTTTTGTAAGTGATACTTGTGGTATCCTCAAATGAGGAAGTTGTGACCTCAAAGATAGTTGAAGAATTTGCAGCAATAGAAGCATTTGAACATTCAATTGAAGAATTAGCAGTTTCACATTCGATGCATTTCAAACAAGGTGGAACGAAATCTTCCTGAGCAGTACTGATCTATTGAGCAAGTAAGGAATCGTTTCCCTTTGAAGATCCTCGTGAGACACTCTTAGTTTCTCAACATCTTGCTTTCTTTGAAGAAATTCATAAGAAAGCTTCTCATGATCGACTAAGAGAGCATTATGATGACTTTAAAGGTTATCATACTTTGACTGAAGAATTTTGAGATCATCAGTTAGAGTTTGAGTTCGATCCATTTCCTCATTCAACAAATCATCACTTTTGTCTAGCAGTCTTTGAAGCTTTTCAAGAGCACTTTGTTGCTTAGTGGCAATATTAGCAAGTTTGGAATAGCTAGGTTTCACATATTCATTAGATTCACCTTCACTTGATTCAGAGGAGGAATGACGTTTGATTACCTTGGCACCTTTTGCCATGAAGCAATAGGTGGGAGCATAGTCATCATTGCTGACGTCAGAGTCGTTGGAGTTTTCATTTTCTTCATCACTGAAGATGGACTTGCTGACAAAAGCAGTAGCAAGAGCTAAGGCTCGCCACACTAGAATTTGACTCCTTCTCAGATTTCTCCTCTTCCTCATATTCTTCAGATTCTTCTTCAGAATCCATTTCCTTGCCAATGAGTGCCCGAGCCATTCTGAAGTTATTCTTCTTTTGCGATGAGGACTTTGAAGATGAGGATTTTCAGGACTTTGAAGATTTATTCTTTTTCTTCGAGTCATCAGAACTATCATCCTTGTATTTCTTCTTCCTTGATTCTTTTCCCCAGAGAGGACAGTCAGAGATATAGTGACCAGACTTCTTGCATTTGTGGCAAGTTCTCTTCTTGTAGTCACTTGACAAAGATTCTGAGTTCTTCATGCCACTTTTTGATGAATTTCCAAACCGACCTCTCCTTGAGTACTTCTAGAATTTCCTCATGAGCATTGCCAACTCCTGACTTAGTTCTTCAGGATCACCAAGGCTACTATCAGATTCTTCACTTTCAGATGAGGAAATTGCCTTAGACTTCAATGCACGAGATCTTACATAGGTTGGCTCGTAGAGGTCTCTCTCCTCAGCTTGTTGGAATTCTTGAGTATTTAGTCTCTCAAGTATATCTACAGGATCAAGTGACTTGAAGTCTCCATGCTCTTGAATCATCAAAGCTAGTGTATCAAATGAGGAATCAAGAGATCTCAACAGTTTCTTCACCACCTTGTGGTCGGTGATGTTAGTGGCACCAAGTGCTTGAAGCTCATTGGAGATATTAGTGAGACGATTAAAAGTTTTCTGAACATTTTCATTGTCGAGTCTTTGGAAGCAGTTGAAGAGATTGAGAAGAACATCAACTCGGGAGTCACGTTGAGTTGAAATACCTTCATTGACTTTGAACAACCTATCCCAAATAAGCTTAGCAGATTCCAAAGCACTCACACTGCCATACTGACCTTTGCTCAGATGGCCACATATGATATTCTTCGCTTGAGAGTCGAGTTGCTTGAATCTCTTCACATCAGCAACAGTAACAGTCAGAGTGATACAAGGAACACCATTATCCACAACGTACCAGAGATCGTTGTCAATTGCCTCAAGTTGAATGTGCATCTTGTTATTCCACTAGGGGTAGTCTGTCCCATCGAAGGTAGGACAGCCCGCGGAAACCTTGATGATACCTGCAGTCAACATAACTAAAACGCTAGGCAGTTAAACCAAAGTCACATAGAACAAGGGAGTACCTTGCTCTGATACCAATTGAAAGTGCGTTATATTGACTAGAGGGGGGTGAATAGGCGCTTTTTATAAATTCGTCACCAAGGAATTTCAACTTGAGGAATTTGAAATGTGACGAACTACTAGCAGCGGAATAAGTACTCAAGTGCATGGGAAACATAGCAATAGCATAGTCATCATGATGAAATAAACATGCATGAATTACAAGCAACATGATAGAGGATAAGCAGGTGAAGAACAAGGTGACTGAAGAATTTTGGATGAAGAAATTGAGAAAGTCTTCAGTCAAATTCTTCAAACAGTAACGATCAATTTCATCAACAAGTATGTGATTAAATAGAAGGGTTGAGGAAATGGAACCAGGTAGCTCGATGAAGACAATGATTTGATGACCCAGTTCCAATTGCCATGACAATCGTACGTATGGTTTGGTGCGGCTTGGTATTTAAACCAAAGGACACACAATCCTTACCATATTCTCCTTTAGGTAAGGTCATACAGACCTCACCCAACACTCATGGTAAGTCTTCAGGGCAGACTTCTGAAACCCCCACAAACTCGGTCACCCGGCGATCCATAATTGACTGCTGGATGCTCTAGACCATGACATCTAACCGTCTGGAAGATACGTAGTCTTCAAAGGTAACAATCATCGGTTCCACACAACAACAATCTCTTTGGTGACTCTCAATCACTTTAGGTTTGGTGGTTTGGTTTTGGGGTTTTTCCTCACTGATGATTTTCTCTCAAAGTCTTTGAGGAATGGGTTGCTCTAAAATGACAAGTGTCAAATTCTCTCTTGGAGCAGCCAACCAACTAGTGGTTGTGGGGGCGGCTATTTAAAGCCAGGGTGCAACCCGACATGATAAGACATAAATGCCGCCAATGATATGACCGTTATGTGGATAAGATATCTGGACAGCTGGCGCAAAGCACAACAACGGCCAAAATTTGAACTATAAATTCCTCATGGCTTATCATATTCCTCATTGTAGGCAATTCGCACTGGCGAAATCCTAACTCCTTAGTTAGACCAATTTCATCAGAGACCATAAGAACACCATCTCTATCAGTGAAGAACTTGTCTGAACTGCAAGAGATTTCCAAAGGCTTCACTCAAAGGATTGGGTAGGTTGAGGCTTTTGAGTTGAGCATCAGTTGGAAATTTTTCCTTAGTATTAGCTCGGTCCCCTTTAACAATATGGTGTTTCCTATGAATCAAAGAAGGGAAATGAAACTACAAAAACAAAAGTCTTCACGCTTCATAGTCCTCGTTTGTTGGTGTACTAAAGTTTGGGTCTGTAGTACCCCTTACTTGTGCATGAGCAGTTGTAGCCACTCTAGTGGCAAGGCCTGCCTGGGGACTGTTGGATGCAAGTACAAAGATGTCAACAAAATGTTCAAGTGAACAATCAGAAGACAGAAGACCAAAAGCTGGGACCCCGGCAAGATCTTGCCGGGATGGCTTGCGGAGCCTCGGCAGGACTCGCACCCGGCAAGACCTCGCCAGCCTGTCATCGCTCCAGTGCAATGACCAGCCTGTCAGATAGGTCTTATCCTCGGGAGTATGAGTCAAGGCACTAGCAATGAAGGGGTTAAGCGGTGCTGATGGGACGACCTCTTTTCTCGTCCCCAAGAAGATTAGGAACAACTAGACATAGCATTTTATGCGGATGTCCTATGCCGTCAGTGTTAGGTATGATAACACTGTAGCAAATGTACACCCCGTGTATGTACTATACACCACTGTTGGAGACCCCTTAGTCATATAAAAGGAGGCCCAAGGTGTTACTACAAAGGAGGATCTTCTAGCCACATGAAGGGGACCTTCTAGCTCAGATACATGCGTAGCGGCTATGTACTGTTCATCACATGGCGCTCTTGGATCTAGAGCTCAAACACTCATATTACACTAAAGCAGGAGTAGCGTTTTACGCTTCTCAGTGGCCCGAACATGGGTAAAAATCCCTCGCGTTGCTTGTTGGATATGCTCTTTGTGCACACCATCTCCCCGCCGAACTCTAAAGGGATCCACGCGATCTACCCTCCATGTTGCTGTTTGTCCTCATCTGCGTCCCGTCAAGCAAAAAGTTAGGAAGCAAGCCTTGGAGCGGCAAGAATTTATTGCCGAGCAAATAAGAAAGTTGGAAGCGACAGGTTTGGTCAGAGGAGTGCTCCATCCAACATGGTTGGCCAATCCAGTTGTACTGCACAAGGCGAATGGAAAATGGAGGCTATGTATTGATTATACAAATATCAATAAAGCCTGTCCAAAAGATCATTTTTCCTTGCCACACAGCAACCAGATTATGGACTCCACTATCAGCTGTGATTTGCTGGCATTTCTTGACGCTTATTCAGGATATCATCAGATCTTCATGTCTAAGGAAGGCGAAGAGAAGACCGCATTTATCACCCCATGTGGTACGTATTGCTTCATATGTATTCCTTTCGGGTTGAGAAGTGTTGTTTCAACATTTGCAAGAGCAGTCCAGATTGGTTTTGAGCCCCAGCTACATAGAAATATGGAAGCTTACATGGATGACATAATGGTTAAAATTAAGGACAAAGCATTCTCATACAAGATCTAGAAGAGACGTTTGCAAATCTGCGCAAGATCAATTTGAAGATAAATCCTCAGAAGTGTGTGTTTGGTGTTCCATACGACAAGCTTCTCAGATTCATTGTGTCTTAGTGTGGGATCGAGGCGAACCCCAACAAGATCAAGGCAATTGAATAGATTGAAGCACCAAGACGCGTCAAAGATGTGCGTCATCTTGCCGGCTATGTTGCGGCTCTGAGTAGGCTCATCTCCAAATCTGAAGAGCGCGCCCTACCGTTTTTCAAAATCTTGAAAAAGGCAGGTCCAATGAAGTGGACTCAAAAAGCAGAGGCAGCGCTGTAAGATCTGAAGAGGTACCTCTCCTCTCCGCCAACATAGTCGCACCTAAACCACAAGAGCCATTGTTGCTATACCTAGCGACAACGAATCAAGTGGTTAGTGCTGCATTAGTGGCGTAGAGAGAAGTCGACGAAGAAGCAACGGTGGAGGTAGAACAATCAAGCGACGAGCCAGGATCTTCCCCCGACAGAGTCTGGTGCTGACAAGGCAAGATCTGTACAGATAAATGAAGCGATATAGAGGAAGAAGATGGTGCAACACCTAGTTATTTTTTCAGCTCCCTTTTACAGGGGCTAGGTCAAGATACTCTGGTGTGCAAAAGTTGCTCTTCGGCCTCCTTATGGCCTTGAGGAAGCTGCGCCATTATTTCTAGGGACATGAGATCACCACCGTCACTCGCTTTCTGTTGCAACGGATTTTACGGAATCTAGATGCGACTGGCAGGATTGTGGAGTGGGCTTTGTAACTATCAAGCTTTGGTCTCAAATTTGAAAGTACTTCAACCATTCAGAGCAGAGCCTTGGTAGATTTCATTGTAGAATGGACCCCAACGCTGGACAAAGAGATCCAAGAAACAACTCTCCCCAACAAGGAAACGAATCAAGAATGTATTATGTATTTTGAAGGAGCTTTTTCCCTGCAAGGCGCCGGTGCTTGCATGCTGCTTGTCGCGCCCACTTGAGAGCACCTCAAATATGTAATCCATATGCACTTTCCCCGGGAGAAGTCGACAAACAACACCGCATAATATGAAGGGTGGCTTGCCGGTCTCAGGATCGCGGCAGGCCTTGGAATTAAGAAGCTCATCGTCAGAGGTGATTCACAAGTTGTCGTCAAGCAAGTCAACAAATATTATCAGAGCCTGTTAACGGAAGCCTATGTAGATGAAGTGAGTAAGTTGGAGGAGCACTTTGACGGTCTGCAAACAAAGCATGTTCCTCGTGCAGAGAACATCATTGCCGACGAGCTGTCAAAGCATGCTGCCCTCAAGTTACCTGTGGAACCAGGGACTTTCGTGCTCCAATTGACTCAGCCATCCATAGCACCATCAGCAAGGCAAGATAAGAGAAGGAAGTGAAATTCTGACCAGTACTTTCCCGCAAAGCTCCCGGAAGCTGCCGACAAGGAAGTTGCCAGGAACAACGCCAAGCCTGCCGGGGGACAACAGGCTCTAGCAGGGCCTCAAGCCCTTGCCGTAGAGACAAACACTCCTACGGCAGAAGACATGCCTTTATTCCTTGCTGTCGAGCCCCAGGCTCCAGCATAGGCACAACACATTGTTCAGTTCCTTCAAACAGGAGAACTCCCTAAGGAACATGAAGAAGCGGAGAAAGTAGCCCGTTAGTCTAATATGTACCAGTTTGTGGATGATGTCCTATACAAAAAGAGACCGAACGGTGTGAAATTGAAGTGCGTTCCTCGGGAGGATGGACTGGAGCTGTTGGCAGAGATACATGGAGGCATATGTGGCTCCCACATAGGATCAACAGCTATTGTCGGTAAGGCATTCCGGCAAGGTTTCTTTTGGCCCACTGCTCTCCAGGATGCAACCGCACTAGTAACCAAGTGTGAAGCGTGCGAGTTCCATTCGAAGAACCTACATCAACCAGCTCAAGCTCTTTAGACAATCCCTCTTTCCTGGCCATTTTCGGTCTGGGGGCTCGACATCTTGGGCCCCTTTCCCCGTGCTACGGGGGCTTTGAGTACTTGTACGTTGTGATCGACAAGTTCACAAAGTGGCCGAAAGTGAAAGCAGTGAGGAAGGTGACAACACAATCAGCCGTCAAGTTCTTCAAAGGACTACTTTTCCATTTTGGTGTACCAAATAGGATCATCATTGACAATGGCACACAGTTCACAAGCCGCACTTTCATGCAATATGTCCAAGACCTTGGCAGCAAGATCTGTTTTTCTTCTGTCGCTCATCCGAGAAGCAACGGCCAAGCGGAAAGGGAAAATGATGAAGTCTTACGAGGTCTTAAGACAAGAACTTTCGACAGGCTGCGCAAGTGCGGAAGACGCTGGATTGATGAGCTGTCGGCGGTTCTTTGGTCAATGAGAACGACACCAAATCTAGCCACCGGCCAGACACCCATCTCCCTAGTATATGGGGTGGAAGCAGTTCTCCCCACGGAACTCATATACGGGTCACCTCGAGTGCTCTCTTAAGATGAGCTTGAGGAAGAGTAGTTGCGGCAAGATGACGTAACGCTCCTTGAGGAAGATCATCTTCAGGCTGCTGTGCGAGCTGGACGCTACCAGCAAGCTTTGCGCCGCTACCATAGCCACAAAGTTCATGCCCGAAGTCTTGAGGAAGGCGACCTTGTTCTTCGGCGCGTTTAGTCGGCCAAGAATTCCAACAAGTTGACACCAAAGTGGGAAGGCCCTTATCGGATAGTACGAGCCACCAGGCCTGGCGCAATGTGCCTGGAGACCGAAGATGGCGTTCCAGTGAGTAACTCCTGGAATATCAAACATCTTCGTAAGTTTTATCCATACGGCACGATTGCCGGGTCCCTCGGCAACCATATTTTGTACAAGTCTTGCCGGCAAGGCATGTACTCCTTAGTACAAAGCCAGGCGCAGACCCTATGCGTAGTTGAATAAGATCAAGCATTCTACAACTCTTGTTGATTTTCATGTTTCCTTATATGCATGTTATTCTAAGATGTTGTATTACACTTATATTTCCAGCAAGTACTAACGAACCGCCAAGGTTCCATATCCCTATTTTCTCTTCTTTATTTTTCTTAAAGGATTGAAGGTTCCCTTGTGTACAAGTTTGCAGGGGGGTGAGATGGTATGAACACCAACAGGCGATGTTCAGAAGTTGACATCTTGCAAAAAGGAGTACTGGAACAAAAATCTAAGTTGCAAAACTCTAAGTAAAATTTTATTGTAAAGTTTTTTCCTTGGACGATTTTGACTTTTGTATGGGAAACCTGCATGCGAAGGAACCTTGTCGTGATCAGTTGCGCCCTTACTCTGTTTTGAGTCCGCTCAACAACTTAAGTGGCTGCACTAAAAACGTCAAGGTATCTTGCCGGCAGCGGCACCGCGAGTAGGATGCTAAGGATCCGCTCCTCAAAGCCCTCACGACAGGGCTGCGTGCACCGGCAAGTTTCTGATAAAGCGTAGGGAATGTACCATACAGAGAGAAATCTGACAAGAGGAATAACATGCATTCATTCAAAACACAGCCAGTTATATTACATTAAAAGTTGCCACGATTCTAACTTAAGATCAAAGTGTCTTTGGCATGGAATGGTGGCGATAAGAAGAAGTGGAGAAGCTAGTCCCTACGCTGGCCTTTGATCCTCTTGACTTGGTTCACCTTGTCGGTGATGGGCACGACAAGTTCTTTGAGCGCCTTGACATCCGCATCCTTTGGCAAGCGATCGAGGACGTTGGTGATGTTGAGGCCGGGGTTATTGTGCGCCACCTTGACGAGCACCTTGAGGAGGAAGGCCAACAGAGTTTGCGGGATTTGTTGGCTAGATGGGTTGCTCGATCAGAATGGAGCTGCTTCCGAGTGTCAATTATACCATCAAAGAACATGGTTAACCTAGCACTCGGAGACACCCTGTCGCTAGAAGAAAGTTTGAAGTTCTGCAGGTCCATGGTGGACAAGTGTGCATCAAGCTTTTCCGCCACATCGACAAGGCGCTCAGTCCAGATCTACAGGCATGTCACATAGTCATTGTGTGTGGCGGTGGCACTCTTGAGAAGCTCCTTCTCATTCCGGAGATCCTTGATCAAGACCTTCTCACAAGCCGTGATGTTCTCAAGGGACTCATTCAGCGTGGCCAGCTTCAGCTCCAGATTGGCAATGGAGTCATTGGCTGAGGTGAGTTGCTTGGTCTTGTTGGACATGGAAACCTGTATCTCCGCCAGGATGAAGAGAGTTTTCTCTTTGTCGGTCTTGAGCATCGAGATCTCCTTTCCGTGGCCCTCAAGATCCGCCTCCAGCCTCTCTACCTTATCGTCGAGCTTGTTCTTGGCAGCCTCTGCAGCTTCGACAGCATTGACGGCTTCCCTCAGCTTGCCGGTGTGAACTGTGACCAGAGCCTCGAGGGCTTCCTTGTGTTTCTTCTCTAGCTCCTAGGTTCGCTACGCGACAAGCTTTTCAATTTCTTCATCCTTGAGAAAAAGCTTGTTGGCAAGCGCCCTCTCACGAACGGCAAGGTCATCTTCATGAGCATCAAGCCCGACATGGCTTTCTGTTAAGCAAGCTTCCTCTGTGGCAGCTTGTTGCGAGGCATACTCTTGCGCCTTCTCAATGTCAGACTGCTTCAAGAGGAGGTCGTTCCAGTTTTCATTCAACTGCTCCTGACCAGTTTTCAACTCTTTGAAAGCTTCAGCGAACCAGGCTTGCGTTTCCTCAACGTGCTTCTGGAAATCCGCCTCCGATGCTCCAATAACTGCGGCTCTAGAGTCCAACTTCTCCTTTCGAGTGCGATGGAGCGCCTAGAGCTTTTGAAAGTTGTTGCTCACGGTTTGGAGGAGCTGTTCTTCCTTGGATTGGCTGCTGGCTCTTGGTTCATTGATAACTTCGAGTCGAACAGTAGTGGTGACTTCCCGTCAAAGATTTCTCCTTCAGTTGGCACCCAGTGTTTGCCGTTCCTGGTATGTTGACAAACAGGTTCTTGTCAGCCTTGAGATATCTGCTTGAAGAGGGGGCTTCGGATGTTGACGGTTGATCCTCAACAGCTGCCTTACCGGCAACTGGGGGCTCCGCGGTCAGCGTAGCGCCTGCTGCTCCTGCGATAGGGATGCCGTCAGTATGGTCACTGGACTCCTTGCTAGTCTTCTCAGCAGAATCCTTGGCGGTTTCTTCCTGTACGTCCCTGGTGGCCTCGTCAACGGCAACCCTGGCAGCCTCGGCAGCATCATTTTTGGCGGTCTCCTCAATGATGACATCTACATCCATTTGTTCCATCGAAGAGAGATCTGAAAGTCGAAGAAGGGGGAACAAGATGAGACCAAGGTCAAAGTTCAAGAAGACAAAAAAATAAAAAAATATAAAGACAGAATGACAAGTATTCTGCGTCAAGCGGTTTACCTGCGCCAAGCTGTTGAGAGGTAGTTTCTCATTTCCTGGCAACATCGGTTGACGTTGTAGGAATGCAGGTGCCTGAGCTTGCCGGCCTCCCCTCAACAAGAATGGACTCGTGAGCCGAAGCCCTTGCCGATGATCCATCTTTGGGCGACGTAGTCATTGGAGGCGACGCATCAGGGGTGGCCTCCGATGGCTCTCCTTGTTGTTGCTCTTCTTCTACAAGCCTGGTGATGTCAGTGGCAAAGGTACATGTCCCAACACTCGCCAATGGGAAATGAGTGACGGACTCACACTGGGGGCTATGTTGAGAACTGCGTCGTGGGCTGGACTCCAGGCTAATGTTGATCAGCTCTGGCGCACTTGTGGTGCCTGTCAGCGGCTCATCGCCCGTTGAAGTCTTTGCCTTCTTCGCCATCCTTTGTGTTAGTGATTCCGTATCTCTATGGGGACAGGCCAAAGCAAGGCAACAAGTTAAGTAAAGCTGTAAATTTAGAGGATAAAAGATGTGACGGGGTCCTTACTCTTCTTCTTCCGAGCTAAAGGCGGAGAGGTCAAAGTCAACCTCCGCCACATTGTCCGTGCGAGGAGGAGAAGGAGTGGTCCTGGTTCACTTGGCTGTAGTAGAAGTAGAGGGTTGCTGTTGAGGTTCTTGCTGCTGCGCAGCCTTGCCGGCCACTCCCTTGCAAGAGGCTGTACCACTTGAGGAAGGTTGGAGAACTGAGGCACCGGAGGAGGCTTTCCGAAGAACATGCTTCTTCTTCTTCACGAGAGCTGGGGGCTCCTTGTGCACCTGCTCCTCGGCTGTATCTCCGACAAAGGGACCCCCGACAGTAGTGCCACTATGTTCTCTGGCAACCTTGCCTTGCCCGGCAAGTTTTCCCTCTGACATCACTTCTCCTTCACTGGCTTCCCCTTCCATGAAGCCAGCGCTTCCGGCCTCCGTGGCAAGATTCGCCTCTTCCATCCTACTGGCGATGTACGCCACTTCTTCAGTGTGGGGTGGATGACGTTCGTTTATTCACGGATGGCCTTCTCTGACAAGTTGTCAAAGAACTCTTGTGCCTGCTCTACGGATGGCTGTTCCCAAGTTCCGTCAAGGCCGTGAGCATTACATACTGGCATCATGGCGACGATCGAGGCTAAGGCAGGGTTGTTGCACAAAGGGATTATGCTAGTCGACAACCCGTACCTCATGTCAAGCCTGAACAGTTTGTGGCAAAGAGCTGCGTGCTATGGGACCATCAAGTTGTTATTCAAGCCAGGGCACATCCTCATGATATCTGCTGCATTTTGGAACTCCCAGGCTGGTCTCCGTCTGTTCTGCAGAGGGGCGATGCGCCAGCGAAGGAAATCAGCACCAATCATCTCTATTGTGAGCCCGACAACTTTTAGGCGGTGGATCATGGTGATTGCAACCATGAGCTTCTCATCTTGAGGATCGAAGGCGCTCCAGTCATCGCCGCACACCATTTTTGTTTGTCGAGGCAAATGGAAGGGTTGAGGATCTTTCTCCTAAATCCAACACCACTTGACCCGCCATTCTTCCCACTTCACGTGGAAGGCCCCGTCTAGGTATATATCCTTGTTCCATGCCCTTGGGATATAGGTGATAGAACCAGAAAGGGCCTCTCCCCTTTGGGTGCGGGGAAATAAATAGTGGTAGAAGAGGGCTGTGTTAGGGACTACTCCGGAGAAGTTTTCGTAGAGGTGGGCAAAGACTGACATGCATGTCACGACATTCGGTGTAAAATCCAAGAGACGGAAGCCGTACGTGTACATGATGTCATTGAAGAAATCAGAAAAGGGGGACAGAGCCCGCAGTAAAAGTAATCGACAAAGAAGGGGAATTTGTCTGGGCCACCCTTGGAGGAACCTGGACTCACGTGAGTAGCAGGATGAGCCTTCGTCTCCCTCGCCCACATGCTCTGGTATCGCTCCTTCAAGGCGCCCGCGTCGAGCGCCGGAGTGAAGACGACGTGTTCCCTCCGCATATTCGCCAATTTGCTCTCCGTGACAGCGACTTTTCACCTCCTTGCTCCTGCTCGCCTTGGGCGGCATGGTGGCTATGGGTGTAGAGGCTGAGGACGGAGAGGGTGTGGAGGCGGCAGATGAGTGGGAGAAGCTCTGTTTCGGTCTCGAGGAAGGAGATGACGACGGTTTCCAGATTGGAAAGGACAGGAAGTAAATGAGAAAACGCCCCTGAGGATTCCTTTTTATGGGAAGGCGCGAGGCTGCCTCTCTACTAATCAATATGAAACGCTTTCGCGAGTGCACGACAGTTACGACCGCCCCGGGCATGTATCCCACGTCGTGCACTCAACGCGCGTCATGGGGAGGCGCAATAAGCGTAATGATTACAACTACTATTTCCTGCCACGCGTGCCTGTGCACTATTTGGGCCTAGCCCAACAACGCCTTGCACCCATGTGTGGCCTAGGCCCGGGGGCTCCTATCGGTGTACTAAAGTTTGGGCCTTTAGTACCCCTTACTTGTGCATGGGCAGTTGTAGCCGCACCAGTGGCAAGTCCTGCCTGGGGACTGCTGGATGCATGTACGAAGATGTCAAGAAAACGTTCAATTCAACAATCAGAAGACACAAGACCAAAAACTAGGACCCCGGAAAGATCTTGCCGGGATGGCTTGTGGAGCCCCGGCAGGACTCGCACCCGGCAAGACCTCGCTAGCCTGTCACCGCTTCAGCGCAACGACCAGCCTGTCAGACATGTCTTATCCTCCTGAGTACGTGTCAAGGCGCTAGCGATGAAGGGGTTAAGCGGTGCTGATGGGACAGCCTCTTTTCCCGTCCCCAAGAAGATTAGGAATAACTGGACAGAGCATTTAATGCGTTTGTCATATGTCGTCAGTGTTAGATATGATAACGCTATAGCAACTGTACACCCCGTGTATGTACTGTATGCCACTGTTGGAGACCCCTTAGTCATATAAAAGGAGGCCCAAGGCTTTACTATAGTGGAGGACCTTCTAGCCACAGGAAGGGGACCTTCTAGCTCAGATACATGTGTAGCGGTTGTGTACTATTCATCACATAGCGCTCCTGGATCCAGAGCTCAAACACTCATAATACACCAAAGCAGGAGTAGGGTTTTACGCTTCTCAGTGCCCTGAACATGGGTAAATATCCCTCGCGTTGCTCGTTGGATCTGCTCTTTGTGCACACCATCTCCCTGCCGAACCGTAAAGGGATCCACGCGATCCCATGGATGTCGTTCCCCGACATCGTTAATATCTTCAAGGTCACACCAAATTCTTCAGCTTCAAAGTCTTCAGGGAAATACCAAAGTCGTCACCTAAAGACATTCATTTTTAGGGGTCGATAATCTCCGAATATATCAAACTCCTCATCGACTTATAGGACCTGTGTATACTCACAAACACATTAGTTCCTTAACCTATAAGTCTTCAATAGACCAAAATCACTAAGGGGCACTACATGCACTAACAAATGTCTACTGGTTAGGTCTATCTCCCTCAGGTACAGACTTTCAACAATAGTATTAAACATGAATGACCATCTTCCACCGAAGTTATCATCATTATTTTCCTCTCTCCTCCTAACTAGGTTGAAATCTCCTCCTATGAGGATAGGTAACCTTTCATCCCCACAAACCCGCAAAAGGTATGCTAGGAAATCTGGTTTGAGTTGAGGTTGCTCCCCTCCATAAATGTTAAGTAGCGCCCATCTAAACCCATCAATCTTCGAGTGCACTCTAAATTTGACAACAAAGTCACTATGTACGACATTCACCACTTCTAGTGTTTAACACTTGACTCCAAGTAAGATCCCGCCGGACCTTCCCCTTGATTGTAGACAATGCAAATCAAAATCAACACCGCCGGATACGCTATTAAGAAACTCTGACGTAAAATTGTCTCTACCCGTATCTGTAGGATCCAAAGTATTTCTAGAGAGGGGGGGGGGGGTGATTAGACTACTTGACCAAATAAAAATTCTAGCCTTTTCCCAATTTTTGTTGTTGGCAATTTTAGCAATTATATCATGTCAAGCACACCCTACACATGCAAGTCTAAGAGTATAGCAGCATAAAATAAACACATGCACATATAAGTAGAGGGAAGGGATAGGAAGGTCAAATGCAATTGGAGACACGAAGATTTTTCCCGTGGTTCTGACAGGTGGTGCTATCATATGTCCACGCTAATGGAGACATCAACCCACGGAGGGTAACGATCGCGAGAGTCCATGGAGGGCTCCACCCATAAGGGTCCACAAAGTGGAAACCTTATCTATTCCACCATGGCTTACGTCCACGAAAGACTAGCCTCACCCGAGATAGATCTTCATGAAGTAGGCGATCTCCTTGCCCTTACAAACTTCTTGGTTCAACTCCACACGAAGTCAGAGGCTCCCAAGCGACACCTAACCAATCTAGGAGACACCACTCTCCAAAATGTAATAGATGTGGTAGTATGATGAACTCCTTGATCTCGTGCTTCGAAATATAGTCTTCTCAACACTCAATCACTCTCTCACAGATTTGGCTTGGTAGAAGAGGTTGATTGGGTGGAAAGCAACTTGGGGAGGTTAGAAATCAAGATTCATATGGTTGGAGTCAAAGATCTTGATCTCAACAAATGAGTAGGTGGTTCTCTCAAAGAAAAATGGATGGGGAAAGTGTTGGTTTGTTTTGAGTCCTTCCTCTACGAGTGATTGATAGGTGGATGGGTATATATAGGCATCTCCATTAATCCAACTATTACAACATTATTGCTAAACTCAGTGAAACCAAAGCAAAAACTCGGTTGCACCGACTAGTGCAAAACGTGGCAACTTTTGGCATTTCGATGAGACCAATATATAAATCTTGGTGAGTCCGATTTTGACGCCTAGGTAGTTACCAATCTCGGTGTCACTGACTCCTAAAACTCCGAAATTTTGATTTTTAGAAATGGTACAACTGAAGGCTGGTCACTTATTTCGGTTGCACCGAAATGAGACTTGGTGTCACCCAGACCTTATGGTTTGGCTGTGGATCTGTCTCAGACAAAACTCAGTAGGGCCGAATGGAAAAAGTTGGTGGCTCCGAATTTGACTTTTAGGGTTTGGCCAGAATATTTGTGGGAGAATTGCATCAGTATTTTTGGTGGCTAATATCTAAGCATTTGAGCAACCAGATCATTATATATACCTCATCCCCTTTTAATAGTATCGGCTTTCGTATGGACTCAAATGTGATTTCTTACAAAATGCAACATGTAGAGTCTTGAAGATTGTTGCCAATAGATGTTCCTTGCATCTAGGGGTCTCCTCACAATCCTTCACCAATCCATTCATTGGACCTTTCTTGATATATACTTGGTAGAATCATTATTCCAATGGAATATATGTTGTTATTAATTACCAAAACCACCTAGGGAGAAGTTGTTCTTTTAATCCCCCCCTTTTTGGTAATTGATGACAACATATAGATCAAAGCTTTTACATAAGATATAATCAATGAATAGCGTCGTTGCTTTGAGAAGTATGTGATAAGCAAGAGCTCCCCCTAAATTTGTGCATTATTTTTAAATTTGCATTTGAATTAAAATGCACAATCGATTAGGATCATGGGTCACTCTTCCATGTCACATACATCTTGGTGGTGCGCATAAATGATATAAATTAATTGCATTGCACATAACACCAAAAATGAGTGAATGATCATCACATAGATATTTCAAGGATAGGAAATAGTATCTGTAACATCCCAAATTTTGGAATGTTATAATAAATATTAGAATGAAATGTTTGTTTGCTTGAGTGATTGAAATTAAGTGAAATTTGAAACTTTTGAAAAACTTTTGAATGAGAGGGAATAAAATGACTTTCCCCTTTGTGTTTGATTTCAAATTAATACTTTCAAATCAGTGAGAGAAGATGACATGACTTCTTCAATATAAAAAGATTTGAAGAGTGAATTTGAAAGCATTTGAAACTTTCTGATATGGAGTTCTTTTTCATATTTGATTTGAAGTTTGAAAGAATTCAAACCCCTTAACAAATTGTTTTGAGAGGAGTAATATGACACTCCACACCAGGGGTTATTTTGTGAAGTATTTGAACCATAAAACCCAGGGGGTTATTTGAAAATTTATTGCAAAAGAACTAAAACCAATTTAGGCATTTTCTGAAAATAATTTTTTTAAAGTATTTAATTTGGCCGTGGAAACATGTTCATTAAGTGGCATTTATTTCCCTGATCATTTTGGTATATAAAAAAATTAATTTTGGAAAGGTTTTGAATGCCTTAATGAGATTTCAGTGCTTTGAAAATTAATAAAAGGAAAAATGTTTAGTATTAAAGTCCACCGACCCACCGACCCACCTGCCCATAACCCCCTCCCGAAATCCCTCCGCACCGACCACCGATGCCGCGCCCTCTCTCTCTCACTGACCGCGTGGTCCCACCGCCCAATCCCACTAACCCCGCGGTCACCTCCCTCCTCTCGCTCCCCTTACCTTGCCGGCGACCATCGTGTCGAATCTCCCTCCCCTTGCCATCTGGAGCATCCCTGACCCCTCCTATAAAAGCCCCAATGACCCCGCACCTCGTTTCCCCCATTTCCCCCTCTGCCCGTGCCCTCTCGCTGCCGTAATAGCTCGCCGGAGTTTCGGTCACCGCCGCGCCATTACTGAGCTGCCGCTCGCCCCTGACCCTCCCCGCCTCCCGAGCCCACCACCTGCTCACCCTCGCTCGGCCGCACCTCCCCATCCCCTCGCCTGGACCCTAGACCCACCAGAGCACCCACGCCGACGACCTCACTAGAGCGGGCCACCTCCCGTAGCTCTAAGAGCTCGTGCCACTCAACTCCGACGCCCCCTCGCCTCGCCGACGCCACCAACGGACGACGGAGGTCCGCCACCGTCGACAGGACCTCTCAGATGCCTTCCCTGACCACCGGAGCCACCTCCACGTGCACCACCGAGCCCCTACCTCGCCGGAACCTCGTCGGAGTTGACCTCCACCTCGGTGAGCTTTTCCCCTTCGTCCGATCTGGTTGAACGGCTCAGATTAGAAGCCCGGTACCCCTTCGGTTTAATTTAAATGAACCGGCCGGTTTTCTGTTTAGTTAGTTAGACCGAACCGTTTTCTTTAAATATCGGCCGTCCGCTCGTTAGCACCCACGCGCACACACCTCCAGCCAATCAGAAGCCGCCACGTAGCACTCCTGTTCGTTAGATTAGGATTTTATTTTCTGTTTTATTTTCTGAAACAGAATTAGTTCTGTTTTTGTTTCCTTTATATATTTTATGTTTTTAGGTGTTTTAATTTTATTCTTTTTGCATTGTGTCATAAATGTGTTCTAGTTTCTGTAGATATAAATTTTGACCAAATTTGAATAATTTAAAATTGATTCAAACAGATTTGATTCAAATCTTATTTTCTGAATATTTTGAGTTTAAAAATTTATTTTGAGTTGATTCTTTTTGCTACTGCTCCTTAGTGATCTTAGTTATTAGTAGGTAGAATTTGATAGTTTTTAGAATAGTTTAAATTAATATTTTTAACAAAACAGATTCTGTTTTAGTTCTTTTAGGTTTATTTCTACTCCTTTTTGTTTTAAGTTTGTTTTAATTTATTTTCTTTTATATTATTTGGAAAGTATTACTTTGTTTTATGTTAGTTAGCAGAAGTACTTCAACCAAAATTATTTTTATGTTATTTATTATATTTTCATAGCATGAAATCAATTCTAGTTTCATAATAACTTGTAAATTGATTTCATTGCTAGTTTGACTTCTTATTTGAAAATATTTTTATAAATTGTTATATAAGATATACTTTCTGTTAACTTAGTTGTTATATATTTTGTTTTATGTTATTTGAATATATTTATTGTTTTAATTGTTGTTAAGTTTATTACCTAGAAAACCCATGTTGTTTGGAGTGTTGTTTTCATAATTTTAGTTCTTCAAAAGTAATTATTTTTGCTAAGTAAAATATTTACTAAAATACTTTTGTTAAATTTTATTTTTGCCTTTGATTTTGTGTTTTACTTTGGAAAAATAGGAGTTACTTTTAGAGAAAACCAACCTTAGTTGAGTTGCTGAAACTTTGTTGTTTTGAGTTTTGTCTTAAGTATTTCCTTCATCACAACCTTGTTGCTCTTGGTTTTGTGTTACTTTTGATTGTTAGAATTGATTGCTAGTATGATTGCTTATATGAATGCAATGTTTGATTATATAGATTTCCCTCAGAGAGTGACGTATAGTTCTATCAAGTTATTTCTGAGAGCGATATTATTCTTCATCAACAGTACAAGCAAGTTCACTTTGACCATCTAGTTCATACCTATGTTTTATTGCATGTAGTGATATCTTTCAACAAATCCCTCTAGTAGTGTTATTGAAATTCTTGTAGTGGAGTAGAATGCATGAGGTAGGAACCCACCACTTGTTACTAAAGCCTCGGGAACGTTAGTTATTTTTATGCTATGCTAAAGTAGGCGGGGTTTGGTATCAGTGTTCGTGAGTGGTGTGAGAAGGAGGACTCTACGTCAAGACGACAACTTCATGAAGGCATCTTCAAGTCCTTCATCTTCAAGACCTCAAGACTTCGAGACTCAAGAAACAAGTTTTCAATACACACTACTGGGTGAAGGATGGTTGATTGGGCATCCCTAGAGTAACTAGTGGATGACCGGGATGCATGGAGAAGCGCCATGACATCTTGCGGAAAGCTTCACCCACACTCAAAGAGACGGATGAATACTTCATGCCCGGAAGCTTACCTGTGTAGCCACAAGTCATTATGGGCTCTGGCTTGGTTGATCTTTGTTGTGACTCTGGCTGGGTAGTGCTACGAGATGTAGTCGACGTTAGGAATGGATGGGCATTGACAGTAGTAAGGTAAACACTCTGAAAGTCCATGTTTCGTTCATCCTGTTCTCAAACACCCGGCAGTGCAAGGACTTACCAGGAGGGAACGAATCTTGTGGGTAAAGTACACAACACTCTGCAGAGTTAAACCTAATCAATTAGCCGTGTCCCCGGTTACGGACAATTTGAGCCTCTGGACTTGGATCTATCTCTGAACTCTTAACACCGGACTGATAATTAATTGTGGGCAACTTATGATACTTGTGGGCATTAAGACATCGGTTGGCGGAACCATGTGATGTTAGGTAACTCTGTAGTGCAAATTCCTGAGATTCTTTTGTTGTAGGAAAATAAAATAAAATCAGCTTTTATGCAAAAACTCAGACACAGAGCCACAAATCCTTACTGCATATAGAATAGTTTTTATCTTCTGCTCTACTATGGTGATCTTGCCGGTACATTCAATGTACTGACCTACACAGTTGCAACGTCTCATGTTGCAGATACTCTTCTTCGACGAGTAAGAGTACGATTCAGGGTTACGGTCTACACTCAACCTGCCGTTGGTGTTTATTGGGACTCCACTCCCGTTGACTGTTTCCGCTGAGATTTTAAGGTATATATCAACTTTACGTTAATTACATGTGATTGCACTTTGATATATACATTGATGTACTGTGTGTGCCAGCATACTGATCCAGGGATGGCACAGAACACATAGAGGCTTGACTCGTTTTGAGTCGGGTCGCTACAGTATCGCCAAACATTAAAGCGTATGATGAAACAAAGCAAGGTTTAAGACAATCTCATGATAAAGCAAGTGTTTTCAAACGAGAAAAGCAAACAAAAGGAAGAATGTTCTCTCTCGAAGCCCTATGATTTATACACTTCTCCCCATTGGCAACAAGTTACCAAAAAGTTCAAAGCTATAGAGCTAATCGTCGCTCTAGGCATGGCCTCCTCTGGTAACTGTTGAAGGAGTCGAAAGAACCGCGTCCGCGAAGGATTTAGCTGATGTCTTCTGAGGTGGAGGCGTAGACACTGGAGGTGTAGGAGCTGATGCGACTGATGCTCATGGTCTGGTCCCTGTAACTGGCACGGCAGAAGATTCGGCCTGTGTCGTGAACTGAGTGTGAGTTTGGAGAGAAGCATCATGATCATCATCATCACCACTAGAGCTGGGTCTAGGCACAAAATCCACTTCCTACTTCAACAAGTTGATCTTGGTGGTTAGCTCAGTTACCTTGACATCCAAGTCATGAAATTTTATCTCCACAATCCTCTCAAGGCTCTTATGGTTCTGTAGGATCTCACTGATATCCTTCTCCATCCTTTTGATGGTGCTGATGAGAAATGCCATCTAATCACCCTTTTTCTTGAGCACTAGAGCACTAGTGGCTCTGGCTGTCTCTACCTCAATCTTAGCCTGTGATGTAGATGAAGTGGGATGACTACGATTCATCTCCACAAGATTGTCCTCAAATTCTGGTTGAAGTGGCACATGCTGTTTGTCAAATAGATATGTATGGAGCATACCCACATGACCTCTTCTAGTCAGCAACAATCCTCTTGATGGTCTCCACTATGAGATCCATCACTCTTATCCTGGTGTGGGTGTCTACATGATGAACCATGTTGATGGAATACCCCTGATCATCTTGTCATCACCTTATTTGGGCACCAAGGTGTACCTCATAATGGTGTTGGTGGTGGGTAGTCTAGCTTGCAAGAAGTAGACAAAGCCTAACTCGTGTGACTTCAGATACTCCTTCGGAACTGGGTTATACATGTTGGACATGCAGTTGTGGTTTATTTTGGCCTTAGCATAAACATCCAGATCTCCATCTTGCACCTGTGGGGCTCCTAAGATGGTATCCCACTCATCAATAGTATATTGGTGCCTGGTGCCTCCAGTCATCCATACAATCCTACCATCTGGATAGAAATGAGTTGTCGTGTAGAATTGCATGATCATCTCCTCGTTTCATGTAGTCATCTCTCTACGAACAAAGTCATCAATGTCAATTGCCTTGAAGTTTTCTAGCACATGAGGGAAGTAATCATCATTCTCCTTGATGAACTTCCAATCAACATATCTCATGTCGCTGACAGCTGGACTCTTGTCTAGCAAGATAGTCTCATAAAAATCTTGATGCTCCGTGGTGTGAAATCTAACATCCACAATAGTCCTTCGCCGAATAGCATATGGATCAGCTGCTCTCCATTTCATGAGCCCTTGATCCTTCCTATCTTTCATGTTCTCAGCCACAGGATGATCATCATTGTGCTATGGAAAATGAGGTCTCAACTTCCTCAAAACAGCAATCTCTTCATCTTGTGAAGTTGTTGCCCTGGAGGTTGTACCTTTGTTCTTCTCAGCTGCTAGAATGTCTTTTGTGGTTCTTTTGGACTTGGTGGAAGTTGGCTTCTTGACCTTTGTAGATATTGGCTTTGTCTTAAAGGGTGGCTTGCTAGGCATGGCATCAGCCAAAAGCTTCCTTTGCTTGGAAGGAGGAGGGTTAGCAACTAGTTATTCTTCGTCTTCCTCATACATAGATGTTGGCCTGCCAATCACATGTATAGTCCTCTTCCTCTCTCTCTTCTTTGTCGGCTTCTTGATTTGCTTGGAAGTGTCTAAAGTTCCAATCCTGAGATATGTTTCTCCTTGGGAAGATTCATGAGCTCTCATTTCTTCAATGCTTGAATACTCTTTCCTTACAGATGAAGTGACCTCTTCAACATTCTTTCTAGAAGCAGCTCTTTCCTTCATCTCTTGCCGCTTCTGAGTTGAGATTTCTCCTGGCCCTTGTGTCTGCCTTGGGCAAATCATGAGAACTGGCAGTGATAGGGTCTTCTTAAGAACTAGCCTCTGGGCTAGTGCCTGCACTGAGATCTACACTCTTCTCTCTGAAGTTGTTTTGACTATCATCTCTTCCAGACATGTTGAACTGACCCTATGAATACATGTAGAAGAGTGAAGGGGATAAGCATCACAAAACACAGCTATTTTGCAAAATTTGAACTCAAAAACTCAGTTTCAGAATTCTGCAATGTGGGTTTTGGTTCCATCCAGTTTTAATTGTCGGAGCCTCTGAGGCATACATTCTTCTTTATAGAAACTTGGTCACCCTTTTTGCTTTCATCAATAAAGGTAACTCGGTTTCACCGAGAATTTTCTCAGAAACCCTAAAAATCAAATTGATTATACCAATTTGTTTGCACTCGGTGACATCGAGACGCATATTGGTGAACCCCAAACCTATATTTTTTCGTTCAACTATTCTAACGGAATTTCTTGTGGATAGATGTGTTTAAATTCATGGTAAGAAGATGGACATGATCTGATGTGCAAGATTCGGAGTTTGGAGTGCAAAAGGGGATCGAGTTCTTACCCTAGTTCGGCAAAGAACTCGCTACAACAACGACAAATGGGAGGATTGACGGTGACGGCGGTGGACTCCGGCGGCAAGAGTGCACATGAGATAAGGGAGACATATGTGGACTTCAAGCACGACAACAGAGGGTTGCGGGAGGCCAAGAGATTGAAGTAGTTTCAATTTCGGATTTGCGGAATATGTATACCCTCCTACTGTCGGTAGCACTGATTTCAAAATTTTCGTGCCACCGAGTTTCTTAACCGTCAGAAGACAGAGAAACTTGGTGATGCCGAGATTTTGATTTCGATGGTACCGAGGTTCAAAAACTAGATCAACCCTAGTGCTTCGATGGAACCGAGATTTGTGAGTTGGTTACACCGAGTGTCACATGGGAGGTTTTGGAAGTCAGCACTTGTCCAAATGGAACTCCGAGTGCTCCTCACACAGAGGGCCCAAAAAGTGCTTGCTCAAATTTTGTGATGTATCATGAATATAATTTGGGACGAGTAAGCATAGATAACTAGAGGGGGTCCTTAGGTATTCTTTTACATCCAATTGGCCAGAAAAATGAAAGCCAAATAGCAACAATTGGATGTCCTCGAATGAGCAAAAATATGCATACCAACATGCTTACACATAAAGATGTCAAAGAAAATATGGCAAACATGCACAACCACTCTAGTATCTATGAAGCACTTTCGTGTTGACGAAGTCGTCTATATATGAGTATATGACTTAGGAGCCAAGTAAGAGTACTTGATCATAGGTCACACTCTTTGTTTAAGAACAAGTGGGGTTGCCACTTTACATAAAGCTTTTAATGCGTTCACATCTTAAGAGATGCTTTGACTCAAGTCTTGGAGTAAAGCTCCCCATGACGTGACATGCCCCCTAAGAGGGACAAACTAACCTTGGGTTTTGTCGTTGAAACTTCATGTAGGTGTTGTAGTGGATGCTCATAGTTGATGAAGATCATCTTGAGTTGGGAGTCATCCTTGTTGTTTTGTACTCTTCTCACCAACATGGGTTAGTTCCTGATACTCATGATTTGCGTTGGGTTTTCCGTGAACAGGAACGGGTAATAGCAACACAAAGTGGGTAAGTATTTCCCTCAGTGATGAAACCAAGGTTTATAGAACCAACAGGAATACCAATCCTCAACCGTCTTTAGCGACTACACACAAAAGAACAAACAACTTGCACCCAACGCCGGCAAGAGGGTTGTCAATCCCCTTGATCTTGTTATTTGCAAACAAGTGAGTTGTATATATAATTGTAAATAATGATAAAGTGCAACATAAAATAAATGGTAATAAATAATAGCAAGGTAATGATAGCGTTTGTGAATATATATAAGTGAATAAACCCGGGGCCGTAGAGTTCTCTAGTGGCATCTCTCATAAGTAAAGCATACAGTGAGTAAACAAATTACTTTTGGGCAATTGATAGAAAATAAAATAGTTATGCGATTTTCACGGCAATAATCATGTGTATATAGGCATCACGTTCCATAAGCAAATAGGCTGACTCCTGCCTGCACCTATTACTATTACTCCACCCATTGACTGCTATTCAGCATGCCTCTAGAGTATTAAGTAAAACAGAGTAATGCTTGGAGAACATTGACATGATGTAGACAAAGTAGATTCAATCAATTAGAACCCATCATTTCACCCTTAGTAGAAACAACACAAAGACGCAACTTGTCCCCTTCTATCACTGGGATATAGAAACTCACCGGGTTGAACCTACTACAACGCACCACTCACACTAAAGAAATATCAATCTAGTTGGCCAAACTATCGCCATAGATCGGAGAGCATTACGAAGCTATGATGATCATGCAAATAAGAATCATAGTAATTAGATTTGACTCAAATACCTTTCATTAATAATATGAACATAAACTCACAATTCATCGGATCCAAACAAACACCCACAAATAGATTACATCGGATAGATCATGGTAAAGATGCGATGAACATTGTATTGAAGATCAAGAGAGAGAGAGAGATTGTCATCTAGTTACTACCTACGTACCCGTAGGTCTATGGTGAACTGATCACACATCATGGTGAGGGCAGCAAGGTTGATGAAGAGGCCCTCCGTGATCGATCTCCCCTCCAACAGGGTACCAGAACGGAGGTGTAGATGGCCTTCCCATCGGAATAGAGACTTGCGGCGGTGGAAAAAGTGTTTCAAGAGTGCTTCTGGTGATTTTAGGGTGGACGTGAATTTATAGGCCAGAGAATGATGTTGGGAGACGCACCAGGGGCCATCACATATCTGGTCGCCCCGTTGGTGACATGATGGGATATATGGTGGGGCCCTGGTGCAGATTTCGGCCTTCCTCCGAAGCTTCTAGGTCTTGTATTGGTCCATAAAAAACGTAAAAAAGTTTCGTGGCAATTGGACTTCGTTTGGTACTGTAACTCCGAAAAGGCAAAAACACGCAGAAAACAAGAACTGGCACTGGGCACTAGGTCAATAGGTTAGTGCTAAAAATATTGTAAATTGGTAAATAAATACCCAAAAGTATCCTAGAATGGTAATATATTAGCACAGAACAATAAAAAATTATAGATACATTGGAGATGTATCAGCATCCCCAAGGTTAATTCTTGCTCGTCCTCGAGTAGGTAAATGATAAAAATAATTTTTTTGATTTGACATGCCATCCATCATGTAATCTTTGGTATATATGCTCATTGAGAAATGATGCATGAACAAACAATAACATAGTAATATATGTAAGTATAGGAAACAAAATCATTATTTTTTTCAAAATATATTATCCTAAAAGAATGTTTACCCCTATTCATCTTATTACATTAGCAAGGCATGAATCTGTCTTCACCACATACATACAAATGTTAAGCACAACGGTGTCCAAGTTAGGCAATTGGATCGTACTTTTTCAATATGCATCAACTTTTTATTCTTCATGCAATAATTGAGTATGAAAAATTTGAAAGCACAATATGCTCGCTTGGCGGTTTTGATAATTCATGACAACATACATTGTCTCTTGGACTAATACTTTCATCTAGTGTATTTCAGATAAAGTCCATAGAGAGATGGGTTAGCAAAAAGGAGTGTGGAGAGTATCCCTATGAATAAGAATGAGAAGAAATACCATTGGCAAAGCTTCAAGCAAGAGGACTCTACATTTTACTTTGTGAGAAATCATTTTGAGTCCAGAGGAAAGCCAATACTATTAAAAGGGGGTAACGTACTGTTGGTGAACAAAATGCTCATACGTGCACAAGTGATAGTCACCACATACACCGACAAGCTCTTCCACAAAAAGTCTATCCAAACAAAATTCTCAAAATCGGTGCAACCATCACTTTCCACTTGGTGCCACCAATTCTCAGCCTCAGACAGACCCAGCCAAACCCTAACCCTTCGGCGCAACCGATTCTGCTTCGGGGCCACCGAGTTTGGGTTGCCAACTTCCTGTTATGCAAATTCACAAAATCGATACCACCAAGTTTGTTGAATCGGCATCACCGAGTTTGGTGTTGGGGAACGTCGCATGGGAAACAAAAATTTTCCTACACACACGCAAGATCTATCCATGGTGATGAGCATCTATGAGAGGGAGAGTGGATCTACATACCCTTGTAGATCGCTAAGCGGGAAGCGTTAAGAAACGCGGTTGGTGTAGTCGAACGTCTTCGCGCCAAATCGCCGAGCGTCCCGCGATCTCATCACGATCTGTCCCGTGAACTCATCACGATCTATCCCGTGATCTCATCATGAACCGTCTCGCGATCTTGATCATGGTCCTTCTGATCTAGCGCCAAATGGACGGCACCTCCGCGTTCAGCACACGTACAACTCGATGAAGATCTCCACCTTCTTGATCCAGCAAGAGGGAGTGTAGAGGTAGACGAGTTCTCCGGCAGCATGACGGCGCTCTAGCGATGGTGGTGGAGTAATTCCGGCAGGGCTTCGCCAAGCACTGCAGAAAACCGATCTAGAGGAGAAACTATGCACTAGAGGAACGGGTAGCACGTGGCTGAAAATCTAGTGTCAAAAACCCTAAAACCTCTAGTATATATAGGAGGAAGAGAGGAGGAGGCTTGGCTCCCAAGGAGCCAGCCCTTGGGTCGGCCGAACCAAGAAGGATTGGAGGATTCCTCCTCCAATCCTAGTAGGACTAGGACTCCTCCTTATTTTTGCCTTTTTTTTGCCTTTTTCCACCTTTTTCTCTTTGGGCTTTTCTTCCCAGCTGCATGGGCCTTGTGTGGGACTTCCACCAGACCACTAAGGGCTGGAATTTACTCTCCCACAGCCCAAGTAGCCTCTTGGGTCGAAATACCCCTCCCTATGGTCTCTCGGTACACTACCGGCACTCCCGGTACACTACCGATGAGCCCAAAACCTTTCCGGCGGCCAAAACAGGACTTCCTATATATATATATATATATATATATCAATCTTTACCTCTGAACCATCCCGGAGCTTCTCGTGACGTCCGGGATCTCATCCAGGACTCCGAACAACCTACGGTCACCACCATACATTACTCTATACTACCGAAACGTCACCGAACCCTAAGTGTGCAGACCTTGCGGGTTCAAGAACTATGTAGACATGACCGAGACACCTCTACGATCAAAACCAATAGCGGGACCTGGATGCCCATATTGGTTCCTACATATTCTACGAAGATCTTTATCGATCGAACCTTTATGTCAAGGATTCTGTTAAATCCCGTATGATGTTCCCTTTGTTCTTCGATATGTTACTTGCCCGAGATTCAATCGTCGGTATCTCCATACCTAGTTCAACCTCGTTACCGGCAAGTCTCTTTACTCGTTCCGTAATACAAGATCCCATGACTAACACTTAGTCACATTGCTTGCAAGGCTTATTGTGATGTTGTATTACCGAGTGGGCCCTGAGATACCTCTCCGTCACACGGAGTAACAAATCCCAGTCTTGATCCATGCCAACCCAACAGACACCCTCGGAGATACCTGTAGAGCACCTTTATAGTCACCCAGTTACGTTGTGACGTTTGATACACACAAGGTACTCCTCCGGTGTCAGTGAGTTGCATGATCTCATGGTCATAGGAACATATACTTGACATGTACAAAACAGTAGCAATAAACTGACACGATCATATGCTACGTTTGTAGTATGGGTCTTGTCCATCACATCATTCTCCTAATGATGTGATCCCGTTACCAAATGATATCTCATGTCCATGACTAGGAAACCATAGCCATCTTTGATCAACGAGCTAGTCTATTAGAGGCATACTAGGGACATGGTGTTGTCTATGTATCCACACATGTATCTGAGTTTCCGATCAACACAATTATAGCATGGAAAATAAACAATTATCATGAACAAGGAAATATGATAATAACTAATTTATTATTGCCTCTAGGGCATATTTCCAACAGTCTCCCACTTGCACTAGAGTCAATAATCTAGTTCACAACACCATGTGATTCGCATTGTTATGAATCTAACACCCACTAAGTTCCGTGGCTCGATCATGCTTTGCATGTGAGAGAGGTCTTATAGTCAACGGGTCTGCGACATTCAGATCCGTATGTACTTTGCAAATCTCTATGTCAAACTGTAAACACTGCTACCACACTCCACTTGGTACTATTCCAAATGGCTGCTCCACTATACGTATCCGGATTGCTACTAAAAGTCATCTGGATTAGTGTTGAAGCTTGCATCAGCATAACCCTTTACGACGAACCCTTTATCACCTCCATAATCGAGAAACGTTTCCTTGGTATTTTAGTCACTAAGGATAATATTGACCGCTGTCTAGTGATCCACTTCTGGATCACTCTTGTACCCTTGACGGACTCATGGCAAGGCACACACAGGTGCGGTACACAGCATGGCATACTATACAGAGCCTATGGCTAAGGCATAGGGGACGACATTCGTCCATTCTCTTTGTTCTGCCATTTTCGAGCTTTGAGTCTCACTCAACTTCACACCTCGCAAATCAGGCGAGAACTCTTTCTCTGACTGATCCATTTTGAACTCTTTCAAAATCTTGTCAAGATATGTACTCATTGAAAGTCTCATCAAGCATCTTGATCTATCTCTATAGATCTTGATGCTCAACAATTAGGTAGCTTTATCCAGGTCTTCCTTCAAAAAACACTTTTCAAACAACTGTTTATGCTTTCCAAAAATTCTACATCATTTCCGATCAACAATATGTCATCCACATATACTTATCAGAAATTCTATAGTGCTCCC
Source organism: Hordeum marinum (assembly GCA_022496015.1). Classification (NCBI taxonomy): domain Eukaryota; kingdom Viridiplantae; phylum Streptophyta; class Magnoliopsida; order Poales; family Poaceae; genus Hordeum; species Hordeum marinum. The sequence goes on along the minus strand of CM039677.1, from coordinate 136,411,267 downwards.
ACTCACTTTATTGTAAATACAAGTTTCTCGTAAACTTTGTATGGACTCAAAAACTTTGATCACCTCATCAAAGTGTATATTCCAACTCCGAGATGCTTGCTTTAGTTCATAGAAGAATCACTGAAGCTTGCACACCTGTCAGCATGCTTAGGACTGACAAAACCTTCTGGTTGTACCACATACAACCTTTCCTCAAGTAAACCGTTAAGGAAACGATGTTTTGATATCCATCTGCCAGATTTCATAATTGAAAAATGCAGCAACTGCTAACATAATTCCAACAGACTTTAGCATCGCTACGAGTGAGAAAGTCTCATCGCAGTCAACTCCTTGAACTTGTCGTAAACTTCTTTGCAACAAGTCGAGCTTTACAAATGGTGACATTTACCATGAGCGTCTGTCTTCATTTTAAACATCCATTTGTACTCAACAACCTGCCGTCCAACGAGCAAGTCTACCAAAGTCTATACTTGGTTTTCATACATGGATCCTTTCTCGGATTTCATGGCCTCTAACCATTTGTCGGAATCCGGGCCCATCATCGCTTCTCCACAACTCGTAGGTTCATCGTTGTCCAACAACATGACCTCCAAGACAGGGTTGTGGTACCGCTCAGGAGTACGCATCCTTGTAGACCTACAAGGTTTGATAGTAACTTGATCCGGAGCTTCATGATCATCATCATTAACTTCCTCTTCAACTAACGTAGGCTTCACAGAAACATCTTCCTGTGCTGCGTTCACTGGTTGAAACAAAGGTTCAACAACCTCATCAAGTTCTATCTTCCTCCCACTCAATTCTTTCAAGAGAAACTTTTCCTCGACAAAAGACCTAGTTTTAGCAACAAACATTTTATGCTTGGATCTAAGATAGAAGGTTCACCCAACTGTTCTTAGGGTATTCTATGAAGATGCATTTGTTCTCTTTGGGTTTGAGATCATTAGGTGAACATATTTTTCCACACAAGCGTCGCAGCCCCAAACATTAAGAAATGACAGCTTAGGTTTCTATCAAACCATAATTCACACGGTGTCATTTCAACAGGTTTAGATGGTGCCCTATCTAAAGTGAATGTAGTTGTCTCTAATGCATAACCCCAAAATTATAGTAGCAAAACGATAAGAGACATCATACCAAGCACCATTTCTAATAGAGCACTACTATGACGTTCGAACACACCATCACACTATGGTGTTCCAGGTGGCATGAGTTGTGAAACAACTTTCACATTGTCTAAAGTTGTATGCCAAACTCGTAACTCAGATATTCTCCACCACGATCAGATCGCAGACATTTTTATCTTCTTGTCACGATGATCTTAAACTTCCCTCTGAATTGGCTTGAACCTTTCAAACGATTCAGACTTGTGTTTCATTAAGTAAATATACACTATATCTACTCAAATCATCAGTGAAGGTAAGAAAATAACGATATCCACTGCATGCTACAAGACTCATTGGATTGCATACATCAACATATATCATTTCCAATAAATCACTTGCCCGCTCCATCAAACCAGAAAACGGGGTCCTTAGTCATCTTGACCAAGAGGCATGGTTCGCATGTCTCAACCGATTCGAAATCGAATGAGTCCAAAGATCCATCAGCATGGAGTTTCTTCATGCGCTTTATACCAATATGACATTTAGCGACAGTGCCATAAGTATGTGGTACTATCATTATTAACTTTGTATCTTTTGTCATCAATGTTATGAACATGTGTATTACTATGATCAAGATTCAACAAACCATTCTCACTGGGTGCATGACCATTGAAGGTATTATTCATGTAAACAGAATAACCATTATTCTCTAACTTAAATGAATAACCATGTTGCAATAAACACAATCCAATCACGTTCATGCTCAACGAAAAACACCAAATAACATTTATTTAGGTTTGTCACTAATCCCGAAGCTAGAGAGAGCGTGCGATGTTGATCACATCAACTTTGGAAACATTTCCAACACACATCATCACCTCACACTTATCTAGTCTCCGTTTATACCGTAGCTTTTACTTCGAGCTACTAACATTTAGCAACCGAACCGGTATCCAATACCCAGGTGCTACTAGGAGTACTAGCAAGGTACACATCAATAACACATATATCAAATATAATTCTATTGACGTTGCCAGCCTTCTTATCTACCAAGTATCTAGGGTTGTTCCGCTTCAGCGACCGCTCTCCTCATAATTGAAGCACTTAGTCTCAGGTTTGGGTTCAACTTTGGGTTGCTTCACTGGAGCAGCAACTGACTTGCTATCCATGAATTTTCCCTCCTTGCTCTTGCCCTTCTCGAAACTAGTGGTTTGACTAACCATCAACACTTGACGCTCCTTCTTGATTTTACCTTCGCGGTGTCAAACATCACGAATAGCTCAGGGATCATTATTTCTATCCCTAGCATTTTATAGTTCATCACCAAGTTCTAGTAGCTTAGTGATGGTGACTTGGAGAACTATATATATCACTATCTTATCCGGAAGATCAAATCCCACTCGAGTCAAGCGATTGTAGCACCCAGACAATCTGAGCACATGCTCAACGATTGAGCTATTCTCCTTCATCTTGCAGGCAAAGAATCTTATTGGAGATCTCATATCTCGCAACACGGGCATGAGCCTGAGATCCTAATTTCAGCTCTTAGAACATCTCATATGTTCCGTGACATTCAAAACGTTTCGGAGCCTCAATTCTAAGCGGTAATGCATGACGCACTAAACTATCAAGTAGTCATCATAACATGCCTGTTAGATGTTCACAACATCTACAAACGACGTTAGAGGGGTTGGCGCACCGAGCGGTGCATTAAGGACATAGGCCTTCTGTGCAGCAATGAGGACAATCCTCAGATCACGGAGCCAGTTCGCAATATTGCTACCATTAACTTTCAACTCTATTTCTCTAGGAACATATAAAAATTCAAGGGAGCTACAGCATGAGCTAGTAATCTACAACATAATTTTGCAAAGATACTACTGACTATGTTCAATTAATCATATTGATTAAGAACTCCCACTCAAATTGACATCCCTCCGGTCATCCGAGTGATACATGATCCAAATTCACCAACTCAAGTCCCATCATCACGTGAGTTGAGGTGGTTACAATGGTGAACATCATCATGTTGATCATATCTACTATATGACTCATGTTCGACCTTTCGGTCTCTTGTGTTTTGAGGCCATGTATGTACATGCTAGGCTCGTCAAGTTTAACCCGAGTGTTGTGCATGTGCAACACTGGCTTGCACCCATTGTATGTGAACGTAGAGTCTATCACACCCGATCATCATGTGGTGTCTCGACACGAAGAACTTTCGCAACGGTGCACACTCGGGGAGAACATAATTTATCTTGATATTAAGTGAGGGATCACCTTATAATGCTACCGTCATCCTAAGCAAAACAAGGTGCATAATAGGATTAACATCACATGCAAATCATAAGTGACATGATATGGCCATGAACTTGTGCTTTTGATCTCCATCATGAAAGCACCGGCATGATCTCCATCGTCACCGGCATGACACCATGATCTCCATCATCTTGATCTCCATCAACGTGTCGCCATCAGGGTTGTCGCGCCCACCATGCTTCTACTACTATGCTACCGTTTAGCGATAAAGTAAAGCATTACATAGCTCTTAATGATTGACACGCAGGTCATACAATAATTAAAGATAACTCTATGGCTCCTGTCGGTTGCCGTACTCATCGACATGCAAGTCGTGATAATCTATACATCACATGATCATCTCATACATCACATATATCACATCATGTAATTGGCCATATCACATCACAACATACCCTTCAAAAACAAGTTAGATGTCCTATAATTGTTGTTGCATGTTTTACGTGGCTGCTATGGGTATCTAGCAAAAACAATTCTCACAATACCGCTGTTGGTCCGGGCCGCTTCATCTCACAATACCGCTGAACCAAAACACGACTAAGGGAGGAAGCAATCTAAGCATCAACGCCCACTAACTCTTTGTGTTCTACTTGAGATCTCATCTACACATAGACCTATCTCTGATACCACTGTTGGGGAATGTCGCATGAGAAACAAAAAATTTCCTACGCACACGCAAGATCTATCCATTGTAGATCGCTAAGCGGGAAGCGTTAAGAAACACGGTTGGTGTAGTCGAACGTCTTCGCGATCCAAATCGCCGACCGTCCTACGATTCAATCACGATCCATCCCATGATCCAATCATGACCCGTCCCGTGAAGTCATCACGATCTGTCCCGCGATCTCATCACGAGCTGTCTCGCGATCTTGATCATGGTCCTTCCGATCTAGCGCCAAACGGACGGCACCTTCGCGTTCAGCACACGTACAGCTCGATGACGATCTCCAACTTCTTGATCTAGCAAGAGGGAGCGGAGAGATAGACGAGTTCTCCAGCAGCGTGATGGTGCTCCGGCGATGGTGGTGGAGGAATTCCAGCAGGGCTTCACCAAGCACTGCAGAAAACCGATCTAGAGGAGAAACTATGCACTAGAGGAACGGGTAGCACGTGGCTTAAAATCTAGTGCCAAAAACCCTAAAACCTCTAGTATATATAGGAGGAAGAGAGGAGGAGGCTTGGCTCCCAAGGATCCATCCCTTGGGTCGGCCGAACCAAGGAGGATTGGAGGATTCCTCCTCCAATCCTAGTAGGACTAGGACTCCTCCTTATTGTTGCCTTTTTTTGCCTGTTTCCACCTTTTTCTCTTTGGGCTTTTCTTCCCAGCCGCATGGGCCTTGTGTGGGACTTCCACCAGACCACTAAGGGCTGGTATTTACTCTCCCACAACCCATTTAGCCTCTTGGGTAGAAATACCCCTCCCTATGGTCTCTCGGTACACTACCGACACTCTCGGTTCTCTACCGATGAGCCCGAAACCTTTCCGGCGACCAAAACATGAATTCCTATATATCAATCTTTACCTCCAGACCATTAGAGAGCTCCTCGTGATGTCCGATATCTCATCTGGGACTCCGAACAACCTACAGGCACCACCATACATAACTCTATACTACCGAAACGTCACCAAACCTTAAGTGTGCATACCCTACGGGTTCGAGAACTATGTAGACATGACCGAGACACCTCTATGGTCAATAACCAATAGCGGGACCTGGATGCCCATATTGGTTCCTACATATTCTACGAAGATCTTTATCGGTTGAACCTTTATGTCAAGGATTCAGTTAATCCCGTATGATGTTCCCTTTGTTCTTCGGTATGTTACTTGCCCGAGATTCGATCGTCGGTATCTCCATACCTAGTTCAACCTTGTTACCGGAAAGTCTCTTTAATCATTCTGTAATACAAGATCCCGTGACTAACAATTAGTCACATTGCTTTCAAGGCTTATTGTGATGTTGTATTACCGAGTGGGCCCTAAGATACTTCTCCGTCACATAGAGTAACAAATCCCAGTCTTGATCGATGCCAAGCCAACAGACACCCTCCGAGATACCTATAGAGCACCTTTATAGTCACCCAATTACGTTGTGACGTTTGATACACACAAGGTACTCCTCCGGTGTTAGTGAGTTGCATGATCTCATGGTCATAGGAACACATACTTGACATGTAGAAAACAGTAGCAATAAACTGACACGGTCATATGCTACATTTGTAGTTTGGGTGTTGTCCATCACATCATTCTACTAATGATGTGATACCGTTACCAAATGACATCTCATGTCCATGACTAGGAAACCGTAGCCATCTTTGATCAACGAGCTAGTCTATTAGAGGCATACTAGGGACATGGTGTTGTCTATGTATCCACACATGTATGTGAGTTTCCGATCAACACAATTATAGCATGGATACTAAACGATTATCATGAACAAGGAATTATGATAATAAATAATTTATTATTGCCTCTAGGGAATATTTCCAAAATTTGGCATTCTGACCGTTGGTCACCTTATTCGTGCAACCGAGTTTTACGTATCAGTCTCACCGAGATTCAAAAGTTGCTACCTTTGAGGCAACTCGGTAACACAAATATTAACACATCGGTGGCACCGAGTGTGACTTATTAGGTATCACAATTGGATTTTTGAAGATGCCTATATATACCCCTCCACCACCACCTACTCGAAATAAAAGCACTCAGAACAGATCCCCACTTATCTTATCTGATTTTCTCAAAGAGAGCCACCTACTCATGTTTTGAGATCATGCCACTCCATTCCAACCATATGAATCTTGATCTCTAGTCTCCCAAGTTGCTTTCCACCAAATCAATCTCTTCCACAAAAGCCAAATCTATGAGAGAGTAATTGTGTGTTGAGGAGTCTATCATCTTGAAGCACAAGAGCAAGGAGTTCATCGACATTATCGAGCCTATTACCTGTTGGAGGGTGGTGCCTCCTAGATTGGTTAGGTGTCTCTTGGGAGTGAACCAAGAAGTTTGTAAGGGCAAGGAGGTCGCATACTTCGTGAAGATCTACCCATAGTGAGGCTAGTCCTTCGTGGATGGAAGCCGTTATGGAATAGTCAAGGTTGCTACTTTGTGGACCCTTATGGGTGGAGCCCTCCTTGGACTCTCGCGACCGTAACCCTCCATTGTTGAAGACTCCATAAACGCGAACGTACGGTAGCAACACCTATCAGAACCACAGGAAAAATCTTCGTGTCCTTCATGTGTTTGATCTCCCTATCTATACTCTTTACTTTCATGTGCAATGTCTTTACATTCTGCTGCTATACTTGATGACTTGCATGTGTAGGCTGTACTAGACTTGCTATAATTGCTAAAATCTGCCAACACATAACTTTGCACCTTGTGTAGATTTTGAATTCCCGCTAGTAGTCTATTAACCCCCTCTAGACATACTCTTCTAGTGATCCCGCAATTGGTATCAGAGCATTGGTCTCCATTGCTTTGGTTTCATCACCATTGAGGAAGATGGATGTGTCTAGTGTGGAGAGTTTGTTTTGTAGCGTGCCCATTATTTATGGAGAGTACTATATTCGATGGAAGAATGCCATGTTTGATATTTTTGACAAATTCAATTCGAGAAAACATATTGAAAATACCTATGTGCTCCCCATAGATGAATTGCATCCCACACACGAACAGGAAATTAACATGCTTGGTAACCTTATAACTGTCAATCTTATTGTTAGAGGCTTACCAAGATTCATGCTTTCTCAATTGAAGAACTTTGCTTGTGCTTATACTTTGTGGAATGATTTGGAGAAACGATATCCAAATCTTACATTTTGTAATATTGATGAAATTCTTCATAAAATTGTTGCTTTTCACAAAATGAAGCCTAGTGATTCAAACTTTGATAAATGCCTATATGAGCTCCGTGATCTCATGTGTGCTAAAGGAGATGTCACAACATCAACAACATTATTATTGAAGCCATTCACACTCATAAACTTGAACATTGTCATGGTTACGATTCTAACGAGTCTCTTGGTTTCTATGACGAGGAGATTCCAGCAAATAATGACAATGAAGAACATGGATCCTATGATGAAGATAAGTTGTTCGACATCATGCGTGAAAAGATCATGAATAATATAAGTCTAATGGCAAACTTCAAGGATTACATGTCCGGTGGAAAAGAGTGGATTCTCAACAATGGATGCATGGATCACATGACTGGTGAGAAAGACATGTTCCAAGAGATCATGCCTAATCAAGGTCCTCGAAGGTACGTGACCTTTGGAGACAAATCTAAGGGTAAGGTACTTGACCTTGGTAAGGTGGCCATATCTCATGATAGCTCCATTCAAAATGTGATGCTTGTTGAATCCCTTGGCTACAATCTTCTTTCCGTATCTAGACTAGCAGACTTCGGTTTCAATGTGCTATTTAATGAAGTAGAGTGCCAAGTGTTTCGATTTGATAATCATAAAATTGTCTTTACCGGTATTCGTAGAGGTGATCTATACATTGTTTATTTCACTAAAAAGGCCCAACCCGTACTTGTCTCATTGCAAAATCATCTAAAGGTTGGCTATGGCATAGAAGGCTAGGACATGTAGGCATGCGCAATCTAGATAAGCTTATCAAGGGCGATCACATTCTTGGTGTTAAAGATGTTATCTTTGACAAAGATAGGCTTTGTAGCACTTGTCAAGCAGGAAATCAAGTAGGTGGAAGTCATCTGGTCAAGAACATCATGACCGCTAGGAGACCACTCGAGTTACTTCATATGGATCTTTTTGGTCCCAATGGTTACAAGAGTCTCGGTGGAAACTCTTATGGTCTAGTTGTAGTTGATGATTTTTCCAGATTTACGTGGGTATTCTTTCTTGATGATAAGTCGCAGGTACAAAAGATCTTCAAGAACTTTGCAAGCAAAGCACAAAATCAATTTTAAGTGAAGATCAAGAAGGTTTGAAGCGATAACGGATCGGAGTTCAAGAACACCCATGTGGATACCTTTCTTGATGAAGAGGGTATCTCACATGAGTTCTCGGCTACGTACACGCCTCAAAAAAATGGAGTTGTTGAGATAAAGAACTGAACCCTCATTGAGATGGCAAAAACGATGCTTGATGAATACAAGACGCTAAGACACTTTTGGGCAGAAGCCGTGGAAACAACATGTCATTCCACAAACCGACTCTACTTGCACAAGCTTCTCGTTAAAACGGCATACAAGCTTCTCACCAGTAAAAAACCCCAAGCTGGATACTTTTGGGTATTCGGCTCTAAGTGTTACATTCCTGATAAGCATCGCCGTGCTCAATTTTCTCCCAAATCTCATGAAGGTTTTCTACTTGGTTATGGATCGAACTCTCACACCTACCGCGTCTACAACAACTTCACTTGAAAAGTTGAAGAGACAGTAGATGTGAAGTTTGATGAATCTAATGGTACGCAAGTCGAACAATTGCCAAATGATGTAGGTGATAAAGATCCTTCCGAAGCTATCCAAGATTTTCCCATCGGCAAGATTCGTCCCATGGATGTGAAGGAAAGTACTTCATCAACCCAAATGGAAGCTCCTACTTTGGATCAAGGCTATCGACAAAATGACGAGGAAGCATCCACAATGGTACACGACAAGATGAAGGAGAGGAGGCAGTACATCTTGAAGATCCACCACAACCTCCTTCACCACCACCTCAACGAGATGACCACTTCAACAACAACGGAGATGAAGGAGATGATGATGAATGAGAAGCTCCTCCAACTAATAAGACAAAGCTACCCCGAGATCGAGCACAAGTGACCAAGAATCATCCCCTAAAAAAAATCTTTGGTGACATGCAAACAAGGAGGATAACTCTCTCTAAAACTTGCTTGGCTAACTTTTATGAGCATTATTCTTTCATCTCTAGCATTGAACCCTTGAAGGTTTAACAAGCTCTTGAAGACGCAGATTTGGTGAACGCTATGCATGAAGAGCTTCACAACTTTGAATGGAACGAAGTGTGGACACTCGTGGAGAAGCCCAAGGACGAGCAAAACATTATAGGCACAAAATGGGTATTTCGAAAGAAGCAAGATGAATACGGTCAAGTCATTCACAACAAGGCTCGCCTCGTAGCCCAAGGATACACGTAAGTCGAAGGTATGGACTACGATGAGACCTACGCCCCCGTTGCTAGACTATAAGCTATTCGAATTCTTCTTGCTTATGCCAATAACCATGATATCACGCTTTACCAAATGGATATTAAAAGTGCATTTTAAACGGCGAGGTTGAAGAAGAGGTCTATGTTAAGCAACCACCTGGTTTTGTGAATCCTAAGAAACCTGACCACGTTTACAAACTTTGCAAAGCTTTATATGGTCTTAAGCAAGCTCCTCGTGCTTGGTATAAATGCCTAACGAAGTTTCTTATTGAAAAAGGATTTGAAATTGGTATAATTGATGCAACCTTATTAACAAAGAGAGTTAATGGTGAATTATTTGTGTGCCAAATTTATGTGGATGATATTATCTTTGGATCTACTAACCCACAATTTAGTGAGACATTTGGAAGGTTGATGTCAGAGAAGTATGGGATGTCTATGATGTGTGAACTGAAATTCTTCCTTGGTCTACAAATCAAGCAAACGAGAGAAGGTATCTCTCAAACCAAGTACACCAAGGACTTAATCAATAAGTTCAACATGCAAGAGTGCAAAGGTATGAAAACTCCCATGCCCACTAGCGGACATGATGACCTTACTAAGGAGGGTGAACCAGTTGATCAAAAGGCTTATCAATCAATGATTGGCTCACTGCTATATCTATGTGCCTCCCGTCCTGATATTATGCTTAGTTCTTGCATGTGTGCTAGATATCAAGCTACACCCAAAGAATGTCATCTTAAGGCTGTGAAACGCATTGTGAGATACTTGATACATACTCCAAACTTTGGCATTTGGTATCCCAAGGGATCTTCTTTTAATCTTGTTGGCTACCCTGATTCGGACTATGCCGGTGACAAGGTTGACAGAAAATCCACCTCGGGTACATGTCAATTTCTTGGTAGATCTCTTGTGTCTTGGTCCTCCAAGAAACAAAACTCGATATCTCTATGTACCGCCGAAGATGAATATATTACTGCCGGATCATGTTGTGCACAATTATTATGGATGACACAAATGCTTAAAGATTATGGAATCTATGTTAAAAATGTGTCATTACTTTGTGACAATGAAAGTGCTATTAAGATTGGTCATAATCCTGTGCAACATTCTCAAACCAAGCATATTCAAGTTCGACATCATTTCATTCATGATCATGTTGCCAAAGGAGATATTAATCTTAAGCATGTTCGTACTAACAAGCAATTGGCCGATACCTTTACTAAGCCACTTGATGAAAACGTGTTTTGTAACTTGAGGAGTGAGTTTAACATCATTGATGCTTCAAACTTGAACTAAGCTCACTTGGATGCATGCAAGGGAATGAGCTTAATTGTCTATTCCATGCTATTATCTTGAATATTATCCACTTGGAATTCTATGATCCCTTGTCATGCATCTAACCCTTTGTAGGTACTTATCAAAACAACACTCCACAAGATTGCCAACAACTCATATCTTAAGAAATCTTGTCATGACCAAGTATTCACACCTCTCTTTGATGATGAAAGGAAGAACACAACAAAACATAATCTTGATATATATTTGTCAATTGGTATCAACTCACAATCGATATCATGTCATTTGGATATATCATGTTCTTCCTTGGTGACTAACCTATGTAGGTGAAAAGTGAACGAAAACAAAAAGGATTTCTCCCAACTCAAGATGACCTTCATCAACTTTGAGCATCCTCATCAAGTTCACCTACAAGCTACATCATCAACATCACTCAAAGGTATGTACTCATATCCTTGATATAGCTTTACTCCAAGTCATAAGATAAATCAACTCAAGGGATATGAATACATTAAAATGCTTAATCAAAAGATGGTAACCCCATTTTGATCTTAATGATGAGTATGACTTATGATCAAGTATTCTTGCTTGACTCCTAAGTCAATATACTCTAATATAGGTGACCTAGTCACCACCCATCATCTAGTTAAGAATCTTGGTTGGTTCATTCTCTATTAAAAATTTCTTAGAACCATTCAAATCTTCTCTAGTTGATACCTCTTTGTAAATTATTTGCATTTCATTTACAATTCGTTTTGACTCTTTGTTACAAATTTTCACATACTTGCAAGTTTATCAAACTTTGCCAGGTTTCTGTTTTACACCTCGGAGCCTCCGATACAAAGGACTCAATTATACTGATTTAGCAGATGAGCTGCATAACATCATATCGGTATCACCGACAAATTCGTCTCGGAGCCACCGACTTACTATCATGTTTCAGTATGGGTTTGTATCTGTAAATCTTTATAATCCTTCTGTGATATTTTCATTTCTTTGATGATACCTTCTTTTTAAAAAAAGGAAGGAAGGGGGAGAAATACATTCAAGGATCCCTAACTCAAAGGAGGAGAAGTTATACAAATTTTTAGTTTATCCAAAGGGAGATAAATTATTTTCAATGATTCCCCCATTTTTCTCATGATTTTCATATTCTATGAATCCTACATTCTATGACCCTTGTTCTCAAGGACCCCTTCTTAATCAATGATCCCTGTGTTTGACCCTATATCTGACCTTTTTGGAAGTTAATGCCGAAGGTGGAGAAATACCAAAGCTTCAAAGCTAAAGAGGGAGATACATGCTCATGCAAAGGGGGATATATAATTTAGGGGGAGAGGAGAATATCAAAATTTTTAGACCTATATAAACAAGGGGAGAATACCAAAGTAGGGGGAGAAAACTATTTTGGAGAAGGGTGTGTTTATTATGTGTTTATTGCATTGATTTTTCATGTTAAAGTTTTCTCACCCTATCCAATCCCAATATCTACATGCTAAGATTCAGGGGGAGAGGATGTCCTACTATTCCATATCTAGGGGAGAAACTTCTAAATGTTCTTGGAGACATATCAATCCTAAGGAATACTATCTTCTATATGTTCTCCATTTCTTGATACTTTTGAGTTCTATTGCTTTTGATTGGTAGAATACTCTTGTGTTTCCTAACATTGTTTTCTCAATTGTATCTCTACTACTATAATGCTCAAGAACTCAAGGTAAGTATATGCATCATATCTTTGATCAAGATGATCTCTTGCTTCTTGCACATATTTCTTGCAAGAGTGAAATCTTGAACAAGGATACACCTCATTCATATACATTTGATGCATATGACCAAGATACACATGACTTATCATCCTTCCTACCCATGTGTGTGTCCATGCATTCCAAAGCAACTATTCTTTAAAGGGATTGCACACATGTAGGGGGAGCAAGTCTAAGTCATGTATATCTCAAAGTTTTCATTATATTCTTGCATATCTTTATTTGAAGCTTTGATTGTATGTTGTCATCAATTACCAAAAAGGGGTAGTTGAAAGCACAATATGCTCCCTTGGTGGTTTTGATAGTTCATGACAACATACATTGTCTCTTGGACTAATACTTTCATCTAGTGTATTTCAGATAAAGTCCATAGAGAGATGGGTTAGAAAAAAGGAGTGTGGAGAGTATCCCCATGAATAAGAAGGAGAATAAATAGCATTGGCAAAGCTTCAAGCAATAGTACTCTACATTTTACTTTGTGATAAATCACTTTGAGTCCATAGGAAAGCCAATACTATTAAAAGGGGGTAAGGTACTGTCGATGAACAAAATGCTCATACGTGCACAAGTGATAGTCACCACATACACCCAGAATCTCTTCCACAAAAAGTCTGTCCAAAGCCAAATTCTCAAAATCGATGCAACCAACACTTTCCACTCGGTGCCACCGATTCTTAGCCTCAGACAGACTCAGCCAAACCCTAACCCTTCGGTGCAACCAATTCTACTTCGATGCCATCGAGTTTGGGTTGCCAACTTCCTGTTACGCAAATTCACAAAATCTGTACCACCGAGTTTGTTGAATCGGCGTCGCCGAGTTTTGCAATCTGACCGTTGGTCACCTTATTGGTGCAACCGAGTTTTATGTATCGGTCTCACTGAGATTCAAAAGTTGCTACCTTTGAGGCAACTCGGTACCATTGAGATTAATACGTCGGCATCACCGAGTCTGACTTATTAGGTGTAACGCTTGGATTTTTGGAGATGCCTTGTATACCCCTCCACCACCACCTACTCTAAATAGAATCTCCCAAAACAGATCCCCACTTATCCTATCTGATTTTCTAAGAGAGAGCCACCTACTCATGTGTTGAGATCATGCCATTCCATTCCAACCATATGAATCTTGATCTCTAGCCTCCCCAAGTGGCTTTCCACCATATCAATCTCTTCCACCAAAGCCAAATCAATGAGAGAGTGATAGTGTGTTGAGGAGTCTATCATATTGAAGCACAAGAGCAAGGAGTTCATTGACATTATCGAGCCTATTACCTTTTGGAGGGTGGTGCCTCCTAGATTGGTTAGGTGTCACTTGGGAGCCTCCTACTTAGTGTTGTGGAGTGAACAAGGAAGTTTGTAAGTGCAAGGAGATTTCCTATGTCATGAAGACCTACCCATAGTGAGGCTCTTCCTTCGTGGACGAAAGCCGTTATGGAATAGTCAAGGTTGCTACTTCATGGACCCTTATGGGTGGAGCCCTTCATGGACTCTCGCGATCATTACCCTCCGTGTGTTAAAGACTCCATAAAAGTGGATGTACGATAGCACCACCTATCGAAACCATGGGAAAAATCTTTGTGTCCTTCATGCGTTTGATCTTCCTATCTCTACTCTTTAATTTCATGTGCAATGTATTTACATTCCGATGCTATACTTGATGACTTGCATGTGTAGGGTGTACTAGACTTGCTATAATTTCTAAAATCTGCCAACAAATAACTTTGCACCTTGTGTAGATTTTAAATTCCTGCTAGTAGTCTATTCACCCCCTCTACGCATACTCTTCTAGTGATCCCACACCATTGGACATATCATATAGGTGGTATATAATATGATGGTAGGTATGAAAGGGGTAAAAAGTGGATAAGATAGTCTCACATAGACTAGGCATACCAACGAGCTATGGAGATGCTCATCGATGAGTAGGGATTGCCAGGCAAATGATGCACTAGGGATATACGTGTATGAAAGCTCAACTAAAGCTAAGTGGGATGTTCATCAAGGTTGGTTGCTCATGAAGTCCTGGGGCATTTGAGGAAGCCCGTCAACGGAATATACAAGCCAAGTTTATTATATGAAAAGGTAGTGCCCACTAGCATATTGAAGTGTCAACATAGGAGACTCTCTATATGAAGAACATGGCGCCACTTTGAGGAACAACTGTGGTAAAGGATAGTAGCAAAGTCCCTTCTCTCTTTTCTCTCATTTTTTATGGTGGGATTTTCTCTCTTTTTTGCCTCCCCCATTTTATCTTTTTTTATATGGTGGGCTCATTTCTCCTCCCCCATTTTTATTTCATTTTTCTTCTGGAGTCTCATCCTGACTTGTGGGGGAATCATAGTCTCCATCATCCTTCCTCACTAGGACAATGCTCTAATAATGATGATCATCACACTTTTATTTACTTACAACTCAACATGAAGGATTGATAGGAGGATATGACTCTAAATGAATGCCTCTGACAATGCACCAAGATGTGCAATGATCTAGCGTGACATGTATCAAAAATATAAATAACGTTGGCTTTGCCACAAATACTATGTCAGCTCTATATGATCATGCAAAGCATTATGATGATGAACGAACTAGTCATGTGAAGTGACGATGGAATTTGCATGGCAATACATCTTGGAATGGCTATGAAAATTCCATAATATGTAGGTATGGTGGCTATTTTTAGGAAGATATAATGAGGCTTATGGGCAAGAGACCATATCATGTCATGGGGTTTGGATGCACCGTCGAAAGTTGCACCGATCCTTGAGGTGAGAATGGGATATGCACAGTACCAAGGAGGCTAGCAAATATGAAAAAGTGAAGATGCGTATGTCCATGTTGTCACATTAGTCATAAAGAACTCACATACTTATTGCAAACTTTTATTAGTTTTATCACAAGTCAAAGTATTCCTCACATGCCCCGAGGGAGGAGGTTGGTAGGAGTTAACCATCGTGCGCCCCCAAGTCGAAACAGCACTAGGATTTCAACGAGGAATATAAATGCTCATGCATCATCACCATTCCTCTTTAATTTTAAGATGAATAACAAGTTAACACCTCTTAATCTCGACACTTATATGAATCAACTATTTTGGACTCACACCTTTTTCATATTACTACATCAATGTCATTAACCCACAACTTCTCTATATGTGCTAAATGATGGTTTTGATTATCATTCATTGAATACCTAATATTCTTGGACTAGTATTATGAGCCATGAAAATTACCATCACTATTAATTCAGCTCTCAAACAAGTATAAGTGAAGAATGAGAGCATATTATTTCTATAAAATCTACACGCCACCGTGCTAAAAAAGATATAAGTGAAGTACTAAAGCAACTGCCTAGCTCAAAGGATATAAGTGAAGCACGTAGAGTATTCTAGGAAATTATCATGAAGGTGTGTCTCACTCAAATAGGTGTGTCCAGCAAATGATGATTGTGACAAACTTAAAGTAAAAGCAAACAAAATCAAACGACGCTCCAAGCAAAACACATATCAAGTGATCACTACAAGAAATATGTCAACTTGTGACCTTCTGTCGGTGACCCTAGAAGAAATGGTCGTAAATTTACGACCATTTGAGACCAATTGGTCGTAAGTTGTTCGGGGGCTCCAAACCCTAAACCATAATGACCATTTTGGTCAGAAAGGTCATAATTTCCTTACACAAAATGGTCGTAAAGTAGACAGCACTGGTCCGCTGCCTTATTTCTTGCTGATCACGACCAATATAGATGGTCATAGCCTTGTAAATTGTGGTGCATTGCCATGACTAGGCGCCACCTCATCAGTTTTGCCTATGTGTCATGTCCATGTGTCAATTTTTGCTTTAGGTTGTGAAGTAGCCTACATTTCTGTCATTCCCCAAAATTCTCCAAAAAAATTCATAAATTCTTTGGATCATATATTCCTCAAATATGTCAAAAAGATTCCTTATCCTGTTCAGAACATCACTTTGTGAAGGAAGTGATATTTATATTTTCTTGATTGACTTCAAATTTTTTGGGCACTCTTTTCTATCCAAATCATTACCTCGTGACAAAATTTAGCAACATTTGCCTAGTAAATCTTCCTCACCAAATTTCCAAAGTTTACGTTCACCTAGAAGCTTTGTGAAGGAAGTACTATCTAGGCATATTCTAGTGAGTTGAATTTTTGCGACATCTTCTATATGCCCAAATCTTATCTCTCCACAAAATTTTAACCCCATCTAACAATCCATGTGAGCTCACCATCCAATCTTTGTTTCTGGTAACATTTTTAGTTTGTGAAACAACTATATTTTATATTGCTTTATGATTGATGAAAATCTACCAGGACATGACCCTGCACATAGAACCTCCCTACACCAAATTTTAGCTCATTTAATTTATCCAATTTCCCTGAATATTTTTCCTAACTTACTGTTCAGTGGAGAGCATTGTGAAGGGAGTACCATTCTTATTTCTCCATATGGTATGATTTTTTGACCTGGAAATAGTAGGAGAGGCTCCCACTTCAATTTAATTAATATAATGCAGAGTTTACATGTGTACACAGGGGGGTGGTGAGGGAACCCACACTTTGTGTGGGCTACAAGGAGGGTTATTGAAAAAGGAGTAAATACAAACATAATTAATAGAGAGAACCTACAAAGGAAACAATAAAAGGCTTGAGAGGCTCTTTGGCTCTATACTTAAGCAGAGAGAAATCTTCTTTGAAACGAGCCTCTCAAGATGGAAAACTTGGAGTAATTCTTCTAAAATAATTATAGTTCCTTTCCTTCCATAAGCTCCAAGCTGTGGTGAGGAAGACCTCCATAAACATTGGGTTGTGCCATCTCTCTTTAGCATATTCTAGTAGTTGCAATCTATTTCCATTTGGGGGCCATGAGATATTCAGTTTTGTCTAGCAGGCTTGGCTGAACGTATAAGAGAAAATTAGATGTTCCACAATTTCCTCAACATGTTGTTCACAGAGTAAACAATCAAGGCTATCCCCAATGGCGTAGTACCTCCTCTTAAGCATATTGTGGGTATTATGTTTATCCGAAATGAGCAGCCAACCAAAGACCCTGATTTTTATAAGGCATCGACATTTCTAGAGCCATTCAAATGCCGCATGTGGAGAAACCTCTCTAAATAAGAAATACTAATATTGGCTAGCAGTGTAATCTGTAGCGCCCCAAGCATAAGTACAAGGGTCGTGGGTGTTAGCGGAAAGATCCGTTTCTGATGTAAGGCTTTGCATATCTCTCACCTCATCGTGGGCTTGAATGGATAGTGGGACATGGAAGTTTTCCTCAAGTGATGTGCACCTCAAAAATGCATTAGTTGAAGTGTCCTCTTGAAACGTAAATGAAAATGCCCTCGGGTGGGAGGTACAGAGTATATCATTCATCCACAAGTCTTTCCAAAATAGAGTCGTGGTGCCGCAACGAATATTGATTTTGGATATACCTTGGAATGTAGGGCTTAGTTTCATAACGTCGCCACCAAAACGAGCCACTCGGGTTGCACGCGTGTGGAACTGAGGTTGGATAGTAAGAAGAACAAATGAGTTCCACCCAAGGTAGATCCAATCTATTATAAATTTTGTGCAAGTATTTCATAATCAGCACATCATTTTGTAGCTTTAGGTTAAGAACCCCAAGAACACCCTTATTTTTTGGCTGACATACCACGTCCCAGGCAGCGAGGGAGTTGCACTTGTCCCCAGTTTTAGTTTTCTTGTTCTAGAGGCAAAAAGGCCTAATTTTGTCCAACCGATCTAAAATCTTCTGTGGCAGTTTGAGGGTACAGAGTGGGAAGATATCCAATGAAGTAATAATCGAATTTAGTAGTGATAGTTTGGCTCCATAGGACATCATTGACATAGAGGAGGTGACCTTTCTTTCAACTCGACAAACAAATGGCAGAAGATCTTGCATGATGGGTCTAGTTGTGCCAAGTGGTAGTCCCAAATAAGTAAATGGCATATTGCCAATGAAGCAGCCAAAGATTCCAGCAAGAGTTTGACTCATAATAGCTGATGTGTTGATAGGAATCAATGTTGATTTATGGAAGTTGACGTGCAAACCAAGAAATAAGGCAAAATCTATGAGGATGCTCTTTACCAGGGTTGCTTGGGTAGGGTAGGCAGGCATAACCAAAATTGTATGGTCTACGTATTGAATGATTGGGTAGTCTATTTGAATCTCACATGGGAAAGGAAGATGTACTTGCTGCTGTCGAAAGGCATCGTTGATGGCCGCTTGAAGAAGGTCAGCTACAAGCACAAAAATTAACGAAGAGAGTGGGTCTCCTTGGGGTACACCTCTTTTGCAATTAAACGTTCTCCCCACCATCCCTCAAATATGGTATGAAATTTTTACAGTGCCTTCATATGCCCATGTCGGTGCACTAGAGTTTTTGGGACATCTAGTGCCCCTTTACTCGTGCACGGGCAGAGGTACCTGCCCTAGCGGCAGGTCCCAGCAAAGACTTGTCAAGCACCAGCACATAAGACTCAATACTACCGACAAGACCTTGCCAGGAGGGCTGTAGATCCACTAGGAAAAGCAAGGCCCCCGGCAAGACAAGGTCCCGGCAAGGCAAGGCCCCGACAAGCACCGCCAACACACAAGCCAAGTGTCGATTCACCTGGACGTGTGTTGTGGCGTCAACGTTGGAGGGAGCTAAGCGGCGCTGATGGGATGGCCCCCCATCCCATCCCACTGACGGACTGCGGCGCCTGATGGTGCATTAAATGCTCTTGTCCTACTCCGTCAGAGTTAGGTACAATAGCACTGTAGTGCTGTGCATCCCGTGTGCACACTATACGCCACTGTTGGGATCCCCTCGGGTATAAAAGGAGGCCCAGGGTGTTAGAGGGAGGGGGTTTGACAATCAGGAAGTTGGGCACTTAGGCAACCGGATAGCCCGAAAATTAGACATCTGGGGGTTATCAAGCTCACGTAGCAGCCATTCATGGCACTCCTGTAGCTAGAACCCTAGAACACGATCAATATAACCAAGCAGGAGTAGGGTTTTACGCACCCGTGCAGCCCAAACCTGGGTAAAAACTCCCCGTGCACTACTTACCAGATCGGCTCTTTGTGCGAGCCCGCCCCTGCTGAACCAAAAGGGATCCCCGTGATCCCATAGGTGTTCGTTCCTACGACATCTTCGGTGTGCCACGTAGGGGGCGCGTGAGTGATACGAATCCATTCTGGTAATCCACGCCCCAGCTTCATCATCGCCATGACCCCAAGAAGAAGGGCTTGACAGCAGTTGGCCCATCCATGTCTTCCTTCCTTGTATCTACGCGGATAGGAGATCAAGTAGACGCGGGTGCAGGAGGAGGAGGTGGAGGTTCGGAACTTCCGCGACACTTCGGTGATCAAGGCCAAGCAAGCGGCGACGCTCGCCGTGGAGACGCCCATGGTGATGGTGGGAACCCCCGCGCCCTTGGGTCTCAAGACGGAGCGGTACCGCCTGCGAGTGGTATGGCAAACTCCAGGGGTGGAAGAGTATGTTCCAGGGCACCCACCTGGCGCCTATGCCGCGACCTTCTCAGGACACGCATGGAGAGCCACGTCACGTCGCCCGCAATTCTCAACGTCCCCACAGAAAAGCTCCTGTGCATCATTCCCAAGATGCACATGACCATCATGCTCACTAGCATGCAAGCGGGAGTGGCATGCCGACGCGGGACCGCGGCGGTGCTCCTTCTAACATGGTTAGGATTCCGAGCACCTCGTGTTCCTCCTGCCGTTCGTTGCCGACCATGTCGGAGGAAGCGATGGCGCGGGCGCAGCTACTCCTGAACTTCCCTCATGCTGCGGAGAAGCTCGACGAATGCAGAGCCACCATTCAGAGCCTCCTTAGCCTCGCAGGTAAGCTTCAACCCATAGGGCCACCTCAGACCAGTGGTGAAGCGCCCCGGAGTCGGTGCGACCTCGGCGCACTCTCCTCGATGACAACATCGTCGATCGCCGACCCGATGGACCGACGCCTACGACAGTTACTCAACGGCATCGTCTGACCCACGGACATGCCGCGATCTGCGTCATGTTCTTTGGGAACATGGCAAGGAAGATGCTCGAACCGCGATCGAGCGACAACGGGAAGAGTGCCTCCAGTCAGATAGGCGCGCAGGGCCCACTTTAGACAAGTCCGCGCCGAGGTACCCTGTTAGCCTACCTTACGAGGTGGGCTATCAAGCATTTACCCATGAGCTGCGGCAAGTCCAGTGTCCCAACTCTCGCACGTCCAAACCAGAAGTCCCGGAGAAGTATGATGGCAAGACCCATCCATCAGAGTTCTTGAGCGTCTACACCATTGAAGTGCAGGCTGCCGGGGGCCGCGACGACAAGATATTGGCCAACTACTTCCCGTTGGAGCTTAAGCCCAATGTCAGGTCATGTCTGATGCACTTGCCGAAGGGGTCCATCGCTTCCTGGGCGGACCTGTGTCACGAGTTCATTGGCGCCTTCATCGGAGGTCATCAAGCTCCTTGCCAAGAGAGCGATCTTCACATCATCCCCCAGAAGGAAGGAAATACTCTGCACAAGTACATCTAGAGGTTTAGCCGCGTTCACCACAACATCCCAGACGTTCACCCTGCCGCTCTTATCAGCGCTTTCCATCAGAGCGTGCGCAACCGCAGGATGCGGGAAGAGCTGGCGATGAATAGACTCAGGGATGTCACCGAGCTTTATGCTTTGGTAGACAAGTGCACTCGGGCTGAAGAAGGGAGAAGCCTCCCTGGCGAAGATGCCAACATAGAGGTCGACTCTGAAGATGAGGATACTGCTGTCCCGACAAAGAAGGGCCGACGACGGAACAAGAAGCGCAAGGGCAAAACCATGCTTGCCGTCGAGGCGTACGGCAACCCCGGCACCGCCAAGAAAGGCAAGGTCGATGTCCCCGACAACAATGTTGTCGAGTGCGCCTCCTGTCATGCCCTGGCGGCTGCCGGCAAGCCAGAAGACTCTGGCAAGCAGTATTGCAAGATCCATCGCACCAAAGGCCACGACCTCCAAGAGTGTTGGCAAGTTGAGAAGCTTGCCGAGAAGCTGAGGGCCGAATATGAGAGGCAAGAAAAGGAGAAGGATCAGGATGGTGCTGAGGAGTCCAGCAAGAAGCATGTTGGCCGAGGAGGTCGCCGTGTCAAGCCCAAGCAATGGAAGGACCGGCCCGCCGTGGCTGCGACAAGCAAGAAGATTATGATGATGCCGAAGACAATGACGAGTCCAGTGGGAATGAGTTTCAGAAGGCTACAGAGATGACGTGCATAGAGGGAGGCGCCTCATCACACTCCTCTCACCGCCAACTCAATCAGTGGGTGCGCGAGGTTAACGCCGCAAAGCCCTCTATCGGTTCCCAGAAACCTTTGAAATGGTCCAACACCCCTATCATCTTCGACGACGAGGACCACCCAGATCGCGTAACTGCAGTAGGATGCTTGCCGTTGTTGGTTTCACCAACGATCCGCAACCTCAAGATGACAGAGATGTTAATCGATAGTGGGGCCAGCCTGAACCTGATCTCGCCCGGTGTCATCCAAAGGCTGCAAATTCCTGATGAAGATCTCGAGCTGACAGGCGCCTTCCAAGGGGTCAACTCAGGAAGAACTCAGCCGAGGGGCAAGATCACGCTGCCGGTGACGTTCGGCATTGATATCAACTTCAGAATGGTGAAGGTCGTCTTTGACATTGCCGAGATCTCGTTGCCATATAACGACATTCTCGACCGTCCGGCATTGGCCAAGTTCATGGTGGCCACCCACTTTGCTTACAACGTGCTGAAGATGCCTGGACCAATAAGCGTCATTACCATCAACTCCGACAAGAAAAGCGCGCTTATCTGTGCCGACCAACTCTACCGGGGCGCAGTCGTAGCACCTGCCACCAAGGCACTTGCTCCTGCCGCTGAAGCTCCCAGGGGGGAAGAAGACCGGCAAGGCCTCTAGCACACAGTCTGGCAAGCACACCTCTTCGGGGTGTTGCGCTACTGTTGACGATGTGGCAGAGAGCTCCACCGGCAGGAGCAAAAAGTCCAAGGATGCCCCGCTAGAGACCAAGAAGGTGCCCACTGAGGAAGATGGCACAGGGGGAACTTTCACCATAAGTTCCACCCTTGACGACAAATAGGAAAGCACGCTCGTCGCCTTCCTACGGGCGAATGTCGATGTGTTTGCATGGCTACCATCTGATATCCCCAATGTTCCCAGGAAGGTGATTGAGCACCACCTTGCTGTCTTCCCACACGCGCGGCCCGTCAAGCAGAAGGTCCGGAAGCAAGCTTTGGAGCGGCAACAATTTCTTGCCGAGGAGATCAAGAAACTAGAGGCAGCTGGCTTGATTAGAGGAGTACTCCATCCGACATGGTTGGCCAACCCGGTTGTAGTGCGCAAGGAAAACGGTAAATGGAGGATGTGCATTGATTTTACAGACATCAACAAAGCCTGCCCCAAGGATCCTTTTCCCTTGCCGCGCATCGACCAGATCGTGGACTCCATCGCCGGTTGCGACCTGTTGTCTTTCCTTGATGCCTATTCCGGCTATCATCAGATTTTTATGGCCAAGGAAGGCAAAGAGAAGACCACGTTTATCACCGCATGTGGTACGTACTGCTTTTTGCGTATGCCTTTTGGGTTGAAAAGCGCTGGTTCTACCTTTGCAAGAGTAGTCCAGATCAGTTTTAAGCCCCAAGTACATAGAAATATGGAGGCTTATATGGACGACATAGTGGTTAAAACCAAGGATAAGGCCACGCTCATATCAGACCTAGAAGAAACATTCGCAAATCTACGCAAGATCAACATGAAGCTCAACCCCGAGAAATGTGTGTTCGGCGTCCCATTCGGCAAGCTTCTCGGGTTCTATGTGTCTCAATGAGGAATCAAAGCAAATCCTGACAAGATCACAACAATTGAGCAAATTGAGGCACCAAGACGAGTCAAGGACGTGCGACGCCTTGCCGGCTGTGTTGTTGCTCTGAGTAGGTTCATCTCAAAATTTGCTGAGCGCGCCCTTCCCTTTTTCAAAATTTTGAAGAAGGCAAGTCCAATGAAATGGACTTCGGAAGTGGAGGCGTCACTACAGGATTTGAAGAAGTACCTTTCCTCTCCACCAGTCCTAGTCGCGTCAAAACCACAAGAGACATTGCTGCTGTACCTGGCGGCAACGAATCAAGTGGTGAGTGCTGCACTAGTGGCTGAAAGAGAAGTTGACGAAGAAGCAGCGGCAACGACAGAGACGACAAGTGACGAGCCAGGACATTCCCCTGTAGGGTCTGGTGCCGACAAAGAAGGATCTACGCAGTTGAAAGAGATAGTCCAGAAGAAGAAAGTGGTGCAGCGACTAGTCTATTTTGTCAGCTCCTTGTTGCAGGACTCTAGATCAAGGTATTCTAGCATACAAAAATTGCTCTTCAGCCTTCTTATGGCCTCAAGGAAGCTGCACCATTACTTCCAAGCACATGAGATCACCATTGTCACCCGCTTCCCGCTATAGCGGATATTGCGAAACCCAGAAGCTACCGGCATGATTGTGGAGTGGGCCCTGGAACTATCAAGCTTCGCTCTTAAGTTTGAAAGCACTTCGACCATTCAGAGTAGGGCCTTGGTGGAGTTCATTGCAGAATGGACACCAACGCCCAATGAAGAGATTCCAGAGTCAACTCTCCCCGACAAGGAGACTAGTCGAGAATGGATCATGTATTTTGATGGACTCGCTGCAAGGCACTGGTGTCGGAGTGCTAATTGTCGCACCCACCGGAGGGCACCTCAGATACGTGGTCCAGATGCGCTTTCCCCAGGAGAGATCAACAAACAACGCTGCTAAGTACGAAGGGCTGCTTGCCGGCCTCAGGATCGCGGCGGACCTTGGGATCAAGAAACTTATTGTTAGGGGTGATTCTCAACTTGTTGTTAGGCAAGTGAACAAGGATTACTAGAGTCCATTGATGGAAGCTTACATAGATGAAGTGAGGAAGTTGGAAGAATGTTTTGATGGCCTGAAAATGGAGCACGTTCCACATGCAGAGAACAGCGTTGCCGATGGCCTATCAAAGTAGGTTGCCCTTAAGTTACTTGTGGAACTAGGAAATTTCATGCTCCAACTAACTCAACCCTCCGTGACACCGTCAACTGGACAAGAGAAGAGAAGAAAGTTAAGTTTCGGCAAGTATTTCCCGAAAGAGCTCCCCAAAGCCGCCGGCGAGAAGGTTGCTAGAGGGAACGGCAGGCTTGTCGGTGAGTACTATGCTTCGGCAGGGCCCCCGGCTGTTGCCGTAGAAGCATACGCTCCCGCCAGGATTGCCGGGGCGCAGCAGACTCCGGCAGGCCCTCAGGCCCTTGCCGTCGAGGCAAATGCTACCCCGAAGAGGATGCACCTTTAGTCCTTGTTGTCGAGCCCCAGGCTCTAGCATGAGCACAACACATTGTCCAATTCCTTCAAATAGGAGAACTCCCCGAGGAACAAGAAGAAGCAGAGAGAGTAGCACACCGGTCTAATATGTACCAGTTCGTAGACATTGTCCTGTATAGAAAAAAGACCGAATGGTGTGAAACTCAAATGCATTTCCCGGGAAGATGGAGTGGAGCTGTTGGCAGAGATACATGGAGGCATATGTGGTTCCCACATAGGGTCAAGAGGCCTTGCCGGGAAAGCATTTCGACAAGGCTTCTTTTGGCCCACTGTCCTCTAGGATGCAACGGCATTGGTAAGCAAGTGTGAAGCATGCCAATTTCATTCGAAGAAACTACATCAACCAGCTCAAGCCCTTCAAACAATCCCTCTCTCCTGGCCATTTTCAGTCTAGGGGTTTGACATCTCGGGCCCTTTCCTCGGCGCTGCCGGGGGCTTTGAGTACTTGTACATCGCGATCGACAAGTTCACAAAGTGGCCAGAAGTGGAAGCAGTGAGAAAGGTGACATCACAATCGACCGTCAAGTTCTGCAAAGGACTAGTTTTCTACTTTGGTGTTCCCAACAGGATCATCAGTCACAACGGCACACAGTTCACGAGCCACACCTTCATGCAATATGTCCAAGACCTTGGTAGCAAAATTTGTTTTGCTTCCGTTGCCCACCCAAGGAGCAACGACCAAGTAGAGAGGGATAATGCTGAAGTGTTGCGAGGTCTCAAGACAAGACCTTTTGATAGGCTGCATAGGTGCAGAAGGAACTTGATTGATGAGTTGCCAGTGGTTCTTTGGTCAATCAGGACGACACCAAATCGAGCTACCGGTCAGACACCCTTATCCCTTGTCTATGGGGCGGAGGCAGTTCTCCCCACGGAACTCATGTACGGGTCGCCTCAAGTGCTTGCTTATGATGAGATGGAGCAAGAGCAGTTGCGGCAAGATGACGTGATGCTCCTTGAGGAAGATCGTCTTCAGGCTGCTGTGAGAGCTGCGTGCTACCATCAAGCTTTGCGCCGCTACCATATCCTCAAGATCAATGCCAGAAGTCTTGAGGAAGGCGACCTTGTTCTTCGGCGAGTTCAGTCCGCCAAGAATCCAAACAAGTTGACACCAAAGTGGGAACGCCCTTATCGAGTAGTACGAGTCACCAGGCTTGGCATAGTCCGCCTAGAGACCGAGGATGGCAGTCCGGTGAGCAAATCCTAGAATATCGAACATCTTCAAAAGTTCTACCCATGAGGCATGGTTGCCGGGCCAGCCCCGGCAACCACCTTTTGTAAAAGTCTTGCTGCAGAAGCATGTAATCCTCGGTACAATGCCAGGCTCAGGCCCTGTGCGTAGTTAAATAAATGTAAGTATTTCGCAACCTTGGCTAATTCTCATGTTTGTTTACGTACATGTTTATTTGAAGCGTTGCACTATACTTAATCCCGGCAAGGGCTGACAGACCGCCAAGGTTCCATACCCGTATCTTCTTTTCTTTCTTGTTGTAAAGGACGGAAGGATACCTCTTGTGCAGCTTTGCCAGGGGGGATGGGAGTACGGATACCTATGAGCGACGTCCCAAAAAAAATCTTGCCGGAAGGAGACAGGCAACAAAAAGATAAGTTGCAAAAACCCCATGTGAATCCTTGCCGTAAAGTTATTTTCCTTGAGCAATTTCGACTTCTGTATGGAAAACCTGCACGTGCGGGAACCTTACCACGATTGGATGCGCCCTCACTGCATTCGGGACCGCTCAACTGCTTAAGTGGCTTCACCCGTGCTCCTTGTTTCGTCTCGAGTCCGCTCAACGATCCAAGTGACATCACTCGTGCCCCTATCCCGTTTTCGAGTAAGGTCGCTGCCTTGAACGGCCACGCCAAGGATGCCAAGGTGTCTTGCGGGCAGTGGCACCGCCAGCAGGATGCTAAGGACCCATTCCTCAAAGCGCTTACGGTAGGGCTACACACGCCGACAAGATTTTTCCAGAAAGGGCATAGGGAAAATTGCATATACAGAAACAATTTAACAAGGAAGATAACATACAGTTTTTCAGAGGGTGAAATTTACATAAGATATCGCTTTTCCTCTAACAACATCTTTATTTGACTTTCTCCCCTAGGGGGAGATTACAAGAAGAAAAAGATGGAGAGGAGGGGTAGATTACAAGAAAAAAAGATGGCGAGAGGCCCCCGGCAGAAGCCCGGCCTGACCCCTCTAGACCAGCACTACACAGAAGAGCAGGGCTGCCAGATGTGCAGGCAAGAACCTAGCCCCTCCTGGACCAGCATTGCGCGGAGGAGAGGGCCAGAGTGGGCATAAAGGGGGATGGACTCCAGAAGCCGAAGTCCACGGGCCTGCCGGAAGACCCAGCTGGAAGATGAGGCAGCGCCCGGGACTGAAGCACCCAACAAGGACATCTTGCTGAGGGGAGAGGCATGAGGATGGAGATCATGGCGCGGCCAGCGGTCAGTCCGAGCTTGAATCTTCAGGCTCTGACTTGACCACCCGAAGACCGGGCTCATTGCCGCTGTCTTCGCCGGTGTCCTCCCCGTCACTCTCGCCTGAGGACAGGGTTTTGGCACTGCTCGCGCTCTCTTCACAGTAGCTGAGGCGAATGCTAGAGCTCCCATAAATCTTGATTTAGAGAGTATTGGCCTCCGTCATTTTTAATCGAAGAACGTGCCCCACTTGGAGATTGTGGGCACGGGCGAAGGTCTTCCAACCATGCCTAAGGAACATGACGCGGTGCGCTGGGTACTCAACGTCCACCCACGTCGCTTCATTACAACACCCTGCCACCCGCAGCCACAAGAAGGGCGGCTCTTCGTCCTCCACCGCCCTGGTGAAGAGCCATGGGAGGCGCAGATGGCTCTAGAGGGGACCGCCCATCTCGAGGATGAAGTCCAGCGCTGTCCCCTCGGCATGGGCCTCTTTGATGGAGATGCCTGGCACCGGAGGAGGGGGTGGAGAAGCGCTCCGCCTCCCCCGACCTCGGCCTTCGCGGTGGCCACAGCCCCTCGCGCCTCCTCCACCATGCGAACTCAAGCCTCCCTTCGCCTCCGCGGCTGAAGCGGCGGTATGATCTCGATGAGAGCTCCTCCTTGCAGCCAAGGAAGGTG
The DNA here is from genome assembly GCA_022496015.1 of Hordeum marinum. Lineage (NCBI taxonomy): Eukaryota > Viridiplantae > Streptophyta > Magnoliopsida > Poales > Poaceae > Hordeum > Hordeum marinum. Next base: position 136,383,136 of record CM039677.1, on the reverse strand, counting down.
GTCACCCCCACCCATTGTACATGGCGAAGGGCGGTTGCTGCCTGAAGATTGAGAATACGAGGGGGAGGCGGACTACGGAGTTTTGCACTCGAAGGGCGGAAGAAGGATGGATGAGCTCCGCCCCCGCTGTCCCCACTCCAAAGAATGCCGCCCACCTCCTCCAATAGCGACTCCCGCGATCACCGGGCGAACAATAACCGCCCCATCACCCCAATCCATCGCGCCGCAGTTACCGCCTTTTCTCAGGGACTTTAAATCATGGGCGCCCATTGCTAGCCCCCCGCTATGCATGTGGCGTGTGTGGTGGAAAAGACTTGACACGGTAATTGAAACTCGGCGACCGCACCACGCATGTATTGCACTACCCGCATTCGATGGGCATCATGGGGAAGCGTAGCGAGAGCAGTGATCACAACTGCAAGGCCCTGCCATGCATGCCCGTGCACTGGTTGGGCCTAGCCCAACAACGTCTCGCAACATGTATGGCCTAGGCCCGGGGGCTCCTGTCGGTGCACTAGAGTATTTGGGCCATCTAGTGCCTCTTTACTCGTGCATGGGTAGAGGTAGCTGCCCCGGTGGCAGGGCCCAGCAAAGACTTGTCAAGCACCAGCACAGAAGACTCAAGACTACCGGAAAGACCTTGCTGGGAGGGATGTAGAGCCTCAAGGCAAAGCAAGGACCCCGACAAGGCAAGGCCCCGGCAAGCACCGCCAGCACATAGGCTAGGTGTCGATTCACCAGGACACGTGTCGCAGAGTCGATGTTGGAGGGAGCTAAGCGGCACCGATGGGATGGGCCCCCGTCCCGTCTCACTGAAGGACTGAGGCGCTTGGCGGTGCATTAAATGCTCTTGTGCTACTCCATCAGAGTTAGGTACGATAGCACAATAGCACTATGCATCCCGTGTGCACACTATACGCCACTGTTGGGATCTCCTTAGGTATAAAAGGAGGACTAGGGCGTTGAGGGAGGGGGTTAGACAATCAGATAGTTGGGCACTTAGGCAACTAGACAATCTGACAGTTAGACAACTTGGGGTTATCAAGCTCACATAGCAGCCATTCATGGCGCTCCTATAGCTAGAACCCTAGAACACGATCAATATAACCAAGCAGGAGTAGGGTTTTACGCACCCATGTGGCCCGAACCTGGGTAAAAATTCCCCATGCGCTGCTTACTAGACCGTCTCTTTGTGCGAGCCCGCCCCCTGCCGAACCGAAAGGGATCCCCGTGATCCCATAGGTGTTCGTTCCCACGACAGCCCAGATTATCATCCTCCTCGAAATTGCAACTCAATCCAATCATCTATGGGAGCCCAACATCATTTTCTATTTTCTGTCCACATTGGCACATTGCAAAGGAAATGCTATCTAGGCCCCTCCTATTTCCCTCAAACTTTTTTGGCTCTCTTCCATATTCAAATCATTTCCACATGCCAATATTCAGCTCCATTTGCCTAGCAAATCTTCATAAGCAAATTCCCAAAGTTTCTATCCAAAGAGTAGCCTTGTGAAGAAAGTACTGGCTAGGATCTGAGATTTTTTCAAACGTTTCAGATGCTCAAATAATCACTCTGCACAAAATTTGAGATTTATCTAGCAATCCATGTGAGCTCATCATCCAATCTTTTATTCTGGTCATATTTTCAGTTTGTGCACCAACTATATTTTATATTGCTTAATTATGTCTGAAACTTTACCAGGACATGTTTCCACCTATATACCTTTCCTCCACGAAATTTGAGCTCAATTTAGCCGATTTCTCTCAATAATTTTCCCAAGTTTCTATCTAGAGAAGAGCATTGTGAAGGTAGTACCAGTTTGGCATGTCCAAATGGTATCAATTCTTACAATGGCTTCCTATGGAGAAATGACCATCCTGCACAAAATTTCAGCTCAATACATTCATTCATTTGAGCCCAGCTTCAACATTCATATTTATTTCCAGTGTGGTACTTTGCAAAGCAAGTGCCACCTAGGCTCCTCCATTTGAGCTAAAAAAAATTAGGCACTCTTTTCTATCCAAATAATTTTGGCATGAAAAAATTCAGCTCCATTTGCCTATTAAATCTTCCTTAGCAAATTTCCATAGTTACTGTTCAGCTAGAAGCTTTGTGAAATAAGTACTAGCTAGGCATCTCCTAATGATATGAATTTTTCCACATATTCTATATGCCCATGTAATAGATCTCCACAAAATTTGACCCCCATCTAATAATCCATGTGAGATCACCATCCAATCTTTGTTTCCGGTAATATTTTCAATTTGTGAAGCAACTATATTTTATATTTCTTTATAATTGCTGAGAATTACTAGGACATGACCCTCCCATAGAACCTCCCTATATCAAATTTTATCTGATTTTTAATGTAGCCAATTTTCCTCAGTATGTTTCCCAATTTTCTGTTTAGTGGAGAGAATTGTGAAGGAAGTACCATTTTTATTTATCAAAATGGTATGAATTTTTTACAGTTCCTTCATATGCCCAGATTATCATCCTCTTCGAAATTGCATCTCAACCCAATCATCTATGTGGGTCCAACATCAATTTCTATTTTCTGCCAAGAGAAGAGCATTGTGAAGGAAGTACCACTTTGGCATGTCAAAATGGTATCAAATTTTTACACTGCGTTCCTTTGCCCAAATGAATATCCTCCACAAAATTACAGTTGGATCCATTTATTAATTTGAGCCCCGATTCTACATTCATATTTCTATTCAGTGTGGTACTTTGCAAAGTAAGTGCCACCTAGGCTTGTCCATTTGAGCTGAAAATTTGCCAAGACAATATCCTTAGTAAATGAACATCCTCGGCCAAAACCCAGTCCCATTGGCCCTGTTCATTTCCCCAACCGCTAATCAAACACTTGGCTGCTAATTCATGTTTGAGCTTAGTTTAGTCTCCTCGTGAGTTTATTATATTGTATTCTTCCTCCTATCACCTATGGGGGGAGTGCCCAACCCATCATAAATGCCTAGGTCGCCCAGAACGCATGGCAATGCCAATGTCATGTGGTCACCACGCGACTGGCATGCCAGTTTGCGCGCTCTAGAGTTGGGTCCATCGTCCACCGTCCAAACCTTGATTTATAACCACAAATCCATGTATGTTTGATTAAATAGATACTTATGTAGCTAGAAATGATTTTCGGAAAAAATCATGAGCAAACTATACGGCGGCCGCACTTCAAATTTGACTCGCTTTGAGTAAATCAGTGGAAATTTGTCTTTTTATGAGAGTTGGCTCAAAGCTTTTGACACCCAAACATTTAGTCAATTGTACATTTAATATGGCCTAATATTTTATAAAATTGATTCGGTCCAATTTTGCAACAAATATATGGTAGGTCCTTCACAAAAACTCATTTTGGGCACTCAAAAATGGAAAATGAATTTTCCATCCAAACAAAATGAAAACTTGCTTAGGCAACACTGTTTGTCATTCCAATATGCACCCCTGTGCACAATATGAGATCATTTGAGCAAACTATGTCGTGAATGTGGCCACAAGGTTGATCATTTGGCTTGAAAGCCATGAATCTTCACACATGATGGGATGATAGCTCATTTCTGAGAACACTTTTTTAAAACAATTGTTGCATTACAAGTTTATTATTTTTCTCATAACTTGGTCACATAAAATGACACAATGTGAAGGTTTTCCATTTTTTTGAATTTCTCATGCTCGTCTAAAAATGCGGTCAAACGGCGAGCTTGACCGCTCCTAACTAGTGGTTGAATCTTAGAAAACTTTTTACGTTTCTCTGATTAAAAAGATACTTATGTACCTAGAAATTACTTTTGAAAAAATCATGAGCAAACTATAAGGCAGATGCAGTTCAATTTTGACTCGAGTCCAGCTCAATCGACATAAATTTGTCTTTTTCATGAGAGGTGGCTCAAAGATTTTGACACCCAACCATTTAGTCAATCGTAAATTAAATATGGCCTAATATTTTTGAAAATTAATTCGGTCCAATTTTGCAACAAATATATGGTAGGTCCTTCACTAAAAACTCATTTTGGGCACTCGAAAAATGGAAAATGAATTTTCCATCCAAAGAAAATGAAAACTTCCTTAGGCAACATAGTTTGTCATTCCAATATGCACCCTTGTGCACAATATGAGATCATTTGACCAAACTATGTCATGAATGTGGTCATACGATTGATCATTTGGCTTGAAAACCATGAATCTTCACACATGATAGCTCATTTCTAAGAACAATTTAAAAAAAATAATTGTCGTATTACATGTTTATTATTTTTCCTCATAACTTGGTCACATATAATGACACAATGCGAAGGTTTTCCATTTTTTTGAATTTTTCATGGCCGTTTCAAAATGCGGTCAAAATGACGGCATGACCGTTCCAAACTAGTGGTTGAACATTGATTTTTGTGTGTGTGTTTATCTTATTAAATATATACTTATGTACCTAGAAATGATGTTTGAAAAAAATCATGAGCAGACTATAAGGCGGATGGAGTTCAAATTTGACCTGCTTCCAACTGAATCGGTGAAAATTTGTCTTTTTCACGAGAGGTGGATCAAAGATTTTGAAAGCCAACAATTTAGTCAATTGTACATTAAATATGGGCTAATATTTTAGAAAATTGATTTGGTCCAATTTTGCAACAAATATATGGTTGGTCCTTCACAAAAAAAACTCATTTTGGGCACTCAGAAAATGGAAAATGAATTTTCCGTCCAAAGAAAATGAAAACTTCCTTAGGCAACATTGTTTTTCATTCAAATATGCACCCTTTTGCAAAACATGACATCATTTGAGCAAACTATGCCGTGAATGTGGCCATAAGATTGATCATTTGGATTAAAAGCCATGAATCTTCACACATGATAGGTTATCTCTACGAACACTTTTTTAAATAGTTTCTGTATTACAAGTTTATTATTTTCCCTTGTAATTTGGTCACATATAATAACACAACGCGAAGGATTTCCATTTTTTGATTTTTTTTGAATTTTTCATGTACGTTTCAAAATGCGGTCAAAACTGCGGGCATGAACGTTCCTAGCTAGGGGTTGAATATTGAAGAACTTTTGGTGTTTATCTTATTAAATAGATACTTATGTACCTACAAATGATTTTTTGAAAAAATCATGAGCAAACTCTAAGGCAGTTGCAGTTCAAATTTGACCTGCTTCCATCTGAATCGGCGAAAATTTGTCTATTACACGAGAGATGGATCAAAGCTTTTGAGACCCAACAATTTAGTAAACTGTAAATTAAATATGCCCTAATATTTAATAAAATTAATTCGGTCCAATTTTGCAACAAATATATGGTAGGTCGTTCACAAAAAAACTCATTTTGGGCACTCGAGAAATGGAAAATGATTTTTCCGTCCGAAGAAAATGAAAACTTCCTTAGGCAACATTGTTTGTCATTCCAATATGCACCCTTGTGCACAATATGAGATCATTTGAGAAAAATATGCCGTGAATGTTTCCATAAGATTGGTCATTTGGCTTGAAAGCCATGAATCTTCACACATGATAGCTCATTTCTGAAAATTGTTTTTAAAAATAATTGCCATATTACAAGTTTATTATTTTCCCTCGTAACTTGGTCACAAATAATGACCCAATGCTAAGGTTTTTCAATTTTTCAATTTTATTTTTGAATTTTTCATGCCCATTTCAAAATGCGGTCAAAACGATAGGCATGGCCGTTCCTAACTAGTGCTTGAATCTTGGAAAACTTTTGGTGTTTCTCTAATTAAATAGATACTTATGTGCCTATAAATTAGATTTGCAAAAAATAAAAAGCAATCTATGAGGCATATGCAGTTGAAATTTGACCCGCTTCCAGCTAAATCGGAAGAAAATTGTCTTTTTGACGAGAGGTGGATCAAAGCTTTTTACAAGCAACCATTTGGTCAATTGTACATTAAATATGACGTAGTATTTTAGGAAATTTGTGTGGTACAATTTTGCAACAAATATATGGTAGATCCTTAACAAAAAAAATCATTCTTGGCACTCAAAAAATGGAAAATGAAATTTTTGTCCAAAGAAAATGAAAACTTCCTTAGGCAACATTGCTTGTCATTCCAAGATGCACCCTTGTGCACAATATGATATCATTTGAACAAACTATGCCATGAATGTTGCCATAACATTGGTTATTTGCCTTGAAAGCCATCAATCTTTACGCATGATAGCTCATTTCCGAGAACAGTTTTTAAAGGCATTTGCCGTAGTCCAAGTTTGTTATTTTTCCTGGTAACTAGGTCACACAAGATCATTTAGTATCTGCTTGTGCACATGATGATGTCAAAGATTTTGATGCATCTGTAGAAAGTTCACAGGCTACGATGCATCTTTATCTGCTCCTCATGTCCAACCACAACCCTACCTCATGGCTATGGTTCCAGTGGCCTCCACCTCCGGTGCTGCTCTAATGACGGCGAGGCCGGAGGCCACTGGATCCTTCACCACTGTGGATGCGGATATTACTTGCCTCCTTCGTCAGTCCAAGAGGGTAAAAAATAGAAAAAAACAAAAGGGAGAACACAATTGCATGAGATTGATTCCTATTGGTGGAAATGTTTGTGCCACTGATCGATGACATGGCACATATCCATCTCTCCACCCCTCATCTGTCCATCCATCCACCGATCCATCGAATGCCTCCTCCCTCTCTGTCTCTCGATCCCCTATCTCCCCCACGAACCCCTCTCCCTCGCTGTCACCACCACCCAGTCGCTGTTGTCAACCTCTCCTAACTTTGGTCTCCACTTTGACACTAGCAACCCCTCCCATTCTCCTCGCGGTAGAACCACCCGAGCAGTAGCTTAGATCTGTCCTCCCCTCCCTCCCTCTCTCCCCTTGCACCAAAAATCCTAGCCCCGCTGCTTGCTCCGGCTATCTCTAGCACACTCTGTTGTCATGCCGCACACCACAACTTTCCCTCAAGCTGATCTACCACCACCACCCCTTCGTTCCTCGCCTCATGTGGTCACTCTAATCCATTTTACCAACCTAGGATTTTGGTGGGGTGAGCTTCTCTGTTCGTGGGCGGTGCTCCGGTGCTTAGACCGGTTGTCTATGCCTCCTTCTGTGCTCCTTGGTGAGGTGGCATGACGTGGATTGAGACTGCGTCGGTATTTCCCCAAAGAGGAAGGGATGTTGTATCACAACGACGATAAGTATTTCCCTTAGTTATGAAACCAAGATATCAATCCGTAGAAGAAGATCATGCACCCACGTAAGCCACACCTGCACACAAATAATGAATACTTGCAACCCGACGCGAAAGAGAGGATGTCAAGATCTTGAGAGGATGTCAAGATCTCTAAGGTAAAAATATAGATTAGGTGATGATAGTTTTGGAAAATAGATCTCGCAAGAACACAAAATAAAATAAGTAAAAAAGTGCAGCAAGGTATTTTTCAGTTTCTGGATTAATAGATCTGGAAACAAAAAGGCAAAATAGTAGATCGGAAAGCAATATGTTGGAAAAGTAGACCCGGGGGCCGTAGGTTTCACTAGTGGCTTATCTCATGAGTATAGCACACAGTGGATGAACAAATTACTTTTGGGCAATTGATATAATATCAAATAATCATGACGATATCCAGGCAATGATCATTATATAGGCATCACGTCCAAGATAAGTAGACCCAAACAATTCTGCATCTACTTCTATTACTCAACACATCGACCGCTATCCAACATGCATCTAGTGTATTAAGTTCATGGGAAAATGGAGTAATGCAATAAGAATGGTGACATGATGTAGACAAGTTCTATTCATGTAGGAATAGACCCCATCTTGTTATCCTTAATGACAATGATACATGCGTGTCTTGCTGCCTCTTCTGTCATTGGGAAAGAACACCGCAAGATCGAACCCATCACAACGAACCTGTTCCCATAGCAAGAAAAATCGATATAGGTGGCCTAACTAAACCATAGATTAAATAAGAAATATGAGTCTATAAGTAATCATGCAAATAAGAGATCAAAGAAGACTCAAATCATATTCCCGGATAGAAGCTGATCATGAACTCAACATTCATTGGATCCCAACAAACACACCGCAAAAGTCATTACATCAAATAGATCTCCAAGAGAACATTGTATTGAGAATCATACATAGAGGAAGCCATCTAGCTACTGCCTAGAGACCCGTAGGTCTATGGTGGACTACTCACGCATCATCGAAGAAGCACCCATGAAGACGGTGCACCCCTCCGTGATGGTGTTAGATTGAATCTCGCGGTTTTGGAACTCGCGGCGAATGGAATTGTGTTTCATCGATTCCTCTAGGGTTTTATGAATATTTGGGAATTTATATGGCGAATTGCCGGCTAAGGGGAGTGCCGAGGTGGGCAGACTCCACCAGGCTGCCCTAGGGGCCTCTAGAGCGCCCTGGTGGAGGGTGGCCACCCTCGGCCCCCTCTCTGGTGGTTGTTTGGCCCTTCCTGGTTCTTATTGTCCACAAAAAATCTCTAAAAATTTCACTGACGTTTGGGCTCTGTTTGGCACTGATTTTCTACGAAGTAAAAAACAAGCAAAAAAAACATCTGGCACTTTGGCACTATGTCAATAGGTTAGTCCAAAAAAACGATATAAAGTTGCTATAAAATGATTGTAAAACATCCAAGATTGATAATATAACAACATGGAACAAGCAAAAATTATAGATACGTTGGAGACGTATGAACATCCTCAATCTTAATTCCTACTCATCCTCGAGTAGGTAAATGATAAAAACAGAATTTTTGATGTGGAATGCTGCCTAACATGTTCATCACATTCTTTTATTTTGTATAACATGTATATTTGGACTTATAATGATTCAAATCAAGAGTCTAGTTTTAATATAATGTCTTCAATACTCAAGCATGTCAGCAAACAACCGTGTCTTTCAAAATATCAACACTAAAGTAAGTTATCCCCTAGCCCATCATGCTCAATCATTGATCCATTCATAATACACACTAAAATATTAGCTACACCTAATGCTCCAGTACGATCATAGTGCCCCCTAGTTATCGCTTTATAATAGAAGATGGAGACTAAAATTGAAAAATAAAATTTCATAAAGTAAATAGATAGGCCCTTCGCAGACGTAAGTAGGGATTTGTAAAGGTGCCAGAGCTCAAGTGTTCAAAAATATTTTGGGTGGCATGCCTTTCCTGTCAACAAAAACGACTGAGAGATTTCAATATCTTTCCGTGCTAGATACATCATAAGCGGTTCCCAAACAGAAAATCAAGTTTATTCCTTTTTCCACCATACTTTCACTTTCCATGGCTAGTCGAATCCATGGTTGCCTTCCATACCAAAACTTTCCAAGGAATTTATTATTTGACAACATAAATCAAAAAATATTTTCATTTCGGGATTGGGCATCCCTATTACCGCCGTACTCTCGTGCACTGACAAGTGAATAAACACTCATCTTGAGAATAACACTTCTAGCATGGAAAAATATCGGTCACCCCTACCATTTCATGAGCGATACGGGCACACAGAAAGGAAAATTTATTTTGAAATTTAGAGATGGCACATACAAATTTGCTTGGAACGACTTGGAAATACCGCATATAGGTACGTATGGTGGACTAAAGTGGCAAAACTGGTTTAAGGATTTTGGATGCACAAGTAGTATTTCTACTTAGTACAAGTGAAGGCTAGCAAATAGATTGAGAAGCATCCAACCAAGAAATAAAAAATCACATAAGCGAGCATTAAGCATAACTAACACCGAATAATGCATCAGAAGTAGAATGTAATTTTGTAGCACAACTATTGACTTTCGTGCATGCATAGGGAATCACAAACCTTAACATCAATATTCTTACTAACCATAATTACTCACCAACATAACTCACATATTACTACCGCATGTATCAAAACTATTACAAAGAATCAAGTTTAATTTGTCCAATGAGCTTCATGATAGTTTTTATTATATCCCTCTTGAGTATCTATCACTTTGGGACTAGTTTCATATATTGCAATTGCTTTTGACAAGCTCACATGGATATAAGTGAAGAACATGAGCATACAAGTTTCATCTATAAAAATAGTATAAGTGAAGCATGCGAGGATTTGTTCAAAATTACTAACTCTAAAAATAATCTAAGTAAAGCATGAGAGCACTTCTTCAAACATGTAAAGCACGTCGTGCTAAAAAAGATGTAACTGAAGCACTAAAGCAATTCCGTAGCTCAATAGATTTAAGTGAAGCATATAGAGAAATTCTAACAAATCATTGAATAGTTTTTGTTCTCTCAAATAGTTGTGCCCAGCAAGGATAAAAATTAAATAAATCTAAGATACAAGACTCTCCAAGCAAAACTCCTGATATGTGACGAATAAAAATATAGTTCCAAGTAAAATACTAATGGTTGTTAGAAGAAAGAGGTGATGCCACTCAGGGCATCCCCAAGCTTAGTTGCTTGTTACTCTTTGGATATTACCTTGGGGTGTTGTATCATCCCCAAGCTTTGGCTCTTCTTACTCCTTATTCCTTCATCCATCATGATCTCACCCAAAACTTGAAAACTTCAATCATACAAAACTTGACAAAATTCTCGTGAGATCAGTTAGTATAATAAAGCAAATTACCACTTTAGGTACTCTTGTAAACACGTTCATATTTTAATATTGCATTAACCTACTATATTTTAACTTTACCATGACTTATACCCCCATATAAGCCATAGATTTATCAAGACAAGCACACAACGCAACAAAAACAGAATCTGTTTCAGACAGAATAGTCTGTAGTAATCTGTACTCTAACCATACTTTTGGAACTCTAAAACTTCTGAACAATTAGGACAGTGTAAAGAATTTCTATAGAAATACTTTGTTAGAATTTCAGATCATTATCACGTTCCAGTAAAAAAAGAAAATTCGTGTATTGGACACAAAGTTTCTGTTTCAGATTCAGCATTTTTCTACTCATCTTATGGATCATCCTAAAAGGATTTACTTGGCACAAACACTAAATAAAACATAAAAACACAATAATAATAGAATCATATTTTTGCAAACACTCAAAAATAGAAAGGAAAAGATAAAAATAAATTATTCATTGGGTTGCCTCCCGACAAGCGTTACCGTTTTACGCCCCTAGCTAGGCATAACACATAGATTCAAGTATTGTCATCCATAGTTTTCACTCCATAAAAGGCCCTCATGATTGATTCATACGGTGGATTAATTCTTGTTCTAGGTAAATTCTCCATACCCTTTCTAAGGGGAAACTGGAAGTTAATATTGCCTTCTTTCATATCAATCACGACACCTGTAGTGCATAAATATGGTCTACGAAGTATGATAGGACAATACATATTACAATCAATATCAAGAAAAATAAAATCAATGGGCACATAGTTCCTATTTGAAACAATAAGAACATCATTAATTCTTCCCAAAGGCTTTTTAATAGTAGAATCCTCCAAGTGCAAATTAAGAGAACATTCTTCAATATTGGTAAGACCAAGCACATCACTTAGAGATTTAGGAATTGTGGAAACACTAGCACCCAAATCACACAAAGCAAAGCATTCATAATTTTTTATCTTGACTTTAATGATAGTTTCCCACTCATCATGCAATTTCCTAGGAATTCAAATCTCTAATTCCAACTTTTCCTCTAAGGATTTCATCATGGCATCAACAATATGTTTAGTAAAAGCTTTATTTTTTCATAAGCATGGGGTGAATTTATCATGTATTGCAGCAAAGTAATACAATACACCAAGGAGAAAATCTCATGACTAAAGTCTTTGTAATCAAAAATAGTGGGCACTTCACTAGTTAAAGTTTTGACCTCTTCAAACCCACCTTTATCAAAATTTTCATCAATATTTTCACCCTCCAAATCATTTGGATGCCCTCTAGCTAAAGTTGACTCTTCTTAAGTCCCTTTATCATAAATTTTAACATTTATAAACAAGGAATCATTAGAGAGAACACCAATCATTTTAAGATCTTCATCATGGTTATGAAAGTAATCACTAGAAACGCTTTACCTAAAAAAATTCTTTTAGCTATAAGCATAGAGATTCTTTTCTTACTTTTATCCATATAAACATATAAAGCTTTAATCTATTCATTAATGTTAGGTGGAAAAGCATGCAACTTGAGATTTTCTACATCATGGGAAATTCTATCAATGCTTCCAGACATATCATCAATCTTATTCAACTTTTCTTCTATCGTAGCATTGAAAGTATTTTGAGCATTGGTAAATTCCTTAAAAATATTCTCAAGATAAAAGGTGTTACTATTATTATTATTAAAAGAATTAACATAGGAATTACCATAAATATTAGAGGGATTTCCAGGAAAAGGTCTAGGATTAAAATGACCTCTATAAGTGTTGTTGTTGAAGTTGTTTCGCGAGATGAAATTCACAGATACAAAATCATTATTTTGCTCAATCAAAGTAGACAAAGGAACATCATTAAGATTAATAGGATATTTTTTACTATCAACCAACTTCATAAGAGCATCAACTTTTTCACTCAAAGTACTAATTTCTTCCAACGAATTAACCTTTTTACTAGTACGTAGGTGCTCTTTCAGTATGTCATTATGAATAATTTGCCATAATATTATCTAGAAATTTGGTAGCTTCACCCAAATTAATTTCCATAAAAGTACCATCCGCGCCAGAATCTAAAAGATTTCTAGAGATATAATTGAATCCCGGATAAAATTTTTGTATGATCATCCAAACATTTAAACCATGAGTAGGACAATTTCTTAACATCAATTTCATTCTTTTGCAAGATTGTGCAACATATTCATGCTCAAGTTTCTTAAAATTCATGATTTTAGTTCAAAGGGAAATAATTTTCGTGTGCGGAATATACTTAGTAATAAAAGCGTCCTTGCACTTATCCCAAGAATCGATACTATTGCGAGGCAAAGAAGAAAACCAAATTTTTGCACGATCCCGCAAGGAGAAACGAAATAATTTAAACTTCACAATATCATTGTCCACATTTCTCTTTCATATCACATAATTCCATGGAGGTGTTTATATGGGACGCGACATCCTCATTAGGAGTACCGAAAAATTGATCTTTCATGACAATATTCAACAAAGCGGCATTAATATCACAAGACTTCGCACTAGCGGCGGAAGGAGCAATAGGATTACTAATAAAATAATTCTTATTGGTATTGGAAAAATCACACAGCTTGGTGTTTTCTTGAGTCATCGTGACTACGCAAACAACATGGCAAGCAAACAAGAGATTTGACGAGAAAAAGGCAAATGAAAAAGAGAGAGCAGATAAAACGACAAATTTGTGAAGTGGGGGAGAGGAAAATGAGAGGCAAATGGCAAATAATGTAAATTGCAAGCATATGAGATTTGAGATTAGGAACCTGGTAGATGAGATCGCTTACTCCCCGACAACGACGCCAGATATTCCTTTGACATGGCTTGAGACTGCGTCGGTATTTCCCCAAAGAGGAAGGGATGACGCAGCACATCGATGGTAAGTATTTCCATCAGTTATGAAACCAAGGTATCAATCCGTAGAGGAAGAGTACACACCCATGTAAGCAGCACCTACACACAAATAATAAATACTTGCAACCCGATGCGACATAGAGGTTGTCAAGCTCTCTACGGTAAAAGATAGATTAGGTGATGGTAGTTTTGGCAAATAGATCTCGCAAGAACACAAAATAAAATAAGTAAACAAAAAGTGCATCAAGATACTTTTGGGTTTTTGGATTAATAGATCTGAAAAAAAGCAAAATAGTAGATCGGAAATCAATGTGTTGGAAAGGTAGACCCGGGGGCCATAGGTTTCACTAGTGGCTTCTCTCATGAGTATAGCACACGGTGGATGAACACATTACTATTGGGCAATTGATAGAAGATCAATAATCATGACAATATCCAAGTAAATGATCATTATATAGGCATCACATCCAAGATTAGTACACCGAAACGATTCCGCATCTACTACTATTACTCCACACATCGACCGGTATCCAGCATGCATCTAGTGTATTAAGTTCATGGGAAAATGGAGTAATGCAATAAGAACTATGAAATGATGTAGACAATATATATTCATGTAGGGATATACCCCATCTTGTTATCCTTAATAGCAATGATACATGCATGCCTTGCCGCCCCTTCTGTCACTGGGAGAGGACACCGCAAGATCGAACCCATCACGAAGCACCTCTTTGCATGGCAAGAAAAATCGATCTAGGTGGCCTAACTAAACCAAATATTCTAAGAAGAAATAAGAGTATATAAATAATCATGCATATAATATATCAAAAGAAGACTCAAATAATATTCATGGATACAAACTGTTCATGAACTCAAACTTCACCAGATCCCAACAAACACACCGCAAAAAGTCATTACAACAAATAGATCTCTAAGAGACCATTGTATTGAGAATCAAAAGAAAGTCATTACCTCACCATCCATAACATAACCTTCAGGTACATAAGGCAATTCATATCTATTAGGTGAGCGAGGTGTGACAAGCTGATTCAAAACAGTAGGTGAATCAAAAGCAGAGCTAGATGGTAGTTCCTTACCTCCAATCGTGCGAGAGGGGACGACCTTAGTTCGATTGTATTTCAAATTCTTCATAGTAGAAATTGGATATCATTAAAGTTAACCCAATAAATAAAGCTATGCTTCCCGACAACGACGCCATAAAAAGGTCTTGATAACACACAAGTATAGGGGATCGCGACAATATTCATAGGTAGTATTGCACCCTAATTTATTGGTTCAACACAAGGGGAGCCGAAGAATATTTATTGGCCTTGACAATTGAGTTGTCAATTCAATGGCACCTAGGATATCTCTATCCAACAAAGGTTAAGTAGCACGATAAATAGTAGTAGCAAAGGTAACAACAATAGTGACATCAACAATTTTGTAGCAGGTGTGACAATAGCAGCAACAGTGGTAACTTAGCAAGATTCAATATATGTGAAGCGTAGGCACGTGGATCGATGGTGGATGATGATTTAGATCACATCAATCATGTAATAGTTACACACTAGGGCGACGCAGAACTAGCTCGAGTTCATCAATATAATGTATGCATGTATTTTGTATATATAGTCATGCGTGCTTGCGATAAGAACTTGCATAACATCTTTTGTCTTACCCTCCCGTGGCAGAGATGTCCTATTGGAAACTAATGGATATTAAGGCCTCCTTTTAATAGAGAACTTGAACCAAGCATTACCACATGGTGAATACATGAACTCCTCAAACTACGACCATCACCGGAAAGGATCCCAATTATTGTCACCTTGGGGTATGAGGATCATGAAATGTAATAGGTGCACACAACTTGCAAGATAAGATCGAAATCAATCTTATTTTCGTGAAAACATAATATGTTCATATCTGAAATCATGGCACTAGGGCCCTAGTGACAAGCATTAAGCATAGCAAAGTCATAGCAACATCAATCGCAAAACATAGTGGATACTAGGGATTAAGCGCTATCAAACTTAACTCAATTACATGAACAATCTAATCCAATCCCACCACCGTCCAGCAAGCCTACAAAGGAATTACTCACTCCCGGTGCTGAGCATCATGGCGCTGTTGATGGAAAAGGGTTGGCGATGATGATGACGACGATTTCCCCTCTCTAGAGCCCAAAACAGTCTCCAAATCGGCCCTTCGGAGGAACAATGGGTGGTGGTGGCGGCTCCGTCTTGTGAAACGTGATGAAAACTTCTCTTTGATTTTTTCTCCGAAGATGTGCATATATAGGACTGGAATTACGGTCGGAGGAGCTACAAGGGCCCCCATAAGCCATCAGGGCGCGACCTGGGGGTGACATGGCTTGAGACTGCGTCGGTATTTCCCCAAAGAGAAGGGATGATGGCGGCACGCATGAGGTCAGGTATCTCCAGGTGTGAAAATATGTCCATCTGGTTCAATAACGAATGCGGATAGACATGTCTGGAAGCGCACGTGTCACGGGAGGCCGAGAGGCGATTGCACCCGTGCCACTCCCCGCCATTAATGGCCGCCGCGACCCTGCCCTATCCCCTACTATTCCACACCAGCCACCCACCATGCTCCTCACCTACCACCAGTTCCCCTTCATGTGAGAGGACGAAGATGGCGGGCCGCGAGCGCAGATTCCGCGCGAGGCACGCTCGTCCCGCAACCCCAGTGGCGGCGCCAATGCAGTTTCCAGCCCTGATTCTGGTGGAGCTGCTTCCGGTGGTCGAGGTAGATTCGCCGGAGGCGCGTGAGGAGATTCTCCGGTTGGTGAGGGAGAAGTTCCCCGACCGCGGCAGCTGGCCGGCGGTGTGCGTGGACATCATTTGCCACTCGACGTTTGCGGAGCAAGCAAGATTCAGCGGCGATGACAGCGGGATGGATTACCAGATGATTTTCTGGGCCATCGAGGCGGCGGAGTCGACAGATCCGGTGCAAGCGGCTAAGTGGAGGAGATACAAGATGAGGAACCCATCATGGCTCAACATTCAAAGGCCTTCGATGGTCGGACTTGCCAATCTCCCTCCTGGTGTGCTACCGCTGGGAGTCAGCCCTCCACGTTTGCCCTGACCAGGTGGGATCCCGACCGGCATGCTCTGCGGGAGGCCTATGTCTTGAGTCTAAGAGTGCGCCGGGAGGTGGCCAACGTGCGTTTTCACGATCTGGAACCGCCACCATGGTCGGGATATCGAGGAGAGGTACGGTCGGTCGATTGATAATTCATCTCTCGTCTCTGTTTTTTCAGTTTCTGGTTTGTGCCATGAGTTCGATCCTGCTGTGGTGAGGGTTGTCCCTCAGGTTAGTGGCTGCGATTTGTGTATTCGGGAGGCAATACGTAGTCCGAATTCGAAGGAGATTGCTCCTGTGCATCCTGATGTTGGCAATGGGGATTTGAATTTCATCCATGTGGAGCCGGAAGTTGCTGAGAGAGTGGTGATGCTAGCATGCCCCAAACCCACCCCTGCCCCTCTGGTTTGGGGGCATATCCTTAGCAGGAAAACGGGGAAGCAGAATACGCGTTATACTTCAGCTTGTGCTGATGAGGAGGTGGTAGCAGACTTTTACGGTCAATTATGGGTCATCCCCTCCCCAATTCGACACCGCTCCCCTCACAAACCCTCCCCCACAAACCCTAGCTTTGCCCTCCACGGCTGCCTCTTCTGGGTGAGGAAGGACCCGTTCAGGGAGGCGCGATTCACGGTGGAGGATTGTTTTCTAGTCTATCACTTGAGTAGATCTGACCCGAAGCCCACCACTCCCGACCTGCTGTTGAAGGGATTGGCCCGAGATCTGTATCCTTTGCTGAAATCGTAAAGAAGGCCACGGCGGACAACCAAAGTCAGGGAGGGCAGGGACAACGCCCAGTTCATCACCCACAACCACAAAAGTAGGGGGCGCCTGGTGGTGGAGGGGCCAAACAGAAAGCCCCTGCCGCTCCAGTCAGGCCCCAGCAAGCCAGAGCTAGTCCTCCTCCCGCACCACCAGCTCCCCCTGCCCCAGCCATGCCACACCCCAGATGGAGCATCCCATGGATCCAAGGTACAAAGATATGATGTGCTTCAGCTGCGGGGGTCCTGGCCATTATGTGGGTAATTGTGTGAAACCAAAAA
The DNA here is from genome assembly GCA_022496015.1 of Hordeum marinum. Lineage (NCBI taxonomy): Eukaryota > Viridiplantae > Streptophyta > Magnoliopsida > Poales > Poaceae > Hordeum > Hordeum marinum. The sequence continues at coordinate 136,365,510 of CM039677.1, read as the reverse complement.
AGTGCTTCATATGTGCCGGCAACCACAACGTCAACAACTGTGTTGCTTGGGCTCATCTACAACCTACTGCAACCTATTTTGGGAGTGCTGCTACCGGTTTGGGTTTTTACCATGTGGATGTGCCCATGCCAGCAGAAACTAGCTGGCTCAATTTCGACAATTGTGTTGTGTAGAATGTGATCACAGGAGAGATCAAGTCAGAGGATCTATTGGTTTAGTTAAATGGAATGTTCTGCAAAAACAAGCATTAGCCTTGGCAGATTAGAGAGCTATCTTCGAAGGCTTTTCTCCTAAGATTCCCTGCCTAGAAGAAGATAGAGGACTTGCTCGATTTCCCAGCTTTCAACCTACCCAGTGAGGGAGTCACTGTCAAGATCACTGAATCGACTGGTGCTATGGACCCCTTTGGAGAGTTAACAGAGGCCTGGAGTCAGATTGATGGTATTCCTCCCAAGTGGTGTACTTGGAAGGTTTTCTCTCAAATTGCATCCATGTTTGGCATTCTCACAGATGTAGACTAGAATGGGATCTTCAAATCCTTCTATGATCAGATCAGAATCAAAGTTGCATGTAGAGATCCCACTAAAGTTCCTTTTGAGAGTTTGGTTGAAATGAGAAAGAAACTGTACCTGCTATACTTCATGGTGGAAGGTTTTGAGCAATCTGGAAATGATGATAATGGAGATGATGATGACCCTGATCAGGGGAAAAACACTAGAAAGGATGGAAAACCTGATCAACATGGTCCTGAGGATGAGGACAACATGGAAGATGATGAGGAACCTATTGATGAATTAGACAAGTCCAACTTCACCCACAATGGCTCTGCTGCTTCTGGTTCAAAAAAAATAAGTCCTTAGCTATCACTGCTATTGAGTTTCACCCAGACAAGTTCCAAGATGCTGTGCATACCCAATTCCTTGAAGAAACTAAGGTTAAACCAAGACCCATTCATGTGGATGATAATTCTGATGAGCAGTTTGATACCTATCTTGATAGGGTGAAGGTGGATGGTAATATTACCATGGAGACTTCTCTGGTTGAACAAGTGGAGATCTTTTCTTCCCAGTTGTGTAGATTTGAAGTCGCTGACTCAGAGGAGGAGAAAGATGAAGACCCACAAGATATGCAGGTCCTGTCCGAGGAGATGATACACAAAATGACTATAGTTAAGAGATCTCTGATGAACTCTCTGGATCAGGCCAAAGCTAAGAAGAAAAGGAAGGGTGCAAATAGTGGAGGTAGTCCTCCCAAATAGGGCCCTGTTCTTGCTCACAAGCACAACACCAGGAATCATGGAGATGTGAAAATCATGGATAAGGCTGCAACTTATAAGCAGAAGAAAAACCTGGAAATCCCCAAGACATTCAAAGGTAATTCTTTTACAACTCTGGAACCTTGTGTTCTGCTTGATCAAGTCAAACAAATTGGTTTATGCATGGGTGACTCCTATTTGGAGGGTAATGATATTTTAGAAAACATGATTGAATGTGAAAAAAGCAATTGCTTAGACTTTGCTAATAAGCATCCTGAAGAAGTGTTGCCTGATAATTTAGATATTTTGGATCTAGCTGAATCTAGCTTTGCTTCCCCTGATGTGCTGGTCAACTGCTCTCACCCAGAAGGCATTGCTGGATGTGTGAGTATTTGCCCAACACTATGTACTAAAGTCAAACCATGTGGTTTGTCCCATCCTTTCAAAATTCAATGATAGGTGATTTCTGTAATATTAGAGGTCTAGGTAAACCTGGTAAGATTCAATGCCTTGCAGAATTTATTGCTAGTAATCATATAGATTTTGTGGTTTTTTTAGAAACCAAGAGAGATAATGTTTCTGATAAGATCCTTAAAGCACTTGCAGGGAAGGCCAATTTCTGTTGGCATACCCTTCTTGCAATCAACACAGCTGGGGGGATCCTTTTGGGTCTTAATTCTGACCTTTTTGAAGTGACTGGTTTTGTAGATAAATCCTTCTGTGGCATTGCTACCATCAAGAACAAATGTGATAGCTTTATGTGGCACTTGGTGGTAGTGTACGGTATGGCGTATAATGAGTTTAAGATTGAATTTATTACTGAACTACATGAGGTGATGGAATCGTTGTCTTTTCCAGTTCTTCTCGGTGGTGATTTTAACCTTGTTAGATCTAGTCTAGATAAAAACAATGGGATTATTAATAATCAATTTGCGTCCCTCTTTAAATGATTGGATCAACAAATGGGCCTTGTTGGAACTGCTTATTGTCAATCGTAGCTATACGTGGAGTAATAACCAGAATAACCCCATCTTTGCCACCATTGATAGGGTCTTTGCTTCTACTAGCTAGTATGCCCATTTCCCCTATCTGCTGTAAATGCATTGCTGAGAGTGGGTACTGATCATACTCCTCTAATTATTGACACTGGTGCTCGAAGGGTTACCTCCCCAAAGATGTTCAGATTTGAGAAATGGTGGCTTGACCATCCTGACTTTAAAACCTTAGTTCAAAAAGTTTGGGATACCCCTGCCCCAAACACTTCTGCTATTGACGTCTGGCAATTTAAAACCAGACTTCTTCGTAAGAAGGTGAAAGGGTGGAGCATCAATCTTGAAGCTTCTATGAAAAAGAAGAAGAGGGATCTGATGCTAGAATTTGACATTTTGGATGTCTTTTTTGAGAAAATCATGCTTAGTGATGAAGAAAAAATTAGAATGGATGTGATTATGAAAGATCTAGATGATATTTGGAAGAAAGAAGAATCTGTAGCATGGCAAAGGTCCAGGGATCGTAAGATCATGGATGAGGATAAAAATAATGTGTATTTCCATTCCCTCGCTAACCATAGACATAGGAAGAATCATCTTATGGTGTTGGATGTCCCTGATGGGCCTATTACTAATTCGTCTGACATGTTAGATGTTGCCACGGCCTTTTACAAAAACCTTTTTGGGTTTGAGGAAAGGCATAATATTCGGTTGGGCGATTCCTTTTGGAATGAAGATGAACTGGTTACCCCGAAGGAAATGAGATGCTTCAAAAAGATTTTACTAAGGAAGAAATCAAGAAAACTATATTTGACTCCTATGCTCATGGAGCCCCTGGCCCTGATGGCCCGTCCTTCCTTTTTATCAAACTTTCTGGGAAGTGATCAAGAGGGATTTTATGGCCCTAGTGAGAGACTTTGAGAAAGGGGAATTAGACCTTTATAGGCTCAAATTTGCCCTTATTGTGCTTATTCCTAAAGATCCTAATGCCAAAGATATGAAAAAAATTAGGTCGATTAGCCTTAGTAACTATGGGGTTAAGATTTTGTCTAAAGCTATGAATAATAGATGTTCACCTATTGGGGACAGGCTAATCTCCCCTAATCAAACTACGTTTATTAAGGGTAGGTTTATTTTGGAAAGTGTAGTTATGGCGCATGAAGTTATTCATGAGGTCAAGAAGTCTGGTACAGAGGGTTTGATTCTTAAGCTTGACTATGAAAAGGCCTATGACAAAGTCAGTTGGGAATTTCTTTTTGAAATCCTGGCTTCTCGAGGTTTGGGCTGCAAATGGATTAGCTGGATAAAAAGTACTTTACTACAGGGTTCTTCTTGTGTTAGGATCAATGATACTAATGGGCCATATTTTATTAGCAAAAAAGTTATGAAACAAGGGGATCCTTCCTCTCCTTTGCTTTTCAGTTTAGTTGCAGATGTATTCACTAAGATGTTAATCAAAGCTGAGAGGTGCAATCTGATAGCTGGGCTTTTGCCTAATGCGATCCTAGGTGGAGTGGTCAGCCTGCAATATGCTGATGACACACTCCTCTTTCTGGAGAATTCTATTGAGAAGGCTAGGAATTTTAAATGGATCATGTCCTGTTTTGAAAGCCTATCTGAGATGAGAATTAATTTCCACAAAAAAAGTGACCTAGTGACCATCCACATGGAAGATGAGATTACTAAGACATTTTCTCAGATCTTTTGTTGTCAAATAGGGTCCTTCCCTATTAAATACCTGGGGGTGCCTCTACACTTCAAAAAACTCAGAAGGGAAGATTTGCAGCCTATCATTGATAGGATTATTAGAAGTATTGCTGGTTGGTTGGGAAGAAACCCGTCCTATAAAGGGAAGCTAATACTGTTATGTGCTTGTATTGTTAGTATTCCTGCTTACCTGATAGCTATTATTAAGTTCCCTAAGTGGGCTATTGATGCCATTAACTCCCAGATGGCTCACTTTTTCTAGGGTAATATGGGGGATGATCATAAATATCATTTGGCGAATTGGGGTCTAATATCTAGAACCAAAAGTTCAGGGGGTTTTGGGATCCCTAACTTGAGAGATTTTAATATTGCCTTGCTGGCTTCTTGGGGTAAAAGGTATTTTGAAGCAGAAAATAGAGATTGGAAGAAATTGCTGGATTACAAGTATAATACCAACAACCCAAATGTTTTGTGGTCTAGAAGTAATGTGGGTTCTCCTTTTTGTAAGGGAGTTACCTAGGCCTTGTTGGCTGCTAAAGTGTTTTATAAATGGAAACTAGGGGATGGTAGCTTTTGGCATGACATTTGGGTGGGGGATTGTTCCCTTAAAGTGCAATTTTGGAGACTCTTCTGCATTTACAACTAGCAGGACTGCAGTGTTGCCCAGGTGTGGGATGGTGAAGAATTAAAACTCTCCTTCAAGAGCAGTGTAGATCAGGTGGGCTTAGAGATGTGGCAGGCCCTGATCTACCGTCTCAAACGATGTCAACTATCTAATGACCCTGATCGTCCTATTTGGGCACTGGAAGCTAATGGGAAATACACTGTCAAGTCCTTTTATAGGACTATCAACTTTCGGGGTGTAGTGAGTAAGGTTGGGGATAGGTTTTGGAAAATCCTTTGGCCACAAAGAATGCATATCTTTTTGTGGTTATTGGTCTATAATAAAATTCTTACTAGAGATAACTTGAATAAAAGAATAAAGGTGGATGATGTGTCCTGCCTTTTCTATTCAGATAATGAATCGGTGCAACATTTGTTTATAGACTGTATTGTGGCTAAACGTGTCTAGAAATTCATTGCTAGCTATTTTGATATTCATGCTTCTAACCATATAGATGATGTTGTTGCTATTTGGCAGATGAACAAAACCAAAAAGTGTTAAACATGGCTGTGGTTGCCTCCTTGTGGAGTATTTGGACTCTAAGGAATGACTTTTGCTTTCAGGGAAGAACATGGAGGGGCATGGGCTGCATGTTTGCTCGTCTAAGAGGCTTCCTTCTTCAATGGAGTGTGCTTTGCAACGACACACTATCGGTGCTCCTTTGTCGCCATGTTCTTCTTCTGGACAAGCACAAGGGAGAGCTTCTCAGGATCGCATGGAGATGACCAGGGAGATGCTAGAGACAGAAATGTAGTCTTTTCTTAGTTGATGTTGGCTCCCAGTTTGAGCTTTGGGCTATAATAATCTAAGACTCTTAGTTTTTGTCGTTGGTCCGCCCTTTGTTGTTAGGTCTAAACTCGGTGAACCTTTGTTGCTTCATTAATAAAGTGGAGCAGGGGGGCAACCCCTTTCATTCAAAAAAAGGAAGGGATGATGCAGCACAATGAGGGTAAGTATTTCCCTCAGTTATGAAACCAATGTATCAATCTGTAGAGGAAGGTCACGCACCCACGTAAACAACACCTGCAAACAAACAACAAAACTTGCAACCCGACGCGAAAGAGAGGTTGTCACGCTTTCTACGGTAATAAGATAGATTAGGTAGTGATAGATAGGAAAGATAGATCTCTCAAGAACACAAAATAAAAAGAGTAAATATGCATATATTTTTGGTTTTTTGGTTTTGTAGATCTGAAAACAAAGAATGCAAAAACATAGATCAGAAAGCAATATGATGGAAAAGTAGACCCGGGGCCGTAGGGTTCACTACTAGCTTCTCTCATGAGTATAGCGCATGGTGGGTGAACAAATTATTGTTGGGACATTGATAGAAAATTGAATAGTCATGACAATATCCAAGGCAATGATAATTATATAGGCATCATGTCCAAGATAACTAGATTGACTCCTGCCTGCATCTACCACTATTACTCCACACATCGACCGCTATCCAGCATGCATCCAGTGTATTAAGTTCGTGGAAAAATGGAGTAATGCAATAAGAACAATGACATGATGTAGACAAGATTTATTCATGTAGGAATAGACCCCATCTTTTTTATCCTCAATGGCACGATACATGCATGTCTTGGTGCCATTCTGTCACAAGGAACGAGCATCGCAAGATCGAACCCATCACAAAGCACCTCTTCCCATGGCAAGAAAAATCGATCTAGTTGGCCTAACTAAACCAAGGATTCAAAGAAGAAATATGAGGCTGTAAGCAATCATGCATATAAAAGATCAAAGAAAGCTCAAATAATATTCATGCATAGAAACTGATCATGAACTCAAAATTCATCGGAGCCCAACAAACACACCGCAAGAGATTACATCAAATAGATCTCCAAGATACCATTGTATTGAGAATCGTAAGAGGGAGAGAGGAAGACATCTAGCTACTGCCTACGGACCTGTAGGTCTATGGTGGACTACTCATGCATCATCGGAGAGGCACCAATAATGAAGATGAACCCCTATGTGATGGTGTTTAGATTGGATCTTGAGGTTCTGGAACTTGCGGTGGCTGGAATTGTGTTTTGTCGACTCCCCTAGGGTTTCGGAATATTGGGGAGTTTATAGGCATTAGAGGCGGTGGAGAGGGGTCCTGAGGAGGGCACAACCCACCAGGGCGCGGGCAGCCCCCTTGGTGCAGCCTGGTGGGTTGTGATCTCCTCGGCCCACTCCCTCAACACTTCTTTGGTCCATTGGGTGTCTTATGGTCCAGAAAAAATCTCCAAAAAGTTCGTCGCGATTGGACTCCATTTGTTATTGATTTTCTACGAAATAAAAAACAAGCAAAAACGACATCTGGCACTTTGGCACTATGTAAATAGGTTAGTCCCAAAAAATGATATAAAGTGGTAATAAAATGATGGTAAAACATCCAAGAATGATAATATAATAGCTTGGAACAAGCAAAAATTATAGATACGTTTGAGACGTATCAGCATTCCCAAGTTTAATTCCTACTCGTCCTCGAGTAGGTAAAAGATAAAAACAGAATTTTTGATGTGGAATGCTGCCTAATATGTTTATCGCATCCTTTTCTTTTGTATAACATGGATATTTGGACTTATAATGATTCAAAGCAATAGTCTAGTTTTAACATAATGACTTCAATACTCATGCATGTCAAAAAACAACCATGTCTTTCAAAATATCAACACTAAAGAAAGTTATCCCTAGCCCATCATGTTCAATCATTGGCCCATTCATGAAACACACTTAAATATTAGCTATGCCCAATGCTCAAGTACGAACATAGTGCCCCCTAGTTGGTGCTTATAAGAGAAGTTGGAGAGTCAAAGTAAAATTAAAAATTACATAAAGTAAATAGATAGGCCCTTCGCAGAGGGAAGTAGGGATTTGTAGAGGTGCCACAGCTCAAGTGTATAAATTGAGAGAAATAATATTTTGGATGACATGCTTTTCCTGTCAACCATAATGACAAAGTAGCTCACAATACTTTCCATGCTAGATATATCATATACTTTTTTCCACCAAACTTTGACTATCCATGGCTGGCCGTATCCAGGGTTGCCTTCCATACCAACACTTTCCAAGGAGTTTATTATTTGACAACATAAAATAAATATTACTTTCTTTCTTTTTCACTTCGGGAATGGGCATCCCTATTACCTCTGCACTCTCATGCAATGACAAGTGAATAAACACTCATCTTGAGAATAACACATCTAGCATGAAAAATATTGGATACTCCCCACGGTTTATGAGCGGTACGAGCACACCAAAGAGAAAATTTATTTTGAAAATTTAGAGATGGAACATACAATTTTGCTTGGAACGGCATCAAAATACCGCATATAGGTAGGTATGGTGGACTCATAAGGCAAAACTTTGTTTAAGGATTTTGGATGCACAAGTAGTTTTTCTACTTAGTACAAGTGAAGGCTAGAAAATAGATTGGGAAGCAACCAAACCAAGAAACGAAAATTCACATAAGTGAACATTGAACATAACTAACACCGAATAATGCACCAGAAGTAGGATGTAACTTCATTTCATAACTGTTGAGTTTCATTCATGCATAGGGAATCACAAACCTTAACACCAATATTCCTACTAAGCATAATTACTCATCAACATGACTCACATATTACTATCATCATGTTTCGAAACTATTACAAGGAATCAATCTGAATTTGTCCAATGATCTTCATGAATTTTTTTATTATATCCTCCTTGGATATCTATCACTTTGGTACTAATTTCATATATTGCCATTGCTTTTTGGCAAGCTCAAACAAATTTAAGTGAAGCGCATGAGCATAAAGATTTCATCTATCAAAAAGGATTTCTTCAAAATTTACTAACTGTCAAATTAATCTAAGTGAAGCATGAGAGTATTTCTACAAAAGTTTCAAGCACATCGTGCTCAAAAATATATAAGTGAAGAACTAGAGCAATTTCTATTGCTCAAAATTTTAAATGAAGCACATAGAGCAATTCGAGCAAATCATCGCATGCTTTTGGATTTCGCAAATAGGCGTGTACAAAAACTACAAATCAAGCAAAGATACAAGACGAATAAAAATATAGCTCCAAGTAAAATACCGATTGTCGTTAGAAGAAAGAGGGGATGCCAGTCAGGGGCATCCCCAAGCTTAGTTGCTTGTTTCTCTTTCGATATATCTTGGGTGTGCAGTAGAATACCCAAGATTAGGATTTTTCTACTCCTTATTCCTTCATCCATAGTGATCTCACCCAAAACTTGAAAACTTCAATGACACAAAACTCAACAAAATTTTCGTGAGATCCGTTAGTATAAGAAAGCAAATCACTACTTTAGGTACTGTTGCAAACCCATTCATATTTTATTATTGCATTATAAATACTGTATTTTAACTTTACCATGGATTATACCCTCCCCAATACAAAGCATAGATTCATCAAAACAAACACACAACGTAATGAAAACAGAATTTGTCTTAAACAAAACAATATGTAGTAATCTGTACTCTACTCATACTTGTGGAACTCCAAAAATTCTAAAAAATAGGAAAATGTAAATAATTTGTGTGGAAACACGGTGTCAAAATTTCATCTCAATATAAATTTCCAGTAAAAATTGAAAATTCATATACTTGACACAAAGTTTATGTTTCAGATTCAGCATCACTTCTACTCATCCCATGAATCATCCTAAAGGTTTTACTTGGCACAAACACTCAATAAACAAGAAAAAAACAATCAAAACAGAGCAATAATTGCGTAAATACACAAAAAAAGAATGGAAAAAGCAAAAAATTATTTATTCATTAGGTTGCCTCCCAACAAGCGCTATCGTTTAACACCCCTAGCTAGGCATAACCGATAGATTCAAGTATTGTCATCCTTCTTCATATTATTCATAGATGAGTTTTCATCAAAGGGTTTTGTGAATACAACTTGAAACACATTATCCATAGAATTTTTGAGATTATGAAGTTGTCCATCTATATATCCTCTTTGATTACCAGCTATGATCCAAGAGTACTATTGATTGACATCATTAATAGTTTTTGGATCAAATCTAAAACGGGAACTTCCTTACTAAGATTATCATCAAAGATTTGATTATTCCCAAGTACATGTCTCAACATATAATCACTTTCATAAAGTATTTCATCTATTACCGTTTCCACGACTCTTACCATAATGATCAGAAATTTCCCTAGCTTCTCGTACAATGAGATCAAATTCATTCATGAGAACAACGTTAGCTAACTTCTTAGCTTTGGGATCCTTCATGATGGGTAACTCATAAAACAATCTTTGCAATGTAGGATGGGTATAAATAAATCTATTTTCAAGTTTTAAAAATAACACTGAGATAGCTTCCACATAAGATTTAGCTCTTTTCAATATAGGAGTATCATCGAGAGTCAAATTCCCAACGCAATTGAAAAATTCTTGGATAGTCTCTTTTCCTATAACGTTGCCTTTCCCCAAATGTAACATCCCAAATTTTCAATTTGGAATGTTTTACAATTATTAGTTAAGCATCTATGCATTATGACTGAAATGAATGTGGCAAGTAAATTTTCATCTTCTTTATTTGACTTCTTTTCAATTGGCATTTGAGTTTACTCAATTACCTGACAAAATACTTTGAGAAAAGAAAAGTATGAGAGGAGGTAACATGACACCCCAAAATTCATAAGAAAATAGTGCCAATGTATTTGAAAGTCAAATTTGGTTTCATTTTGGATTTGCATTAAATGATGTTTTTACAAAGTTTTTATTTTGACTCTAAATAAATGTTCATGCCTTAGGGTTTATTTTTCTGATCGTTTTGATATATAATACCTTATATTTTGTTTTCTGCTTCAGATCTAAAAAGAAAGTTTTCAAAAAAAAGAGAGAAGGGGCACCGCTGGCTAGGCCAGGCCCAGCCAGCTAGCCACGGCCACGCACAGCCAAGCGAGTGCTAGGGCTAGCAAGCGTGCACACGCCAGGAGAGAGCGCTCCTCCTAGCACCGCCAGGAAACCACGAAAAAAACGGTTCGCTCTCCCTCCCCATCGTCTCCAACCTCCTGCACCGCACGGGATAAGCCAGTGCCCATGTGCGTCCGCAACCGCCGGCCGGAGCTTTCGGGATAGAGCTTATCCCGCACTCCCGGACGACCTAGCCACGCCTATAAAAGGCCCTTGACCCCCTCATTCCATTCAGACGACCCGCACCTCCTCTTGCCGCTCATAGCCGACGTACCGTCCGTTCGCATCTCGTTGGAGCCGAGTCCGTTCGCCGGAGAAGTCCAACGCCGGTGAGCCTCCCGGCCCCTTCTTGCTTCGGGAATCGTATCCCCTCACCATCCCGCACCTCCCTGACATGTTTTTGCGCCCCTAGGTTCGCTGGAGTCGCCACCTCGACGACCTGCGTCACCAGAGTTCACTGGAGCTCCGCCCTCGCTCCACTCCCTCCGGTCGTCGCCGCCGTCCGCCATCACCACCGTTCGGCAGCCCTCGTCGAGCCGCACCTCCCTGCCTACCTCGCCCGCACTGGACCTCGCCACAGCCGTCGCCCCGCCATCGTCGAGTTCCTGCCCGACGCCCGCGCCAGCGCCTCTATAAGTGCTCACCTCCTCTGTTTGTACGTAGCGTAGGATTGTTTTTTTTCTTAGATCGAATCGGTAGATTAGATGTAGATTGGTTTTTTTCGGTTAACCGTGGTGTGTTTTAAAATAACCTTGCGGTTTTTTAGTTAGGTAGTTTGCGAACGTTCACCACATAGCTGCCGTGGCGAACGTAGTCAACCAACCAGAACCATCCACTTCGCGCTCTAGCCGCGAACGTCCACACTTTAGAGTTTTCAGAAAACGTCCCTGTAGCAGTTTTTTTCCAGATTTAATTCAAAACTTCAAACGGCCTTAACTTTTAAACCATAGATCGAAACGAGATGAAACAAGCAGCTAAATTTTCGTCTCGAATAGCCCTAACCAGAAAACCCATAGTTGCATATTTTTGCAAGCTCAAATTTGAAATTAATTCAGATTTGAATTTAAATTTCATTAGGCCATACCTCTCAAATGGTATAACCGTTTGAAGTAATTCTTTTTGCACCATGTCACACGAACTAAATCCTTTGCCATGAACTTTTGCCACGATATATCCTACACAATTATTTTCTGTTCATCATAATTTTACTAGAATGCCTTGTAGGGACACTAGTGCATGTCATGAATTTTGAACATTATTTATACTTTATTTTTTTTCATGTTAATGACTTGTGCTGGTTTTTATTTGGCTTTTGCAAATATTTTGTTGCATGTTTTCTTTGAATAGTATGAATGCTTGTTTATGTGTGTTTATTTACTTTGCGATAGATTGTCCAGAGTGCGAAGCAGAGTACTACCATTCGCTAGAACTTCACTCCCAGCACGAAGGCAAGTTGCATTTTGATCATATCAGTTTTTACCTATGTTTTATTTTGCACATAGTCCTTTGATGTAGGAGTGCATGATAGGATTTTATACTTGTTGGATTTACTATCACCCAGTAGTTCATTTGAGGTAGGTCTGAACCGTACCAACTTTGTCGCCACCGTGTTATGTTACAATGCTTCGCCAAAGTAGATGTGGATTGGGGAGTGTCATCACTTTGAGATGTGAGTGACAAAGTAGTAACTAGGACCAACTTTAATGAACTACCTAGGTGGAAATTGGTTTGTATGGTGGCGAAGTACAGTGAGAGCATTCATGGGAATCCATGGGAGTGCACACTAGTGGTCCGTCCACCCAGGCTCAAAGGGATCAACCTTATTTTCATGTCTATAAGTTTCCGTGTGCAGCCGCAAGCCAATATGGGATCTGGCTTAGTTGAGTAGGTGGTGTGACCTCTTCCAGGATAGGCTAGCACATGTAGATGATGTAGGTGTACAGGCCTATCTGTGGGTTAGGGGAAATGCTATCGAAAGACTATGTCTCGATCTTCCGATCAAGGAGGTGGTCGAGTCTTGTGGGAAAAGTGCACAACCTCTGCAGAGTTAAAAATCTAATTGATTAGCCGAGTCCCCGGTCATGGACAACTTGAGCTTTTAGTAGTGGAAATGTAGGGACATCTCATCACACTTAACTAATCAACTGGGTACAAAATTCTGGAATGATTGAGATGGGCATCATCTCATACTTATGATATTTGTAGAAGTAGAACAATTATTTTTGATAGGGAAAAACTAGCTTTATGCAATAAACTAAACTTAGAGCTTTCCACCAGCCAAATTGCATGTACTATGTAGGCTCATTTCACTTTATGATGTGACTTGCCAGTACATTCCATGTACTGACCTACACGGCTGCAACTTATCATGTTGCAGATTTATCCGACGACGAATAATGTGCGATAGGTCATTGTTCTGCACTCAGCTTGCTCGTGGTGTTGATGGAATCGTTACACTCTTTGCTTCCGCATGTTTTTTTACTTGGACTTAGGCCACATTATTGTAATAATTACTCTCTGAGGATTCTCGATGTAATAAATGTGTGATTGAACTTTGTTGTAAATCCTCAAGTACTATGTGTGTCAGCATACCGATCCAGGGATGTCACTTAAGCACAGAGACTCCGATCACTTGAGACCGGGTCGCTACAAGATGGTATCAGAGCACACGTTGACTGTAGGACGCGACCCTAGAAAATGGAAAGCCATAGGATAAAAACCATATTTTACAACACCTTTATTACTCTTGTTTTGGTCTCATACTTTTCCCTGCTTCACTACTAATTTCTCCTCTCTTTCAAACTGTAGATGTCGACCCCCATCGTTGAGTTTGCTCAGCCCGACGCAACCATGCCCTTTGGAAGACAGCTCGTGGATATCGCAGGACATCTGCGCATTGCCTTGCCCAGCTTCACCGGTACCTTCATGGCCACCCTACCTGAGGAGATGCGCTAGAAGATTGACGTCCACATTCCAGGGCGAACTTTTGTAAATGCCATTGAGCCGATCGACTTCTACATAGAAGTAAGATCATGGGGCATTGGCAAAGGGATCGCTGTGCTCTTTGCACTTGAGCGCATCCGCCAGGACTACCGCGAGGATCTCAGGAAGACTAACTACATCATATATGCGCGCCATGACTCGGATGGAGATGTGGTGCGCACCAGGGAGGACGACACGATCACCTCACACATTGAGGACCTGGAGGAGCTCATCACCAGGATGAAGGAAGATATGGACGACAACCTCGTCACCACCCACAACCTGACTACCCGCACGGTCGAGTTGGAAGAAGAGCTTCGGAACGCTCGCGCAGAGCATGAGGAGGAGCTCAATGTGCTGGAGGATAAGTTCGACGACTTGAAGATTCAACTGGAGGAAGCTGAGGAAAAGCTTGATAACAGGGAGAATCTCCAAGAGGATCACTCTTATGGGGACTATGTCAGTTAGGACAAAGACTATGTGAACGACGATGAGGAGATACAGAGTGATGCCGCTGGAGCCGACATCAACATGATAGATCTCTCTTCCGATGAGGAGTAGATTTAGACCACCATGAGAGATTAGGATTCTACAGTCGATTAGTTTTTGATTGATTTATTTGTGGGAGCTTGTCAAATCTTGTGACATGGATCACCTTAGATTGTTTCGTGTGAACTCTTTGATTGAATTGAATGTTAGTGATTTGGATTTTTATTGACATTATTTGCATATGGGTGGTGTTTCTCCCTTAGTCCTAATTCTATCTATGCCTCATCTATGCTGACCCAACAGATGCGACCAAGGTGCGACCCTTCCGGGAGTGGCTCAGGGAATGATATCCCACCCGCTTTGGAACAATTGCTTCAGACCCAGAACCAGATGATACAGTTGATGATGCAGAATATGGCCCAGAACAACAACAACAACCCGCCTCCACCTCCACCTCCACCTCCACCTCCACCACAAATTGACAGCCTTACCCGTTTTCTGAGGCTGAATCCTCCAATCTTCAGAAGCAGCCCGGAGCCGATCGTCGCAGATGACTGGCTTCGCAACATGGGTAGGAAGCTAGCCACAACAGGATGCACCGATCAGGAGAAGGTGAGGTTTGCCTCTCACCAACTGGATGGACCAGCAGCTTCATGGTGGGAGAACTACACCACCACGTACCCCATGGAGAATGTGATTTGGGCTCAGTTCTAGCAGGCGTTCCGCACTGCTCACGTTTCAGCGGGGGCTATGGATCTCAAGAAGAGGGAGTTCCGCAACTTGTGCCAAGGAGGTCGCTCAGTGTCTGAGTATGTTGATGACTTCAGTAGGTCGTCCCGTTACGCCCCAGGTGATGTGGCAACCGATCCAGCCAAACTAGAGAAGTTTCTAGAGGGACTGGATGATGAGCTAGGAATTCAGTTGATGGTAGCGACTTTTGATAACTATCAAGAGTTCGCGGACAAGGCGATCACTCTAGAGGGCAAGCATCAGCAGATGGAAAATCGCAAGAGGAAATATGGTCAGGGCAAGTTTCAGTCTGGAGCTCAGTAGAAGCCTTGCTCCGCCCCTTTCTCAGGATATTCTGGTACAGGACACGGTAAGTTTGGAGGGCACAACCATCATAACCATGGTGGTCATTCTCAGCATGGAGGCAATGGACACAACCACAATGTCCATAAGAATGGAAATGGGAATGGAGGAAACGGCAATCACCATCACCCTACCCCTGCTACACCAGTGAGGAAGGATCTGACTCACATCACCTGCTTCATGTGCAAGAACATAGGGCACTACTCCAATGAGTGTCCCGAGCTACAGAATGGGAATGGCAATGGAAGTTCTGGAGGCAAGAAGCCCAATCCTTTCACTAAGGGGCATGTGAATCATGTCAACATGGAAGAAGTCTATGAAGAACCGGATGCGGTGATTGGTAAGTTCTTGGTTAATTCATTTCCAGCACTTATTCTATTTGACACTGGTGCATCGCATTCATTCATATTGAGGGGATTTGTGGATAACATAAGTTGCCTACCGTAGCTCTTAAGTCACCTATTCTACTGAGTTCCCCAGGAGTAGAGTCTATGACTAGTCAGACATGTTTTCAGTTGCCTTTGAACATAGGGGGACATGTTTTTCCCACAGATATGATCGTACTTGAGTCACAAGGGTTGGATGTAATCCTAGGTATGGATTGCATATCCAAGTATCAGGGAAGCATTGATTGTGCCAGTAGGTCAATTCTTCTCACCACTAAAGAGAAGAAGAGGATCAAGTATGTATCCAGACTTAAGCCTAAGAGGACTCAAGTGAACTCTCTTACGGGAGTTGTCCAAGAAGAAGTACAAGTGGTGAAGGATTATCCTGATGTATTTCTAGAGGAGTTACCCGGTATGCCATCGGATCGGGAGATTGAGTTTCTGATTGAGTTACTGCCAGGCACCGGACCAATCTCCAAGAGGCCATACCGGATGCCCGCGAGTGATCTAACGGAAGTCAAGAAGCAGATTGAGGAGTTATTAGAGAAGGGGTATATTTGCCCGAGTTCATCACCTTGGGGAGCCCCAGTACTCTTAGTGGAGAAGAAGGATGGAACCTTGAGGATGTGTGTGGATTATCGCTCTTTGAATGAGGTGACCATCAAGAACAAGTATCCGCTACCAATGATCAATGACTTGTTTGACCAGCTAGAAGGAGCTAGTGTTTTCTCCAAGATTAACCTTCGATCGACTTATCATCAATTGAAGATCCGTGAGAAGGATATACCTAAGACAACTTTTACCACGAGGTATGGGCTTTATGAGTATACAGTCATGTCGTTTGGTTTGACTAATGCCCCTGCCTATTTTATGAGCATGATGAACAAGGTATTCATGGATTACTTGAATAAGTTTTTGTGGTATTCATTGATGATATATTGGTTTTCTCGAAGAATGAGGAGGAGCACGCGGAACATCTGCGCTTAGTTCTGGAGAAGCTTAGAGAACACCAACTTTATGCCAAGTTCAGCAAGTGTGAGTTTTGGTTGAATGAAGTCGGATTTCTCAGACATATTGTGTCAGGGGAAGGAAGTCACAAAATGGAAGGCACCGACCTCAGTTAGCGAGATCCGTAGTTTCCTTGGACTTGTAGGATATTATCGGAGGTTCATTGAGAATTTCTCCAAGATTGCAAAGCCCATGACAGAGTTGTTGAAGAAGGACACCAAGTATATTTGGATTGAGGAATGTGAAGCCAGTTTCCAGGAGTTGAAGAAATGCTTGGTTACGGCTCCAGTGCTAGTTCTACCGAACACACACAAGTATTTTCAGGTGTATTGCGACACTTCACGCCAAGGACTTGGAGGCATGCTTATGCAAGAAGGAAAGGTTGTAGCTTATGCTTCACGTCAGCTTCGACCTCATGAGCTAAACTATGCCACGCATGATCTGGAGTTAGCAGAAGTGGTGCATGCACTCAAGACCTGGAGACATTTCCTTATCGGGAACAAATGTGATGTTTACACCGATCACAAGAGTTTGAAGTACATCTTCACATAGAAAGAGTTGAACCATAGGCAAAGGAGATGGTTGGAGCTCATCAAGGATTATGACATGAGTTTGCATTATCATCCAGGAAAAGCCAACGTCGTGGTAGATGCGTTGAGCCGTAAGAGCTATGTCAACACTCTTGTCGCAGGAGGATCACCTCAGGAGTTGTGTGATGAACTTAGAGATCTTGAGTTGGAAATAGTTCCAAGAGGCTATGTTGCCGCACTCGAAGTTCAATCCATCTTGTTGGGAAAGATCAGAGAAGCTCAGAAGTTGGATCAAGGTATTGCTGAGATAAAGGAGAGGATTAGCAAAGGAAAGGCAGAAGGATTCCGTGAGGATGAGCACGGAACCATATGGTTTGAGCAGCTTATTTGTGTGCCCAATGATCCAGAGATCAGGAAGTTAATTCTTTAGGAGGCTCATGATTCACCTTACTCGATACATCCAGGAAACACCAAGATGTATTTGGACTTGAAGGAAAGTTTTTGGTGGACCGGTATGAAGAGGGAAATTGCTGAGTATGTAGTAGTATGTGATGTATGTCAGAGGGTAAAGGGAGAGCATCAGAAACCAGCAGGTTTGCTTCAGCCATTGCTGATACATGATTGGAAATGGGATAAACTTGGCATGGACTTCATCACAGGATTACCCAGGACCCGTTCAGGTTATGATTCCATTTGGGTGATTGTTGATCGCTTGACCAAGGTTGCTCACTTCGTTCCCGGGAAGACTACCTATACAAGTGCTAAGCTGGCGAAGATATATATATATATGACCAGGATTGTATATGACCAGGATTGTATGTCTGCATGGAGTTTCGAGGACCATTGTATCATATAGAGGAACACAGTTTACTTCAAAGTTTTGGCATCAGCTACACGAAACTTTGGGTACCAGGCTAGAATTTAGTACAGCCTTCCATCCACAGACAGATGGGCAGACAGAGAGGGTGAATCAGATTCTGGAGGACATGTTGAGAGCTTGTGCGCTGGACTACGGGTCTACTTGGGATGATAACTTACCTTATGCAGAGTTCTCATACAACAACAACTATCAAGCCAGTTTGCAGATGGACCCTTCTGAGGCATTATATGGGAGGAAGTGCAGAACACCGTTGATGTGGAATGGAGTGGGTGATCACAAATTGTTTGGATCAGACTTGATTCGAGATTCTAAGGAGAGACTCAAGATAGCTCAGTCTAGACAGAAGAGTTATGCCGATGCTAAACGCAAGGAAGTGATTAATGAAGTGGGAGATAGAGCATAGCTATGAGTGTCTCCACTTCGAGGTATTAAGAGGTTTGGAGTCAAAGGAAAGTTAGCACCACGATTAGTGGGGCCATACAGAGTTCTGGAACATAGAGGAGAAGTTGCATACAAGTTGGAACTACCAGAGGGTTTGTTAGGAGTTCATGATGTGTTTCATGTTTCCCAACTGAAGAAGTGTCAAGCAGAGATGGCCAATATTACTTTGAGAGACATAGTGCCTCTAGAAGCAATTCAGTTGGATAATGATCTAACTTATGAGGAGAAGCTTGTTAAGATCCATGTACTGACCTACACGGCTGCAACTTATCATGTTGTAGATTTATCCGAGGACGAATAAGGTGTGATAGGTCATTGTTCTGCACTCAGCTTGCTCGTGGAGTTGATGGACTCGTTACACTCTTTGCTTCCGCATGTTTTTGTTTTACTTGGCCTTAGGCCACATTATTGTAATAATTACTCCTCAAGGATTCTCGATGTAATAAATGTGTTATTGAACTCTGTTGTAAATCCTCATGTACTGTGTGTGTCAGCATACCGATCCAGGGATGACACTTAAGCACAGAGACTCCGATCCCTTGAGATCGGGTCGCTAGAACAAAACAAAAGTCTTAGAATCAAGATTAGCAAAATGTCCAATTTTAGGAGTCCTGCCATCATCCATTTTTGCCATACCAAAATCACTCATGGTGACAAGAAAACAAGAGATCTGGCGAGAAGGAGGCAAACAAAAAAGAGGGTGAATAAAATGGCAGATTGGTGAAGTGGGGGAGAGGAAAACAAGAGGCAAATGGCAAATAATGTAATTGCAAGGAGATGAGATTTGTGATTAGGAACCTGGTAGATGAGATTTGTTCCTCCCCTGCAACGGCACCAGAAATTCCATTGACGTGGCTTGAGACTGCGTCGGTATTTACCCAAAGACAAAGGGATGATGCAACACAACGACGGTAAGTATTTCCCTCAGTTATGAAACCAAGGTATCAATTTGTAGAGGAAGGCCACGCACCCACGTAAACATCACCTGCACACAAACAACAAATACTTGCAACTCGACGAGAAAGAGAGGTTATCACGCTCTCTATGATAATAAGATAGGTTAGGTACTGATAGATAGGAGAGATAGATCTCTCAAGAACAAAAAATAAAAAGAGCAAATATGTAGCAATATATTTTTGGGTTTTGGTTTTGTAGATCTGAAAACAAACAAAGCAAAAACTTAGATCGGAAAGCAATAGGATGGAAAAGTAGACCCGGGGGCCATAGGGTTAACTAGTGGCTACTCTCATGAGTATAGCACACGGTGGTTGAACCAATTACTATTGGGAAATTGATAGAAAATTGAATAGTCATCACGATATCCAAGGAAATGATCATTATATAGGCATCACGTCCAAGATAAGTAGGCCAGCTCCTGCTTGCATCTACCACTATTACTCCACACATCGACCGCTATCCAGCATGCATCTAGTGTATTAAGTTCATGGAAAAACTGAGTAATGCAATAAGAACGATGACGTGATGTAGACAAGATCTATTCATGTATGAATATACCCCATCCTATTATCTTAAATGGCAACAATACATGTGTGTCTTGCTGCCCTTTCTATCACTGCGAAAGAACACTGCAAGATCGAACCCATCACAAAGCACCTCTTCCCATGGCAAGAAAATTGATCTGGTTGGACTAACTAAACCAAAGATTCGAATAAGAAATGCGAGGCTATAACCAATCATGCATAGGAGAGATCAAAGAAGGCTCAAATAATATTCATGGATAGAAACTGATCATGAACTCAAAATTCATCGGATCCGAACAAACACACTGCAAGAGTTTAAATCAAATAGATCTCTAGGAGACCATTGTATTGAGAATCATAAGAGGGAGAGAGTAATACATCTAGCTACTGCCTACGTACCTATAGGTCTATGGTGGACTACTCACGCATATCAAAGAGGCACCTATGATGCATATGAACCCCTCTGTGATGGTGTTTAGATTGGATCTCAAGGTTCTAGAACTTGCGACGGCTAGAATTGTGTTTTGTTGACTACCCTAGGGTTTTTGGAATATTTGGGAGTTTATAGGCATCAGAGGTGGTGGAGAGGGGTCCTGATGAGGGCACAACCCACTAGGGCGCGGGCATCCCCCGTTGGCGCAGCCTCGTGGGTTGTGATCTCCTCGGTCCACTCCCCCGGCACTCGTTTGGTCCATTGGGTGTCTTTTTGTCCAGAAAATCTCCAAAACGTTTCGTCGTGATTAGACTCCATTTGGTATTGATTTTCTCTGAAAAACAAAAACAAGTAAAAACAACAACTGGCACTTTGGCACTATGTCAATAGGTTAGTCCCAAAAAATGATGTGAAGTGGTAATAAAATGATTGTAAAACATCCAAGAATGATAATATAACAGCATGAAACAAGCAAAAATTATAGATACGTTGGAGACGTATCAGGGGGCGCTCTGATGTGTGTTGGCCCCTTGGCAACCTCCCTCTAGCAATTCTTTCCTCCATTATTCTTTAGAAATCCTAGAAATAATTCATAAAAAGTTTCGTCAAATTCAGAGAACTTTTATTTCTGCACAAAAATAACACATTCCGAGAATTTTATTTCTGCACAAAAATAACACCAAGGTAGTTCAGTTGAAAACAGTGTTAGTCCGGGTTAGTTTCATTCAAACCATGCAAATTCGAGGTCAAAACGAGAGCAAAAGTGTTTGGAAAAGTAGATACATTGGATACGTATCAAATCCCCCAAGCTTAATTAACTCATTGCTTGTCCTCAATCAATTCAATTGATAAACTGGAAATGATAAATAAAACTTTTACAAACTATTTTGTTCTCGTCATTATACACATGCTTAGATTGCTCAAGTTTTCAGCATAACTCATAAGCAAGCACATCCATGCCAACAACTCAACATTATGTTAACTCATGGAAATACATAACCAACTAGCAAGAAATAATAAAACATCTCACATGCCAACAATTTGTCAAAACAGTCATAATATAATATGGTCACATGGTTTCTCGGTAGCCCTTTCTAAGATCGCAAAACATAAATGCAGAGCACCTTCGATATTCAAGAAATGACTAAACATTATAACTCAGGATAGAAAAGATCCAATCATTCTCACATCCAACATTAACTAGACTCAATGCATAAAAATGACAATAGTGATCTCTGGTCTGGTGCTTTTAATAAGAGAATGATGACTCGGCATAAAAGTAAATAGATAGGCCCGTCGCAGAGGGAAGCATTGATGCAGAGGTGCTAGAGCTCAAAGCTTAAAACAAGAGTGAAGATATAATTTTTGGGTAGTGCACTTTTCTTGTCAATGTTATGACAAAGGTTTTCAATATCTTCCATGCAAAACTCATCATTGCCATTTCCCAAATAGAACAATAAAATTTACTCCTATCCACCATCCATACACAAACCATGGTTGACCGAATCCATGGATGCCTGCCAACATACAACTGTCCCAAGGAGTTTTGTTTAATTTATTTTGATTAAGAAGGACTGGGCATCCTTTTTACCAGCCTCTCTTGTGCAATGATGGCGAATAAACGACCGTCTTGAGAATAACTCACTTTGCATGGAAGATACTGATCGCCTCGTCGCTCCATGAGCGAGACGAGTGCACAAATCAGATGTTTATTAATATTTAGAGGTGGCACATGCAAATTTACTTGGAACGGTAGGATAATACCGCAAATAGGTAGTTATGGTGGACTCATGTGGAACAACTTGGTTTAAGGGTTTTTGGATGCACACGCAACATTCCCTCTTAGTACAGGCGAGTGCTAGCAATAGATTGAGAAGCGACCAGCTAGAGAGCAACAACGCTCATAAACATGCATAGTGAATAATTCATATTGGGTGTAGCATGAGTAGGATATGAACACTATTAATTTAAACATCATGAAGATTGTATTGATTTTCAATCGACTACATCTTTGCACATGGGCCAAGTTAGACCACTTGAATTACTCAGAGGGAAATACCATACTACCATACCATATCATAACCATTTTAATGCATGTTGATACACACGATAAATCATTATCCACTCTTAGATATTTAGGCATGGCATGAGAAGCTACAATATCTAATTGTCATCACAAACATGTTAACTCATGATATACTGAATCAACATCGAACTTGCTAAACATATTTACAAAAACGTAAAACAAGTAGAGTTCATACTATCTTACTTGGCCACGATCACTTCATCAAATATTATCATTATTACCTTTCACTTGCATGACCAAATGATATGATAATGATAATAGTGCAATAATATCGTGGACTAAGCTGAAATCTACATGGCAGTTTAGACAAAGGGGAAGACAAGGTAAAATTGGCTCTCTGTTAGATTAACAATAAAGCATATAGGAGCCACTCAACATTTTCATCGTGGTCTTCTCCTTTCAATGACTCACTCAAAAAGGAAAAGAAGTTCAAAGAGACACACTAAAGTATTTTTGTAGTTTTTTTTTCTCTAGAACGGAAATAAACTAAGGGAAAACAAAAATGAGTAAAACTATTTAGATGGGAATGGTCCAAAATTGCAAAGGAAATATTTTAGGGTTTTTCTTTTTAGTACTACAACTAATTAAATGAGGAAAGGAAAAACCAAAAAGAAGCGAGAATTATGTTTGAATTTTCAATGTTTTTCAAACACACAAGTAGAAAAAAGAAAAAAGAAGCTAACATGGATATACAATGAAAGAGGATGAACACCGACAAATTATATGAAGTATGTGAATATGAATATAATGTCGGTGAGAAATACGTACTCCCCCAAGCTTAGGTGTTTGCCTAGCTTGGTGATCACAACTAATAATAGCCGTCAGGTCCGGGAAAGTGTTCTTGCTGAGGTACCTGAGCATCCCATTCCTGGACATCATCCTATGCAGCAACCAACTCATTCCCGTAAGCAATGATACCCTCTAGCATTATTCTGTATCCATTCCTGACATGATAATTAAACAAAAAAGGTGCAGGCAAGGGAATAACATCGCAAGTCTTTTCGCTAAACACCAAGCTGTAACGAAGGTGTTGTGGTGGTTGAGGTTCCTCAATGAACTGGTGTTCCCTCCTGGACTGGTGATCGAGACAAACCATGGGCAACAAGTAATCAGTAGGGTGTATAGCAACATTAAAACACTTTGCCAAGCACGTGATATAAATACCACCATGACCCTTGCCTTTAGTTCGGTTAAGATTTAATCAGCGCACAACAATAGCTCCTAAGTTGTAAGTATTATCACCATAAAGTGTGCGGCGTGGAATAGCAAGGGTAGGGACATTGTGTTGGAAATATGCCCTAGAGGCAATAATAAATTGGTTATTATCATATTTCCTTGTTCATGATAATCGTTTAGTATCCATGCTAGAATTGTATTGATTGGAAACTTGGATACATGTGTGGATACATAGAAAACAACATGTCCCTAGTATGCTTCCAATAGACTAGATCGTTGATCAAAGATGGTTAAGCTTTCCTATCCATGGACATGAGATGTCATTTGATAATGGGATCACATCATTAGGAGAATGATGTGATGGACAAGACCCAAACTATAAACGTAGCATATAATCGTGTCAGATTATTGCTATAGTTTTCTACATGTCAAGTATATGTTCCTATGACCTTGAGATCATGCAACTCCCTGACACCGAAGGAGTACCTTGTGTGTATCAAACTTCGCAACGTAACTGGGTGACTATAAAGGTGCTCTACAGGTATCTCCGGGGTTGTCTGTTGGGTTGCATTGATCAAGACTGGGATTTGTTACTCCGTGTGACGGAGAGGTATCTCAGGGCCCACTCGGTAATACAACATCACAAAGAAGCCTTGCAAGCCATGTGACTAAAGTGTTAGCCATGAGATCTTGTATTACGGAACGAGTAAAGAGACTTGCCTGTAACTAGGTTGAACTCGGTATATAGATACCGATGATCGAATCTCGGGCAAGTAACATACCAAAGAACAAAAGCATATGGGATTAACTGAATCCTTGACATAGAGGTTTGGCCGATAAAGATCTTCGTAGAATATGTAGGAAACAATATGGGCATCCAGGTCCCGCTATTGGTTATTGACCGTAGAGGTGTCTTGGTCATGTCTAAATAGTTCTCAAACCCATAGGGTCTGCACACTTAAGGTTTGGTGACGTTTTGGTAGTATAGAGTTATGTATGGTGGTGACCGAAGGTTGTTCGAAGTCCCGGATGAGATCCCGGACGTCAAGAGGGATAATAGTGTTCGGTCTCCGGAAGGGTTCCAGAATTCATCGGAAATAGTTTCGGATGTTTCTCGAAATGTTCGGGGGTACAGGAACGCTTTATTTGGGCCAAGCGGTAAAGCCCATGAGGCTTTAGGAACGTGAAAAGGCTGTTTTGCGGAGGCCAGGGGTCAGATGCCAGGGACCCTGGCGTCTGGGGCCAGACGCCGAGGACCTTGGCGTCTGGTCCTGGAGTCCGAGGAGGACTCTTCCCTTGCGGGCAAACCGACTTTGAGGAGGAGTTTTCTCCAAGTTTTGACCCCAGGGCTTAGCATATAAGTAGAAGGGCAA
This sequence comes from Hordeum marinum, assembly GCA_022496015.1. Classification (NCBI taxonomy): domain Eukaryota; kingdom Viridiplantae; phylum Streptophyta; class Magnoliopsida; order Poales; family Poaceae; genus Hordeum; species Hordeum marinum. Next base: position 136,340,598 of record CM039677.1, on the reverse strand, counting down.
GGCTAGCACTTGGGACACATCAATAAACCCTAAGCCATGTGCTGGCTCTCCTCTAGTTCATAGTTTCTCCTCTAGATCGGTTTCAGCGGTGCTTAGGCGAAGCCCTGCTGGAATTGCTCCACCACCGTCGCCGCAACGCCGTTGCGCTTCCGGAGAACTCGTCTACCTCTCCGCTCCCTATTGTTGGATCAAGAAGGCAGAGATCATCATCAAGCTATACGTGTGCTGAATGCGGAGGTGCCATCCGTTCGGCGCCAGATCAGAAGGACTGTGATCAAGATTGCGAGACGATTCGTGATTGGATCGCGGGATACCCGTAGCAGCCACGTAAAACTTGCAACAACAATTAGAGGACCTCTAACTTGTTTTTGCAGGGTATGTTGTGATGTGATATGGCCAATTACATGATGAGATATATGTGATGTATGAGATGATCATGTGATGTATAGAATATCATTACTTGCATGTCGATGAGTAAGGCAACCGGCAGGAGCCATAGAGTTGTCTTTAATTATTGTATGACCTGTGTGTCAATCATTAAGCGCTATGTAATGCTTTACTTTATCGCTAAATGGTAGAAATAGTAGTATGAGCATGGTGGGCGCGACAACCCCGATGGAGACACAATGATGGAGATCATGATGATGGAGATCATGGTGTTATGCTCATGACAATGGAGATCATGCCGGTGCTTTCAAGATGGAGATCAAAAGCACAAGTTCATGGCCATATCATGTCACTTATGATTTGCATGTGATGTCAATCCTTTTATGCACCTTGTTTTGCTTAGGACGACGGTAGCATTATAAGGTGATCCCTCACTAAAATTTCAAGATCAATTGTGTTCTCCCCGAGTGTGTACCGTTGCGAAAGTTCGTCGTGTCGAGACACCACGTGATGATCGGGTGTGATAGACTCTACGTTCACATACAATGGGTGCAAGCCAGTGTTGCACATGCAGAACACTCGGGTTAAACTTGACGAGCCTAGCATGTACAGACATGGCCTTGGAACACAAGAGACCGAAAGGTCGAACATGAGTCATATAGTAGATATGATCAACATGATGATGTTCGCCATTGAAACCACCTCAACTCACATGATGATCGGACTTGAGTTGGTGAATTTGGATCATGTATCACTCAAATGACCGGAGGGATGTCAATTTGAGTGGGAGTTCTTAAGTAATATGATTAACTGAACTCATTATCATGAACAGAGTCAGTAGTGTCTTTGCAAATTATATTGTAGATTATCAGCTCACGCTATAGCTCCCTTGAATATTTTCTTGAATTTTTTTATATGTTCCTAGAGAAATAGAGTTGAAAGATGATGGTAGCAATATTGCGAACTAGGTCCGTGATCTGAGGATTGTCCTCATTGTTACACAGAAGGCTTATGTCCTTAATGCACTGCTCGGTGCGCCACCCCCTCTGGCGTCCCTATAGATGTTGTAAACATCTGACAAGCACGCTCCGATGACTACCTGATAGTTTTGTGCGTCATGCATTATGGCTTAGAATTGAGGCTCCAAAACATTTTGAACGTCACAGAACATATGAAATGTTCTAAGAGCTGAAATTGGGATCTCAGGCTCGTGCCCGTGTTGTGAGATATGAGATCTCCAACAAGATTCTTCGCCTGCAAGATGAAGGAGAATAGCTCAATCGTTGAGCATGTGCTCAGATTGTCTGGGTGCTACAATCGCTTGAATCGAGTGGGAGTTGATCTTCCAGATAAGATAGTGATTGATATAGTTCTTTGAGTCACTATCACTAAGCTACTAGAACTTCGTGATGAACTATAATTATGCCAGGGATGGAAATGATGATCCCTGAGCTGTTCATGATGTTTGACACCGCGAAGGTAGAAATCAAGAAGGAGCATCAAGTGTTAATGGTTAGAAAAACCACTAGTTTCGAGAAGGGCATGGGCAAGGAGGGAAACTTCATGGATGGCAAGTCAGTTGTTGCTCCAGTGAAGCACCCAAAGTTAAACCCAAACCCAAGACTAAGTGCTTCTATTATGAGGAGAGCGGTCGCTGAAGCGGAACAACCCTAGATACTTGGTACATAAGAAGGCTGGCAATGTCGACAGAAGTATATTTGATATACGTGTTATTGATGTGTACCTTGCTAGTACTCCTAGTAGCACCTGGGTATTGGATACCGGTTCGGTTGCTAAATGTTAGTAACTCGAAATAAAAGCTACGGAAAAAATGGAGACTGGCTAAGTGTGAGGTGATGATGTGTGTTGGAAATGTTTCCAAGGTTGATGTGATCAACATCGCATGCTCTCTCTACCTTCGAGATTAGTGACGAACCTAAATAAATGTTATTTGGTGTTTGCGTTTAGCATGAACGTGATTAGATCGTGTTTATTGCAACACGGTTATTCATTTAAGTTAGAGAATAATGGTTATTCTGTTTACATGAATAATACCTTCAATGGTCATGCACCCAATGAGAATGGTTTGTTGAATCTTGATCGTAGTAATACACATGTTCATAACATTGATGCCAAAAGATACAAAGTTAGTAATGATAGTACGACATACTTGTGGCACTGCCACTAAATGCCATATTGGTATAAATTGCATGAATAAACTCCATGCTGATGGATCTTTGGACTCATTCGATTTCGAATCGGTTGAGACATGCATACCATGCCTCTTGGACAAGATGACTAAGGAGCCCGTTTTCCGGTTTGATGGAGTGGGCAAGTGATTTATTGGAAATGATACATGTTGATGTATGCAATCCAATGAGTCTTGTAGCGCGCGGTGGATATCGTTATTTTCTTACCTTCACTGATGATTTGTGTAGATAATAGTGTATATTTACTTAATGAAACACAAGTCTGAATAATTTGAAAAGTTCAAGCAAATTTAGAGTGAGGCTTAAGATCATCATGACGATAAGATAAGATATCTACGATATGATCGTGGAGGTGAATATCTGAGTTACGAGTTTGGTATACAACTTAAGACAATGTGAAAGTTGTTTCACAACTCACGCCACCTGGAACACCATAGTGTGATGGTGTGTCCGAACGTCATAGTCGTACTCTATTGGATATTGTGCGAATTATGATGTCTCTTATCGTTTTACCACTATCGTTTTGGGGTTATGCATTAGAGACAACTACATTCACTTTAAATATGGCACCATCTAAATCCGTTGAGATGATACCATATGGTTTGGCAGAAACATTAGCTGTCATTTCTTAATGTTTGGGGCTACGACGGTTATCTGAAAAGGATTTTCACCTAATGAGCTCGAACCCAAAGCGGACAAATGCATCTTCATAGAATACCCTAAGAAAAGTTTAGTATACCTTCTATCTCAGATCCGAGCACAAAGTGTTTGTTGCTAAAATGGGTCCTTTTCGAGAAAGAGTTTCTCTCGAAAGAATTGAGTGGGAGGAAGATATAACTTGATGAGGTTGTTGAACCTTTGTTCAACCAGAGAGTAGCACAGCACAGAAAGATGTTTCTGTGGAGCCTACGTTAGTTGAAGAGGAAGTTAATGATGATGATCATGAAGCTTCGGATCAAGTTACTATCGAACCTCGTAGGTCGACAAGGACGCATATTGCTCCTGAGTGGTATGACAACCCTGTCTTACAGGTCATGTTATTGGACAACGATGAACCTACGAGCTATGGAGAAGCAATGATGGGCCCGGATTTCAACAAATGGTTAGAGGCCATGAAATCCGAGAAAGGATCCATGTATGAAAACCAAGTATAGACTTTGGTAGACTTGCTCATTGGACGGTAGGTCATCGAGTACGAATGGACCTTTAAGATGAAGACAGACACTGATGGTAAATATCACCATTTATAAAGCTCGACTTATCGCAAAGAAGTTTTCGACAAGTTCAAGGAGTTGACTGCGATGAGACTTTCTCACTCATAGTGATGATAAAGTCTACTGGAATTATGTTAGCAGTTGCTGCATTTTTCAATTATGAAATCTGGCAGATGGATGTCAAAATGTCGTTTCCTTAACAGTTTACTTGAGGCAAGGTTGTATGTGATACAACAAGAAGGTTTTGTCAGTCCAAAGGATGCTAAAAGGTGTGTGAGCTCCAGCAATCCTTCTATGGGCTGGAGCAAGCATCTCGGAGTTGGAATATATGCTTTGATGACGTGATCAAAGTTTTTGAGTCTATACAAAGTTTATTAGAAACTTGTATTTACAATAAAGTGAGTGGGAGGACTATAGAGTTTCCGATAAGCATATGTGGATGACATATTGTTGAACGGAAATGATGTGGAATTTCTGGAAAGCATAAAGGGTTGTTTGAAAGGAGTTTTTCAAAGGAAGACCTGGATAAAGCTACCTAATTGTTGAGCATCAAGATTGTTGAGATAGATCAAGATGCTTGATGAGACTTTCAATGAGTACATACCTTGACACAATTTTGAAAGAGTTCAAAATGGATCAGTCAGAGAAAGAGTTCTTGCCTGATTTGTAAGGTGTGAAGTTGAGTAAGACTCAAAATTGAGCATGGTAGAAGGAAGAGAAAGGAGGAAGGTCGTCCACTATGCTTTAGCCATAGGCTCTATATAGTATGACATGCTCTGTACCGCACCTGTGTTTGCCTTGCCATGAGTCCATCAAGGGGTACAAGAGTGATCCAGGAGTGGATCACTGGACATCGGTCAAGATTATCCTTAGTAACTTAAAGACTAAGGAAATGTTTCTCGATTATGGAGGTGATAAAGAGTTCGTCATAAAGAGTTACGTCGGTGCAAGCTTTAACACCAATCCAGATGACTCTTAGTAGCAATCCAGATATGTATAATGGAGCAGTCATTTGGAATAGCTCCAAGTGGAGTGTGGTAGTAGTGTCTATAGTATGACATAGATATTTGCAAAGTACACACGAATCTGAATGTCGCTGACCCGTTGACTAAAAGACCTCTCTCACATGCAAAGCATGATCGAGCCCCAAAACTCATTGGGTGTTAGATTCATAACAATGCAAATCACATGGTGATGTGAACTAGATTATTGACTCTAGTGCAAGTGGGAGACTGTTTTAAATATGCCCTAGAGGCAATAATAAATTGGTTATTATCATATTTCCTTGTTCATGATAATCTTTTATTATCAATGCTAGAATTGTATTGATCGGTAACATCTGCGAGGAAGTCGGTCAGCCTGGCGTTCGCAACAAATTGCATGAATTCTTCATAGAAACCGACATTGTTCACAAAGGGTGTATGTGGCCATTCACATGGGCTAACCTCCGTGTTGCGAAAACTGTTGATATCGCGATCCCGAGTTCTCCCAACAACTCCCTTGGGGCTCCGGTTTGAAGAACCTTTCCTTAGAAAATTCATTTTCCTAAGCATAAATTTTGAAAGAAAATTGAGATACAAATTTATGTCAATAAAACCTTACAAGAATAACTGGAACTACTCATAAGTGTGTCTGGCCCTATATCAAGCATTCATACTACTTAGAACTCAAAGAATTCAACATGCAAGCTCATTTTCTCTAGCACCAAGTGCAGAAATTTATGCAAATATAAAACACTAAAGCAGAAAAACTTATTGTAGGAATGGGAGAGTCACATACCAACGAACAATTGCTCAAAACAACTTCGAAAATGGTGTTCCGAGCAAAGATATCAAAAATTTCAGTTTCAGGTGGAAGAACACGAGAGAGAGAGAGAGAGAGAGAGAGAGAGAGGATAGAGTTTTTTGCTGGAGGTAGGAGATGAGGTGAGCTGCAAGGATAAGTTAGGGGGACCTATGGGGCCCACAAGCCATTAGGGCTTGTGGCCCACAGGTGCATCTCCCTACTGTAATTTTTATGCCAAAAAATCTAATATATTCCAAAAAAATTCATGTCAAAATTTTGTGGCAATATGATACTTTTTATTTTTGGGTCGTTTTTCATGCACGAATTTTTTTGGATTTTTGGGTGTCAAGTCGATGTACTTCTTCAATAGTCAGTCATTTCTAGGCATCCTCCGTTTTAATACCGTTCTCTTTCATAGACTATTTTGCTTCTTGCATGTCTTCAGGATTGAGGAAGAGAATACCTATTTTCTTTTGAATAGGTTCTGGAGGTGGTTCTGTCACACCTTGTGTTTGTATCACTTTGCTATGCTATGCATTTACAAAATTTGGAACCATTTAAAACTTTTGAGGGCATATCCTTGTTTGATATGTTTGATGATTGCTTACTGGTTGATTGTGTTTGGCACTCTTAGGTTCTACCCCTCTCCATATTTACCTTCCTTAATCAAAACATCTTGCACAATGATCATACTACGTGTACAACACCTACGAATATTTTTCATCAAAATTTATTTTGACCAAACAAGATTTATTCAAATTAGGTTTTGAAAACCCCCTGAATTGAGGTTTGCACTACAACTGCTCAAAGTGGGTGGATCCTTTTTTCCCAAAGGCTTTATTTGAAACCTAATATATATGACTTCCCAAAACCACAAAATAATTTTTTTAGAGATTATTTCACTGTTTTATTTAAAGACTTTTTCTTAAGGACATAAATAGTCTTTTATAGGGTACAATTATTTAGATGCTTTAAGAATATTTGAGAAAATTTAGGGAAACTTAGTGGACATATAATTTCCATATATATGAGTTTCAACACATGGTCATGTTCAAAATATTGGACAAAACCCTCCAAAACCATTTCTTCTTAAATCAAGCATTTGAAATATTTCCATAAGAAACATTCTCAATAAATTCCAGGAAAAATCTAGCAAGTCACACATGTTATATGTGAGGATCTTGCAAAGTTTCATCTCAATCCAAGTTTATTAGATTCACCAAAATATTCCAACACCATTCCTGTCCAGAGTGAAATTTGAGCAACTTTACATTGAGAAGTATCTCCTATTGATCCCAAACTTTGTGGACATGTCCTATTCACCAAATAATGATGCTACACCAAGTGGTGCATCATTGATAAGGAAGCTCATCCTGTTGATTTCTAGGGTTTACCAAGTTTACATTATCAACTTTCTTCAAATGATCCCAAGCTTGGAGTTCCACTCTATTTTTAACCACCATTTCATGCTGTTAAGTTTCAGCTCCAGTAGATGAGCTTAGCAAGCCCAAGCACTGATCAAACACCTTCTGGTGGGGAGCAAAACTCAATGATGGACCACTTTCCTTGATCTAGTTCACCTACAATTTTTACCACAACTCAGTGCACCCCCTCCACACCTCCAGTAAAATTCTTGGTGCCACTGAACATGATTGCATGGGGTAAAACCCACTTTTCCCTGTCTGGACAACACCTTTCCCGCCTCTCTCTCCTCTCCCTCTCACTCCTGGCTAACTCCAAAGCATCCAAAGCTCTTTTCCACTTGAATACTCCCTATTTCCGTGCATATATATAAGTGGACACGCCAGAGCACGCCAAAAGCTCTGGCATGCTGGCTAAAGTCGCGCTTTGGAGCACGCAGCCGCGCTCCAGAGAGTTTACCTCCCTCTCCTGCCCATGCCCGGCCACCTCGAGCCTCCCCCTCGTGCCAGTCGATGCGCCTCGACATCCGCAACACACCACGCCCCTGCCCCCCTCCTCTCTATCCCTGCAAGGGCTCTACACATGCGCGCAGCAGCCGCCCCTCTCAGCCAACCGCTGGCCTTGCACACGCGCGCTCCCCCGCTCCTTCTCTCCCTTCCCTCGTGCCTAGACCACACCTAGGAAACCCCCAGACATGCCCTCTCTCTCCTATGAGCCCTCCAGCGATGCTACTTCCTCGCCGGCGCACCACCATGCAGTGGACCGCCACACCCCTATATAAGGGCACCCCGAGCCTCTCTCTGCCCTCTGCTGACTCCCTCTCTCACTCAATCGAACCCCAGCACCACCCCTTCCACCTCCAAAAGTCCTTGCGCTCGAGATCAAGCTCGACATTGATGTGTCTCTGTCGTATCTATAATTTTTGATTGTTTCATGCCAATATTATACAACTTTCACATATTTTGGCAACATTTTATATGGCTTATTGGACTAACCTATTGAACCAGTGCCGATCGCTAGTTCCTGTTTGTTGCATGTTTTTTGGTTCGCGGAATATCCATATCAAACAAAGTCCAAACATGATAAAAATTTACAGAGATATTTTTGGAATAATTGTGAATTTTTAGAAGTGGAATCAACGCAAACGAAGGCCCACCACCTCCACAAGACAGCAGGGCACGACCAGGGGGGCCCAGGCACGGCCTGCTGGGTTGTGCCCAGTTTGTAAGTCGATTGGATCTCTCCTTCGGGAACAAGGAAGCTACTTTTTGGATAAAATTCCCCTCAAAATATTAGCCCGATTGGAGTTACGGATCTTCAGGAATATAAGAAACGGTTTTTGCCAAAAAATAGGAACCCGAAACAGAGAGGGAGATCCAATCTAGGAGGGGCTCCTACCCCTCCGCCGACATGGAGGCCATGGACTAGAGGGGGAACTGTATTCCCATCTAGGGGGAGGCCAAGGAAGAAGAAGAAGGAGGAGGGGGGCTCTCTTCCCCTCTCTCCCGATGGCGCCAGAACGCCACTAGGGCAAGCATCATGACGGCGATGTACATGACCAATCTTACCACCGTCAACACCAACTCTCTCCCCCTCTATGTAGCTATGTAACACCTCCCTTCCCCGCTGTAATCTCTACTTAAACATGGTGATCAACTCCATATATTTTTTCACAATGATATTTGGCTATCCTTTGATGTTTGAGTAGATCTCTTTTGTCGTATGGGTTAATTGAGGTACAATGTTATGGACTTGAGTTGTATGTTGATATGGTGCTGTCGTATGGTGCCCTCCACGTCACACAATGTGAGGGGTCCCTGTTGTAGGGTGTTGCAAAATGTTAATGGTTTGCCTACGGTGGGTTGCTTGAGTGATATAAGCATAAACCCGAGTAGGTGCGTTATGGCGTACGGGAGTAAAGAGGATTTCATACCTAATACTATGGTTGGGTTTTACCTTAATGACCTTTAGTAGTTGCTGATGATTTCTAGAGTTCCAATCATAAGTGCATATGATCCACGTAGAGAAAGTATGTTAGCTCATTCTTCTCGCTCATTGCATATAACAAGTATCTATCGTATCATATTCAATTGCCTATGGACAATCTTTCTCTTGTGTTACACAAAAAGATTTCTACAAAACCTTTTACTTTTATTGTTCTTTTATTAAAACAACACCTAACTTATATTTCCACGTTATTTATTTTCTTGCAAAGTACTTCTAGTTTTATTCCCTCAAAGTAGTTTCATACTTGTTCTAGGTAAAACAAGCATCAACGTGCGTAGAGTTGTATCGGTGGTCGATAGAACTTGAGAGAATATTAATTCTACCTTTAGCTCCTTGTTGGGTTTGAAACTCTTACTTATCAAAAAAGTCTACCAACGATCCCCTGCACTTATGGGTTATCAAGACCTTTTTCTAGCGCCGTTGCCGGGGAGCAATAGCGTGGGGTGAATATTGTCGTGTGTGCTTGTTTGTTTTATCACTAAGTAATTTTTATTTTCTGTTTTAGTTGTTTTATTTTCTGTTATTAGTTATTTTATATCTTTAGTTATGGATATGGAACACGAAACACTAAAAACATTAGTGGTAGTTGCTACTCATGGAGATGGGGAACCTCCTAAAACCCTCGATGCTAGTTATGTGCAAAGTATTAAACACTACTTCGATAATCCTGAGAAAGCCCCATTCAACTTGATAACGGGAGTAACATTGGATTAACATGAATACTTGCGGGATGATCACTTAACTCAAAAAGGGAAATTGTTATGGGATCAAATTCATATGTTGCAGTGGTCTGCTCGGGAGCTATCCTTGCGATATGATATTACTTATTACTCTAGGATGAACACTCCACACCTTCCCTTTTCATGCAAATTTAATGATAATGAAACCTTAGCTTATGCTAAAGGTATTTATGATTACTATGATGTGGAACGAATAAAAGAATTTGTTGCTTTTAAAGGTGCTTATGAAGTTGCTTCTTTTATGGAAAAGTATGATGATGTTTCTTACGAATCTGAAAATCTTGCCATACTTAAATATTGCTACGAGAATTATGATTGCAATGCTGATATTATTGTATTTATTGAAAGAATGTCTGCTTCCTTCGAAGAGACTAATATGTTACAGGGACCTACGAAAGAAGAAGTTGCTGAAACTGTGAGCCCATTAGATGAAGAAGATGAGGAGGAGAGAGTAGAACAAAAGGAGGAAGAATGGATTTGCTACCCGTGGCCACCTGATAATGAGAGTAACTCTTCAACTCATATATTGTTTAATTTACCTTTTCACTTACCGAAGGATGAATGCTATGAGGAAAGATGATTGCTATGATCCCGTCGATTCATTTGAAATATCCCTTTTTGATGAACTTGATGCTTACTATGCTTGTGGCCATGATTCCAATATGAATTAGGCTTATTAAGACGAACTTTCTATAGTTACTTATGTTAAACATGAAATTTTTGCTATTGCACCCACACATGATAGTCCTATTATATTTTTTAATTCTCCTAACTACACTATATCGGAGAAGTTTGCTCTTATTAAGGATTACATTGATGGGTTGCGTTTTGGCACTACACATGATGATTTTGATGAATATAATATGCGTGTGCTTGCTGATCCTACTTGAAATTATTATATGAGAGTAACTACATATTCACCTCTCTATGTTTCCAATACAATAAAATTGCAAGAAACCGTTTATACTATGTATTGACCTTTACTTAATGTCCATGAATTGTTCTTGTATGGCATGCCGATGCATAGGAAGAGAATTAGACTTTGTTGTCACATGATATATATCACTTTGTGCTCACTACTAAATTACAAATCATTGTTAATTAAAATTGGCTTCGATATACCTTGGGATCCGTGCGGATCCATTACTTGAGCACTTTATGCCTAGCTTAATGGCTTTAAAGAAAGCACTGCCAGGGAGACAACCCGGAAGTTTTAGAGAGGCATTTTATTTATTGTGTGCTTTTATAAAGTTTAAAAGCAAAAAATATAGATGGTAACCTAAAACTTCACAAAAGGAAAGATGGAAGCAAGAAGAGGTGATGAGCATCGTTGAAGTGGGGGCTAGCCTTGAACTTTAGTTCATGCCCATGGAAACTTTGTGAATCTTGAATCATGGAAACTTTTACAACAAAAATAATTATCCCCTTGTACAAATACATTGTATTATAAAAATAATGTGCCATGATTTGCCTTTAGGATGATTAGATTGCTTGTTGGTATGTGTGGTGTAAAAACAGAAACTTTGGCTGTAGTGCGTGAATTTTTCATTTTTTTATTGGAAAGTCAAAAGTTTATAAATTTTGTTACATAGTATTGCTATATAAATTTTTAAATTCTTACTAAGTTTTCAGAATTTGTGGAGTTGCAGAAGTATGGTCAAAGTACAGGTTACTACAGATTGTCCTGTTTAAGACAGATTTTGTTTTTTGATGCATTGTTTTGCTTGTTTTGATGAAACTATTGATTTTCTCAGTGGTGTAAGCCATAGAAAAGTTATAATACAGCAGGGATAATGCAAATATAAAATATGAATTGGTTTTCAACAGTACTTAAAGTATTATTTTGCTTTATTATACTAACGGATCTTGTGAGCCTTCTGTTAAGTTTTGTGTGGATGAAGTGTTCGAAGATCGAGGAGGTCTCGATATGAGGACAAGGAGGAGAGGAAAGAGTTAAAGCTTGGGTATGCCTAAGGCACCCCAAGTAAATATTAAGGAGACTCAAGCGTCTAAGCTTGGGGATGGCCCGGAAGGCATCGCATCTTTCTTTAACAAGTATCGATATGTTTTCGGTTTTGTTTTGTTCATGTGATATGTGAAAATCTTGGAGCATCTTTTGTGTTTATTTTTCAATTTTCTTTTATGAACCACACTGGTATGACCGTATGAGATAGTCCATGGTCGATTTATAGAATGCTCATTGCACTTCACTTATATCTATTGAGTATGGCTTTATAGAATGCTTCATGTGCTTCACTTATATCATTTGAAGTTTCGATTGCATGTTTCTCTTCAGATAGAAAATTGTTATTCGTAGAATGCTATTTTGCTTCACTTATATTTATTAGAGCGTGTTCTTTTCTAGAAAGAATTAAACTCTCTTGCTTCGCTTATATCTATTTAGAGAGTCAACAGGAATTGGCCATTCACATGGTTAGTCATAAAATCCTACATAAAACTTAGGGATCACTGAATATGATATGTTTGATTCCTTGCAATAATTTTGCAATATAGAGATGATAATATGTGGAGGTACTAGTGGATGATCATGTTTAGTTAAATATTGGTGTTAAGGTTTGTGATTCCCAAAGCATGCTTATATAGTCTCCTATTTGCTAGCAACTTGGAGCACAATTTATCCTTGATTGTCTATCATTGTGTGAAGGGCAGGGGCGCACAATGGTTAACTCCTACCAGCCTCCTCCCTAGGAGCATGCGTAGTAATACTTTGCTTCGAGAGATATAATAAAACTTTTTCAATAAGTATGTGAGTTTTTTATGACTAATGCGAGTCCATGGATTATACACACTCTTACCTTTACGCAATTTTCTAGCCTCTACGGTACCATGCATTGCCCTTTCTTACCACGAGAGTCGGTGCAAAATTCGCCGGTGCATCCAAACCCCATGATATGATATGATCTATAACACATAATACTTATTATATCTTCCTCAAAACAGCCACCATACCTACCTATTATGGCATTTCCATAGCCATTCCAGGATATATTGCCATGCAACCTCCACTGCTTCCACTGTGATGACTTGATCATTCATTGTCATATTGCATTACATGATCGTAAGATACCTAGAATGATGTTTTCATGGCTTTGTCCGTTTTTTGATATAATTGCTACGCTAGATCATTGCATTCATATAGAGTCATACTTTCTTCTACTATCGGTGTAATATTGAGCTGTAAGTAAATAGAAGTGTGATGATCATCATTATTCATTATTAGAGAATGCCCCGGTGATGAAAGGATGATGGATACTATGATTCCCCCATAGGTCGGGATGAGGCTCCGGACATAATAAAAAATAAATAAGAAATAATAAGGAATAGGGGCATGCTAATTCCACACTTGTGCTTCAAAGTACCACCATGTTTTTCATATAGAGAGTCTCATGTGTTGTCACTTTCATATACTAGTGGGAATTTTTCATTATAGAGTTAGACGTATACCCAGTTAGTTTTCATATTGAGATTTTATACACTTATACATCTTAGTGCATCCGTTGCATGCCAATCCCTACTCCTCACATTGATATCTATTGATGGGCATCTCCATAGCCTGTTGGTACGCCAAGTTGATGCGAGACTTTCTTCTCCACTTTTACCCCTTTGAAACCTTCCGCCATATTCTATTCCACCCATAGTGCTATATCCATGGCTTGCACTCATGTATTGCGTGAGAGTTGAAAATGCTGAAGCGCATTAAAAATTATGAACCAATTGCTTGGCTTAAACCAGGGTAGTACATGATTTATACTTTGTGTTAAGAACATAGAGCATAACAAGGCTATATGATTTTGTAGGCATAGCATTCTTTAGCCTTGATATTTTAACACACATGATTGTTTGTTGGGATGCCTAAGTATTATTGTCTTTATGTCAAAACTAGACTATTGCTTTGAATCACTTGTGTCTTAATATTCATGCCATGATTAGATATATGATCAAGATTATGCTAGGTAGCATTCCACAGCAAACATCATCTTTTTTATCATTTACCTACTGGAGGACGAGCAGGAATTAAGCTTGGGGATGCTGATACGTCTCCGTCGTATCTATAATTTTTATTGTTTCATGCCAATATTATACAACATTCAAATATTTTTGGCAACATTTTATATAATTTATTAGACTAACCTATTCATCCAGTGCCTAGTGCGAGTTCCTGTTTGTTGCATGTTTTTTTTTTGCGGAATATCCATATCAAACAAAGTCCAAGTGCGATAAAAATTTATGGAGATATTTTTTGGAGTATTTTTGAATTTTTAGAAGTTGAATAAATGCAAACGGAAGCCCACAGCCCCCACAAGACACCAGGGCATGACCAGGGGGGCCAGGCGTGGCCTAGTGGTTGTACCCATATTGTAAGTCGGTTGGAGCTCTCCTTCGAGCGCAAGGAAGCTAATTTTGTTGTAAAAATCCCCTCAAAATCTCATCCCAATCGGAGTTACGGATCTCCAGGAATATAAGAAACGGTTTTGGCTGGAAAATAGGAACACGAAATAGAAGAGAATAGAGAGGGAGATCTAATCTAGTAGGAGCTCCTGCCCCTCCGCCGCCATGGAGGCCATGGACCGGTGGGGGATCTCTCCTCCCATCTAGGGGGAGGCCAAGGAAGAAGAAGAAGGAAGGGGCTCTCTCCCCCTCTCTCCCGGTGGTGCCGGAACGCCGCTGGGGCAGGCATCGTGACATCGATCTACGTCAACAATCTTACCGCCGTTGTCGGTGTCAAAACTAGCAGATCTCGGGTAGGGGATCCCGAGATGTGAGACTATAATTGATGGTAACAGGAGATGAAGGACACGATGTTTACCCAGGTTCGGGCGCTCCTATAGAGGTAATATCCTACGTCCTGCTTGATTGTATTGATGATATGTAGGTTAAAGAGTTGATCTACCTCGAGATTGAATAGATAAACCCTAGATGAGTTGTCCTCTCTCTTCAAGCTAAAACCCTCTGGCTTATATAGACACCAAGGGTATCTAGGGTTTACACATGCTCGGTTACACGTCGAAGGGATAAACATGCCTATTCACTACTCCAAACATGGAGGACACACCCTGATTCTCGAAGCTTCCTTCCTAGAGACAGGGCCTTCGATCGATCTAATGCTCGGCAAGCGGGCCATACAGTCCGTCCCATAAAAACAGGTTGGCCTCCCGAGGACCCCTTTAACCAGGACTCCCTTAGTAGCCCCCGAACTTGCCTCGAACACCAAGGGTCTTAGATCCAGCTGTTGGGGAACGTCGCATGGGAAACAAAAAAATTCCTACCCACACGCAGATCTATCCATGGTGATGAGCATCTACGAGAGGGAGAGTCGATCTATGTACCCTTGTAGATCACTAAGCGGGAAGCATTAAGAAACGCGGTTGGTGTAGTCGAATGTCTTTGCGATCCAAATCGCCATGCGTCCCGCGATCCAATCACGACCCGTCCCGCGATCCAATCACGATCCGTCCCACGAACTTGATCACGATCCGTCCAATCTAGCATCAAACGGACGACACCTCCTAGTTCAACACACGTACAACTTGATGACGATCTCTGCCGTCATGATCCAGCAAGAAGGAGCGGAGAGGAAGAAGAGTTCTCCGGCAGCGTGAAGGCGCTCCGGCGATGGTGGTGGAGCTATTCCGGCAGGGCTTCGCCTAAGCACTGCAGAAATCCGATCTAGAGGAGAAACTATGCACTGGAGGAACGGGCAGCATGTGGCTAAAAATTCTGTGCAAAACCCCTAAAACCTCCAGTATATATAAGAGGAAGAGAGGAGGAGGCTTGGACCAAGGGCCAAGCATCTAGGAGTCGGCCGGACCAGGTGGGAGAGGTGGAATCCACCTCCAATCCTAGTAGGACTAGGATTCACCCTATTTTTGCCTTTTTCCACTTTTTCTCTTTGGGTCTTTCTCCCTAGCCGCATGGGCTTTGTGTAGGACTTCCACCATCCCACTAAGGGCTGGTATTCACTCTCCCACAGCCCATGTTGCCTCTTGGGTCGAAATACCCCTCCCGATGGTCTCCCGATACACTACCGGCACTCCCGGTACATTACCGATTAGCCCGAAACTTTTCCGACGACCAAAATAGGACTTCCTATATATCAATCTTTACCTCAGGACAATTCTGGAGCTCCTCGTAACATCCTGGATCTCATCCGGGACTCCTAGCAACCTTCGGTCACCACCATACATAACTCTATACTACCGAAACGTCACCAAACCTTAAGTGTGCAGAACCTGCGGGTTCGAGAACTATGTAGACATGACCGAGACACCTCTACGATCGATAACCAATAGCGGGGTCTGGATGCCCATATTGGTTCCTACATATTCTACGAAGATCTTTATTGGTCGAACCTCTACGTCAAGGATTCAGTTAATCCCGTATGATGTTCCCTTTGTTCTTCGGTATGTTACTTGCCCGAGATTCGATCGTCGGTATCTCTATACCTAGTTCAACCTCGTTATCGGCAAGTCTCTTTACTCATTCCGTAATACAAGATCCCGTGACTAACACTTAGACACATTGCTTGCAACGCTCATTGTGATGTTGTATTACCGAGTGGGCCCTGAGATACCTCTCCGTCACACGGAGTAACAAATCCCAGTCTTGATCCATGCCAACTCAACAGACACCCTCGGAGATACCTATAGAGTACCTTTATAGCCACCAAGTTACGTTGCGAAGTTTGATACACACAAGGCACTCCTCCGGTATCCGTGAGTTGCATGATCTCATGGTCATAGGAACATATACTTGACATGCAGAAAACAGTAGCAATAAACTGACACGATCATATGCTACATTTGTAGTTTGAGTCTTGTCCATCACATCATTCTCCTGATGATGTGATCCCGTTATCAAATGACATCACATGTCAATGGTTAGGAAACCTTGACCATCTTTGATCAACGAGCTAGTTCACTAGAGGTATACTAGGGACAAAGTGTTTTCTATTTACCCACACATGTAATGTGTTTCCAATTAATACAATTATAGCATGGATAATAAACGATTATCATGAACAATAAAATATTTCCAACAATCTCCCACTTGCACTAGAGTCAATAATCTAGTTCACATCATTATGTGATTTACATAGTAATGAATCGAACACCCATGCAGTTTTGGTGTTGATCATGTTTAGCCCTTGGAAGAGGTTTAGTCAACGGGTCTGCAACATTCAGATCTGTGTGCACTTTGCAAATATTTATGTCCTTCTCCTCGCTGTAATCGTGGATGGAGTTGAAGCGTCGCTTTATGTGTCTGGTCCTCTTTTGAAACCTTGGTTCCTTGGCCAGAGAATTGGCACCAGTGTTGTCACAGAACAGGTTCATTGGATTCAGTGCACTGGTCACTACTCCAAGATCTATCATGAAATGCTTAATCCAAACACCTTCCTTCGCCGCCTCCGAGGCTGCGATGTACTCCGCTTCACATGTAGAATCGGCTACCACGCTTTGCTTGGAATTGCCCCAGCTTACCGCTCTCCCGTTGAGAATAAATACGTATCCAGTTTGCACCTTAGAGTCATCCGGATCAGTGTCAAAGCTTGCATCGACGTAACCCTTTACGACAAGCTCTTCATCACCTCCATAAACGAGAAACATTTCCTTAGTCCTTTTCAGGTACTTAAGGATATTCTTGACCGCTGCCCAATGCTCCATTCCAGGATCACTTTGAAACCTTCCGGCCATACTTATGGCAAGGCTGACATCCGGTAACATTGCATACATGTAGAGCCTATGGCTGAAGCATAGGGGATGAGACTCATCTTTTCTCTATCTTCTGCAGTCATTGGGCATTGAGTCTTACTCAACTTCACACCTTGTAACACAGGCAAGAACCCCTTCTTGGACTGATCCATTTTGAACTTCTTCAAAACTTTATCAAGGTATGTGCTCCATGAAAGTGCTATTAAGCGTCTCGATCTATCTCTATAGATCTTAATGCCTAATATGAAAGCAGCTTCTCCTAGGTCCTTCATTGAAAAACTCTTGTCCAAATATTCCTTCATGCTGTCCAGCATTTCTATATTGTTTCCAATCAGCAATATGTCATCCACATATAATATTAGAAACACTATAAAGCTCCCACTCACTTTCTTGTAAATACAAGCTTCTCCATAAACTTGTATAAACTCAAACGCTTTGATCACCTCAGCAAAACGCTTATTCCAACTCCGAGATGCTTGCACCAGCCCATAAATGGAACCCTGGAGTTTGCAAACTTTGTCAACATTCTCTGGATCGACAAAACCTTTTGGTTGCATCATATACAACTCTTCCTCAAGGAAACCATTGAGGAACGCTGTTTTGACATCCATCTGCCAAATTTCATAGTCGAAATAAGCAGCTATTGCCAACATGATTCTGACATACTTAAGCATCGCTATGGGTGAGAAGGTCTCATCATAGTCAACTCCTTGAACTTGTGAAAAACCGTTTGCCACAAGTCGAGCTTTATAGACGGTGACATTATCTTCCGCGTCTGTCTTCTTCTTAAAGATCCATTTGTTCTGAATGGCCTTTTGCCCTTCAGGTGATACTTCCAAAGTCCTTACTTTGTTTTCATACATGGATCCCATCTCGGATTTCATGGCCTCTAATCATTTCTCAGAATCCGGGCCCATCACTGCTCCTCAATATCTCGTAGGTTCATTGTTGTCCAACAAAATGACCTCCAAGACAGGGTTGTCGTACCACTCAGGAGTAGTACGCGGCCTTGTCGATCTACGAGGTTCAATAGTAGCTTGATCCGAAGCTTCATGATCGTCATCATTAACTTCCTCTTCTACCGTCGTAGGTTCCACAAAAACATCGTTATGCGCTGCGCTACTTTCTGGTTGAAGTAAAGGTTCAATAACCTCATCAAGCTCTATTTTCCTCCCACTCAATTCTTTTGAGAGAAACTCTATCTCAAGAAATGTTCCATTCTTAGCGACAATTACTTTGCCTTCGGATCTGAGATAGAAGGTATACCCGACTGTCTCTTTCGGGTATCCTATGAAGACGCATTTTTCCGCTGTGGGTTCCAGCTTTTCAGTCTGAAGCTTTTTGACATAAGCATCACATCCCCAAACTTTAAGAAACGACAAATTTGGCCTCTTGCCAAACCGCAGTTCATATGGCGTCGTCTCAACGGATTTTGATGGTGCCCTATTTAAAGTGAATGCAGCTGTCTCTAATGCGTAACCCCAAAACGATAGTCGCAAATCAGCAAGAGACATCATAGAATGCACCATATCTAAAAAGGTTCGATTACGACGTTCGGACACACCATTATGCTGTGGTGTTCCGGGAGGTGTCAACTGTGAAACAATTCCACACTGTCTTAAGTGACTGCCAAACTCATTACTCAGATATTCACCTCCTCGATCAGATCGCAGGAACTTAATCTTCTTGTTACGATGATTCTCAACTTCACTCTGAAATTGCTTGAACTTTTCTTTCAGACTTGTGTTTCATTAAGTAAATATACCCATACCTACTTAAGTCATCAGTGAAGGTGAGAAAATAATGATATCCACCATGCGCTGTAACATTCATTAGACCGCACACATCCGTATGTATGATTTCCAATAAGTCACTTGCCCGTTCCATTGTTCCAGAGAACGGCGTTTTAGTCATCCTGCCCATGAGGCATGGTTCACATGTGTCAAGTGATTCAAAATCAAGTGACTCCAAAAGTCCATCAACATGGAGCTTCCTCATGTGTTTTACACCAATATGACCTAAACGACAGTGCCACAAGAAAGTGATACTATCATTATCAACTCTACATCTTTTGGCATCAATGTTATGAACATGTGTGTCATCACTATCAAGATTAAATATGAATAAACCCCTAACATTGGGTGCATGACCATAAAAGATATTACTCATATAAATAGAACAACCTTTATTCTCTGATTTAAATGAGTAACCGTCTCGCAGTAAACAAGATCCAGATATAATGTTCATGCTTAACGCAGGCACTAAATAACAATTATTCAGGTTCATCACTAATCCCGATGGTAATCGAAGAGAGAGCGTGCCGATGGCGATCACATCAACCTTGGAACCATTTCCCATGCGCATCATCACTTCGTCCTTTGCCAGCCTTCGTTTATTCCGTAGTTCCTGTTTTGAGTTGCAAATGTCAGCAACCGAACCGGTATCAAATACCCAGGCAATACTACGAGAGCTAGTAAGGTACACATCAATAACATGTATATCATATATACCTTGTTTGTCGTTGTCCGCCTTCTTGTTAGCTAGGTACTTGGGGAAGTTCCGCTTCCAGTGACCAGTTCCCTCGCAATGAAAGCACTCAGTTTTTGGCCTTGGTCAATGCTTGGGCTTCTTTACAGGAGTAGCAACTGCTTTACCATCCTTCTTGGTTTTACCCTTCTTGCCCTTTTCCTTGACCTTGCCATTTTTCTTGAAACTAGTGGTTATATTGACCATCAACACTTGATGTTCTTTCTGGATTTCATACTCAGCGACTTTTAGTATCGCAAACAGCTCGGCGACTGACTTGTTCATCCCGTGCATGTTATCGTTCATCACAAAGCTCTTGTATCTAGCTGGAAGTGATTGAAGAACTCTGTCAGTGATTGCCTCTCGCGGAAGGGCAATTCCCAACTCCGCTAGATGAGTTGAATACCCAGACATTCTAAGTATATGTTCACTGATAGACCCGTTCTCCTCCATCTTGCAAGCATAGAACTTATCGAAGGTTTCATACCCCTCGATCCGGGCATTCTTCTGAAAGATAAACTTCAACTCCTAGAACATCTCATATGCTCCATGACGTTCAAAACGTCTTTGAAGTCCCGGTTCTAAGCCATTCAATATTGCACGCTGAACTATTGAGTAATCTCCAGTATGTGCCTCCCAAGCGTTCTTAACGTCTTCGGAGGTCATGTCTTCTGGTTGGTCACCAAGTGGTGCATCAAGGACATATGATTTCTGGGAAGCCGTGAGGATAATCCTCAGATTACGGGCCCAGTCAACAAAGTTACTTCCATCATCTTTCAACTTAGCTTTCTCTTGGAACGCATTAAAATTCAGGGGTGCTACTGCGCGAGCCATTGATCTACAACACAAATATGCAAAGTTTACTTAGACTATTGTTCAAGATAATGAGTTTAGTTAATCAAATTACTAAAGCTCCCACTCAAATTGACATCCCGCAGGTCATCTGAGTGTCGCATGATCCAAATCCACCAACTCAAGTCCGATCATCACATGAGTTGAGGTGGCTCCAATGGTGAACATCATTATGTTGATCATATCTACGGTATGACTCATGTTCGACCTTTTGGTCTCTTGTGTTCTGAGGCCATGTCTGTAAATGCTAGGCTCGTCAAGTTTAACCCGAGAGTTCTGCACATGCAACACTGGCTTGCACCCGTTGTATGTGAACGTAGAGTCTATCACACCCGATCATCACGTGGTGTCTCAACACGACGAACTTTCGCAACGGTGCACACTCGGGGAGAACACAATTCATCTTTAAATTTAAGTGAGGGATCACCTTATAATGCTACCATCGTCCTAAGCAAAACAAGGTGCATAAAAGGATTAACATCACATGCAATTCATAAGTGACATGATATGGCCATGAACTTGTGCTTTTGATCTCCATCTAGAAAGCACCGACATGATCTCCATCGTCACCGGCATTACACCATGATCTTCATCATCTTGATCTCCATCAACATGTCGCCATCGGTGTTGTTGCGCCCAACATTCTTCTACTACTATTGCTACCGTTTATCGATAAAGTAAAGCATTACATAGCGCTTAATGATTGACACGTAGGTCATACAATAATTGAAGACAACCCTATGGCTCCTGTCGGTTGCCGTACTCGTCGACATGCAAGTCATGATAATCTATACATCACATGATCATCTCATACATCACATATATCACATCATGTAATTGGCCATATCACATCACAACATACCCTGCAAAAACAAGTTAGACGTCCTCTAATTGTTGTTGCATGTTTTACGTGGCTGCTACGGGTATCTAGCAAGAACAATTTTCATGTACGCAAAAACCACAACGGTGATACAGTAGTTGCTTTTCAACCTTCTCAAGGACCGCCTTTGTCGAATCCGATCCAACTAAAGTGAGAGAAACTGGCACCCGCAAGCCATCTATGCAACAAGTTGCGGTCGAGGGAACCGGTCTCTCGTAAGCGTACGAGTAATGGTGGTCTGGGCCGCTTCATCTCACAATACTGCTGAATCAAAATCCAACCAAGGGAGGAAGCAATCTAAGCATCAACGCCCACAAACCTTTTGTGTTCTACTTGAGATCTCATCTACACATAGACCTAGCTCTGATACCACTGTTGGGGAACGTCGCATGGGAAAACAAAAAATTTCCTAGGCACACGCAGATCTATCCATGGTGATGAGCATCTACGAGAGGGATAGTGGATCTACGTACCCTTGTAGATCGCTAAGCGGGAAGCGTTAAGAAACGCGGTTGGTGTAGTCGAACATCTTCGCGATCCAAATCTCCGTGCGTCCCGCGATCCAATCACGATCCGTCTCGTGATCCAATCACGATCCGTCCCGCACTCCAATCACGATTCGTCGCATGAACTTGATCACGATCCGTCCCACGAACTTGATCACGATCCTTCCGATCTAGCGCCGAACGGACAGCACCTCCGCGTTCAGCACACGTACAACTTGATGACGATATCCGCCATCTTGATCCAGCAAGAAGGAGCGGAGAGGAAGAAGAGTTCTCCGCCAGCGTGACAGCGCTCTGGTGATGGTGGTGGAGCTATTCTGGCAGGGCTTCGCATAAGCACTGCAGAAATCCGATCTAGAGGAGAAACTATGCACTGGAGGAACGGGCAGCACGTGGGTAAAAATTCTGTGCAAAACCCCTAAAACCTCCAGTATATATAAGAGGAAGAGAGGAGGAGGCTTGTCCCAAGGGCCAAGCCTCTAGGAGTCGGCCGAACCAGATGGGAGAGGTGGAATCCACCTCCAATCATAGTAGGACTAGGATTCACCCTATTTTTGCCTTTTTCCACTTTTTCTCTTTGCGTTTTTTCTCCCTAGCCGCATGGGCTTTGTGTAGGACTTCCACCAGCCCACTAAGGGCTGGTATTCACTCTCCCACAGCCCATGTTGCCTCTTGGGTCGAAATACCCCTCCCGATGGTCTCCCGATACACACAAGGCACTCCTCCGGTATCCGTGAGTTGCATGATCTCATGGTCATAGGAACATATACTTGACATGCAGAAAATAGTAGCAATAAACTGACACGATCATATGCTACGTTTGTAGTTTGGGTCTTGTCCATCACATCATTCTCCTAATGATGTGATCCCATTATCAAATGACGTCACATGTCAATGGTTAGGAAACCTTGACCATCTTTGATCAATTAGCTAGTTCACTAGAGGCATACTAGGGACAAAGTGTTGTCTATTTACCCGCACATGTAATGTGTTTCCAATTAATACAATTATAGCATGGATAATAAATGATTATCATGAACAAGGAAATATAATAATAAACACTTCATTTATTGCCTCTAGGGCATATTTCCAACAGTTGCTTCGTATAATCAGAGTCTTTGGCTTGCGAGGCGAGTTCTTCTCCCCAATCAGTGACCGGCCGGGTTTAGTTTGGCCTCAAATGGTATGTATCCTTTCGCTGTCTGTGAATCTACTGAACACACTGAATACCTTAGCTTCGAATGCCAAGCATCAAGGAGCAAACAGAATTCCATGACAACCTTTCTAACGAAATGTCGCGTCCCACCACGACCGTCGGACCAGTTGCAAAATCTCGAACTGCGGTTCGAGGCCGTTTTCATCAGCATGATCCATCGATGCACAGGTCGTGCTTCGTTTCTCACGGGATATGTTTAATCATGCGTGCATAACGACACACACATCTTGGAAAGTGGAGCAATATGCGGCCCTTTGTTAGGGGGTTCATGTTCTTGTACGACCTCAACTTCCACGACCACAGGCCAAACTCCTTCATGCACATATCGGCCTCCATCATCATCTGCGAGGCCTTCTTGCGAGTCAGGACACACTTCAGACTATGGCCCAAGATATTCAATATCAAGCCAAAGTGTGTCGCAGGCGAACACGCAAATTGCGGCGGGGATGTCATCAGCAAACTCCCCCACGTCGGATGGCCGTCCGGCAGCTTCATCGACACCATCAAGATCTGGCAAAAAGAGTGGTTATACATCACCGAGCCGAGGGAGGAAGGGCGAGCTGCTCCTACAAAATTCAGATCCGGTCCCCCACTAGATTTACTTCGTGGCTCCAAAAGGGCCTCGACTAGGGGTCGGATAAGGAGCTGGATGACTTGCAGAAGAGCATTGCCTCCATGATCAGAGGCGATATTGAGCTGGCCAACGTGGTCCAGATTATGCTCCGGTGGCGAATCCTCCCTACCAGCACCGGGGCTCTCCCATGTGGACTCATCATCTTGACTATGAGCCTACTATTAGTTAGCTCTTCCGAACTACTCGAGAAAATCTATGGAAGGCGTTATTCAAGGCGCATGAGAACTAGCCAGCCGAGAGGAGGAGCGGGGTCTACACATCGATAAACCTCCTTCCGAGGTATAATATAATTTCGTTTGATCGACTTTGTTTTCTGAAAGAAAACCTAAGCTCTTTCTGACTACCTCTACAGAAATGGCTAAGCAAGGCCACGAGCATCAACTGCCCGGTGCCTCAGTGTGAGGACGTCAGGTCCAGGCTGTTGTCGGAGATGCTCGTCGTGGCGCCTTACAAGGCGACACAGAAGAAGGATAAGAAGAAGAAACTAGGCCTAGGAGGACTACGTATAAGGGACCAGTCAGACGCTGTGTCCAGGGTAACCCATGCCTCCTCTAATCAGGAGGAAGAGCATGATGACAAGGGGGAAGGCGATTTACCCCTCACAAGAAAGAGGGCGGCATCATCAGACGCCACAGAGGAGGTACCTCCTCCTGCCCCGAAGAAAGCGCGTCAGACATAGGTAGTTCTATCCGATGACAGTTTGGACTCGGATACCGAGTCCGAGGACCTTGAGAAGGTTCCACAAACGAACCTAAGGGTCAATCCCCTAGCTGGAAGGTAAGAATCCAAAGACTTCCTGAGCTATTAATGCTAAGTTTTTGGATGTTAAAATTGTGTGAGCGCCCATTGATTTGTAGCCCACCATGCGTCCTCCCCACCGACCAAGTTTCGTACGGGGAGACCCCACCCGCCGAGCTAGTGGACAGCGGGTCTGCTTCTCACCCCACTCATCCAAGCATCGCGAAGGATGTTACGAAGGAATCATCCCAGCAGGCTCCTCTGAAGACGAACACCTACGATGGGGGAGACGACGTCATGGTCGAGGCTAATGCCTCTGCCACCGATGACCGGGGGAAGAGCCCCTCCTGGACACTGAGGAGACCGGATGAGGGGAAGTCCAACCCCCTCCAAGGCCATCTCCGAAGCGGACAACGCCTCCGGAGGCACCAGTTCAATCCCTGGGTTGATATCAGATTAATTGATCACCCCCGGTGCCACCGACCAATGGGTGGCCGGTGATGGGGGAGGCTCTATCAAATGCCTCCATCTCCAAGGAGCACCGCACTCTTATGGGTGTTGCTCTACAAAGCATTCAGTCCATTGATACAGGACTGAAGGAGGTTTTCAAAGGTCTCCTGACGGGCTTCTAGGTGAGCCATGTGATACTTTGTGTGAGAAGTATTAATTTCTTTATACTATCGTTATATACATTTGAGCCCCCGAGCCCTAGGCGCGTTTGGAAAAAACTCTCTTGGGGGTCAATCATAGATCATTATCCGAATTATGTACAGGATGACACTTGTTCAGAACGTTCTAACATCTCTTAAGAGGACCGAACATAGGATCATATTTATGACAGTTCGGAAGTTGTGAACCCATGTAGCTAAATAGGGATTTGTTTTTTACAAGCTTCGTCATCAGTGGCGGCTGTGAATGCCATCGAGCTAGACGAGCTGAATCGGAAGCTCAAAAGCTT
The DNA here is from genome assembly GCA_022496015.1 of Hordeum marinum. Taxonomy (NCBI): domain Eukaryota; kingdom Viridiplantae; phylum Streptophyta; class Magnoliopsida; order Poales; family Poaceae; genus Hordeum; species Hordeum marinum. Next base: position 136,314,793 of record CM039677.1, on the reverse strand, counting down.
CGAGGACGAGCTTGATGCTCTGAACAAGAGATTCGATGAGGCGCAAGGTAAGGTTAATTATCCGAAAAAATTTGTCATCGTATTTTCAATGTAGTATTCATATTTTTGATGCTCACACAGCCTCGGTGAAGAAAATTGAAAAGCTCAAGGCCGAGCTGCAGAATGCAAAGTAGGAGGCTGCGATCGAGAGGGCAGCGGACGAACAAGCGGCTACCGCGCTTTTTGCCTTAAGAGCCACCAGCAACAAGCACGAGCCTTAAGTGGAGGAAATCCAACAGGAGCTCAAAGACACGGGCCAAAAGTGCAAGGCCCTCGATTAGAGAGGCAAGGAGCAGGCAGCCAAACTACCCACCCTGAAAACCGATCTCCAAAAGGAGCGGGTGGATAGGCGGTTCTTTGAGGAGCAAGTCTGCTAAGCAAAGGTTATCACGGATGGTAAGCCATATTTATTGCAGTGTGTCTTCGGGGATAGCATGTTAGAGTTGCTTACCCAGGTGTGGTGTTCCCCAGGCGACTGCTCTGACCTCTAGAAGAGCGCAACGGACGCAAATCAGTTCTATGCTTCATAGGGAGAGGGAGATGAAGCTTGGCTATTTTTGGCGCCATTCGAAGCATCCGAGTGCTCTCCTCTTGTCGTCGAGCAGCTGAAGGAGGTCATGGAGCTACATCAGATGGTGGAGACGGCCATGAAGGATCTTTGTATCCGGATATAGCCCAACGAGGCACTGCTGGGAAGCTACTTCGGCCTGGTGCAGAAGCTGAGTGATGCCTCGCCCCGGATCGACGTACTAAGGCATTCCTCTTGCATCGAGGGAGCTCGGATGGCCTTTGTGAAGGCCAATGTGCACTAGTTGGGGCTTGATCCGATGAGTATAGCCACCACCCCTCCGCCTCCGAGAAAGGAGTATAGGCGCCCCGAGCTATACTTCTCTAGAGTAATGGAGGGTGCTCGGGCGATAGTCGTAGTGTTCGAAAGAGAACATGTACGGTTTAATGCGTTGTAATATGTCCGAAGACCTTTGAATGCTTGCATATTTGTTATTCATGGTTTATCTTGTTTTTAATGTTTTGCATTCCATTATAACTCATGTGTGGACGTTGAAACTGAAAGTTGCGAGTCGTCGGATTCAGCCCACATGTAGATGCTACGTGGGGTGTCTCTACTTAAAAACTATAACCCTAAGCCAAGCTATCGGTACCCAAAGGCGATAGTGTGCGGCCGACCAGGCAATCAAACCATAATGCTTTATTGCTTTCACTTAGCCGTAGGGGTGCGAAAAGGAGTGCAGGAGGCTGGTGACTATCCCCCGGTGACTTGTGATGTTCGGAGGAACCGTGGCTAAAGCCGATATCACATGGTTTGTACGAATACCAAACCCATCGTATGACACGAAATGACCTCTGACAAGGTCTTGAGTATAACACTTAAGCTCGGATTCGCATATCGGTTCTCACATACTATGACAGTCAGTTTTCGGCTTTCTCCTCTGAATTGTTTGACCAGGCTAGCCGGAAACACAATCGTAGAGGTTCTCCCTTTGCCCTTTTAGCCGAACGAGCAGAACGTAAAGGGGCAAGCACAGGAGCCACGCAACCCAACTATTGACCAAAGACATAGTTCGGAACCAATGCGTATAAAGTGAATTCCAAGACGCCGAACACGTAATCAATTGTGCATAAGGCGATATTTTTTAAACTTGAGCCCTCGGTCTATTAGCCGGTTGCGTCGCAATATACTAAACAGTTTCGCGAGAAGTGGGAGAAAATAGAATATGTGCTAAGAAAGGACAACGAGACAACCATGTATAATGATTTTATATTTTTCTCAACGACTCTTATTGCTCGAATTGCCGAAGCAACTGTTTACAAGTTTGTGAAAAAAAGAAATTTTACAAGAGTGGTTGTACCATGGGTCTTCGATTGGTGACCTTACATCCTTGATGTGCCTTGTCGCTTGCCTACTCCTGCACCTCCTAGGGAGTGGTGCACCTCAATCGGTGGTACTGTTCGGCGAACGGATCTTGCAAACAAGGCCTTGAGTAGTCGCCGAAGTGTGGATGAGCTTTATGCCTTTGGCAGGCCCTTGATGGTACCTGCAGTGTGTCTGAAGACATTTGATGGTAGTAGTTTTGTCAAGCCGAACACTTACCCTTTTTTCTCCACCACCGCCCCTGGAATTTTGAGCGCAAAGTTGTGCCTCCTTGGCACATACTTTGCTGGTCCTAGGGATGCGCGATGGGGGGCGAGTCCCTATTTACGGGGAGAAGAAGGTTCTTGGAGTTCAGGCTGAAGTCGAGCTCACTTCCCAACCTTTCGTGCCTTGACGGCAGGTGTGGGCGTTTGCCGATAACCATTGTAATGGAATTCAGCCTCGAGGGCCAACACATGTTCCTCAATTCAGAGGGAGCGCTCTGTGTTGCCGTTGACGGTGATGACCCCCTGGGACCGGGCATCTTGAGCTTGAGGTATGCGTAGTGTGGGATGGCGTTAAAGCTAGATAGCCGAGCATGGCATGGTAGCCACTGCGGAAAGGCACGATGTCAAAGATCAAGTCTTCACTTCGAAAGTTATCGGGCGAGCCGAACACTACTTCCATACTTTCGGAGCCCGTGCACCGGACTTCGACGCCTGGGATCACTCCTTTAAAGGTAGTGTTGGTGTGTTTGATCCTTGATGGATTTGTACCCATCTTTTTCAACGTATCTGAGTAAATCATATTTAGGCTACATCTTCCATCCATGAGGACTTTAGTGAGTTGATACCCATCTATAATGGGGTCTAGGACGAGGGCGGCCGAACCTCCATGACAGATACTGGTCAGGTGGTTACATCGATCAAAGGTGATCGGGTATGCTGACCATGGGTTATACTTTGGGGCTACAGGCTCTATGATGTAGACATCCCGAAGGGCACGCTTCCTCTCCTTCTTGGGTATATGGGTGGCGTATATCATATTTACTGTTTTCACCTCTGGGGGAACTTCTTTTGTCTGCCACCAATCCGACCCCGAGGCTCATTGTTGTCCTTGTTGTGTGGGCTCTTGCCTTGTTCCACGAATGTGATTTTGCCGGCTTGTTTGAATACCCAACAATTACGGTTGGTGTGGTTGGCGGGCTTCTCTTGAGTGTCGTGGATTTGACAGGGCCTTTCCATGGTCTTCTCCAGTGAGGTTGGTCCGTCGCGATTGCCTTTAGGAGGCTTATTTCGCTGCCTGGGTTGGGGATTGCGGAAGCCGACGTTAACGGTCGTGTCATCAGCATCACTATTGTTGTGTCGCGATTATTCTTATTGCGCTTTGGTTTCCCATTTCCGTCCCGAACTTTGGAGGTTCCGGGGTCTTCGGAGTTGTAGCTCCGTCTCGAGAGCCAGTTATCCTCGCCCGCGCAGAAGTGGTTCATGAGGGATGTAAGGGCGGACATTTTCCGAGGTTTATCCTGGCCGAGCTGGCGGGCCAACCATTCATCCCAAATATTGTGCTGGAAGTAGGCTATTGCCTCGGCTTCCGGGCAGTCAACAATCTGGTTTTTCTTGGTCAAGAACCAATTCCAGAATTTCCGCGTGGACTCTCCTGGCTTCTGGACGATGTTGCTCAAATCGGAGGAGTCCGGTGGCCAAACATAGGTGCCCTGGAAGTTAGAACAGATTGCATCCTCTAGATCTTCCCAGCATCCTATGGAGATTTCAGGGGGGCTGTTGAACCAGTGTCGAGCTGGCCCCTCAAGTTTTAGTGCTAGATATTTGATGGCGTGGAGGTCATCTCCTGGTGCCATGTGGATGTGGAGGAGGAAATCCTCAATCCATACGGTTGGGTCAGTTGTCCCATCGTACTGCTCTATGTTTACGGGTTTAAACCCCTCTGGGAACTGATGCTGCATCACCTCGTTTGTGAAGCACAGTGGGTGGGCGGCCCCTCTAACCCTAGCTATGTCGCATCGGTGATCGACGTTTGTTCTAGACCGGTTCCGTTCTCGACCTCTATTGTTGCGGTCGAGCCAGGGCTGGTACCCGTCCTGTTGATCGGGTGAGTACCCTCTAGATCCATAGATGGTTCTTGTGCGACCTGCCTTATGGTCCAGGTCATGTCGCAGGTCGAACCTATCATCGGGCTCTATTGGCTCTTTCCCACGTCTTCAGGGCATCGCCGACCTATAACCGGTGTAGTATGTCGTCCTGTCATGCCCTTGAGGGGGCAGTGTGGCTTATCATATGGGGTATGTTTGGGAGATGGCGTATCAGTGAGCTCGTCGTCGAATTGCGTGTCACACCCAAGATACGCGCCTATCCATTTTTGAGGCTCGAGGTCCTCGCAAGGGATAGAAGCGCATCTTGCTGTTAGCAAGATAAGAATCATCACATCATACATTTACAGAAGGGGAGAGTATACAAAGTTGGCTTACACTCGCCACATGCTAAATTACAATATCACTTAGGTCATAACATTAAGAGGAACACAGGGTCCGGCTACGGACGAAAACAAACGATAAAAGAAAATGTGATGATACTATCAAGCTGCCCAAGATCACGACCAGGTCCTCACTCCTCCGGATAAGTCACGTACATACGGCCTCTTTCTTCACCGTACTCCCACTGGAGCTGGGTAAGATCATCCTGAACATAGTCATCTGTACATGTACCTGGATTGTTGTAATAAACTGTGAGCCACAGAGGACTCAGCTATCATGTACCCGGGTGCCAAGACTATATAAGCTTTAGGTTGGAAGGGGTGACGTTTAGTTTGCAGCATCACTAAGCATTATTTGGTGGCTAGCTGACGCAACAGAATATAAATGTGAGTGGTCTACGTTAAACGGTCGAAACTAGCATAATCTCTATGAGATCCTGAACACCTGCTTACGTCAATCATAACCCCACCGTGTCCTCTCTCGGATCATGTTCATGAGCAGAGACAATCATGGTTACTCACACAGTTGGTGTATTTTAATTAGAGTTTACTTCAAGTCTGCTAGAACTGGGTGTTAAACAAATATCCAAGTTGCCAGATAACCGCGGGCACGGCTTTCCGAAAGATTTAACCCTGCAGGGGTGCTCCAACTAGTCCATCACAAATAACCACACTCCATGGGAATTACTTGACAACGGATCTCGTGATCTTCCTCGGTGATTCCAAAGGATTTCCAACACCTCAAGTAAACCCGAAGAAAGTCAGAGTCCACACGCAAGACATTCGATAAAGGTAAAACAAATCCAGCAAGACCACCCGATGTGTCGACGAACCTGATAAGAGTCGCGTATCTCAGTCTCAGGACACGACAGATGAGCGATGGTTACCACGCCAATCACCGAGTTGCCCCGGGCGGCGTTAATAAGCTGCTCTGGGTTGGACCAACACTCATGCGGAGCATTGGCCCGGGGGTTGATTAAATTATCCACGGGGTTGCAAAGCCCTATGCAAGTTTATTAAGTTATTAGCAAATGTAGTACCAATGTTGGGTCTTCCCAGACAAGTTTTAATCTCAACCGAATAAACAAGGCGGTCCCCATAACAACCCCAAGCGTGTTAGGAGCGCAAAATATGGAAAACATAACACCGGTAACAAGGAACAAATGGCGGTATGAGCGGAACAAATCACTTAGCAAAAGGCCAAGCCTTCCACCAATACCAGATATATATGTGCATTAACTTAATATCAGAATTTTATTGTGATATCCAAACCATGTTATCACATGGAACAACCTGCACCTGCAACTAAGAACGCTATCAGAGGGGCTGAGCAGCGGTAACTTAGCCAATCAACGGTTTGCTGGGAGGTGGAGGTTAGGAGCTGTCATGGCAACATGGGGGCTGATATCATGTGGTAGGTAGCGCAATTGTAATGATAAGAATGAGAAACTAGCAAGCAAAGATAGTATTGGGATCCGGGTACGATCATCTTGCCTGTTGGGTCTTCAGCGGAACAAGTAGCGGGATCCTCGTGGTGGTACTCTGCAGGGTCCTCGAACTCAGTTTTGACACTCGCGTCTACCCAATAGAAACAGAAAATAAATAACCAACCAAGGTGCAATGCACAACCAATATGATGCATGATTCATTTAGTGAAGAATTAAGCATGGCAATCCAATTCTAGTCAAGTTTCACATGCACAGTTTGTTTATTAGTTAATCTGGAAAGGACCTCATTTTAACTTATTTAGACATGCATGAACATGGAAAATATGGATGCATCATGAAAAATTGATGGAAATGCATATAAAGATCGCGAGAAACGGAGCTACGGTTCTCAAGATACGCTCACGACAAGGTACGGAGGCAAAACACAAGATCACCAAATACCTGGGCTAATTCTTGGCATTCCAAGGTAGCCACTGGACAGGTGATGAAAAACCAATCACAATAGACTCAATAATCACTCAATTCCACGGAGTATAGCTCCCACAACTCACAAAACAAAATAGCACCCAATCTGACACAAAACAGCAACATAGCAATTTGAAAAGCTCACAACTAGAGTTACAGAATCCCTACAGCCAGAAACAAGATATGGACAGAATCTACTCAACACCCACATCAATTCATCCAACTACACAACCAGAAAAGGAGCCACACATCAATAAGCAAGAAGCAATCAAGTTGGCATGATGAATCAGTTTTCCTGGGACTTAATGAAAAATCCAGTTTTCTGGAATCTGGGTTCATAAAGTAGCAAGTTGACAGCAATGGTTAAATATGCTAGAGAGCTCCTATTGTCATTAAAATTAACAGAATGGTATATGGCAATATCTAATACAAATTCCTAACATTGAGCATGGTCAAATTCAAAACACATCACTAGCTACACCCCACTCTACACGCCATTTCAAAGCAGGTTCGCAGAAACAGAAAGTAGGCAACTTAACAGCATGGTTACCACTTATCTGGTGACTTAACATGAATAACAAAAATACCGAGACATTCCCAACAACTTTGACTAACAAATTCATGTTGGCAAGATCTTGAAAGCATGCATAGATTAATTCATATGAAAAAGACAAAAGGGCATCACAGCATAAAAATCCAGTTTTGTCAAGTTGCCCCAAAGTCAAATCTGACTTCACAGGTGCATATACGGGTTGATTCTACCCCAAAATCATTACTCATACCTATATGCTTGCATGGAACAAAAGGGAGCAAAGGGGGGTCGAAATTTGACCTCCCTAGGCCATGGGTGACTTATGCCACTCATAAAACTTAATGTAAATGCCACAAAATGATATGTGCTCCATAGATACATGTTGAAAGTGGTTAATTAGAATGTTAGGGACATGATAACATGTCATAGCATCAATATGCAAGTAAGAAACTAGCTAGAAGAAGAACCATGGTCAATGCACATAAAAGGGAACCTACACATCGAGCTCATCTTGCACATACATCCACACTCGCATACACAAGGGTGTGTAAGTATGGTATACACCCTCACACATACAAGTATGACACTACCACACACACACACTCATCAACCAACATATCCACATGTGCACATGCACATGTAAGTGCATACACATGCACATACACACATACACAAGGGGCATCCACCCCTACATACACACAAGCACAAAACTACTCATGTATATATGCCTTAGGCATATACACTCAAATATGTGCATGAAAACATACACACACACCTATGAGTATGCATCACCAAGTGACACATACACACTCACTACAACCAACACCACACACCAACATACATAAACATATGACAGGCTAGAAAAATAAAAGAAAAGAAAGAAAAAAACACTACCTGGAATTACCTACCACACATACAACCAGCAGGTCATAACGCAACAGAATTCAAAAGAAAAGAAATTAAAACAAAAGGGGGGAGCCTGGGCTCGAACCCACAACCTATTGGTTGTCTCCCCCCAAAGCCAACCACTCTCCTAGATCTGAGTATGTTAACAAAGGAAGGACGCTGCACCACTAATACACACATAACACATATATGCCTGACAAAACTGAAATATGCGAGCAACGATAGGAAACAGCAGCGGCACGGGCCAGCTCCGGCCATCTCCGGCGAGGCGAAAAGCCGGCGGGGTTGCGGAATTCCCCTAGGAATGCGAGGGACAATGTTACGATGCGCGAGGAGCAAGAACAAAAGCACCACAAAATAGTATGCATACTGCATCTAAGGGCAGAGCATCGAGAGCGCGAAGTTGGCATGAACCTGGCGTCTCCTAAGCAGATCTATAGGCAACAAGGAGGAGAAGGGCGCAGGAGGGGACTACCTCGTCTACTTAGGACAACAAGAGGAGGACGAGGACGAGCCGGGGACGACGGGAGGGAGCTCTGAACTTGACGGTCTTCGGGTCCGAGAAGAAGAGCAGAAAATGAGGTTGTGAACGACGTCGAGCTGGGCCTTGGCGCTCCCTTGCTCGTAGGGGAAGACGGATAAGCTACGGGGGCACCCTTCCCACACACCAGAGCGGCGGAGACACGGCAAGAAGGCTATCTCTGGGCACGAGCTGTTGCTCGGCCGGAGCACGACAGGCGCGTCGACGGCATGGCGCGAGGCTACCTTACCTGGTGGCGGCGCGAGGAGGAGAGGGATGAAATGGGGCGAAGGATTCTAGAGCTAGGTCAGGGACACCTCTTATAGCACGCTCGGACGAGCTCCGGCCGTCAAATCGCGGAGGACGCCATCATGGACACCCTGGATGGGAGCCGTACAGGAGGTGGAAGAAGCGAACACTCTGAAGGCTGGCTGGGCTACGGGAGGCAAGTCGGGCCGCGAGGGGCATGGAGGCCCAGGTAGGCTGGCCCCTCTCTCACACAGGAAACGTAGGGTTCTAATAAATAAAACGGAAGCAAAACAAAAACCCAGAGAAAAGAGAGATGATTTGCTAACTGAAATAAAAATATATTTGGACTCACACAATTATGTACTAGACAATAAAAATGATCTTGGCATTTTTAGAGAAGCAAAGTAATTTCACATATATTATTTTGGACTGTATTTTGCAATTGTTTAAAATACTCAAGACCAGTAGAACATGCTTGAGACTACACAACAAGTCTCATATGAATATATAGAAAAGGAGCAACATTTTTAATATGTGAAAATAGCAAGTAAATTATTATCATGGGAATATTTTGAATAAGAGAGAAGAGGGGGATAGTTTATTAGATGGAAGGGAGTAGCACTCCAAACAAAGAAACACATGCACTCTCTCCACATCACATACACTCCCATCAACACCACCTCACATCACAACAAACACAAGCATAGGCGTGGCAATAATTAATATGCACTTGGTATAATGAGCATGATGGCATGATGCATGAAATGACCGTGAGGCAAGGTTGATAATCAAACACAATGGGAAAACATGAAGGTCCACATGAGAAATATTATACAAATGGCAAGGATTACACTTGGGCTGTTACATTGCGGCAACAACCTTTTGCGTGGATACCTCTTAGATTGGTCCCACTGACCGATATCATATCCTTCCTCAGCTACGAGGACTCTCATCCATAGATCATTGAGGTTGTCTTGTTCGCCTTTAAGCTGCCGTTCTTTTTTTCAGGCTGTGAGCTGTCACTATAAGCTGTTGCCTGAACAGTTCCTGGTCTTCAGGATTATTGGGATTGTCAAAGTCATCGGCTTCCGGGATGTCCTCCTCCTCGACAGGGGGGAGGTAATTATCGTCCACGAAATCGTTTAGGTTGTCAGAGTTGCGCTGGTCTTCAGGGCTCTCCTGACCCTCTAGCGGGTGTTCGAGGATATCGGGATCGCCGAGGTCTTCTAGGGTATCTTTGTCCCTAGTGCCGATGATAGCTTTCCTTCCCTTTTTTTCCTTTTGACCGTTTATGTGGCCTTCGGCGCCTTGGCGGTGCTTCACCCGACTTGTCACCATCGTTTTTGGGAGTGTTCTCGCCATTAGCGGCAGGAGTGTCCACCATGTAGACGTCATACGTGGACGTGGTGGCCCATCACCCAGTGTTAATGGGGGTGGGAGTGCAATCTTCCTTAGCCATGTATGCTGCCTCCTCGGACGCATAGTCCAACATGTCGGTTAAATCTTTGACTATGTCTATCAAGTGGGTGGTGGGTGGGACGAAAAAATCGTCCTGGCCCGCCCTGAGACCGATCTGAGCATGGATCGGGGTTGGGTCGTCGGTAATCTTCATCGACGAGATCCGATATAGGGCCTCGTTGAGTATCGAGAGCTGGATCGGGTCAACCTGCTCGGAGCTTTCTGAGTTGACCTCCGTTGTGTCTGCGCTAGGGGAGTGTTCGGCAGGAACATGTATCCGGTCATCTGGAACTATGGCCGGATCCGCACTAAGAGTTAGGTCATCGCCGGGGTAAATCCCGTGGACGTGACCGAAAGGGGGATCTGAGGTTAAAGCCTCGGAGTCTTCGGGGGTGGCAGGCGAGACTATGAGCCCGGTTAGCGAAAGATCGCCCAGGAGTCCACAGAGAACTCTAGGTTCCCGAATCTGACCTCTTGATCAGGGGCGAAGCTACCGACCCTGCCTGATGGCTGGTTGGGTCAGCGTGCAGCACAATGTTGTTGAAAGCGAAGGTCTGTCCGAGGACAAAGGTGTCCATGTTGCGGACCTCTTCGTTGATGACGGCACGAGCCATTGATTCCTTTGGTGATTGCAGCGGAACTCTCAATGAAAGCACCAATATCAGTGTCAAAACTGGCGGATCTCGGGTAGGGGGTACCGAGGTATGAGACTAGAATCGATCGTAACAGGAGACGAAGGATATGGTGTTTACCTAGGTGTTGGTGTCAAAACCGGCGGATCTCGAGTAGGAGGTCCCGAACTATGAGACTAGGATCAACGGTAACAGGAGACAAAGGGGACACGAGTTTACCTAGGTTCGGGCCCTCCGATGGATACCCTACGTCCTGCTTGATTGTATTCATGGTGTGTGGGCATATAGAGTTGATCTACCTCGAGATGGTATGACTAACCCTAGATGAGTTATCCTGCCTCTATACCCCAAAATCCCCCGTCTTATAAAGACGTCGAGGAGGCCTAGGGTTTACAGATGGTCGTTTACATGCTGAAGAGATAAACATGCCTATTACTACATCAAACGTGGAGCGCAAGCTGTGTTCCTCGAAGCTTCCATCCTATAAGTTGGGCCTTCAAACCATCCAGTGTTTGGTGTGTAGCCCATATAGTCCAGCCCATAGACAACAGGTCGGATATCCGAGGACCCCCTAACCCAGGACTTCCCTCAGTAGCCCCCAAACTTGCCTCCAACGCCAAGGGTCTTCAGCTCCAATTGCTCCGCGAATAGAGTCTTCGGCTTGCGAGGTGAGTTCCTTCATGCCGAACCATAGTTTTCCGCATAGTGGCACGTCCGAATCCCGTGAGATAAGTTGTCTTTGAAGGACAAACGTCAGGGAAAAAAATGGTATTGTTTCCTTACGACCTCTCTGACGAAAGGTCACAGCCCACCATAACCGATAGGCCAGTTACAAGCACTCGACGCGCGGTTCGAGGCCATTCCATCCACACTATCTATGAACATGTCGATCGTGTTCCATTTTACAAGGGATATACTTAATCACGCGCCCGCAACGGCTCGCGCGTCTCGGAAAGTGGAGGAAGTCACGGCATGGCAAGGGGAGCCCAAATCGACAGACCGCATAAAAGGGGAAAGAAAGCCCCGAAGGCCCCTCACGCTCTCCATTTGACTTCTCTGCCTCCTATTCACCTGCGCCTCCAGAGCACAGATCCAGGTTTCTCCACCCCCGCTTCCAAGCTCAACGATCTCGGGCTCCAATGGCCAGTGGGAAGTTTCCACGGTCCACAACCAGGACATAATCGACCTCAAGAAGGCCAGTTATCTTCCCGCCAGCATCCCTCATCATGCGGCGGAGAAGGGACAAGTAATCCCCACCTCCAAGCCAGGTGAGCGGGTGGTGTTCATCCCCCACTTCATCAGGGGTTAAGATTTCCGCTCCACCCCTTCGTCAGGCATTTAATGTTCTTTTATGGCCTCGACTTCCACGACCTCCCACCAAACTACGTCATGCACCTCTCCGCCTTCATCCTCCTCTGCGAGGCATTCCTGCACATCGAGCCGCACTTTGGGCTCTGGTTGTAGGTTTTCAATATCAAAAGGAAGTGCATCAGCGGCAAGCATGCCGACTGCAGTGGTGCCGTCATTGGCAAACTCACGCGCGTCGAGTGGCCGGCGGGCACCCTCATCGACACCATCAAGGGGTGGCAGAAAGAGTGGTTCTATATCACCAAACCACAGGAACAAGGTTTGCACCCCGCCACCGCATTCAGATCCGGTCCTCCGACCAGACTAGCTGCATGGATTGAAAAGGGTCTCGTCTGGGGGTCGAGCAAGGAGGTGGCCGATCTACAAAAGCGGATCCGCTCCTTGGTCGAGAACGACACCAAGCTGGCCGATGTGGTCCAGGTAATGTTCCGAAGATGCATCATCCCCTACCAGCACCAGACACTCCCCTGTGGGCTCGGAAACTCGACGCCAAGCCCACAGTCCGGAAACTCTTCGGCGCTATGCGGGAGAAGCTATGGAAGGCATTCTTCAAATCAATGAAGAGCTGGCCAGCCGAGGAGGAGGACAAGGGCCTACACGCCGACAAGCCGGACTCCGAGGTACGACTCATCTTAGCCTAATTGGCTCTATATATAAGGTCCATAACCCTGTGTCCGATATGTTTATGCAGAGATGGATGAAGAAAGCCATCAACATCCGCAGTCCGGCTCCTCAGGCCGAAGACGAGAGGACTAGGCTGGTAGCCAAGATTCTCGTGGAGAAGCCTCACGAGGCTCCCATGAAGAAGGAGAAGAAGAAGGAACCAGGTCAGGCTGGCCTTCGCATCAAGGATCAGCCTGATGTTGCTTCTAAAAACACGCCCGCCTCCTTGAATCAGGAGGAGGAAGAAGAGGAGGAGGAGGTCGAGAGCAAGGGGGGAGGCGATCTCCCCCACGCCAAGAAGAGAGCAGAGACTTCGGACGCCTTGGGGCAGGCAGCCTCTCGTGCCCTGAAGAAGGCACGGCAAGTGCGGATGACCTTGTCCGACGACAGCTCGGACTCGAGCTCTGCATCCGAAGATGCCGAGGAGGTTCCCCAAAGGAGCCTTAGGGTCAAGCCCCCTCCATCTAGGTTAGGATCCGAAGAACGTCCTTCCGGTAACCAGTAAATTCGGACTTTGCTGACACGCAGGCTATTGGCCCCATAGCCCCCTACGCATCATTCCCAGCGAGGTGGTATCGGATGGGGAGACCCTGCCCACCGAACTAGCGGAGAGAAGGGATGCCTCGCACCCCACCACTCCAGGTGCTACGAAGGACGCTGTGGAGGTGTCATCCCAGCCTACTCCAATGGAGGCGAGGGAGATATTACCGTAGCCGAGGCTAATGCTTCGCTCACCGAAGACCAGGGGACAATCCCCCCATCCAGACACCAAGGAGGCCAGACGAACGGGCCATCAGTCCCCTGCAAGGACATCTCCAGAGCGCACTATGCCTCCGGAGGCACCGATCCAATCCCCGGTGGATGATCGGGAAATCCGATTATCCCCGGCACCATCGACCATCGGGTGGTCGGACATGGGGGAGGCTCTATCAAGCGCCTCCATCCCAGAGGAGCATCGCACCCTTATGGGTGCGATACTACAGAGCGTCCAGTCCGTTGACAACAGACTGAAGGAGGCCTTCAAAGGACTCCTTGAAGGCTTTCAAGTAAGTCGCCCGTCAATTTTGCTAAGTTTTAATTTAGTCGTAATATATACATGACAGCCCTCAAGCCCTAGGTGAGGTGAGAAAACTCGCCTAGGGGTCATTTCTGTATTCGGGAAGGAAGTGCCGATGTAATGTATGCATTATGTGCGGTGTAGGCCTCGTCATCGATGGCAACCAAAAACGGCGCCGAGCTGGACGAGCTACATCGGAAGCTGAAGCGCTCCGAAGATGAGGTGGAATCCCTAAAGAAGAGGTTCGACGAGGCATAGGGTAAGTTCCAATTAAATCTTGATGTTCCCCCCGAATTCTGTCTATGCAGACTTATATATAGGGCTTTATCGTGTTCGTAGCCTCGTCTAAAGAGATTGAAGACCTCAAGGCTGAGCTTCAACGCGCCAAAGATGAATCGGCCGTCAAGAAGGCGGTGGCCAAAGAAGCAGCCACCACTCTCTCCGCCCTACGAGCCACCAGTGATAAACACCAGGCTCGTGTGGCAAAGATACAAGATGAGCTCAAGGATGCCCACAACAAGTGCGAGGCCTTGGAGCAAAAAAATAAGGCGCTCTTGGCCGAACTGTCTACCATGAAGTCCAATCTCCATCAGGAGCTGGTGGATAGACGGTTCTTCGAGGAACAAATTCGCTAGGCCATGGAAATAGCCGATGGTAAGCCATACTCCCTAAAGTGCGTATTCGGGGATAGCAGATTCGAATTGCTGACCCGGGTGTGGTGATCCTTGGGCGCATCCACCGATCTCCTGAAGAGCGTGGCGGATGCCAATCAGTTGCTTGCCACGCAGGGAGAGGAAGACGAAGCTCAGACATTCTGGGCCCAGTTCGGAGCCCCCGAGTGTCCTCCTCTTCTGGTGGAGCAAATGAAACAGCTAATGGAGATGCACCGGATGGCAGAGCCGGCCATCCAGGACCTCTGTGTATGCTTATGTCCTTGCGAGCCACTCCCAGGCAGCTACTTCGGCCTGGTGAACTGGCTGACTAATGCTACGCCCCGCCTTGTCGCCATCAAGCGCTCCTCCTGCAGCGAAGGAGTCCGAATGGCCCTTGCCAAGGCCAAAGTGCACTAGTCGGGGCTCAATCCGGTGAAGGTCGCCACCGACTCACCGTCGCCCAGAAAGGAGCACCAACACCCCGAGCTTTACTTCGATGGAGTGATGGAGTGTGGGCAGGTGATAGCGTCGTAGTCTTCGGGTGAAAAAATATTTGAGTGATCTTGTAATATGTCCGAAGACATTTGTGATAACTTTCAATGATATGAGTATCCTCTCTTATATGGTTTTGCATTCCTTTATAACTTTTGTATGGTTGTTTACTACTGAAAGATGCAAGTCGTCAGCTTCAGCCCCCACATAGATACTACATGGGGTGTCTAGGCCAATGCACTGTGTCCCTTAGCCAAATTATAGGAACCCGAAGGGGGTTTAGTGCGGTAGACTAGGCAATCGGACTATTATGCTTTATTTCTTTCACTTAACCGAAGGGGTGCGGAAAGGACTACAGGAAGCATACGATTAGCCATCGGAGTTTTTGCGATGTTCGGACGAGCCGAGGCCGAAGCCGACATCATAGCATTTGCACAAAGGGCAAATTCCTCGTATAACACGGAATAACCGCTTACGAGGGTTGAAGAGTAAAACTTCTAACTTGGGTTTCACAGATCGGATCATGCATACTATGACAGTCCGTTTTCGGCTTTCTCCCCTGAGGTGCTTGACCGGACTATCCGGAAGCACAATCACAGCGGTGCTCCCTTTGCCCTTTTTGCCGAATGAGCAGAACATAAAGGGGCAAGCACAGGAGACGGGCAACCCAACTTAATGACTAAAGACATAGTTCGGAACCAATGCATATAAAGCTAATGCCAAGACGCCAAATACACAATGGTTAAGGCGATTTGTTTTGAAATCGAGCCCCAAGTCTATTAGTCGGTGACCTCGAGTCATACCGAACAGGTTCACGAGAAGAGGGAGGGAAGAAAAAAAGTATGTGCCGAAAGCAGGACAAATAAGGCATGCGTGCGCCATGTAATTTCGCATTTCCTCAACAACTCTTATTACACGGATTGCGAAGCAGTTGTTTACAAGTACGTGATAAGAAATAAAGTCCTACAGGAGCTGTTGTACCAGGGGTCTTCAGTTGGTGACTAGACGTCTTCGATATGCTGTGCTGCTAGTTGACTCCTGCTTATGGATGTACCTTGCTGGGTGTTGGTGCGGTTGGATTTTGCGAACAAAATCTTGAGAGGACGCAGTGTTAAAGGTGAGCTTTACGCCATGGGAAGGCTCTTTTAAGAGCGCCTATAGTTTGTCAGGAGACGTGTTGATGGTAATAGTTCAGAACAACCGAACACCTATCGTAAGTTCCCCATCGCTACCCATGGAATCTTAAGTGTGAAGTTGTGCCTCCTCGGCACATACTTTGTTGGTCCCGAGCTTGTGCGGTGGGGGTGAGTCCCTATTGGGGGTAGGAAGGAGTATTGGGGTGTTCAGTCTGAATCCGAACTTGCTTCTCCGCCTTTTGTGCCTTTACAGCGAATGCCGAAGCTTGTCGGTCGTCTTTGTAGCTGAATTCGGCCACCAGTGCCAGTGCATGTTCCTCCATTCTAAGGGACCGCTCAGTATTTCCGCTGACAGTGATGACTCCCTTGGGGCCTGGCATCTTGAGCTTGAGGTATGCGTAATGCGGGAATGTGTTGAACCGAGCAAATGATGTCCGACCGAGCAGCGCGTTATAGCCACGATGAAAGGGCACAATATCGAAGACCAAGTCCTCGATGTGGAAGTTATCGGGCGAGCCGAACACAATCTCCAGAGTTAAAGAGCCCGTACATCGGGCCTCGACACCTGGGATCACTCCCTTGAAGGTAGTGCTGCTGGGCTTGATCCTTGACGGATCTATACCCACCTTTTTCACCGTGTCTGAGTTAATCAGATTGAGGCTACTTCCTCCTTCCATTAGGACTTCAGTGAGGTGATATCCATCTATAATGGGATCAATGACGAGGGCAGCCGAGCCCCCATGACGGATACTGGTCGGATGGTCGCGCCGGTCAAAGGTGATCGGGTATTCTGACCATGGGTTATACTTCGGAGCTACGGGCTCCACGGCATAGACCTCCCGAAGGGCCCGCTTTCTCTCTTTCTTAGGAATGTGGGTGGCGTATATCATATTCACCATTTTTACTTCGGGAGGGAATTTCTTCTGACTGCCACCTATTGGACTGTGAGGCTCTTCTTCGTCCTCGCTACGCGAGCTCTTTCTCTGGTCTTCGGGTAGTATTTTTCCCGCCAGTTTAAACACCCAACAATTGCGGTGTGTTTGGTTGGCTCGCTTTTCCGAAGTTCCGTGAATTTGGCAAGTCCTGTCCATGATCTTCTTGAGCTGAGTGGGTCCATCGCGATTGCCTTTAGGGGGCTTCTTCCGCTATCCGGGTTGGGAGTTGCGGAATCCGGCATTAACCGTCGTGCCATCGGCGTTGTTGCTGTTGTGCTGGCATTTGTTCTTATTGTGCTTCGGCTTTGAGTTGCCATCATGGGCTTCAGGTACCACAGGATCTTTAGAATTGTGGCTCCATCTTGCCAGTCAGTTATCTTCGCCCGCATAGAAGCAGGTCATGAGGGAGGTAAGGGCGGACATGGTCCGAGGCTTGTCCTAGCCTAGCTGGCGGGCCAATGATTCATCCCGGATATTGTGCCGGAAGGAGGCAATGGCCTCGGCGTCCGGACAATAGACAATTTGGTTCTTCTTAGTTAAGAACCGATTTTAGAACTGTCGGGCAGACTCGCCGGGCTTCTGGACGATGTTACTAAGGTCGGAAGAGTTCGTCAGGCGGACATAGGTCCCCTGGAAGTTAGAGTGAAACACGTCTTCCATTTCTTCCGAGCATCCTATGGAGTTTTTGGGGAGGTTGTTTAACCAATGTCGAGATGGCCCCTTAAGCTTAAGAGGTAAGTATTTGATGGCATGTAGATCCTCTCCTCGTACCATATGGATATGGAGGAGGAAGTCCTCGATCCATACAGTTGGGTCAGTGGTCCCTTCATACTGTTCTAGATTTACGGGTTTAAACCCTTCAATGAACTGATGTTGCATTACTTCATCTATGAAGCATAGTGGGTGAGCAGCGCCTCTGACTCGAGCAATGTCTCGCCTCTACTCGGCGTTTGCATGGGGTCGGTTGTGTTACTGACCTCTATGGTTTGCGTCGAACCATGGTATATACTCTCCCGTCTATCCGATGAGTATTCTCTAGATCTGTAGATTGATCTCGTACGACTTGGTCTCTGATTTAAGTCGTTGCACAGGTCAAACATGTCATTGGGTTCGAAAGGCTCCTTACCCTGTCTTCGGGGCATCGCCAGTACATAACCGGTGTCTTTGAATGCTCTGTCACGCCCATGAGGAGGGCGGTCCGGCTTGTCATATGGGGTATGATGCGGAAACGGAGTGTCAGTGAGCTCATCGTCCAATTGTGGCAGTACTCTTCTCTAAGGGTAGCTTGTGGGCTGGTTTGATAGACCGGTGTCATATACTTCCTCGGTTGAGAGGACTTTCATCCATCGATCAGTGAGATTGGCTTGTTCGGCTTTGAGTTACCGCTCTTTGGCCTTCAGGCTGCGAGCCGTTGCTATGAGCCGCTGCCTGATTTCTTCCTGGTCCTCGAGGTTATCATGGATGTACAAATCATCGGCTTGTGTTAGGTCTTCCTCCTTGATGGGGGGAAGGTAACCATCTCCTTCTGGATCCTTGACAGTATCGGGATCGTTTAGGTCCGCAGGTACGTCCGGACCCTCAAAAGGGTGCTCGGGCACATCGGGATGATCATGATCGGCAGGGGTGTTACCATCCCTGCTGCTGATAATAGTTCTTCCGGTTTTGCTTTTGGGCCGTTTATGCGATTTTCGGCACCTTGATGGCGCGTCACCCGATTTGTCACCGTCGTTGTGAGGCGTGTTATCATCGTTCGTGGCGGGGGGTATCTACCATGTAGACGTCGTATGTAGAAGTGGCGGTCCAATTCCTGGTGTTAACGGGAGTGGGAGCACGATCCTCATCATCCATGTATTCTGCCTCCTTGGAGGCATAGTCTAACACGTCGGTTAAGTCTTCGATGGTGGCTATCAAGTGGGTGGTGGGTGGGTCGAAAAATCCGTCCCTGCCCGAACTGCAACTGGGCCGGTCATAGATCGGAGCTGGACCATCGGTGATCTTCATCGACGAGAATTGATCCAAGGCCTTGTCGGCCACTGAGGGCCCGATCAGATCCGGCTGTTCAGAACTTATGGAGTTAATCCCCATGAAGCCAACCCATGGGGAGTGTTCGGTAGGAACACATGTTCGGTCATATGGCTTGATGTCCAGGCCAGGGTTAGAGATCAGACTACCGCCATGGGTGACCCCATTGGCATGTCCGATGAAGGGGCTCGAGGTTAAGGCCTCAGAGTCCTTGGGGATTACGGGAAAAGCTGTGATCTCGATTAGTGACAAGTTGCCTCGGGAGTCGACAAAAAACTCTAGGTTTCCAAATCTAACTTCCTGATCGGGGGCGAAGTTCTCCACACGGCCTAGATGTCCGCTGGAATCAGCATGCAGCACAACGCTGCCGAAGGCGAAGATCTGCCTGGGGACGAAAACGTCCATGTTGTGGGCCTCTTCATTGATGAAAAGGCGAGGAGTCGATCCCATCTCGCTCATAGAGGAACTCTCATTGAAAGCACAAATGTCGGTGTCAAAACCGGCGGATATCGGGTAGGGGGTCCCGAACTGTGAAACTAGGATCAACGGTAACAGGAGACGAAGGGGACACGAGTTTACCCAGGTTCGGGCCCTCCGATGGAGGTAATACCCTACGTCCTGCTTGATTGTATTGATGGTGTATGGGAATACAAAGTTGATCTACCTCGAGATTGTATGACTAACCCTAGATGAGTTATCCTGCCTCTATACCCCAAAACCATCCGGCTTATAAAGACGTCGAAGAGGCCTAGGGTTTACACATGGTCGGTTACATGCCGAAGAGATAAACATGCCTATTACTGCATCAAGCATGGAGCGCAAGCCGTGTTCCTCGAAGCTTCCATCGTAGAAGTTGGTCCTTCAAACCATCCAGTGTTCAGTGCGTAGCCCATATAGTCTGGCCCATAGACAACAGGTCGGATATACAAGGACCCACTAATCCAGGACTCCCTCACCAGGTTCGGACCCTCCTATGGAGGTAATACCCTATGTCCAGCTTGATTGTATTGATGATATGTAGGTTACAAAGTTGATCTACCTCGAGATCGAGTAGCTAAACCCTAGATGAGTTGTCCTCTCTCCGCAACTTAAAACCCTCCGGCTTATATAGATGCCGAGGGTACCTAGGGTTTAAACATGGTCAGTTACACGTTGAAGGGATAAACATGCCTATTCATTACTCCAAACGTGGAGGACATGCCACGATTCCCGAAGCTTCCTTCCTGGAGACAGGGCCTTCGATCGATCCAATGCTCGGGAAGTGGCCCATATAGTCCGGACCATAAGAAACAAGTCGGCCTCCCGAGGACCCCTTAAACAAGGACTCCCTCAGCCGTAAACACCCACTCTCTCCCCCTCTATGCAGCGGTGTAAGACCTCTCTTCCCCACTGTAATCTCTACTTGAAAATGGTGCTCAACTCCATATATTATTTCACATTGATATTTGCCTATCCTATGAGGTTTGAGTAGATATCTTTTGTTCTATGGGTTAATTGTGGTATGATGTGATGGATTTGAGTTGTATGTTGATATGGTGCTGTCATATGGTGCACTCCGTGTCGCGCGAATGTGAGGGGTCCCCTTTGTAGGGTGCTGCAATATGTTAATGATTTGACTACGGTGGGTTGCTTGAGTGATAGAAGCATTAACCCGAGTAGGTGGAGTAAAGAGGACTTGATACCTAATGCTATGGTTGGGTTTTACCTTAATGATCTTTAGTAGTTGCGGATGCTTGCTAGAGTTCCAATCATAAGTGCATATGATCCAAGTAGAGAAAGTATGTTAGCTCATGCCTCTCCCTCATTGCATATAACAAGTATCTATCGTATCATATTCAATTTCCTATGGACAAACTTTCTCATGCGTTACACAAAAATATTTTCTAGCAAAGTACTTCTAGTTTTATTCCCTCAAAGTAGTTTCATACTTGTTCTAGGTAAAGCAAGAATTAGCGTGCGTGGAGTTGTATCGGTGGTCGATACAACTTGAGAGAATATTAATTCTAACTTTAGCTCCTCGTTGGGTTCGACACTCTTACTTATCGAAAAAGGCTACAAACGATCCCCTACACTTGTGGGTTATCAGACACCGCCGCCTCGGGCCGCCGTCGATCCGCTAGTAGGGTGACGCTCCGGCCCTCCTTCTCTTTCCATTGGTCCTCCCTCGACCCACTGATCGAGTTCCCCCTCATCCCCGTTCATTTTGCGGCACGAGACAGCCCGGTGATTGCCTCCCAAGCACCTTCATCGCAGCTCCCTTGTCGCCAGCAACCAGCTGCCCCTCTCCATCCTCCTCCACTACAACCCAACAAGCGGCAACGTCCTGGCCCCTTTCACGCACACGCCCATCATCGCTATGCCCCGCACCGTCACCGGTGAGCGCCGCCCCCTCTCTGTCGAGAGGAAGGGGATGACAAGTGGGCTCCACCTATCATCGACCCCCCTCTCTCCCCTCTCCGCTATGTGTCGCTGGCCATTGGGCCCCGCATGTCAGGTTCAAATCTGGCGTGCTTGGCCTGGCTGGCCACTGGGTCAGCCCAGTACCTAGCTAGCTCAGGCCCAGGGCACAGAGCCCTTTTCTTTTTCTTTTTCTGTTCAGTATTCCAAAAATCCCTGTGAATTAAATAAAAGTGCAATGCCAAATATTCTGCCACCTAAATTTTTGTAATATTTTGTAGTATTTATTGGTGCCATTTGTAAAAAAATTGAAAACATTTTATGTACTAACTTTATTTAAATGCTAGTTTGAATATTTAAGCCTCTGTTAAACATAGTTTTGAAAACCCTTTTCACCCTAATACCTTAGGCAAATATTTTTAGTATAGTTTTTAGTATTTATCAGATAACTTTGGACCATTTCAGAGAAAGTTTCACCCTAAAACCATTATTAAATATAAATCCCAAAAATAATTCACAAAAAGTTTGGACCATTTCAGAGAACTTTTATTTCTGCACAAAAATAACACCAAGGTAGTTCTATTGAAAACACCATCAGTCCGGGTTGGTTTCTTTAAAATCATGCAAATTAGAGGTCAAAACAAGAGAAAAAGTGTTTGGAAAAGTAGATACGTTGGATACGTATCATTAGGCAATCGATAGAAAATCACATAGTTATGCAATACTTATTCACGACAATGATCATGTGTATATAGGCATCACGTCCATAATCAAATAGGACGACTCCTAGCTGCACCCACTACTATTACTCTATGTTAAGAGTTGTCGTGGTTTTGTCATGGCAAGATGTCCTTGTGGGAGAACTTAGGTGTGAGGCCATCGCAACTATGTGGCGACTTGCGAGCGGTTGGTCGAAATCGAGAGACGCAAGCTTACACAGGTTCGGCACGTCCCTTGGAGGTAAAATCCTACGTCCTGCTTTGTGTATATTGATGATGATGACGATCTCGATTACAAAGGTGCGGAATCACTACCTCTAATCTCGAGATCCTCTAATCTGCTATCTCTAATGACCTGAACTTGTTTGTCTAGGACCTGTCTATTGAGACGTCTAAAAAACTTACCCTCTCGGGGTGCCCCACCCCTCCTTAGATAAGTTGAAGGGATGGGTTACATGTAGAGTCCTAGTAGTATTAGGACTTAACCAATTCTGACTTCCCATCATGGGTTTCTTATTAGGGGCTTCTCTCCATGGGCTTCTGAATCCCGGGCTCCTTATCTCCAGTCGGGCGGCTTACAACCGGGCGGCTTATAGTCGGGCGGCTTACCGCCGGGCAACTTACAACTGGGTTTGTCTTCAAGACTCATCTTCACGAACTCATCTTCGAGACTTATCTTCATGCATTGTGTGTTTGTCGGGTCACAACTGCCTGCCGGGTTATAACTGTCTGCTGGACCAAGATGTGAGATGACTTAACACGGCTGCTTAAGCCTAGAGATGACTTAACGTCTGGATGACTTAAAACCAGAAATGACTTAAGCCTTAGGGAAGCTTATCCTTCTGAGTCAGGTCTTGGTCATGGAGAATATCCCCGACATTAGCCCCCAGGTTAGCTTTGAATTTATTCATGCTAAACTTTGGAAATAAGAATATGTTAAGGGATCGGCTCACTCAAAAATACCAGTTAACCACCTCCTAAATTTTTTGAATCTCTGTCATATCAATAAACTGACGCTCGCTCCTTAGAAAAAAATAACCCTTATTATCTTCAACTGCCTTGGCTTGATAAAAATTCATTTGATGTTGTGCCAACTTTCAATACTACAGACTTCGATGAAAAAATCCGTATGATATTAAGTTGTGTGAATAGCCCGGAGGAGATAACCTTTGCAAACTTCTTCACATAAAAATATGAGACCTGTTTTACTCATAACTGAGAATTTGAAGGCATACCTTCCTTATATCCATATCACCTGTAGCCCCAAGTCTTAAGAGAGGAATGTAGTGATAGCTTTAAGACTTGCTTCAATATAAATATCACATCCCTAGAGAAATCTAGATTGTTCGTCTGAGTCACCAGTCATAAGTTGAATGTTCCACATATGTAGCCCCCAAGTACCTGGTTGTCTTGCCCGCAGCAACCTGGAACTTGTAATTGCATTATGCTCATAATACTTCAGCCAGTGTAGCCCCCAAGGGCCGGTGAGGGAGTCCTGCTTTAAGGGGTCCTCGGGTGGCCGACCTGTTTCTCATGGGTCGGACTATTCGGACTATATGGGCCATTTACCGAGCATTGGATTGATCAAAGGCCCTGTCTCTAGGAAGGAAGCTTCTGGAATCGTGGGGTGTCCTCCAAGATTGTAATAGTGGATAGGCATGTTTTTCCTTCCATGTGTAACCGACCATGTGTAAACCCTAGGTACCCTCGACGTCTATATAGGTTGGAGGGTTTTAGGTTGTAGAGGACAACTCATCAAGAGTTTTAGCTATTAGATCTCGAGTTAGATCAACTCTGTAACCCACACATCATCAATATAATCAAGCATGACGTAGGGTTTTACCTCCATAGGATGTCCCGAACCTGGGTAAACATCGTGTCCTTCGTCTCCTATTACCATTGATCCTAGTCTCACAGCTCGGGACCCCCTACCCGAGATCCGCCGGTTTTGACACCTACATTGGTGCTTTCATTCAGAGTTCTGCTGTGATCGCCAAAGGAATCGATGGCTCATGTTGTCATCAATGAAGAAGTCCACAACATGGACACTTTTGTCCTCGGATAGATCTTCGCTTTCGGCAACATTGTGTTGCATGTTGACCCGACCGACCATCTAGGCCGGGTCGGAAGTTTCGCCTCTGATCAAGAAGTCAGATTCGGGAACCTGGAGTTCTCCGTAGACTCTTGGGGCGATCTTTTGCTAACCGGGCTCGCAGTCTCACCTGCCACGCCCGAAGTCTCCGAGGCTTAAACTCGGATTCCTCTTTCGGTCCCACCCGCGAGATCTACCCCGGCGATGACCTGACTTTTAGTTCGGATTAGGCCATAGTGCCAGATGCCCAGATACCCATTCTTGTCGAACACTCTCCTCGCGCGGACACGTTGGAGGTTAACTCTGAACGCTCCAAGCAGGTCGATCCGATTGAGCTCTCGACACTCAACGAGTCCTTAGATCGGATCTCGTCGATGAAAATTACCGATGACCCAACCCCGATCTATGCTCAGATCGGTCTCAAGGTGGGTTAGGACGAATTTTTCATCCCACCCACCACCCAATTGATAGCCACTGTCGAGGATTTAACCGACATGTTGGACTATGCCTCTGAGGAGGCTGAATACATTGATGAGGAAGTTTGCGCCCCAACCCCCGTTAACACAGGGTGATGGGATGCTACCTCCATGTACGATGTCTACATGGTGGACACACTAGCCGCTAATGGTGATGATACACCTAGAAACGATGGCGACAAATCGGGTGAAGCGTCGTCAAGGCGCCAGAAGCCGCATAAACTATCAAAGGGGAAAAAGGGAATACAAGCTATTGTCGGCACCGGGGACGGAGATGCCCCCAAAGACCTCGGCGATCCCAATATCCCCGAACACCCACTAGAGTGTCAGGAGAGACCACAAGATCATCTCAACCCCGATGACTTAAACGATTCCGAGGACGACAATTACCTCCCCCTGTCGAGCAGGAGGACATCTCGGAAGCCGACGACTTTGCCATCCCCGATAACGTCGAAGATCAGGAACTGTTTAGGGAACAACTTATAGCCACGACCCGCAGCCTGAAGGCAAAAGAATGGCAGCTTAAAGAAGAACAGGACAACCTCAATGATCAATTGATGAGGGTCCTATCAGCTGAGGAAGGATACGATACCGGTCTATTGGAACAACCCAAAATCTATCCATGCCGAAGACTGCTGCCACAATTCGATGACGAGCTTACTGATACGATGTCTCTTAAACATACCCCATACAACAAGCCAGACCGCCCCCCTCAAGGACGAGATAGGACGGCTGACGGCACCGGTTATAGGTCGACGATACCCCGAAGACAAAGAAAAAGATCCAATAGATCCCAATGACAGGTTCGGCCTGCGACATGACCTGGACCATAGGGCAGGTCGTACAAGATCCATCTACGGATCCAGAGGGTACTCACCCAATTGATGGATAACTGACTAGCAAGACGAAGCCACAACCCCGAAGACCCCGGAACCTCTGAACTTCGGGACAGAAACGGGAAACCAAAACGTAATAAGAATAAGTGTCGGCACAACAACAACGATGTCGATGACACGGCCGTTAACGTCGGCTTCCGCAGTTCCCGACCCGGGCAGCGGAAGAAGCCTCCTAAAGGCAATCGCGATGGACCAACCCCGCTGGACAAAATCATGGAGAGACCTTGCCACATCAATGGCACTCAAGAGAAACCCGTCAATCACAACAATCGTCACTATTGGGTGTTCAAATAGTCCGGCAAACTCGCAGCCGAGGATCTAGGCAAGGGCCCACATAGCAAGGACGAGGATGAACCCCGCGGTCCGATCGGGGGTGGACATAAGCAGTTCCCTCCAGAGGTAAAAACCTTGAATATGAGATACGCCACTCATATACCCAAAAAGGAGAGGAAATGTTCCCTTCGAGAGGTCTATGCTGTAGAGCCTGTAGCCCCGAAGTATAATCCATGGTCGGCATATCCGATCACCTTTGACCGACGCGACCACTCAACCAATATCCATCATGGGGTTCAGCCACCCTTGTCCTAGACCCCATCATAAATGGGTAGCACCTCACTAAAGTACTAATGGACAAAGGAAGTAGCCTTAATTTGATTTACTCAGACATGGTGAAAAAGATGGGCATAGATCCGTCACGGATCAAACCCAGCAACACTACCTTTAAGGGAGTGATCCCATGTGTCGAAGCCCGATGCACGGGCTCTGTAAGTCTGGAAGTAGTGTTCAGCTCGCCTGATAACTTCCGAAGCGAAGACTTGATCTTCGACATTGTACCTTTCCGCAACGGCTATCACGTCCTACTAGGTCGTACAGCGTTCGCTCGCTTTAACACCAGCCCACACTATGCATACCTCTAGCTCAAGATGTCTAGCCCTAAGGGGGTCATTACTATCAATACCAACATGGAGCGCTCCCTCTGAACTGAGGAACATGCATTGGCCCTAGCGGCCGAATTCCATTACAATGGTGATCGGCAAACGCCAGCATCTGCCGTAAAGGCACGTAAGATTGGGAAGCGAGCTTGGTTTCAGGACAAACTCCCAGAACCTTCCTCTCACTATAAATAGGGACTCAATCCCCATTACACGGCCCTAAGGCCAGCAAACTACATGCCGAGGAGGCACAACTTCATGCTCAAGATTCCATGGGCGGCGGTGGGGAGCAACTATAAAAGGGTAGAGTGTTCGGCTTGACCAAACTGCAACAATCGAATGTCTTCGGACACACTACATGCACCATCAAGGACCTGCCAAAGCGTAAAGCTCATCCACACTTTGGCGACTTCTCAAGACTTTCTTTCCAAGGTCCGCTCACCGAGCAGCACCACCCATCAAGGTACAAAACTCCCTAGGAGGTGCAGGAGCGGACAAGCAACAGGGCACATCAAGGACGTCAGGTCACCCATCGAAGACCCCTGGTACAACCACTCCTATAAAATTTATATTTTATTTTAAAATACCTATAAACAGTTGCTTTGTCAATTTGAACAATAAGAGTTGTTGAGCAAAATGTAAAACCATTATACATGGTCGCTTCGCTGTCTTTTTTGGCACATACTCTATTTTCTACCTCTTCTTGCTAAACTGTTCGGTACACATTATGATGCAACCGGCTAATTGACCGGGGGCTCGAATTTAGAAAGTTGCCCTAAGCACAATTGATTATGCGTTCAACGTCTTGGAATTTTCTTTATATGCATTGGTTCTGAACTATGTCTTGGGTCAATAGTTGGGTTGCCCGGCTCCTGTGCTTGCCCCCTTACGTTCCGCTCTTTCGGCTAAAAGGGAAAAGGGAGAACCACTGCGATTGTGTTTCCAGCTAGCCTGGTCAAGCACCTTAGGGGAGAAAGCCGAAAACTGACTGTCATAGTATGCGAGAACCGGTCTGCGATTCCGAGCTTAAGTGTGATACTAAAAAAAGCTCATTAGAGGTTATTCCATGTCATACGATTGTTTGGTATTTGTATAAACCATGTGATATCGGCTTTAGACGCGGTTCATCCAAACATCACAAATCACTAGGGGCTAGTCATCAGCCCCCACATTCCTTTTTTGCGCTCCTACGGCTAAGTGAAAGCAATAAAGCATTATGGTCCGATTGACTTGTCCACCTCACACTACCGCCTTCGGTACCGATAGCTCGGCTAAGGGTCGCAGTGCGTAGGTAGAGACACCTCATGTAGTATCTACATGGGGGCTAAAGCCGACGAGTCGCAACTTTCAGTTTCAATGGCCACACAAGGGTTATAACGAATAAAAAATATGAAATGCATGATTAACCATGCATCATAGCAATAAAAGTGTTAAAAGGTCTTCGGACATATTATAGCGCACCTACTCATAAATGTATTCTTTCAAACACTGAGGCTCTATCGCCCCAGCACCCTCCAACACTACGGGGAAGTATCGCTCAGGGCACCTATGCTCCTTCCAAGAGGCGGAGGGACGATGGCTATCTTCGTCGGAACGAGCCCCCTCCAGTGCACCTTGGCCCTTCCAAAGGCCATCCGAGCTCCCTCGATACAGGAGGAACGCCTTAGTGCGTCGATCCGAGTCGAGGTGTCACTTAGTTTCTGCACCAGGCTGAAGTAGTTGCTCGGCAATGGCTCGTTGCGCCATAGCCACATATAGAGGTCCTTCATGGCCAGCTCAGCCATCCAGTGTAGCTCCATCAGCTCCTTAAACCGCTTGACAAAGAGAGGAGAGTGCTCTGAGGCTTCAAATTGCGCCCAAAATAGCCCTGTTTCATCTCCTTCTCCCTGCAAAGCATATAACTGGTTCACGTCCGCTATGCTCTTATGGAGGTCCGAGCAGGCGCCTGAGGAACGCCACACTTGGGTGGGCAATGCGAACCTGCTATCACCGAACACACACTGCAGTAAATACGGCTTACCATCTGTGGTATCCTAAACTTGGCGGACTTGCTCTTCAAAGAACCACCTATCCACCCGCTCCCTTTGGAGACCGTATTTCAGGGTGGATAGTTCCGTGGCCTGTTCCTTGCCTTTCTTCTCAAGATCCTCGCACTTCTGGTCAGCGTCCTTGAGCTCATGCTAGATTTCCTCCACTCAAGCCTTGTGCTTGGCGCTTGTGGCTTTTAAAGCGGAAAGAGCGGCAGCCGCTTGTTCGGCAGCTGCCTTCTCGTCCGTAGCATCTTACTTCGCCTTCTACAGCTCGTCCTTGAGCTTCTCAATTTCCTTCGCTGAGGTTGTGTAAGCATCCAAGATATAACCATACTGCGTCGACAGTACGAATCAGTAGTGATGAAAAATTTAGATACCACAATCCGGCTTACCTTGTGCCTTGTCGAATCTTTTGTTCAGAGCACCGAGCTCATCCTTGGAGTTCTTGAGCTTCCGATTTAGCTCATCTAGCCCGGCGGCATTAGCAGCTGCCACCGATGATGAAGCCTACAAATAACAAACCCCTATCAGATTACATGGGTTCAAATCTCCGAACTGTCATAAACATTACCCTATGTTCGGTCCTCTTAAGGGTTGTTAGAACATTCCAGACACTAAATTATGATTGACCCAGAGGTGAGTTTTTCTAAACTAACCTAGGGCTCGGGGATGCTATATATACAATGATAGCACAAATGTAAAAAAATAATATTCCAAAAATAAGACATTACATGGCTGACCTGGAAGCCCGTCATGAGACCGTTGAAGGCCTCCTTCAGTCCGCTATCAACAGACTAAATGATTTGCAAAACCGCACCCATAAGGGTGCGGTGATCCTCGAAGATAGAGGCGTTTGATAAAGCTTCCTCCATAACCGGCCACCCAGTGGTCAGCGGCACTGGTGGTGATCGGATAGACCGATATCCAATCGAGGATTGGACTGGTGGCTCCGGAAGCATGGTGCACTCCGGAGATGACCTGGGAGGGGACTGGACATCCCTTCGTCCAGTCTCCTTAGTGCTCGGGAGGGGCTCCTCCTCCCGGTCTTTGGCGGCTGAGGCGTTAACATCGGCCATGACGTCATCACCCCCACCGCTGGTGTTTGGCTCCAAAGGAGCCTGGTGGGATGACACGTCCGTGCTATCCTTTGCGGTACTCGAAGGTGTGGGATGCGACGCGGTCCCGCTCTCCTCTAGCTCGACGGGTGGGGTCTCCCCGTTCGAGACTTGGTCGGTGGGGAGAACATGCAGTGGGCTGCAGATCAAAAGGCACTCACATATTAATAACATTTAAAAACATGTCATAAATAGCTTGGGGAGTCTTCGAATTCTTACCTTCGAGCTGGGGGCTTGACCCTTAGGTTCCTTTCAGGAACCTCCCCGAAGTCTTTGGACTCAGTATCCGAGTCTGAACTATTGTCGGATAGAATAAACTGTGGCCGAAGTGCCTTCTTCAGGGCAGGAGGAGGCACATCCTCTACGGCGTCGGGTGATGCCGCACTCTTTCTAGCGAGGGGGGAATCGCCTTCCCCATTGTCCTCATGCTCTTCTTCTTGATTAGAGGAGGCATGTGTTTTCTCGGACACAGTGTCCGACTGGTCCTTGATGCGGAGGCCTCCTCGGCTTTTCTTCTTCTTCTCTTTCTTTTCTTGCGCCTTGTAAGGCGCCACAATGAGCATCTCTGATAATAGCTTGGACCTGGGGTCCTCGGGCTGTGGTGTCGGGCAGTTGATGCCCGTGGCCTTGCTCAACCATTTCTGCAAAGATGATTGGAAAGATGTTTAGATTTTCCTTTCGGAAGACGGAACCGATCAATTCAAACTATGTTATACCTGGTGAAAGGATCAATATGGTTGACTAGAGGGGGGTGAATAGGCAACAACCAATTTTTAGCTTTTCTTTAACATTGAAGGTTAAGCAACAAATAGGTTAACTAGATATGCAACTAGGTGACAAGCCTATATGATGCTACTCAATACAAAAGCACAAACAAGCAAGTAAAATGATACAATAAATGCTTGAAGAAGTAAAGGTGCGAAATAACCAAAGGTGGAACCGGTGGAGACGAGGATGTGTTACCGAAGTTCCTTCCCTTGTGAGGAAGTACGTCTCCGTTGGAGCGGTGTGGAGGCACAATGCTCCCCAAGAAGCCACTAGGGCCACCGTATTCTCCTCACGCCCTCACACAATGCAAGATGCCGTGATTCCACTATTTGTGCCCTTGAAGGCAGCGACCGAACCTTTACAAACAAGGTTGGGGCTATCTCCACAACTGAATTGGAGGCTCCCAACAACACCACGAAGCTTCACCACAATGGAATGTGGCTTCAAGGTGACCTCAACCGTCTAGGGTGCTCAAACACCCAAGAGTAACAAGATCCGCAAGGATTAGTGGGGGGAATCAAATTTCTCTTGGTGGAAGTGTAGATCTGGGCCTTCTCAACCTATCCCTAGAAAATCAACAAGATTGATTGGCTAGGGAGAGAGATCGGGCGAAAATGGAGCTTGGAGCAACAATGGAGCTTTGGGGAGGAAGAGGTAACCTTCTTGGAGAAGAAGACCTCCCTTATATAGTAGGGGGAAAGTGCCAACCGTTACCCACTTGCCAGCCCCGCACATTACGGTAGTACCGCAGAACCCACGGTACTACCGTGACGGCTTACGGTACTACCGCAAGGCAGTGCGGTACTACCGCTTGTGCGGAAGTACCTGGCTCTGGCCAAATAGCACTACGGCGCTAGCGGTAGGACCGCCTCAGCGGTACTACCGCGAGCCCGTGTGGTACTACCGCATGGCTCGGCAGAGGCAAGTACTGGAAGTGCACGGAAGTAAAAAATTACTTCCGTGCCAACCTCCGCATAGGAAATTGTGCGAAAAAAGTCCGCATGGTAGTACCGTGCAGGAATCACGGTACTACCGTAGCAGGGCGGATGTAAAAAATTACATCTGTGCCTACTACCGCAGAGGTAGAGTTCAGGCCAGGGGCAAGCGGTACTACCGCCCCTTTGGAGCGGTACTACCGCGGTGACCTGCGGTACTACCGCAACCACGAGCGGTACTACCGTAGGCCCGTGCGGTACTACCGCACCCTGGGGCGGTACTACCGCTGGCCACTGAACTCAAACACTTCACAGGCATTCCTTTTTGCACAGAGAGAGAGAGATAATAGGTTGGGGCTCCACAGAAGAGAGGGAAAGACGGGTAAAGGATAAATGTTCATGTGTTGATTCCACCCAGACCTTTCCGATGAGGACCCCCTCTTGATAGTACGGCTTTCCTACAAATCAAATCCACCGAAAAGAAACGCAAAGAACAACTGTCTTCGAGAGATTCCGAGGGGCACTGAATCGTCTTGTGGCTAGACCTGATTTATCTAAAAAGCTCAACACACACGATTAGTCCGCAAACATATTGTCATCAATCACCAAAACCACTTAGGGAGAAATATGCACTTACAATCTCCCCCTTTTTGGTGGATTGATGACAATACGGGATTTTCACAAAAGGATATATAAATAGTATTTGCAACCTCAAGACCTACAAAATATAGAATAGCTCCCCCTAGATGTGTGCACACTTTAGATATGCTTTGGACTACATGGCACACACACTAGGATCAACACAACCCTATATTTTATAGGCAATGAAATCTTTGCTACCGAATGAACGACACTGAGTATGGAAACTAGATGTAGCAAGTGAGTATAAAGATAACGGAACAACATGGACAGACTCACTAGCTACGTGAACATACGAGACGATAATAACGGAGAGGAGATAGCATATGTCTCACACCATATGATAAAGGGAATCACCAGTTCACACACACAAAGACGACATAAGGCAGGGTTCAATGAAAGCAAAGAGACGATGAAAAGGCAAATGCAAACACAGCAAATCCTACACTCTCTCCCCCTTTGGCATCGAGACGCCAAAAAGGCAGAGAGGACACCTAACACCTAGGTGGTAGCTCCCAGGAAGAACGCTCAGGCATCGGGCTCCTCAGAACCATCGGAAGCATCGGAAGCAGCTGGAACAGACTTCGTATCTGAATCATCCCACTAATACTGCTGGTTAGCCATCCAGGTGGCCTCAGGGGTGATGTCCTGCTCAGACCCACTGGACATGTGCTCGCCAAGCTTCCTGAGGATGCGCTTGTCACGCTGGCGACTCTCCTTCTGAGCAACATGAGCCAGATACTGACCCTTGGTCTGCATGCAGAACAAGGCCTTCATCTTGATAGAAAGCTTCTTGGCCCAAGATGGCTCAGAAGAGGGGGGCACATAGGACTCGGAACTAGTATCAGCCTCCTCGTCGAAGTCATCCTCATCGACCTCCATGCGGGCAGATGGTGGCTTGGTGGAAGTGTTGGCCCACTTGTCCTTCAAACGTAGACGGATGGGCTCATGAAGAAACATGTGCACGGGCAAGGCCTGACCAGGGAAGGTCTTGTTCCAAGTATGCTGAATCAGAAGGAACAAGTATGGCCCATAAATGGGGACCTTCCGATGAAAGATGGTTGTGCGAAGTTCAGACCACATCACATGAGATACATCCAGAACGCTAATGGGCTCAATCCTCCCTTTCTCACAGAGTAGCAGCATATCCACCAAGTATGAGTGAACCTTGTCTTTGTCTCCCATACGAGGAAACAAGGTGTTACGGAAGATCCGGTGCATGACATCCAAGAAAGGGTTGAGCACAGGGACTTGCTCACCAGATTGAAGGGTCTTCAGAATGTGGTAGGGCACGAGCCGGTCCTTACCGGCTGCCTGAGGGTTGCTGTGAGGGCGCAGACCAAGTGGCGTATCAAGCCCAGCATCAGGAACATGAAGCCGGTCCTTACCAAGTGTCCTTACCAAGTGGCGTATCAAGCCCAGCATCAGGAACATGAAGCAGTCCCATGAAATCCGACCAAGTGGCAGTAAGTTGCTCTCCACAGGTCATCCATGTCATAGTTCGTGCCTCATCAGAGTGAAAGTGCACTGAGGCGTAGAACTGACTGACAAGCTCTAGATCGAAGTCAAGGTTGAAGGAGATGATGTCTACAATAGCCAGCTAGTCCACCAACTCAAGAGCCTCACCAAAGTATTTTGGATCCTTCCTCATGTGTTCCAGATCAATGGATTGGACCGGAACATATAGATTCTTCTTGCCCTTGATCACATCTGCATGAATGAGAAATTGCTGCTTGGACCAGAACAATCCAAAGGCCTGAGAGGATACCCTTGGTTTTTCATAGGGGTTGATCACCCGACATTGCAGGAACTTAGCTTGAGGCATGTTGTCATAGTTCTCAACGACTAGCTTCAGCTTGGTGGCAGTCCTCTTGAAGCATTGGGATGGACGGGAGCCTTCAGGAACATCTGGATTGCGGAGCCTCTTGGAACTGGTGTCGCGTGATGGATTGGAACGGCGCGAAGCGGAGCTGGAACCACCACCTAGTACACACAACGCAAACACAGCGACAAACGAGAGAATAAGGCAAACGAGAGCACACAAAAAATTAGAAGCAAGAATGGACAGGACAAAACGAGGAAATTGTGGAACGAGAGGAGGAACACAGGATTCTGGCGGAAGTAAAATTTTACATCCGCTCTAGATGCGGTAGTACCGCTCGGGTGGTAGTATCGTGGATGGGGCGGTAGTACCGCCCTGGTCGCGGAAGTAAAAAAATAGTTCCGCCCCAGCGCGGTAGTACCACCGTAGCGGTAGTACCGTGATGAAGGCGGAAGTAGAATTTTACTTCCACTCCAGCGGTAGTACCGTGAATCCACGGTAGTACCGCACAGAACGGATCTGCACAAACCCACGAAACAATCTCATGATACTCCCCTAAATCCAGAACTACTTCGTTTAATCCGATCAATGCGCACTTCTAACCAAACTAGCCCTAGAAACACATCTCCTCGTGCTTAGATTGAATGAAAAAGAGAGCTCTAACACCTCATATGACTCCAAAAACCTAGATGCAAAAGAAGAGATGCAAAATACGAAGGGATTGGGGAAATACCGGTGTCCATAGCAAGAGGACGGCGAGGGGAACAATCCCACCGGAGCAGAAATGAATCCGGTGGCCGGAGGAGGAGATCCGGCGATGAGATCGGCAGCCGTTTGAGGAGAGGAGAGAGAGAGGTGAGAGGAGAAGAGGAAACTAGGGTATGGGGGAGATGGAATAACCCCCTACCCCGCTCTTAACCCCCCCCCCCCCACGCGCTCGTCATTGCGGTAGTACCGCTGGTCATCGCGGTAGTACCGCTCGTCGAGCGGAAGTAATTTTTTACTTCCGCGCGTCGAGCGGTACTACTGCTCCAGCGGTAGTACCGTGACCTCCACGGTAGTACCGTGCTGCAGTCTCAGTCTCGGAGAAAAGCACAAAGATCACGCATACACGAAAAGAAAGACAATATCCGGTAAAATTTCCAGACTCCGCATGACAGGACAAGAAGAGTGATGCTCCAGCGGAGACGAGAAGAGGGCGGTGGCCCTAGAGCCACCTATGTTTGAGTCAGGAAGTATGGCACCGCGAAGAATTATCCTTGGTCCCATGACCAAGACTCATCTATGAAGCACCGTGACCATCACAAATGGCAAGTGATAGACTATTGATTAATTTATGCATAATAGGAGGAGGAATAGTTCATTGAGAGAACTAGACTCCCCCTAAATCCATGCCTATATCTAGACAAGACATAACGATGAGTGTGGGGAGGTGTGCACTAAGTCAATCCACATTGCTCGAATCAATGATATTTAGCTCATGCCTTAACTCGCGAAATCTTGCTTCATCCAAAGGCTTCGTGAAGATATCTGCAAGTTGCTCATTAGTGCTCAAATGAATAAGATCAATGTCTCCCCGCTTGACGTGTTCTCGAAGAAAGTGATGACGTATATCAATATGCTTCGTCTTGCAATGTTGAACTGGGTTGTTGGAGATCATGATAGCACTTTCATTATCACAATAAAGAGGCACTTTGTCACAATGAACACCGTAATCCTTTAAAGTTTGCCTCATCCAAAGAATCTGAGCACAACAACTGGCAGCAGCTACATACTCAGCCTCGGTGGACGAGAGAGAAACACAGTTTTGTTTCTTTGAAGACCAACTTACCAAAGACCGACCAAGAAATTGGCAGGCTCCGGAAGTGGACTTTCTATCCACACAGTCTCCCGCCCTATCTGAGTCAGTATATCCAACAAGATCAAATGAAGCCCCCTTGGGATACCATAAGCCAAAGTTTGGGGTATGAGCCAAATATCGAAAGATTCGCTTGACAGCCACATGGTGACTCTCCTTAGGTGCGGATTGAAATCGTGCACAAATACCCACACTTAACATGATATCTGGTCTAGATGCACAAAGGTAAAGCAAAGATCCTATCATGGAGAGATATACCTTTTGATCCACTGCTTTACCATTAGGATCATTGTCAAGATGGCATTTGAGTGGCATGGGAGTGTTGGCCTTGGGAGGATTGAGCTCATCCATCTTGAACCTCTTGAGCATGTCTTGGGTGTATTTGGCTTGATTGATGAAGGTACCTTGACTTTGTTGCTTGACTTCAAAGCCAAGGAAGTACTTCAACTCTCCCATCATGGACATCTCAAACTTGTTTGTCATCAAAGTGGCGAATTCTTCATTGAAAGCTTTATTAGGAGAACCAAAAATGATGTCATCAACATATAGTTGGCATATGAACAAGTTCCCGTTGACCCTCTTAGTAAAAAGAGTGGGGTCGATTTTCCCAATTTCAAACCCACGGTCTTGCAACATCTCGGTAAGGTGCTCATACCACGCACGTGGGGCTTGTTTAAGGCCATAGAGAGCCCTATCGAGAACGTATACATGATTGGGGAACTTGGGATCCTCAAACCCCGGGGCTTGCTTGACATACACCAACTCCTTAAGAGGACCACTAAGAAAAGCACTCTTGACATCCATTTGATATAATTTAAAATTATGATGAGAGGCATATGCAAGTAACATGCGAATAGATTCAAGATGAGCAACAGGGGCAAAAGTTTCACCGTAGTCGATACCCTCGACTTGGGAGTATCCTTGTGCCACCAGTCGTGCCTTGTTGCGAATGACAATACCGTTCGCATCTTGCTTGTTTTTGAAGATCCATTTTGTTCCAATAACATTGTGATTCTCCTTAGGTCTTGGCACCAATCGCCACACTTGGTTGCGCTCGAAGTTGTTGAGTTCATCGTGCATGGCTTCAACCCACTCCATATCCTCGAGCGCATCTTGAACCTTAAGGGGCTCAATGCAAGAAACAAACGCGTGATGTTCACAAAAGTTTGTTAATTGTTTACGAGTGGTTACCCCCCTTTTCAAGTCACCGTAGATGTTCTCCAACACAAGTTGTCTGATTCTGAGCTTGTTGGCAGTCTTGGCGGCTTTCTTGGCAGCTTGTCTCTCTAAGAATTCTTCCATGGAAGGTTGAGGGACAGCAACTTGTGACTCATCATCTTGATGATCTTGACCGCCTTCTTGAGCTTGCTCATTATCTTGAAGAAGATCTTGATCTTGAGATTGCTCGAAGGCGGGAACTTGATCTTGGGAAACACTTGGTGAAACACCATCTTCGGTGGATTGATCTTGATCAAGTGGTAGAGGACCTTCAGTTGGTTCATCGGAAGCGTGTGGGTCATGCGTCGGTGATGGTTCCACTTGAGTGGAACATTGTCCTTCTCCTTCGGCCACAAGGGGTTCCTCAATGGGTAGGAAGTATCCCACACCCATTCTTCTTATGGCTTGAGGAGGAATTTCATCACCTATATCACAAAGACCACTTTGCTCCACTTGGGAACCATTATTTTCATCAAACTCTATGTTACACGTCTCCTCAATGAGTCCCGTGGACTTGTTGAGGACACGGTAAGCATGAGAGTTTGCAGCATAACCAACAAATATGCCCTCATGGGCTTTAGATTCAAATTTAGACAAACGAGCACCTTTCTTGAGAATTAAACACTTACAGCCGAACACCCGGAAGTATGCGAGGTTGGGCTTGTTCCCGGTAAGAATCTCATATGGGGTCTTGTTCAACCCTTTGCGAAGATAGAGTCGGTTAGATGCATGGCATGCTGTGTTGATGGCTTCGGCCCAAAAGTTGTACGGAGATTTAAACTCCGCCATCATGGTTCTTGCCGCATCAATCAACGTCCTGTTCTTTCTCTCTGCAACACCATTTTGTTGAGGGGTGTAAGGTGTGGAATATTGATGCTTGATCCCTTCGTCACTGAGAAACTCATTCAGGGTGTAGTTCTTGAACTCGATGCCATTGTCACTTCTGATCAGCAGAATCTTTGCATCATGTTGGCGTTGGACTTCGTTTGCAAAGTCGATGACGGTCTGTTGAGTCTCAGTCTTCTTCTTGAAGAAATAAACCCAAGTATATCTTGAGTAATCATCCACAATCACCAAGCAATATTTTCTCCCACCAAGACTGTCATAAGATGGAGGACCAAAAAGATCCATGTGGAGGAGCTCTAAGGTCCTCTTAGAGTATATTGTAGTGGTTGGGCGATGGGCCTTCTCATGAAGTTTTCCTTCGATACAAGCACTGCAAGCACGATCTTTGACAAAGCTCACATTTGTTAGTCCACGGATATGATCCCCCTTGAGGAGACTTTGCAAAGATCTCATATTGACATGGGCGAGCCGGCGATGCCAAAGCCACCCCACATCAACTTTAGCCATTAAGCATGTCGCGGTCTTAGTGGGTTGCTCCGAGAAGTTCACCACATAGAGACCGTTCTCGACATACCCAACATAAGCTACTTTAAGAGTCTTGCTCCACAAAAGGGTCACAGAGTCAATACTAAAGAAAGTACTAAAACCCATGGTTGCAAGTTGATAAACTGACAATAGATTGTATGCGATGGTTTCAACAAGCATGACATTCTTTATGGTGAGTTTCGGAGAGATTACCACCTTACCCAGACCCAAAACCTTTGACGTTCCATCATCACCAAACGAGACTTGGGTGGCCATAGATGTGTCCGGATGAACGTCCACCACCAAGTCCTTGCTTCCGGTCATATGATTTGTCGCTCCACTATCAAGCAACCATGACGTTCCCCCGGAAGCAAACCCCTACAAGAGATCAATGTTTGGTTTTAGGTACCCATTCTTTAATGGGTCCTTTCATGTTAGCAACAAGGGTCTTAGGAACCCAAATACACCATTCAATGTACTCATAAGAAGGACCAACAAATTTGGCATAAACATGCCCATCACTAGCACGACATAACACATAAGAGGGGTTAAAGTCGCCGGTCTTGTTGGGTTGGATATTCTTGCTCTTGTCCTTCTTGGCATTTTCCAACGTAGCTGGGCTTTTCTTTTCCTCATGAGGACCTTCACCAGTTCTTACAAAGGTTTGCTTGAGTGATGGTGCTTCCTTGGTGTTAGCCTTCTTATTCTCATTTATTTTGGGGACAAACCCCACACCTTCTTTTGCCACAACTTCCTTCTGAAAAGTCAAAAGGTCATTGAGAGTCCTCTCACCTTGGATGCATGTTACCAGACCCTTCTTAAGTTGTTCCTTGAGCATGGCATTCTCCTCCACAATATGTGCATGCTCACAACAGGGGTTAGTAGCAGATGCATTATCAATCAACACAAAAGGAGGACATGTGGCAATTTCCTTAGTGAGTTTCACTTGTAGTCTATCGTGTGACTCCTTAAGCGAGGTATGAGCACACGTCAATGCCTTGTGAGCATTGACAAGAGTGTCAAGCTCAACCTTGAGACGATCACGATCCACACCAAGTGAAACATTCTCAGACTTGAGAGCACGATTAAGAACAATGGCATGATCATATTCTTTACGTAACTTAGTAAGATCAACATTTTGTGACTCCTCAAGAGTCATACGAAGACCTTGCTCTTCCTCAAGAGCGATAGAAAGATCAGCAATCTCATCAGCATAGTCACGACTATGACTTCTTAGTTCCTCAAGACACTCTTCTTGAGACTCAATAGTGTCATGGGCCTCGCCAAGTTGTTCCAAGAGAGCAACAAAGTGCTTCTTGGACTATCCCTTTAGTTTGGCCAAGAATTTGTCAAACTCATTCTTATCTTCTTTTCCTTCCTCAAATTCATGCATTTTATCTAAGGATGAAGTGGAAGAAATGAAAGCCTTAATGTTTGAGGTAATGACGTTGAAGGTTACCTTAGAGATACCTTTAGCCATGAGGCACCTTGCGATGATGTTCTCATTGGGGGCATCGAAGAGTGATGCCTTTGTTGGGGTAGAAGAAGCAATTGCCACGGATGCCATTGCCAACCCTTCACCGCTTGTGTCTTCATCATCAACATCATCATCTGAAGCATATTCTTCTTGAGCGACCAACACCTTGTGGGGAGCCTTCTTGACAAAGTTGGTTTTGTTTGGGAAGGACTTGGCTTTATCCTTGCGAATGAGTTTGCCACCATTGTCTTCCCTCTTCTCATATGGACACTCCGCCACAAAGTGATTTACATTACCACAGTTGTAGCAAGTTCTCACACGTTGCTTTCCCTTTGACCCATTTGAGTTGTTCTTGGAGAAGTTTGGCCTTGAGTTTCTCTTGTTGCCCCAGAATTGTCTGGACGCAAGAGCCATGTGCTCATGATATGCATATTTGGTGTCCTCGGGGCAAACTTCTTCTTCTTCATCTTCTTCCTCTTGACTAACCTTGGCCTTCAAGGCAAGATTGGGAGAAGACTTTCTCGACCATTGAACGCGGGCTAGAGCATTGTCGGCTGTCGTGTTGAGGATGTTCATTGCGATAAATTCATCCAACACATCTCCGGATGATAAGGTGTGGAAGTCTGGCCTTTGACGAATGACAGCGGACATGGCCTTGTTGTAGGGCATGATAGCCTTCAGGAACTTGCGCTTGATCCAAGTATCATCCACATCCTTGCTCCCATGATCCTTGAGGGAAACAGCGAGAGCAGTCACCCTTCTATAGAGCTCACACGGTTCTTCATCCTCTATCATCACAAACTCATCTGACTGATCAAGAACAACTTCATAGTTTGACTGTTGAATGCTTGAGCTGCCTTTGTACATGGAGATGATGTGTTCCCAACATTCTTTAGCAACGGTGAAAGGCCGCAGGTGAGGTCGATCTTCAGGAGGAATCGCGGCTTGGAGTATGAACAAGGCAGACGAATTCAACTGCTTATCCGCTTGTTCCCTTGGAGTAAGATTGCGTGGATCATGAGGATAGTATCCTTCTTCAATGACTCTCATGAGATGAATTGAGCTGTGATCTAAATGAGACTTGATACTGAAAACCCAGTTAGCAAAATCATTCTTAACAAGTTTAGGAGGAGGACCGAGATTAACTATATGAGGTGGGTGCACCGGTCCTCCATAAACCACGGGAGGGGGCACAGAGGCAAAGCTCCCCAACCCGTTAACTCTTTGAGCAAGATTATCTCTGTCGGAATTAGCCCCCTCCTTATCGGAGTTGACATCCGATGACGAGTTAGTGGGTTTAACCACTTGGCCCGCATCGGTAGACAATTTAAGAGTACTAAGAAAATCTTTAAACATGGATTGAACCTCGGTAGCCATGGAGGATTTGAGTAAGGTCAAAGCCTCGTTCAAATCCTCGCGTGAGACCGTGTTCACACCCATGGCCTCGGGAAGTTCTCCCAACCGAGCCTCGTCGTCAGCCATACTCTTCGGGTGGTGAAACCCTTAATTAAAGAGACGTAGCTCTGATACCAATTGAAAGGATCGATATGGTTGACTAGAGGGGGGTGAATAGGCAACAACCAATTTTTAGCTTTTCTTTAACATTGAAGGTTAAGCAACAAATAGATTAACTAGATATGCAACTAGGTGACAAGCCTATATGATGCTACTCAATACAAAAGCACAAACAAGCAAGTAAAATGATACAATAAATTCTTGAAGAAGTAAAGGTGCGAAATAACCAAAGGTGGAACCGGTGGAGACGAGGATGTGTTACCGAAGTTCCTTCCCTTGTGAGGAAGTACGTCTCTGTTGGAGCGGTGTGGAGGCACAATGCTCCCCAAGAAGCCACTAGGGCCACCGTATTCTCCTCACGCCCTCACACAATGCGAGATGCCGTGATTCCACTATTGGTGCCCTTTAAGGCGGCGACCGAACCTTTACAAACAAGGTTGGGGCTATCTCCACAACTGAATTGGAGGCTCCCAACAACACCACGAAGCTTCACCACAATGGAATGTGGCTTCGAGGTGACCTCAACCATCTAGGGTGCTCAAACACCCAAGAGTAACAAGATCCGCAAGGATTAGTGGGGGGAATCAAATTTCTCTTGGTGGAAGTGTAGATCTGGGCCTTCTCAACCTATCCCTAGAAAATCAACAAGATTGATTGGCTAGGGAGAGAGATCGGGCGAAAATGGAGCTTGGAGCAACAATGGAGCTTTAGGGAGGAAGAGGTAACCTTCTTGGAGAAGAAGACCTCCCTTATATAGTAGGGGGAAAGTGCCAACCGTTACCCACTTGCCAGCCCCGCACATTACGGTAGTACCGCAGAACCCACGGTACTACCGTGACGGCTTACGGTACTACCGCAAGGCAGTGCGGTACTACCGCTTGTGCGGAAGTACCTGGCTCTGGCCAAATAGCACTACGGCGCTAGCGGTAGGACCGCCTCAACGGTACTAACGCGAGCCCGTGCGGTACTACCGCACGGCTCGGCAGAGGCAAGTACTGGAAGCGCACGGAAGTAAAAAAATTACTTCCGTGCCAACCTCCGCATAGGAAACTGTGCGAAAAAAGTCCGCACGGCAGTACCGTGCAGGAATCACGGTACTACCGTAGCAGGGCGGATGTAAAAAATTACATCCGTGCCTACTACCGCAGAGGTAGAGTTCAGGCCAGGGGCAAGCGGTACTACCGCCCCTTTGGAGCGGTACTACCGCGGTGACCTGCGGTACTACCGCAACCACGAGTGGTACTACCGCAGGCCCGTGCGGTACTACCGCACCCTGGGGCGGTACTA
Source organism: Hordeum marinum (assembly GCA_022496015.1). Taxonomy (NCBI): domain Eukaryota; kingdom Viridiplantae; phylum Streptophyta; class Magnoliopsida; order Poales; family Poaceae; genus Hordeum; species Hordeum marinum. Next base: position 136,272,308 of record CM039677.1, on the reverse strand, counting down.
CCGCTGGCCACTGAACTCAAACACTTCACAGGCATTCCTTTTTGCACAGAGAGAGATAGATAACAGGTTGGGGCTCCACAGAATAGAGGGAAAGACGGGTAAAGGATAAATGTGCACGTGTTGATTCCACCCAGACCTTTCCGATGCAGACCCCCTCTTGATAGTACGGCTTTCCTACGAATCAAATCCACCGAAAAGAAACGCAAAGAACAACCGTCTTCGAGAGATTCCGAGGGGCACTGAATCGTCTTGTGGCTAGACCTGATTTATCTGAAAAGCTCAACGCACACGATTAGTCCGCAAACATATTGTCATCAATCAGCGAAACCACTTAGGGAGAAATATGCCCTTACACCTGGCAAGGAGGGTTATCGACATGTAGGATCTTGTCCTCCTTCTTGGCTGGCCAGCTCTCCTGAGCTTTGAACAGCGCCTTCCATAGCTTCTCCAGAGTGGTGCAGTAGAGCTGCGAACAGTAGGCTCATCGTCAAGCCCATAAGCCCACATGGGAGTGTCCCGGTGCTGAAAGGGGAGGATGCGCCGCCGAAGCATGATCTGGACCACGTTGGCTAGCTCGATCTCACCTTTGATCATTGAGGCGATGCGCCTCTGCAGGTTATCCACGTCCGCATCTGACCCCCAGTCGAGGCCCTTCCGGAGCCATGAGGTCAATCTTGTGGCGAGGGCCGGATCTGAACTCGGCCGAGGCAGCCTGGCCTTCTTCCCTTGGCTTGGTGATATAAAACCACTCCTTTTGCCAAGTCTTGATGGTGTCAATGAAGGTACCGGACGTCCATCCGACGTGAGGGAGCTTGATGATGACCGCCCCGCCGCAGTCTACGTGTTCGCCTACGATGCACTTCGGCTTGATCCATAGCCCGAAGTGTGGTTCGACCCGCAAGAAAGCCTCACAGACGATGATGAAGGCCGATATGTGCATGAAGAGTTTGGTGGGAGGTCGTGGAAGTTGAGCCCGTAGAAGAACATAAGCCCCCAAATGAAGGGGTGGAGTGGGAAGCTAAGTCCCTAGATGAAGTAGGGGACGAACACCACCATCTCGCCGGGCTTGGGAGTGGGAACCACATAATTGGGCTCGGCGGTGTGGTGGTAGACATTGGCGGAGAGGTATCCGGCCTGTTTCAGGTCCCGTATATCCTTGTCAGTGACCGTGGAAGCCTGCCACTTGCCATTGGAACTAGATTCAGACATGGCCGAGCTAGGAGAAGGAGTCACGGAAGAACTGGATCTGGGCTCTGGGAGTTTAGGAGAACGGAGAAGCAGAGGATGCGAATGGGAAGCGTGGCTAGGCGTCGGAGGATTTTTTTTTCACTTTTATGGGGCTGGTCGCCGGTTAACCTCCCTTTACTACGCCACAGATCACTCCGCTTCCCGAGACGTGTGTCCTGTTATACGCGCATGATTAATCATATCCCGTGTGACAGGGAGCACGATCTATGCATTGATGGATCATGTTGATGAAAAAATGGCCTCAAACCGCGAATTGAGTTTTTGCAACTGCTTTAGCGGTCGTGGTGGAAAGGTTGTCAGGGAACACTATTTTCTCCTTGACGCTTGGCCTTCAGGGCTAAGCTATTCATGGTGTTCGGGCGATCCACTGATTGGGAAACTACATGTCATCGGAGGCCGAACTGAACTTGGCCGATCACTGATTGAGGAGAAGAACTCGCCTTGCAAGCCGGTGAATCTGATCAAGCGAAGCTGAAGCTAAGACCCTTGGCATTGGAGGCTAGTTCGGGGGCTACTAAAGAAGTCCTTGTTTAAGGGGTCCTCGGGTGGCCGACCTGTTTCTCATGGGCCGGACTATATGGGCCATTTACCGAGAATTGGATTGATCGAAGGCCCTGTCTCTAGGAAGGAAGCTTCGAGAATCATGGGGTGTCCTCCAAGATTGGAATAGTGGATAGGCATGTTTTACCTTCCATGTGTAACCGACCATGTGTAAACCCTAGGTTCCCTCGGTGTCTATATAAGCTGGAGGGTTTTAGGTTGTAGAGGACAACTCATCTAGGGTTTAGCTATTCCATCTTAAGGTAGATCAACTTTGTAACCTACACACCATCAATATAATCAAGCAGGACATACGGTTTTACCTTCATAGGAGGGCCCGAACCTAGGTAAACTTCGTCTCCTTCATCTCCTGTTACCATCGATCCTAGTCTCACAGCTCGGGACCCCCTACCCGAGATCCGCCGGTTTTGACACCGACAGCCGGGTCATTATGCAATAATGAGCAAGGACTTCTGTAGAGTTGATTATGTAGACTTGATGAGCAATGTGTAGCCCCCAAGGGTCGGCTCAATAAAATAATATTGGGCTGAGACTCAGAAAATGATTGAAGACTGGCTCATCTCCCTGAGATAACCGAGTTCGTTGATAATGTGATGAGTTTAAAAGTAGCTTGCATTAGCCCCCAATTGTCGTGGTGCATGCTTGCAGCAACATGAGACTTGCATACTTAATATAAAATTGACTTGAATAATGTAGCCCCCAAGTGTCGATCGTATGCGTGCAACGATTCGAGACTATTCCTTCCATTGCAGAATAAAATCCTATCCACTGTCTAGATGATGTTGCCGAAAGCCTTGCATATCAATGTTGAACCATGCTCCTTGTTGTAAGCTGGTATTTTTTGATGAATGAATAATAGCCATCACTCTGAAAGGGCTTTGACAACCTCAATCATCCAATATCGGTTATGATAACCATAATAAAAATCCAGCCACATTGGCTATTTAAGGTTTGAATAATATAACCCGGTTTGAAAACCGACTCCTACAACATAAACGAGGATATCCATGCATATATGATGCATGGTATGACGATGCAATGATGATGCTATGTATGATGATGTATGTGTATGATAACAGAGTATAAAGATGTTGGCTTTCAAGGCACAACCAAAAGAGATCAACTCTTGTTCTTATACTCTTGAGAGAGAGAAAACTCAAGTTTTATTGTTTTCAAAAACTTAGGCATGACTGCCCAAACCTCATAGGCCGGCTCTCACATGGCATAGATCCGTCATTTTAACCTTAACCAGTTCGGGGTCTTAAAAAGATTGACTATTAAGAGTATGAACGATCCATATAGCGGAGAGACTACGGCAGGGCATGAGTACCCCCAAAACCCATAAGCTGGCTCTCGCGTGACATAAATCCGTCGTTTTAACCTTAACTAGTTCAGGGTCTTAAAAAAGATTGACTATTAAGAGTACGAATGGGCCACATAGCCGAGAGACTACAGTAGACAGGCGAGTTTATCCTAGCTTTCTGAAATCCGGTCCACTCATGACATAAGCCACCGTTTTAACCTTAACTAGTATAGGGTCGTGTTGCAAAATTGACTATCAAGAGTCTTGACAAGTTCAGGGTCTTTATTTCGAGATTAACTGATAAGAGTTCGACGGGTCACATGGTAGAGTGGCAAGTTGCAAACAGGCAGTTTTAACCCAAATATGGCATGGAAGTCGGTCAAGAGGGTATGAAAGCTAAACCCAGTGGGTTGGAAGCCCCCAAGTGCCATGTTGAATGATCAAATCTTTCGCACAAAACTTGTTGCATGAAAAATGGCAGAGGGCCCCGGGACCGGATTATCTTCCCTGCAATGACCCGGGGTTCAAGAATATTTGAGCTCGGTTGAATCTACCGAATCGTATCAGTGTAGCCCCGAGTCGTAAGTCGACTCGAGGAGGCTGCTTGAGATTCTTCATACTTGATTGTGATATAAACCAGCATATAGTTGAATAGCAAAACGCTTAGAAAGTGTTCAAGCTGCAGGCAAAGTGGTGAGTTACTGATCTTCGCAACACTCATTGTATATCCTTGGCGTTGATAACGCGAGATGAATCCACGAAGGGTTGAGGGTCGACCGTGGCAGGTTATAAATGACCATGTATGCTTTGTATCAGTAATTCGGTCAGTGGTTCATCCAATCTGGTTGTTGAAGTTAAACAAACCGCAGTAGCGGCGATTGTATGCCTATCTATTGAGCCATCCAGTGGAGGAAGATGCTAGTAATATATCATGACTTGATTCAGAGTTGTTGGAATAGACCGGGCTTCAAGAGCGGCGACTTGCGTGCACTCATTAAGCAGCTTGTGCACATGGGTGTGACTCTGATGTGTTGATGTAAACCGAGCAACGACTCGCACACATCCATTGGGCCGCTTGGGTGAGCATGCGCGACACCAGCGTGTCAGTGTAGACGCAAGAGCTGGCTGGTAATTTGGCGCAGACATGGGAGTCAGTCACTGCGTTGTGTGCTGGTAAGGACGCACGCGTCGACCGTGGCGTTGTAAGCCGGTGCGTCCATGCGAGATGGCCGCGGTGCTGTTGATGTTGAACGGGCCACGTGCACGTAATATAATGCCACCTTTGTAGTGAATAATTGTCCTCCACTTTGGATCATATGATGACAAGGCACGCGTGCATATTTTAGGTGACCCGGTGCACACGAAGTGCTGACGTGACCTCTGTTGTGTTGATGATATACATTTATCTGTCTGAATTGGATGTCGCGATGACCCGATAAATTGTTAGAAATGACGTACTTGAACATCTGCAAATAACTTTTGTCTTGAATAGATCTGCAAACACAAAATGATACCAGGAGACGAAATATGCCTTATATAATAATTTAAGTGCACGTAGCAATTTAGGGGAACGGCTGGATCTGATTTGGTCAAAGCAATCATAGCTTCGGTGGCTCAACGTATCCTCACCCTTCTTTGACTGCGTTTTGGCTCACGGAGTGGCAGCTCGCGCCACGGCCCGACGCGGCTATAGCGCTCAAGTCTCAATGATGTAGGCGGCTCGCAGCACGGTCGGGAGGTGTGGCAAAGGCGCATGCGAGGGTGAGGTGGAGCTGCGGAGCGGAGGCGCACACGTGGCGGCTCACAGCAGTGCGTCGGGTAGCACGGACGGTGGCTGCCGGCCGGAGCGGGGCGACGCAGCGAGGAAGGCACCGGCAAGGGTGCCTCAGGGCCAAGATGAGGTCGACATGGAGGCGAGGCCACAGCGGCGGGTCAGGAGGGGGCGAAGGTGACCCGGAGTACGACTCGGGGAGGTGCTGGCGAAGGCGGGGCGCAGCCGAGCCGGGTGCGGGGTAGAAGGACCAGCGGGTGGGTCACATGGACAGGCCGTGGGAGGCGAAGGTGTGCAGGCAGGGCCTCGGTGGAGGTGAAGCAGAGATGAGGCAAGGCCGCACAGGGGTATGCGCGAGGATGAAGGCAAGGCAGCTGCGGCCGGCGGTTGCAGCGAGTCAGCAACGGGGCATGGCATCGATCGGCGGGAGCGGGACGAGGTGGCTCGCAGGGGTGCGTGGAAGCGAGCTGGTGACATGGGTGATAGAGGTAGGCGCGGCGGCTCGAGGCTGAGATGGCAAAGGCGTGGTGAGCCATGGCAGACGCGGGACGGCAGAGAGAAGGTGGCCGAGGCAAGAGCTGGCCCAGCCATGACGAGGCGGGACAGAGGGCCGACTCATCAAGCAGGCGAGGCGGGGCAGGAACACAGCGTCGGGCGGCTTGATGCGAGGCGGCGGCGGCAGAGGCAATGCCGGCTCAACGGTGGGCAGCTGTAGCGGCGGGTGGATGCATGCGGCGAGGCGACGGCAGAGGCGAGGCCGGACCGCAGGCCAGCGGCTGTGGCATTTGAGCGCGGTGGAGTTGGCCTTGGCACAGCAGAGTCGGAGGCCAAGGGTAGGGCGCGCGGCCGGGGCGGAGGTGAGTCGGCGTGCGGAACCAGTGAGGCGAGGCGGCGGCGGCGAGCAGGGCACCGGATCGATGGTGGCGGCTTGAGGAAAAGCAGGTGCCGGCGGGAGTAGGAGAACCGACGGGCATAATGCGGGACGCGTCCAAGGCGAAGCAGAGGCGGCCATGGCGCATTTGCTCTGTCCCTATTTTTTTCTCTTTTGTTCTATTGCTTCTCCACGGGTGAAGGAATCTCTTAGATGTTGACTTTTTCTGTAAATCAATTAGCATGCCATTGCCTCGTTGTGTTGTACTCGTATAATTCCTATCGTCATAGATCGCTCGAACCCGCCGCCCTATGCCGCCACATGTGATCTTTTTGGAAATTTTGGTGACACGGGTTATCTTCATAGCGTAGATTGCTCCGTACAGTGAACACTGAATTTTGAATCTATTCGAGGACCCTTGTGGTTGCTGCATAATTTGCTCAATCCCATATATGTGTGACGGCGGAGGCTGGATCAGATCGACAGCCAGTCGTCGTACGGGTCACACCCAACTTTTCTTCTCCGACGGAAAAAATCATTGTCGTTCCATTGTTTTGTTTCGCCGGTTGTCCGTGACAATTATTCCGCACCGATTCTTGTTCATGTGACCAGTCATGAGCTTCTTGATCATTGAAGAGCTTCCTCCAAGAAGACAACACCATCGTGCGCGGCCCCACGATGGACGCCGACTGTCATGGTTTTGTCACAACAAGATGTCCTCGTGGGATAATTAGGTGTGAGGCCATCGCAACTATGTGGCGGCTTGAGAGGGGTTGGTCGAAATCGAAAGATGCAAGTTTACCCAGGTTCGTCCCCTCCGATGGAGGTAAAATCCTACGTCCTACTTTGTGTGTAGTATTGATGATGACGATCTTGATTACAAGGATGCGGAATCACTACCTATAATCTCGAGAGCCTCTAATATGTCTATCTCTAATGACTTGAACTTGTCTGTCTAAGACCTGTCTATTGAGACGTCCAAAAAACTTACCCTCTCGGGGTTCCCCAGCCCTCCTTATATAAGTTAAAGGGGTGGGTTAAATGTAGAGTCCTATTAGGATTAGGACTTAACCTATTCTGACTTCCCATCACATGATTCTTATTACGGGCTTCTATCAATGGTCTTCTGAATCCCGGGCTCCTTATCTCCAGCCGGGCGGCTTACAACCGGGCGGCTTACAACCGGGTTTATCTTCAAGACTCATCTCTGGGACTCATCCCCGGTACTCATCTCCATGCATTGTGTGTCTGCTGGGTCATAACTGTTTGTCGGGTTATAACTGTCTGCTGGCTTACAATCTGTCGGGTTAATACCAGAGATGATTTAACAGGGCTGCTTAAGCCCATAGATGACTTAACGTCCGGGCGACTTAAACCCAGAAATGACTTAATCCTAAGGGAGGCTTATCTGTATGAGTCGGGTCTTGGTCGTGCGGAATATCCCCGACAAGAGCGCTTCTATGCTTGCCTCTCTAACTATTCATGACAAACAGAGTAATGCTTGGAGAATGATGACACGATGTAGACAAATAAAACTCAATCAATATGAATTAGCCCCATCGATTTATCCTTATTGGCAACAATACAAATACGTGTATCTTCCCTTTCTGTCACTCAGATATAGAGCACCACCAGATTGAACCCACTACAACGCACACCTCCCACCGAAGAAATATCAATCTAGTTGGCCAAACTATTTCAATAGATCAGAGAAATTTACGAAGCTATAATAATCATGCAAATAAGAATCATCTTAGATTTCAGAGAAGACTCAATTATTTTGTCATGAATAATCTAAACCTACACCCACATTTCATCGGATCCTAACAAACACACTGGACAAGAAGATTACATCGAATAGATCACTACGAAGATGTCGTGAACTTTGTATTGAAGATCAAGACACACACACACACAGAGAGAGAGATCTAGGTACTAAATACGAATCCGTAGGTCTGTGACAGACTACTCACACATCACCATGGGACTAGCAAGGTTGATGTAGAGACCCTCCATGATCGATACCCCCTCCGACAAGCCACCGGAACAGGGCTCCAGATGGTCACATGGCGGATCAGAGACTTGCGACGGCAGAAAAAGTTTTTCGGGAGGCTCCCTAGGGTTTGGGGGATTTATTAGAATTTATAGGCTAGAGAGGGGCGTCGGGAGGCTCCTGAGGGGGCCAGTAGACATTAGGGCATGACCACCCCCTAGGCGCGCCCTGTTGTGTGTTGCCTCCATCGTGTGGCCTCAGGTCTCCTCCCGAAGCTTCCAAGTCTTATTTTGGTCTAGAAAAAATCATCAAAACATTTCGTGCCAATTGGACTTCATTTGGTACTATAACCTTGAAAAGTTAAAAACACGCAGAAAATAACAACTCGCACTTGTCACTGGGTTAATATGTTAGTGCTCAAAAATAATATTAGTTGACATACAATTGCGCAAAAAGGATCCTAGAATCATAATATTATAGCACGGATCAATAAAAAATTATAGATATCTTGGATACATATCAACATCCCCAAGCTTAATTCCTGCTCATCCTCGAGTAGGTAAATGATAAAAACCGATGTGACATGCTACCCAACATATAATTTATTGTAGGTATGATCATTGAGAAACGATGATTAATAAACATCAACATAGTGATGTTCATAACATAAGTAACATAATCATCAAGTTTCAAAATATATGATCCTTAAAGAATGTTAACCCCCTATTCATTTTATAATATAAGTATAGCATGGCTCCATCTTCACCACAGATCATACTTTTTAACGAGCTTCAACTTTTTATTACTCACACAATATATCCGCATGAACCATGGATATAGCATGAAGGTGGAATAGAATATGGCGGTAGGTCTCAAAGGGGTAAAAGTGGAGAAGAAGGTCTCACATCAACTAAGCGTATCAACGGGCTATGGAGATGCCCATTAATAGATATCAATGCGAGGAGTAGGGATTGCCATGCAATGGATGCACTAGAGATATAAGTGTATGAAAGCTCAACTGAAGCTAAGTGGGTGTGTATCCAACTTGCTTGCTCATGAAAACCTCACACATTTGAGGAAGCCCGTCATCAAAATATACAAGCCATGTTCTATAATGAAAAATTCCCACTAGCCCATGAAACTGACAAAACAAGAGACTCTCTATATTAAGAACATGGTGCCACTTTGAGGCACAAATGTGAAAAAGAGGCAGTAGCACTATCCCTTCTCTCTTTTCTCTCATTTATTTTATTCCTTTTCTCTCTTTTTCCTTTTTTTCTTTCCTTTTTTCTTCTTTTCTTCTTTTATTTTTCGTCCGTAGTATCATCCCAACTTGTGGGGGAGTCATTATATCCATCATCCTTTCCTTACTAAGATAGTGCCCTAATAATGATGATCATCATACTTTTATTTACTTACAACTCGATATGAAAAACTGATAAGCTGATGTGACTCTATATGAATGCCTCTGGCAGTGTACCAGGATGTGCAATGATCAAGCGTGACATGTATCAAAAAATTATGAATGGTGGCTTTGCCACAAGTACTATGTGAGCTTATATGATCATGCAAAGCAATATGACAATGGAAGTACAAGTCATATGATGTAACAGCGGAAGTTGCATGGCAATATATCTCGGAATGGCTATGGAAATGACATGATAGGTAGGTATGGTGGATGTTTTGAGGAAGATATAAGGTGGCTTATGTGCAACATAGTGTATAATGTCATGGCATTTGGATGCACCAGCAAACGTTGCACCGATCCTCGAGGTCAGAATGGGCAATGCACGATACCGAAGAGGCTAGCAAATATGAGGTGGTGAGAGTGCGTATATCCATGGATTCATATTAGTCATGAATGAAATTTAGTCTTGAATAACTCACATAATTATTGCAAGATTTTGTTAGCTTTGTTGAAGAAAAGTACTCTCGCATGCCCCTAGGGAGGAGGTTGGGAGGAGTTAACCATCGCACGCTTCCGACTTAAGCAACACTAGGATTTCAATGAGGAATAAGAATGCTCACCCATCATCACCATGCTATAAAATATTTAGATGAACATCAAGTTAACAACCTCTAATTCACTATAGTCTTACTAATTTATAATCATGCACTCATGCCCATTCACATTACCACATTAATACCATTAACTCAAGATTTCTCTTCTATGTGCTAGATGAAGGTTTTGATTATGCACTCTTTGACTACCTATTATATTTGGACTAGTCTTATAACCTATGAAAATTACCGTCACTTTGTATTAACTCTCAAAAAAATAGAAGTGAAGAACGAGAGTACCATTATTTCTTTAAAATCTACACACCACATGCTCTAAAACATATAAGTGAAGTACTAGAGCAAATCCTTAGCTCAAAAGATATAAGTGAAGCACATAGAGTATTCTAATAAGTCATGGTGATAGTGTGTCTGTCCCAAGTAGATGTTTCCAGCGAACAATGATTGTGGAAAAATAATAAAAAATAAACTAAAACAAATGACGCTCCAAGGAATACTCATATCATGTGATGAATAAAAATATAGCTCAAAGTGATATATCGATGGATTGAGATGAAAGAGGCGATGCCTTCCGAGGCATCCCCAAAATAAGACGCTTGAGTCTTCCTAGAATATTACTCGGGGTGCCGTGGTAATCCCCAAGCTTAGTCTCTTTCCTCTCCTTACTCCTTCATCCATAGTGATAGCACTCAAAACTTGAAAACTTCAACACACAAAACTAGAAACCATTGTGAGATCCATTACTATAATAAACATATCAAATACTTCAGGTACAGTTATAAATTTATTATTATTTTATTATTTCATAAGGCACTGTATTCTAATTTCTCCATGGATTATACCCCCGGTACAATCCATAGCATCATCAAAACAAGCAAACTATGCAAGCAAAAAACAGAATTTGTCTAAAAGAGAACAATTTGTAATAATCTGTAAGTAAACCATACTTATGTAACTCCAAAAATTCTAAAAAATTAGGATAACATGGGAAATTTGTATACAAATAATGTGTGAAAAATTCAGATCAAAAATACATCCAATAAAATCATATAAATTCTGCATTGTACGCTAAAGTTTCTATTTCTGCACCGTATTAATTCTACTCATCATGCAATTCATCCCAAAGGCTTCACTTGACACAAAAACTAATTTAAACACAAAAAAACAATAATTACAGTACCAATAATCATGTTATAAAAAAATAAATTAAATAGCAAAAAGATAAGATAACTATTGGGTTGCCTCCCAACCAGCGCTATTGTTTTACGCCCCTAGCTGGGCATAATGCATATGATTCAAGTGTTGTCATCTTTGACACTCCATCCATAAGTAGCCCTCATAATATATTAATAAGGTAGTTAATTCTATTCCTAGGGAAGTTTTCCATCTCTTTCTTTAATGGAAATTTGAACCTTGTATTTCCCTCTTTCATATCAATAATTGTACCTATAGTTCGTAAGAAAGGTCTTCCAAGTATTATTGGACAAGTTGGATTGCATTCAATATCAAGAAAAATGAAATATACAGCCACATAATTTCTATTTTAAATAATAAGAACATAATTTATTCTAACCAAAGGCTTCTTACTGGTAGAATCCGTAAGATGCAAGTTAAGGGAACTATCTTGAATATTGGTGAGACCAAGCACATCACAAAGAGATTTGGGTATTATTGAAACCCTAGCACCAAGGTCACACAAGGCATTGCATTCATATTATTTAAGATTTATTTTTATAGTAGGTTCCCATTCATCATGCAACTTTCTGGGAATGGAAACTTCCACCTCAAGTTTCTCATCATAAGTTTTTATCATCGCTTCTACTATATGTTGAGTAAAAGCTTTATTTTGTTCAAAACAATTTGGTGAGATAATAATGGATTGGGACAAGGAAATACATCTTAATAAAAATCAACTTTCATAATTAAATTCCTTGTGATCCAAGATAGTGGGCACATCACTAGTTAAAGTTTTGACCACTGAAAACCCACTTGTTCAGTTTAGTTTTAGAATCATCACTCTCCGAACAAACGGGACACCTTGTAGCTAAAGTTGACTCATCTCCAGTCCATTTATCATATGATTTCAGATTAGTAAACAAATATTCAATAGGATAAGTACCAAGCATTTTAAGATCTTCATCATGACTAAGGTAAAAACCAGGTGGAAGAGCCTTTTGTAAGAATTCCCGCTTAGCTTTCAACTTAGCGGTCCTCTCCTTACTTCAATTGATAGATATTTGGATAGATTTAATAGTCTCATTAAAATCATGTGGAATTTTTTTATATTTATGAGTTTACACTTCAAGAGCTATTCTATCCATGTTCTTAGCCAAGTCGTCAACTTTATGCAACTTTTCTTCTACCATAGTATTAAAAATATTTTGAGAACTAATAAATTATTTAATGGTGTTATCAAGATCACTAGGTATCCTATTATTATTTGTAGAATAATTTCCATAATAATTAACAAAAAAATTTTGCTACCCATGGTGTTAGCTACACACGCCACCAATTTTTATCTCTAATTATTTTGATAAATTATTTTGAACTATGAAAAGTACTTTTATAACAAAAACATCGTGAATTTGGACCAGTCAAGAAAGCAAACATGCAATTATGCCAAAAAGTCAAGAAAGAGGATTGAAAGAGGTGAGAAAACACCCTTTCTACACGATGAAAAGATACTTGTATCGAAAAGGTAATAGAAAGACAAAGAGAAGTGAGAAAATTTTATTTATATACTACAAAAATGCACTTGTGCCAATGCCATTGAATACTTACACCTCATATATCAAAAAGAGGCACTTATTCTAAAGGGTGCGTAGCTAGCACCATGCATAGGAAATCGCCTCCCTAAGAATTAATATAATCATTAGAGGAATTTCCGGGGTATGGTATAGCATTGAAATTTCCTCTATAAGCATTGTTGTTGAAATTGTTTCATGAGGTAAAGTTCACATAAATAGCATTATTATTTTGCTCAATCAAGGTAGGTAAGGGCATATCATTGGGATCAGCATGAGCATGTTTACTAGCACCATATTTATAAGAGCATCCACTTTTTCACTCAAAGTAGCGATTTCCTTGAAAGAATTTATCTTCTTACCAGTTAGAGCTCTTTCGATATGCCACCGAGAGTAATTTGTCATGATGTTGTCCAGAAGTTTGGTGGCCTCTCGTAATGCTGCCTCCACGAAGGTACCACCTGTAGCGGAATGTAGAAGATTCTAGACACAAAGTGTAGTCCAACATAGAAATTTTGTATAATCACCCATAAGTTTAAACCGTGAGTAGGGATATTTCTAATGATCAATTTCATTATCTCCCAAGCTTGTGCAATATGTTCTTGATCAAGTTATTTAAAATTCATAATTGGATTTCTAAGGGATATGATCTTAGCAAGAGGATAATACTAGGCAATAAAAGCATCTTTACACTTATCCATGATACGTCTCCAACGTATCTACTTTTCCAAACAATTTTGTTGTGGTTTTGGACTCTAATTTTCATGAATTAAATGAAACTAACTCGGATTGACGTTATTTTCAGTAGAACTACCTTGGTGTTATTTTTGTGCAGAAATAAAAGTTCTCAGAATTGGACGGAACTTTTTGTGAATTATTTTGAGAATACATTATGAATTATGGAGCGAAGAACAACCAGAGGGGGGCTATCAGTGGGCCATAAGCCAACAAGGCACCCCCTAGAGGCCGCACCATGGTGGCTTGTGGGGCCCACGTGGCTCCTCTGACCCTAATTCCGGTCCTATAAAATCAAATCTTCGGAGAAAAAATCATAGAGATGTTTTCATCGCGTTTCACAAGATGGAGTCACCGCCACCTCCTGTTCTTCCTCCGAAGGGCTGATCTGGGGCCTGTTTTGGGCTCCGGAGAGGAGAAATTGCCGCCGTCATTATCACCAACCCATCTTCATCAACACCACCATGATGCTCACATCGGGAGTGAGTTATTCCTTTGTAGGCTTGCTGGACGATGGTGGTATTGGATGAGATTGATCATGTAATCGAGTTAAGTTTGATAGGGCTTGATCCCTAGTGTCCACTATGTTCTGTGACTGATGTTGCTATGACTTTGCTATGCTTAATGCTTGTCACTAGGGCCTGAGTGCCATTATTTCAGATCTGAACATATTATGTTTTCACGAATATAAGATTGATGTGGATCATATCTTGTAATTTGAATGCACCTATTACGTGTCTTGATCCGCATACCCAAAGATGATAATAATTGGGATTCTTTCGGTGATTGCTGTAGTTTGAGGAGTTCATGTATTCACCGTTTGTTAGTGCTTTGTTCTGGTTCTCTATTAAAAGGAGGCCTTAATATCCCTTAGTTTCCAATAGGACCCCTCTGCCATGGGAGGTCGGACAAAAGATGTCATGCAGGTTCTTATCTCAAGCACGTATGATTATATACGGAATACATGCCTACATTATATTGATGAATTGGAGCTAGTTTTGTGTCGCCCTAGTGTGTAACTGTTACATGATTAATATCATCTAACTCATTATGCATCATCGATCCACGTGCCTACGCTTTCCATCTACTAAATCATGCTAAGCTACTATTGCTACTATTACGGTCACACCTGCCACTCAATTGCTACTATCACTAGTGTTACTAAAATTGTTGCTATCACTGTTACCGCCACTACTATTATTTGCTGTGCTACTAAACCTTTGCTATAGAGAGATATCCCAGGTGCGGTTGAATTGACAACTCAACTATCAAGGCCAATAGATATTCTTTGGCTCCCCTTGCGTTGAATTAATAAATTAGGGTGAAATATTACCCGTGAAGATTGTCGCGACCCCCTATACTTGTGGGTTATCAATACCTTTTTCTAGCATTGTTGCCGGGGAGCGTAACCTTATTTATTGTGTTAACTTGAAGGATATCCAATTGGTACTATGAAGAATCTGAAAGATAATAGAACTAAGATCGTCCCCTCTTGCACAAGAAGAGGTAAGGAACTGCCATCTAGCTCTGCTTTTGATTCACGTATTGTTTTGATTTAGCTTGGTACACCACCACCTGTTGATCGTCCTGATATGTCACATGGTCTTGATGATGCTACTTCTGAATGCTAAAAACTGTGTCGCTGAGTGAATTACTTGATGCTCATATTTCTAGACCTAGAAAAGTTGAAAATGCTGAAACTAATGAAGACTTTGAATCACCTATTACAACTCGCTCACCTAATAGTTATGAATTGCTTTATGTACCTGAGGGTTATGTTCTGGATGGTGATAGCTAGGGATTTTCTTGCTTGTGAAAATAGAGATGATCTGAAGAAATTACTATGCAAATTAAAAGAAAAATCTATGATGGAGAAAATGAAACTCGATCCTAAATTTGCTACTTCTCCTATATTTGTCACTGATAAGGACTATAAATTCAGTATAGACCCTGAATTGATTCCTATAGTTGAGTCTGATCCTTTCCATGGTCATGAAAATGAAACGGTTGTCGAACACCTTATGAAACTGGATGATATTACTACTTTGTTTACCAATGATGAAAAGATATGTTACTATTATATCCTTAAGCTTTCCCCTTTCTCGCTAAAAGGCGAGGCCAAGGAATGGTTTCTTTCTTCGGCTCCTGGTTGTATGTGTAGTCCCTAGGATATGCTTTATTACTTTTTTTGAAAAATATTTTCCCGCTCATAAGAAACAAGCTGCCTTACAGGAAATATTTAAGTTTGTGCAAATTGAAGAAGAGGATCTCCCTCAAGCTTGGGACAGGCTTCTCCGCTTACTTAGAGCTTTGCATGATTGCCCTCTTAAGAAAAATGAAATACTTGATATATTTTATAATGGAGAAATCGATGCTTCTAGGTACTTCCTAGATAGTTGTGCTGGGTTTTTTAGGGAAAGAACTATTGGACAAGATGAAGAACTATTGAATAACTTATTGCAAAATGTCCATGATTGGACACTCCCTGAACAACCGTCGGAACCTATTCAAAATAAGATAGGTATTCTATTCCTAAGCCCCAAAGATATGCAAGAAGCAAAAAAGAACTATGAAAGAGAAAGGTATTAAAACTGAGGATGTTAAAAAATTACCACCTATTGTAGAAATAGACGAACTTGACACCCCGACATAGGTAGTAGAAGCAAATTCTCTTTGTTCCTTTAATGAAAGTGATATACCTTATACTAAGACTCCTGGTAAACGCATGGATGAATTTGATAATTACATTGTTAAGCAAGATTAATTCAACAACTATGTTAAGGATCAATTGAGAAGTAATGCTAGGATGATTGTCTGCTTAAATGACTTGATGTTTAGAATTGCTAATGATGTGAAAGGTCTAGGTAAACATGCTTCTATGTTTCACAACCAACTAAATCAAGCAGCCAAGTTACAAAGTGATTTTCTTGTTGAAATAAATAATGATATGAATGATCATGTTGTTAGAGTAGTGACTAGAGGAGGTAGAATTAATGAAGATGCACCTAGTTCATCTAAGAAGAAAAAGAAAGATAATAGGAACTTGCATGCTTCTAGTGAACCTGTTATTGAAAAAACTATTGAGAAACATAATGAAGTTTCTATTTCTGATGCCGAGACACAATCTCATAGTGAACATACACCTAGTGATAATGAAAATGATAATTATTATGATGTTCATGTAGATGCTCAACCAGATGATAACAAAGAAAATGATAATGATGTGGAAATTGAACTTGCTGAAAATCATGATAACCCACAACCTAAAAATAAATGCTATGATAAAAGAGACTTTGATGCTAGAAAACATGGAAGGTAAAGAGAGCCATGGGTTAAAAAACCCATGCCATTTCCTCGTAAATCTACTAAAAGTAAGGATGCTAAAGAGTTTGACCGATTTGTTGAAATGATTAGACCCGTCTTTTTGCGCATTCGCTTGACTGAATATTGAAAATGCCTGCGTATGCTAAGTACATGAAGGATATTATCACCAACAAAATAAAAATAACTTAAACTGAAATTATTACTGTGCTTGCTAATTATTCCTTTGATGGTGGAGTGCCTAAAAACTTAGAAGATCCGGGTATACCCAGAATACCTTGCTCTATTAAAAGAAACTATGTTAAAATTACTTTATGTGATATAGGAGCTCGTGATAGTGTTATGCCTTTCTCCCTTTATAAAAGGCTTGATTGAATAAGCTTACACCTACTAAAATATCTTTGCAAATGGGTGATAAATCCACTGATTTATCTATTGGAATTTGCGAGGGTGTTCATGTTGTGGTTGCTAATGTTACTATCTTAACACACTTTGTTATTCTTGATATGCACGAGGACAAAAATATGTTAATCATCCTTGGCGACCCTCTCTAAATATTGTAGGGTCCGTTGTTGATTGGAACAAAAGCAAGGTTACTTTTCATGTCAATGGCAAGCAACATACCGTGCATTTTTCTAAGAAGCAAATTTTGGTTAATAATATTAATGTCATTGATCCTAGTGCCACTATTATCATTGGAGATTTTAAAATCCCACTACCTACTGTCAAGAAGATATATAACAACCTTATTGTTGGGGAGATGCAAATCGCCATTGAGTTAATTTAGTGTTATGTGAGAATTCTTCGGTTTCATGTCAATCGGAAACAGTTGTTAATAAGACTTGATCAACCTTATTAACGGAGCCTTTTTGAAAGAAATGTGATTCATGATAGTATTCACAACTCATTGTATCACAAGTCTATTTTCTGATACATTTAGCTAATAAAAATAAATTAGTTTGATTTTCCTTTTTTTTTGTTTTTCGTGTGCAATGAAACATGACCCCAAAAAAGTCTCAAATTGCTAAAGAATGTTAGCATGATTTTTTCTGGAATCTATATAAATTTCTGGCATAAAAATTACAACAGGGAGATGCACCCGTGGGCCACAAGCCAATAGGGCATGCCCCCTAGCGGAAAAGTTCTCGAGCTCTCTCTCTCTCTCTTTCTCTCTCTCTCCCATGTTCTTCCACGTGAAACTGGACTTTTTTATCTCAATTCTCGAAATTTCATTTCCGAAACTGTTTTGAGGAATTATTCCTTGGTATGTGTCTCTCCCATTCCTCCAGTTAGTTTTTGCTTTAGTGTTTTATATTTTTTATATTTTGTTGCACTTGGTGCTATAGAACATGAGCTTGCATGTTGAATTCTTTGAGTTCTAAGTAGTAGGAATGCTTGATATGGCCTCTACGTACTTATATGAGTAGTTGCTCTTGATCTTGCAAAGTTTTATTGACATAAATTTGTGGGTCAAAAAATTTCAAAACTTTGTGCCTAGGAAAATGAGTTCTTGAGGAGGAACCCCTCAAGGAGGCATACTTCGGATAATCATTGAGCGAAGGCTCGGTGTGACAAGCCTACATTGAGCCCCTAGCCAATCAGATAGTCATGGCCGGCGCCAAATCGTGTCGGTGGCCAAGCGACGAGTTCATGATAGGTGAAGGTATCAAGGAGGAATTTGATCATTTCATTTAAAATACCGACCTCACCGACTTCCTTGCAGATAAGTGTGTCCAACACTACAACTTTACCCGTAAATTCATGCATGGATTTCGTTATGAATCGCATACTTATAAAGTGTTATTTAAACTTTATGATAAATCTTTTAGCATGACTCTAGAAGAATTATCCATTGCATGCGAACTTCCACTTTGGGGCTTGCTCAAGAAACCCTCAAAAACTTATTATAATATGTTCCTCGAGAGTCTTTGGGTAGGAGAAGATAGGGGAGTAAGTCATGCCAGAATTAAAAGCGTTAATTTTCCCTCTATTCGTTACTTTGCCCTGTTTAATGGAAAATGTGTAGTAGGAAAACAAGATTGCAGTGCGTTATGTGCCCCTAACTTGAGCCTTATTCACACTATTGTGACTGGTGATCAACACTACAACCTTAGTGCAATTGTTGCTAGAAGGTTGAAGTCTAACTCTAGCAATGGTGATTTGTATGTAGGAATTTATGTCTCCCGCGTAGCTGCGCAATTGGGAGTGTCAACTCAACCTAATGATCCCATTTTGAATGACACATATTTTGATTATGAAGCTATGCGTTATCATGAATATATTGTAAACCGCGCTAGGGGCAATGAGTACATCTTAACATTTAATAAATATACGCATGTTTCTGTTATGTTGGCCGTGCCTTCCCTTTTTGAATTCCAGGCTCGACAGAGATACTATGTCCTTGAGGATGAAGTTTTCGTTCATCTCGTTCTTCTCCTTTCCCGTGTAAATGTTTTATTTGCTTGCTTGATAAAAACAAAAAAAATCCAAAAATATTTCAGTCTGTTTCTTTTAATTTATTTTCTTTCTCTTGAGTCATTGAAAGGAGAAGACCACGATGAAAATTTTGAGTGGGTCTTATATGCTTTATTGTTGATCTATAAGAGAGCCAATATTACATTGCCTTCTCCTTTGTCTAAACAGCCATGCAGTTTCCAGCTTAGTCCATGACATTCTTGCACCATTACTATTATCATATCATTTGGTCATGAAGTGAAAGGCAATAATGACATTATTTGATGAAGTGATTGTGGCAAGGGAAGATGGTATGAACTCTTCTAGTTTTCCGTTTTTGTAAATATGTTTAGCTCGTTCGATCTTGATTCAGTATATCATGAGTAAACATATTCATGATAAAAATTTGAGATTGTAGTTTCTCATGCCATGCTTAAATAGCTAGGAGTGGATAATGATGTATCTTGTGTGTCAACATGCATTAAAATGGTTATGATATGGTATGGTAGTATGGTATTTACCTCTGAGTAATTCGAGTGGCTTGACTTGGCCCATGCGCAAACATGTAGTTGATTCAAAACCAATGCAGCCTTATAATGACCCACAATTGTAGGGGGTCAATCGTAGTCCTTTCGACAAGTAAGAGTGTCGAACCCAACAAGGACAAAAGGAAATGACAAGCGGTTTTCACCAAGGTATTTTTTGCAAGCATTGAAATTGTAGGTTATAGGTAGTTTGATAGCAAGATAATTGGTAACGAGCAAGTAACGATAACGATAGATAAAGTGCAGCAAGGTAGCCCAATCCTTTTGTGGCAAAGGGTGGGCCAAAACTATCTCTTAGAATAAGCAAAGTGTTCTTGAGGGTAGACGGAGATTTCATCTAGTCACTTTCATCATATTGGTTTGATTCGTGTTCGCTACTTCGATAATTTGATATGTGTGTGGACTGGTGCTTGGGTGCTATTCTTACATGAAAAACCTCCCACTTATGATTAACCCCCTCGCAAGCATCTACGACTATAACAAAAGTATTAAGATAACATCTAACCATAACATTAAACATGTGGATCCAAATCAGCCCCTTACGGAGTAGCGCATAAACTAGGGTTTAACCTTGTGTTACTCTAGCAACCCATCATATAATAACTACACCACAATGCATTCCCTTAGGCCCAATGATGGTGAAGTTTCACGTAGTCAACGTTCACATGACACCACTAAGGGAATCACAACATACATATCATCAAAATATCAAACACATATCAAATTCACATGATCACTTGCAACATGACTTCTCCCGTGACCTCAAGAACAAAGGTAACTACTCACAAATAATATGCATGCTCAAGATCAAAGGGGTATTAAATAGCATAATGGATCTGAACATATAATCTTCCACCAAATAAACCATATAGTAATCAAGTACATTAGGTAATCAACACTACTAGTCACCCACAGGTACCAATCTGAGGTTCCTGTACAAAGATTGAACACAAGAGATGAACTAGGGTTTGAGAGGAGATGGTGTTGTTGAATACGTTGATGAAGAATGGCCTCCAAAGATGAGAGGGTTGTTGGTGATGACGATGGCTTTGATTTCCACCTCTGGGAGGGAAGATCCCGTGGCGGAATCGCTCCGCTAGAGGGCAAAAGTGTTCCTGCCCAAGTTCCGCCTCGAGACGGTAGTATTCCGTCCCGAAAGTCCTCTCCTGATTTTTTTTCTAGGTCAAAACACCTTATATACCAGAAGATGGGCTCCAGAGGTGGTCCGTGCTAAGCACAACCCACCAGGGCATGCCTGGGGGGCCTGGCACACCATGGTGTCTTGTGCTCACTAGGGTGGCCCCCTCTGGTAGTTCTTTGCTCCAATATATCTTAATATTCCATAAAAAATCCTCGTGAAGTTTCAGCTCATTTGAAGATGTGCAGAATAGGTATCTCTGATATGCTTTTTTAGGTTCGGATTTCCAGTTGCCGGTATTCTCCCTCTTTGTGCAAACCTTGCAAATTATGAGAGAAAAGGCATTAGAAATACTCCATGAAGCATTATTATTCATAAAAACATTATAAATAAAAGTAGGAAATCATGATGCAAAATGGGCTTATCACCTTCATGATGTTTAAATTCAGAGTGTTCATATCCTACTCATGCTACGCCCAATGTTAATTATTCAGAATGCATGTTTATGACCGTTTTTGCTCTCTAGATGGTCGATTCTCAGTCTATTGCTAGCCTTCGCATGTACTAAGCGGAAATCCTGCTTGTGCATCCAAAATCCTTAAACCAAGTTACTCCACATGAGTCCACCATACATACCTATATACGGTATTACCCTGTCGTTCCAAGTAATTTGCATGTGCCACCTCTAATATTCAAATAAACATCTGTTTTGTGCACTCGTCCCGCTCATGGAGTGACAAGTCAGTCGGTATCTTCCATGCTAAGTGAGTTATTCTCAAGACGGTCATTTATTTGTCGTCATTGCACGAGAGTGGCTGGTAAAAAGGATGCCCAGTCCCGCAAAATCAAAATTAATTAAACAAAACTCCTTGGGGCAGTTGTATGCTGGCAGGAAGACGTGGATTTGGTCAGCCATGGTATACATATGGATGGTGGATAGGAGTAAACTTTACATTCTATTTGGGAACCACCAATAATGACTTTATCATGGACGATATTGAAAACCTTTGTCGTAACATTGATAAGAAAAGTGCACCGCTTCGAAACTATATTTCCAATCTTGTTTTAAACTCTGAGCTCTAGCACCTCTCAAAATAAATGCTTGCATCTTCAAAGAGCTTATGTAGCGACGTGCTATAAAAATAGTTTTTACCCCTTTCTTTGATGTACTTTGAAACCGTCACCTCGCATGTGTGGGCGATAGGGGGGTTCCATCCCACACGACATGGAAAACCCGTCGGCTATGGTGACCAACGAACGCAAACGATCTACCAAACTTAATCGTGTGCGGTGCAGGAATATATCGCATAGACTATATTTTGGGCATGCGTGTGGGACTTGGGATCAATCACACTGGTCTATCACGAGTCAATAGCTTCTAATTGCTCATGGAAAACAAACGGTGTTTGACCTTTTGTCGTTTGTGAAACATTATCTAATCTGCATGGGCCATGGTATAAACTGTATGTGATATCATTATCATCACACACTGGAATTCCCTAGAAATCATGTACCATGCATGATGTCATCGCACACGTTTCCCAAAATATTTACGTGTGGGATCATCTTTGCATCGGGCACGGTTTCCTTTTAGATCACGTGTAAGATAAGGTGCTATCGCAAATGATTGAGGAGCTCCTACGCACACATACAAGTGCTAAAAATTGTATGTGGTTTCTTATGTATCACCAATGTTTCAGTTTATATCTCGTGCGCTTTTCCTGTAGATCACAGGCGGTTGCACTATGAGCTGTGTGTGCTATAGATCACAGGCGGTTACGCTATGAGTTGTGTGTCCTTTCCATTTTTGAATCATAGACTCTTAGTTGCTCTAAGTGTGTGCGCTAAAAAAGCTACCTTATTGTAAAATATCGCATTTGAATCACCCTACAAATAGCAAATTCGCCACAATGTGCAAACGACAAATAGTGTCCACATGAAGAACATTCATCATAATTTGGCACAATATGCAATTGAACAAATAGTCACCACAGGAAGAACATTCATCATAATTCACAGCAATATGCAATTGAGCAAATTCTAGCTAAATTCCACATATGTAAGACCGACATATGCAGTACATAATCATAGTGTACGGAAAACATAGACATGATCACATGGAAACCAATGCATCCATGCATATATGTTTAGCTGATCACATTATATGAATGCGTACTTATTATTGGGGGATACGAATCCTGGAATCTTTGACGTCTTTAGAGGGCTTGATATAGTGTTTCACAAAGTAGCTGCTTATAAATTTCCTAACACACAACAATTCATCTGTGGCGAGCAGTTCACAAGTCATCAGTTTGAAGATCAGTTGCAGGAATTTTAGATCAGAATGTGACGTGTAGAATAGAAGATAGTAATTAAGAAACAGACTTACTGGTCCTATTTTGTCTGCATCGGCACTACATTCAACTTGTCTGCATAGGCTAATCATGTGTGAGAAAACGTAGTATCCACATAGGCTAGTCCCTTGTTGTTGCTGAGGACACTACAAATTTTTTACAGTATTAGTCATGTATTTGCCCTGTTAGGAACAACCTAACCGGTGTAAGTTGTTCCTTTTTATTTCTTTGGAGAGAAATAGAAAGAGGTTTACTTAGAAACGTGAACTATGACTAGCATTTTTTGAAAATAACGGATTTTGTTGTCTTACCGGACAAACGATCAAGTGTTGCAGAGGTACTTGGGTGTCGAACCATCTCCCTCCTAAAGTTATGGTTTTACACAATGCATTGCGAATGAAGAAGAATTTTCACATACTCAATTCTTGAACCAGATATGAACACAACATATTAATATCAAAGAATTCAATACCTATCCATGAAATCCTGAAGATGACTCGGATCCTAAGGCGCATTTGAACCTCTGAGAGAATCCAAGTAGTAAATTGTGTTGCATTTTGGAATAATGACCACCAAGATCTAGTGATCTCTACAGTTTAAGAAAACCTTGAACTTACGAACTAGGTCAAAAAATGTATGTGTGGTTGTATATTTAACTTACCCTTCATGATAAAGCCACATGAAGAATTCTGCTATCTGTAACTCCCACAAGATCATGGCGACATGACCGATGGAATCCAGGTGTGTGCCATTTTTACTTAACAAAATGATGTTTGCTAAATCAGGATCTATGAAATGCGCATGCATCCTTATTGATCTCTGCGCCGTCAATCCACTGAGAGGAATACAATACGATTAGCTTTTTTTCATGTATAACCTTGTATGGAGTAGTTGATCAGAGTTTGTGAAGTACTTACAACATCAAGAATTTGACAAGAGTGGCAGCAAGCTTATCAAAGTTGAAGAAGAGATGAAAGTCCTCAAATTCCACACTGATGGTACCTACATCATGAGAGAAATGATGGCGGTCGTAGTTCAATTCCACAATGTTATGATCTCCTCCTTTTGATGCTATGTCCATGCAATATTTATGTAACTTGCGACAACTAGAAATGCACTCCTCAAAGTATTCACCAAC
Source organism: Hordeum marinum (assembly GCA_022496015.1). Lineage (NCBI taxonomy): Eukaryota > Viridiplantae > Streptophyta > Magnoliopsida > Poales > Poaceae > Hordeum > Hordeum marinum. Next base: position 136,248,113 of record CM039677.1, on the reverse strand, counting down.
AAGAAATGTCTAGCCATGCTTATACTTGCGTGCTTCAAATGGGTCTACTTTCTGACTAGAAAGTAGCTTTTCAACCCGTATTTCAGACATTTCGTCAAAACTGGGATTACCCATCCCTTCAAAAACTTGTTGTTAATTTGATTATGGGCGATGACTCTTTCTAGTAGGAGGCTCTTGGTCCCGTCCCTCCTCCGTTATGGGGGGCTCATCTTCCTTTGTGCAACCGTGCCCGCTTTCCTCTGGTTAGCTGAAGAACTTCTTGTTTGACGCCTAGTATAATGAACTACATGTTGTTGAGAAGCTTGTGAAGGTACAATGAACTGCTGAACAGATGATGCAGCTATGACGGGCTACTGAGCTATAGTACAAGAGGCGATGGACAGCTGACCAGTCGTTGAAGCTTGATACGTATCCAATGTATCTATAATTTTTGATGATGGCATGCTATTATATTATCTGTTTTGGATGTTTTATATGCATTAATATGCTATTTTATATTATTTTTGGGACTAACCTATTAATCTAGAGACTAGTGCCAGTTTCTATTTTTTCCTTGTTTTTGACTTTTGCAGATATGGAATATTAAATGGAGTCCAAACGGAATAAAACCTTCGGAAGGAATTTTTCTAGAAGGAAACAAATCAACCAGGCTTGGAGTGCACGCCCCCCTGGCCGCGCCTAGCAGGTTTGTCGTCTCCTGGTAGGTCTCCTAACCCTAATCTTTGGCCTATAAATTCCCAAATATTCCCCCAACATCAAAAAGAGCCATGCAAATACTTTTCGGCCTCCATAAGCCTTCGTTCCCGAGACTTGGAGTCTTTTCCGGTAATCTGTCGGATGGGGCTTCAATCACGAAGGGCATCTACATCAACTCCATTGCCCCTCCTATGATGCGTGAGTAGTCCACCATAGACCTACGGGTCCATAGCTAGTAGCTAGATGGCTTCTTCTCTTTCTTTGATCTTCAATACCATGTTCTTCATGATCTTCATGGAGATCTATCTGATGTAATCCTCTTTTGTGGTGTGTTTGTCAAGATCCCATGAACTGCGAGTTTATGTTCAGATTATCCATGAATCTTGTTTGAATCTCCTCTGAATTCTTATTTGCATGATTTTATATCCTTGTAAGTCTCTTCGAGTTATTGGTTTGGTTTGGTCAACTAGATTGGTAACTCTTGCAATAGGAGAAGTGCTTGGTTTTGGGTTCAATCTTGCAGTGTCCTCACCCAGCGACATAGTAAGGGGAGCGAGGCACGTATTGTATTGTTGCTATCAAGGATAACAAGATAGGGTTTTCATCATATTTCTTGAGTTTATCCCTCTACATCATGTCATCTTTCTTAATGCGTTACTCTATTCTTCATGAACTTAATACTCTAGATGCAGGCAGGAGTCGGTCGATGTGTGGAGTAATAGTAGTAGATGCAGAATTGTTTTGGTCTACTTGATACAGACGTGATGCCTGTATGCATGATCATTGCCTTGGATAACTACATGATTATTCACTTTTATATCAATTGCTTGACAGTAATTTTTTTATCCACCATGATATTTTTCTTGGAGAGAGAGGCCTCTAGTGAAACCTATGGCACCCGAGTCTACTTTCCATAATATATTTTCAGATCTGTAAACCAAAAATATCAAAAATACTTTGCTGCAATTTATTTACCTTTTACTTTCCGTTCTCGTTTACATCTATATCTATTGGATCTAATCCTTGCAAATAATCGTGAAGGGATTGACAAACCCTTCATAGCGTTGGGTGCAAGAGTTTGATTGTTTGTGTAGGTGCATCCATTTGTGACTTGCTTGTTCCTCCTACTAGATTCATACCTTGGTTCTCAACAACTGAGGGAAATACTTATCTACTTCGCTGCATCACCCTTTCCTCTTCAAGGGAAAACCAACGCAAGCTCAAGAGGTAGCAAGAAGGATTTCTGGCGCCGTTACCGGGGAGGATACACATCAAGCCTACCAAGTACCCATCACAAACTCATCTATTGCATTTATATTATTTACCATTTGCCTCTCGTTTTCCTCTCCCCCGCTTCTAAAATGATTTTCGGAAAATACCAAAAAGATTTGCCTTTTTATTCGCCCTTCTTTCGTTTGCTTGTGTGCTTGATTGCTTGCTTTTTCACGATGTCTGAGAATACCAAGTTGTGTGAATTTTTCAATACTAATAATAATGATTTTATTAGTACTCCGATTGCTCCTGCCACTAGTGCGAAATCGTATGAAATCAATGCTGCCTTGCTTAATCTTGTTATGAAAGAACAATTTTCTGGCCTTCCTAGTGAAGACGCCGCATCCCATCTAAATACTTTAATTGAGTTGTGTGATATGCAAAAGAAGAAAGATGTGGATAATGATATTGTGAAATTGAAACTATTTCCGTTCTCACTACGAGATGATGCTAAAACTTGGTTTTCATCTTCGCCTAAAAATAGTATTGATTCTTGGAATAAGTGTAAAGATGCTTTTATTTCCAAGTAATTACCATCCGCTAAGATCATCTCCCTTATAAACGATATAATGAATTTTAAGAAACTTGATCGTGAGCATGTTGCACAATATTGGGAGAGGATGAAACTAATGATTAGGAATTGCCCCGCACATGGTTTGAGTTTACGGATGATTATACAAATTTTCTATGCGGGATTGAATTTTGCATCTAGGAATCTTTTAGATTCTGTCGCGGGTGGTACTTTTAGGAGAAGCTACTAAACTCCTAGATAATATTATGAAAAACTACTCTCAATGGCATACCGAAAGATCTCCTACTAGTAAAAAGGTGCATGCTATTGAAGAAATAAATACTTTGAGTGAAAAGATGGATGAATTGATGAAATTGTTTGCTAGTAAGAGTGCTCCTATTGATTATAATGATATGGCTTTGTCTTCTTTGATTGTAAATAATAATGAATCTATGTATGTGAATTTTTTTGGTAGGAACAATTTTGGTAATAGCACGTATAGCGGAAATTTCAACCCTAGGCCGTTTCCTAGTAAATCCTCTAATAATTATGTTAATTCCTACAACAATTCCTATGGAAATTATAATAATATGCCCTCTGATCTTGAGAATATTGTTAAAGAATTTATTGGTTCGCAAAAAGTTTTCAATGCTACGATTGAAGAAAAAGTGCTCAAGATTGATGATTTGGCTAGGAGCGTTGATAGAATTTCGCTTGAGATTAATTCTTTGAAAGTTAGATCTACTCTACCTAAGCATGATATTAATGAGTCTTTAAAATCTATGAGAATTTCCATGGATAAAAGTAAAGAAAGAACCGCTAGAATACGTGCTAAGCATGAATGGCTTGAAAAAGTGTGTTCTCGTGATAATAATGATGAAGATCTTAAAGTGATTGATGTGACTCCTATCGAATCTTTATTTTCCAATATAAATCTTGATAAATATGGGGATGGAGATAAGTCAACTTTAGTTAAAGAGCGTCCCAATGATTCGAAGTTTATAGATCTTAATGCTAAGATTGATAAAGTGGGATTGAAGAGGTCAAAACTTTACATAGCAATGAACCCACTCTTTTGGATTTCAAGGACTTTCATTATGATAGTTTATCTTTGATTGATTGTATTCCATTGTTACAATCCATGATGAATTCTCCTCATGCTTATAGTCAAAATAAGGCTTTTACTAAGCATATAGTTGATGCTATGATGAAATCTTTTGAAGAAAAATTTGAGTTAGAAGTTTCTATTCCTAGAAAGCTTCATGATGAGTGGGAACCTACTATAAAGATTAAAATAAAAGATTATGATTTCCATGCTTTGTGTGATTTGGGTTCTAGTGTTTCCACAATTCCAAAAACTTTATGTGATGTGCTAGGTTACCATGATCTTGATGATTGCTCTCTAAATTTGCATCTTGTGGATTCCACTATTAAGAAACCTATGGGAAGGATTAATGATGTTATTATTGTTGAAAATAGGAATTATGTGCCCATAGATTTCATTGTTCTTGATATAGATTGCAATCCTACATGTCCTATTATTCTTGGTAGACCTTTCCTTAGAATGATTGGTGCAATTATTGACATGAAAGAAGGAAACATTATATTCCAATTTCCATTAAGGAAAGGCATGGAACACTTTCCTAGAAATAAAATAATATTGCCTTTTGAATCTATTATGAGAGCTACTTTTGGATTGCGTACCAAAGATGACAATAACTAGATCTATTGTGTTTTGCCTGGCTAGGGGCGTTAAACAATAGCGCTTGTTGGGAGGCAACCCAATTTTTTCTTCTGTTTTTTCTTCTGATTTTGAGTGTTTACCACATTATTAATTCTGTAGTAATTGTGTTTTGGTGTTTTAATTAGTGTTTGAGCCAAGTAAAACCTTTGGGGTGATCTATGGTAGTTGTTGATTTGATCTTGCTGAAAAACAGAAACTTTTGCTCTAAGTCCAGGAATTTTCGAAAGATTTCAGAGCATGAAATGAGTCTGAAATTTTTACACAATATTTATATGTAAATTTCTCAGGTTTTCCTTATTTTTCAGAATTTTTTGAGTTACAAAAGTATACGAAGTTTTCAGATTTCTACAGACTGTTCTGTTTTTGACAGATTCTGTTTTCTTTGAGTTGTTTGCCTATTTTGATGAATCTTTGGGTTGTATCATGGGGTATGAACCACGGAGAAGTTAGAATACAGTAGGTATAACACAAAAATAAATAAAGAATCAGTTCATAACAGCACCTAAAGTGGTGATTTATTTCCTTATACTAACAGATCTCACGAGTTTTCTGTTAAGTTTTGTGTTGTGAAGTTTTCAAGTTTTGGGTAAAGATTTGATGGAGTATGGAATAAGAAGTGGAAATACCTAAGATTGGGGATGCCCAGGGCACCCCAAGTCATATTCAAGGATGCCAAAGAGCCTAAGCTTGGGGATGCCCCGGAAGGCATCCCCTCTTTCGTCTTCAATCCATCGGTAAATTTACTTGAGGCTATATTTTTATTCACCACATGATATGTGTTTTGCTTGGAGCGTCTTGTATGATATGAGTCTTTGATTGTTAGTTTTCCAAAATCATCCTTGTTGAACACATTTTTTGATAAGTACACGCTGATCGTGAATTTGTTAGAATGCTCTATGTGCTTCACCTATATCTTTTGAGTTAGTCAATTTTGCTCTATGTGCTTCACTTATATCTTTTAGAGCACGATGGTGTTTGTGTTTTATAGAAATACTTGAACTCTCGTACCTCACTTATATTATTTTGGGAGTCTCTAAACATCATGGTAATTGTTCTAGGTTATGAATTTAGTCCTAATATGATAGCCATCCAAGAGGGATATAATAAAAACTTCCATATTAAGTGCATTGAGTATTTATGAGAAGTTTGATTACTTGCATAAAGTTTTGAGATATAAAGATGGTAATTTTAAGAGTCATGTTAGGAAGTAATTGTGATTTGGTAAAAATACTTGTGTAAAGGTTTGTGATTCCCTTAGCATGCACGTATGGTGAACCGTTATGTAAGGAAGTCGGAGCATGACTTGTGTATAGAGTGTCGACCTTTGTGTGAGGGTCGGGAGTGCATGATGGTTAACTCCTACCAACCTCTCCCCTAGGAGCATGCGTTTAATACTTTGCTTCAATGACTAATAGACTTTTGCAATAAGTATGTGAGTTCTTTATAACTAATGTTGAGTCCATGGATGATACGCACTCTCACCCTTCCACCTTTGCTAGCCTCTCTAGTACCGCACAACTTTCGCCGGTACGACAAACACCTTCCTCAAAACAGCCACCATATACCTTCCTCAAAACAACCACCATATATCCTTCCTCAAAACAGCCACCATACCTACCTATTATTGCATTTCCATAGCCATTCTGAGATATATTGCGATGTAACTTCCACCGTTTCCTTTTATCACATGCGCCATCACTTCCATATTGCATATAGAGTCATATTTTGTCATAGGTATCGAGTTGTAATTTTCTTTTGAGTTTTAAGTAAATAGAAGTGTGATGATTATCATTATTAGAGAATTTCCCATGTGAGGAAAGGATGATGGAAGCTATGATTCCCTCACAAGTGGGGATGAGATTCCGTATTTTGTGAAAAAAATATAAAAGAGGCCAGCGAAGCCCAAATAAAAAATATAATAAAAGAGGCCTTATATGCCCACCAAAATGGGAGAAAAGAGAGAAGGGACATTTCTACTACCTTTTTCCACACTTGTGCTTCAAAGTAGCACCATGATCTTCATAATAGAGAGTCTCCTATTTTGTCACTTTCATATAACTAGTGGAATTTTTCTTCATGATGCACGTCCACTTAGTTCTTCATTGAGATTTCATACACTTATAGCTCTAGTGCATCCATTGCATGGCAAGGGCATCTCCATAGCTCGTTGATACACCTAGTTTATGTGATACTATCTTCTCCCTTTCCTTGACAACCTCCACCATATTCTATTCCGCCTATAGTGATATATCCATGGCTCACACTCATGTGTTGTGTGAGAGTTGAAAAAGTTTGAGAAAACAAAGGTGTGAAAACAATCGCTTGACTTTTCATAGGGTTTGTGCAAGATATAAATACTTTATGTGGGGAAGATGGAGCACAGCCATATCATATGATATTGTAGGGATAACTTTCTTTTGCCATTATATTTTGAAGAGATACAATTGCTTTGCTAGTATGCTTGAAACGTTATTGTTTTTATATCAATATTAAGCTTTTGTTTTGAGTATTATGGATCTGAATATTCATGCCACAATAAAGAATATTACATGGATAAATATGTTAGGTAGCACTCCACATCAAAAAATCTGTTTTTATCATTTACCTACTCGAGGACGAGCAGGACTTAAGCTTGGGGATGTTGATATGTCTCCAATGTATCTATAATTTTTTTATGATGGCATGCTATTATATTATCCGTTTTGGATGTTTATATGCATTAATATGCTATTTTATATTATTTTTGGGACTAACCTATTAATTTAGAGCCTAGTGTCAGTTTTTGTTTTTTCCTTGTTTTTGAGTTTTGCAGATATGGAATATTAAAAGGAGTCCAAATGGAATAAAACCTTCGGAAGGAATTTTTCTGGAAGGAAACAAATCAACTAGGCTTGGAGTGCACGCCAGGACTTGTGTCAGGAGGTCACAAGCCTGCTAGGCACGGGCCCCCCTAGCCGCGCCTAGCAGGCTTGTCGTCTCCCGGCAGGTCTCCTAACCCTAATATTTGGCCTATAAATTCCCAAATATTCCCCCAACATCAAAAAGAGCCATGCAAATACTTTTCCGCCGCGAGAAGCCTTCATTCCCGAGAGATCCAATCTTGGAGCCTTTTCCGGTAATCTGCCGGAGGGGGTTTCGATCACGGAGGGCATCTACATCAACTCCATTGCCCTTCCGATGATGCGTGAGTACTCCACCACAGACCTACGGTTCCATAGCTAGTATCTATATGGCTTCTTCTCTCCTTTTGATCTTCAATACCATGTTCTTCATGATCTTCATGGAGATCTATCCGATGTAATCCTCTTTTGTGGTGTGTTTGTCAAGATCCGATGAATTGTGAGTTTATGTTCAGATTATCCATGAATCTTATTTGAATCTCCTCTGAATTCTTATTTGCATGATTTGATATCCTTGTAAGTCTCTTCGAGTTATTGGTTTGGTTTGGCCAACTAGATTGGTAATTCTTGCAATGGGAGAAGTGCTTGGTTTTGGGTTCAATCTTGCGGTGTCCTCACCCAGTGACATAGTAGGGGTAGCGAGGCATGTATTGAACTGTTGCCATCAAGGGTAAAAAGATGGGGTTTTCATCGTATTGCTTGAGTTTATCCCTCTACATCATGACATCTTTCTTAATGCGTTACTCTGTTCTTCATGAACTTAATACTCTAGATGTAGGTAGGAGTCGGTCGATGTGTGGAGTAATAGTAGTAGATGCAGAATCGTTTCGGTCTACTTGATACGGACGTGATGCCTATATGCATGATCATTGCCTTGGATAATTACATGATTATTCGCTTTTCTATCAATTGCTTGACAGTAATTTGTTTACCCACCATGATATGTTCCTTCGAGAGAGAAGCCTCTAGTGAAACCTATGGCCCCGGGTCTACTTTCCATAATATATTTTCAAATCTATAAACCAAAAATACCAAAAATACTTTCTGCAATTTATTTACCTTTTATTTTCTGTTCTCGTTTACATCTATATCTATCGGATCTAATCCTTGCAAATAATCGTGAAGGGATTGACAACCCCTTTATAGCGTTGGATGCAAGAGTTTGATTGTTTGTGTAGGTGCATCCATTGGTGACTTGCTTGTTTCTCCTACTAGATTGATACCTTGGTTCTCAACAACTGAGGAAAATACTGATCTACTTCACTGCATCACCCTTTCCTCTTCAAGGGAAAACCAACGCAAGCTCAAGAGGTAGCAAAGCTATGCCGGGGTTTTGAGCAGCCGGTACCAACATGTTGGTGTGTTAATGCAGCTGTGACAACGCGTTGGTTTGCTGAGCAGGAGTCCCGACACATTGGTATGCTTATCTGGAGGCTGTGAACCGCTTGAATGTTGAGCAGGTGGTTCCTGACTTTTGGACTTCTTAGCCTGCGGTTCCGGACTTTTAGAGTGCTTAGCAGGTGGTTCGACTGGGTTTGTCTGCTGAGCATGCAGTGTCGATGTGTCTGCACTGTCTGCTTCAGTAGCCGGCATCTGAACCGATGATGCGTCTTTAGCAGTTGTAGGCATTGCCTCATGTTGCTTAGGAGCGGACGATGACCTGACTTGTACAGCAGGAAGTCAGGTGGGTTGATCACAGGTTGATGCCTCGGGCATCGGATTCCCAAGAGTATGTTCATCAGGGAGTCACACGGGATCTGCTGTGGAGAGAACAGAGTCGTCGGTTCGAGGGCGACATTGGTTGCTATTGGGGGCCTAGAGGGATCTCATCCATGAGGTCTATTTATTTCTATGGCCAATGGATATGGTTTAACCGGGTTTCGTCGAAGGTCCTGTGCCCATCAAGATCCCCAAGGACATTCTTCAAGCCAAAATTACTGTATCCAGGCTTTATTTAAATCACGTAGCACGTCACACAACCTGGCTTTAATGGCACATTGTCCAACAAGAGACCCCCGACAAAGTTAGGGTTGTAAATCCACGTTGTTGCACATTTTAAAGTACCTTCATAATGTGTAAGCACGACCTTCACTCTCCCCCGTGTCCATACAGATCATATATAGCACCATCATGTCTAGGTGCAACATCATTGTCGCTGGGGTCAGTTGATGCACAGCTACTCTTGTGCGGTGTTGCCATAAAATAAGTGGCATCATCCATACCGACATCCCCTTGTGTATCCTGGCTATCTCTCGGCATTAGTGTCTTCTCCTGCATATATGACTCTTCAACTTCCTTTTGAACTCCAGGATACATGTCCCTCTTAATCCTTTCGCGCAAGTCTCTCTGCTTACCATCACTCCTAGCTTTTTTCGTGCTAAGAGTCTCTTCTTTGCTTAGTGAGAAAACCCTCTTGTGTGGGACATTGACCCCAATACCCCTTGCACACTAGGGGCTCTTTGGTAGTCAGAGCCTCAGACAGAATGTCACATGGCCCTCAATTCCTATAGAATCTTCCAATGTTTTCGGAATCCTTTGCCATCACATCATACAGTTTTTGGTCTGTTGAGTTTTCAAAGTAATAAGAATCGTCTCCATGACTCTTTGCACGTACCCGCAATTAGTCCCTAGGGCGAGTGCCCCTAATTTCACTAAAGGTCGGCTTGCCACCCGAAGCTACCGGTTTCTTTGTCCTCCTACTCCCATATCGGTTTCATGTTGTAGTATCGTGCCACACCCATACGGTGTGTGTGCGTGTGTGTTATTCTTCTAAAGTTCCGATTGCATTACACTCTTCTTAAAAAACTCTTCACTGGCCCTAACCCTTTTGAATTCTGTCTAGTCTTCCTTTGTAATTTGGGGGTATGAGGGAATTGGGTCCTTGCCTTGACTCAAGAACTTCTTGTAGAACACTTGCTTCTAGAGTCTCCAAGCATCCCTGGCCTTCTTCAGTGCAGCGTGTTGCACCTGCTCTCTCCAGTCCTTAGGAACATTGAAGTGCATCATGATCTCCCAGACTATCCTCTATCGTGTTTCTGTACCAGCCTTCCAAAACCCCGGCAGATTAATGTTGAGCCTTGCCCTGCCAACAAATCCACACACACACTCCTGAACCTCGTGCGTGCTTTATCTGGTTTAGTTGGATCCCAAGACTTCAAATCGATGGCAGTTACTTCGTATACACCTTTAGGCTGGTGTGTGGGCTTTCTTGGAACGCTCTTCCGGCTCTTGACCAGAAGGGTGATTGTGGCAGCTCTATCCCGTTCATCATTTCTTGATACACGATCATCTGTTGCAGACATGTTGGCTTCAGACTCAGATGAAGATACATCACCAGAAGTATGACTGCCGTCGCTACTAATAGACATCTACAGAGGACACATGTGAAATTCAAAAAAGGGGGATGATCATAAAAAAAATGTAACAACTTGGCAGCTAGATGTCTAAACATGGCATGTGACATTTGGAAATGTGCGGATAATATGTTCATTTTGTGTGACTCGTGCGCACATGATATGTAACTCGACAGTAAATTATTGGAATAAATACAACTTATATGTTAGAAGGTAGATGATGGACATAAATACGCTCTCCATTATTTTATAATCATTTTGTGGACAAACTGAGCCAAATAGAAAAAGGGATCGCGAGATAATAGACCTCACCGCCATGGAGGGAAGCAACTGACTGATTCTTGTGTGCAAATCTGGCAGGAGAGATGAGGGTACATGATTGATATGCTCAAGGGTGGCTGGCGAGCAAATGAAGACGACAAGGCGAGGGCAGCCGTGTGTTCGGAGCGACGGTGAAGGGTAGGGTTGACGCGGGAAAGCGGGTACATGGTCGGGTTGAGCACGACGGCGCCGGAAAGGCTTTTGGTGTGGATCTGGGGGACGGAAGGGGGAGGGAGCTAGCTGTCGATGGAGTTTGGATAGAATACATGGACAGATGAGCGAAACGGGGGAGGGAAGGGGGGCATGTTGGCGGCTTTTGTGAAAAGGATGAAAAAAGATCGTCGTGCGCTTTGCGGAAAGGCCTATGCAAATGGTTTCATATAGTAACCTGTGTGCACAAACAACATAAATTTGTTCGAAATGAAAACCCGACAACTTTGAAATGTAGACGTGACCTCATTGTTTTGTCTCGAAACTTTTCCCACGATACGCAGTTGTCGTTGTACCCTAATATTGATTTTGTGCCGCATTTCTGAGCTCACTTGATATTTTTCAAAAAAATTAGCATTTACGGGGCATTTAATGCATATAAATTAAATCCCAACTTCAACAACGTGTGTTGACGAGAGGTATAAGGAGTGTTGTTCGATCCAGGTAAATCCAATGGTGCAGACATACGATCCATGTGCTTTGGGTTTTGGTCAATCAGAACACACTACTCACTTTTACACGCATTATGTGTCATCGGCCATGGTTTAGAAAGCCCACGGTATTAGTGAATGAACCTCGACCGAAGGCAAGAGTTTCCCATTAAAGATATGGACTTTTCAAATTTTGAAATCCTAAAATAAATGCATCGTGGGTCTATTTTCTCTTGCTGATGTGATGCATGTGAATATATTTAATGACAACAGTCACATGCGTTAGAAGACAAAGAAATACAATTGCATGTATTTGACCGAGCGACCACTCGAAAACACAAAATGATGTGTACGTATTTCTTAGAATTTAGACAAAAACAAATAGTCTCTTTATAAATAAATATAAAAACGTTTAGATCATTACTTTATGATATAAGCGCTTAACTTTTTTTACGGAGGGAATACTCCCCAAAGGATACGACAAGCTATTAGGAGGAACTTACGAGCATCTATGGTCGGATCCTTCAAAACCGTCTCAAAGGACCAGGCAGGTCGCCCGGTCACTGACCAGTCACAAAAAATCAATCCAACCGGATCCCTCAAATGGGCCACAATCGTCTGGTCTCATCGGCACACCTCATATCCAGCTCAAATATGGGGCGGATATGGGAGAGTCCGGGCGCGCTCGGCCACGCTCACCTGTCTCGCACTAGCCCGCATCTACCCCACATATATTCGTCCCCATCCGCTCGTCGGATCAAACACTAGCCACTTCACTCCACTCCCCTCCACTCCCATCCGCCACCCAATCTCACCTCCGACATGGCGGACAACAGATCCAAGACCTTCACCTCCAGATCCGTCAACCACTAGCTCATCCCACGCAGCCCCGGGGAGGAGATGGCCGTCCGACTTGCGCTTCGCCGCTCGCGGGAGGCGGCCGCACGACAACAACGCTCGGACTCACAACACCGAGAATTCATTGTGTTCGCACAAACGGTGCGTGGATCCGGCGGTGCGGTTTGTCTGCCGTCTGAGCGTCGTGGCGGAAGCCCCCCCCCCCCCCCCCCGTTGGCGCGCCGAGCACGAAGCAACATGGTCGTCCTCGGACGATGCCATGACGCGGCGTACCTGCCGGGCGAGGCAGCGGGCACGGGAGGCGACGGAGGCCCTCTCTGGCGCCTCGTAGGGTGCACCAGTGCGGACACCGCAATCGTGTCGTGGTGGACGTCGGCTCCTCCTAGGAAGGATCTGTCATTGACCTCACGTCCACCGACACTGTTCGGGTTACGGGCTCCGACGAGGAAGAGTAGGACATGGGAGACGGCAGTGGATCGAGTTCCGTAGTAATATGAATTTAAGGTTTCTAATTTAAGATATCCGGATGTAAAATCTATTATTTAAGATGTGATCGGTCAGTGTCCTCGGAGGCCGCCCGCGAGTGTTTAAGGTACTGAATTTGCAAGTTTCATTGTAGATGTTCTTAAAGCACACGTTCTGTGGCTTCCGCAGCATGTCACGTTCCGGTACTCCACCCTCCTCAAGCAAAGCTCAGGCGGCTGGTTAGGACATTCATTATTTGCTCCTTTTTTAGTTTTTTTGGGGTCTGCTTCAAAATTTTAGTAAGTATAGATAACGATATCACACATGCATTTACCAATCCACCCCTCTCCGCGTGAAAGCTTGACCCACTAAAAGACGTTTATTAAGCATGGTTAATTTAGCTCCCCTTAGCTGATTAACTAAGCTAACTCGAGTTGGGTTAGACTTTTTCCAGTCTCAGTTTAGACGACAGTTGTGACTTTGACCTGCCGTCAGCGGGTCGTCATGGCACATGTGTCAATCGAGCTCCTCGTGGGTCCAGATTTATACATTCTGTACATGGCTGAACGACTGAGATCGATAGCCCGTCGGTTAGTCAGTTAGTCACCAGTTTTTTTCTTTCGAGGATGTGTCGATCAGTTAATCACGGTAAGGAACACGGAGCATATACAGTCGAATATGTTGGTTAGGGAACAAATTAGGGAGATGAAATATTTTTAAAGATGAACAATTACAGGCGGCGGGCATGGCTAAAGAAAGAGACACATTTATTTGAGAAAACAACATGTGATCAATTAGGAGCGGCGACTTGACCAGCAGTAGTACAATAGTACAGTACAGTAGATGCATGCATGGTGGTGGTTGCAGTCCCCAACTTTGCTTCCGAGACAAGCTAAGGCAAGGCGTCCAATCTAGAAGAAGTAGAAGATTCCTCGCTATCAAGTTGTTGCTGCTGCATTACACTACACACCGAAAGCTAAAACTATTTACATGCCTTCCGTTTCACATGCACCCAATTGACTGTAGCTGAACCTGTAAAGTAGTGTGGTGTGACTAATAATTACTGTCTTAGTCTTAATCAGCTAACCCCTGCTTCATCCCATCCCTCTCTACAGCAAGGCCAGCAAAAAGTAACCTTTGAAACAGCAATCGTCGTCTTCTCAGAGCGGAGAAAGCAAAGCTATGGATTGATGATAGCTTGCTGTTCTCGCTAGCTCTCTGATTAGGTGTACCTTAATTGATCAACGGGGTATATGTATGAAGTAGTGATGCGATCATCCGAAGTTGTAGCCATTGGGGGTGTTAGTGGAGGCCGGCCGGGGCAGCATCTGCGCCGCCTGTATGCTTTGCAGCAGCAGCCTGTCCTCCGCCGACGACTCGAACTCGTGCAGGAACGACATGTCTGCGCCGCCGCCGGCGTGCATGCCGCCGTAGTCGCCGTACTGCTGCGGCTGCTGCGGCCGGAAGAGCTGGCTCTGCTGCTGCTGCAGGGACGACGTGGGGCGGTGGTGGCCGAGGTGGTCGAACGACATCACGGCCGAGGTTGGTGAAGGGCGCACCGGCATGCCGCCGCCGATGCCGTAGTCGCCGCCACCCGCGCCGAAGCTGATCACGGGTCCGCCGCCGGCGCCGGCCGGGCCGTAGGGGCCGGAGGGGATGCCGGTGAACTGCTGCACCATGGCGCGGAAGTTAGTGGTGTCGGTGTTGAGCAGCGTGACGGGCGCCCTGCGCGAGGCGCGGGACCTTCGCCGCGCCGGCTTGCCGACGCGGCCTCCCTCGACCCCGGGCGCGGACCTCGTGGGGCTCCCGCCGCCCGAGCCCCCGGACGTCGGGCTAGACACCGTCACCACGCTGCCCTCCGCGGCCGCGGCCCCATTGCCGCCGATGCCGTAGACCCCCGCCCAGTGGCCCATGTTCGCGCCGGTATCACCCATGGCAGTAGCACTGATCGCAGTAGGAGGGAGGAGTAGAGTTCTCGAGCCGGACGGGGAAGGCGGCTACTTATAGGAGACCCGGCGACGAGTAAAAGGGGTTGTTCAGGGAGACATTCCACCGTTAGATCAAGAAGACGCGTGATCGGACGGCCGGGATGATTGTGGGGTCGCCTTATGGAACGTGGCTGACCCGCGCGGTTTCCGCGAAGCGTCGCCCCCGAGGTGGCAGCCCACTAGCGAACGGGTCGTTGGCGCGGGGTCCGCCCGCCCGCACCAGCGATGGCGCCGTTAACTCGAGGCAGCTGAGCCGATTCCTACCTCCCCTCCCCTCTTCTCTCTAAAAGGAAAAAAAAAGACGTTTGAACCGGGTCGCCTGCGCCGGACTGCGTGACGGAGTGGCGTCGCTGTTGGTGGCACCGGCCGGCCGGCCGCCGGAAGCACGGCCCATCCTGTCGGGCTCGCCCGCGGGCGCGAGCAAGCTGGCGGTTGGCGGCCACCGGTACGGTGCACTTACAAGCACGCGCACGCGGCACGCCACTGTGTATAATTGTACTACGTCCACTTGGGGCGTGCCAAATCGAGCACGCGCGCGGGACGATCGATGTCTGTCTCTTGTGAACGAAATCCGCGAGACGGTGGATTTAGCCGGCAAACAGTGGTCGCTTTTCACGTTCCGTCCATGGGCTGTCCGCGCTTTACACAACATACGTTCCTTTCTTCTTCTTCTTCTTCTCTTTTACGTGTGTGAAGTGTGAACCGGCCCGGGGACGGGGGAATATCGTGGCACGCAGGCAAAGCTAGCCGCGAAGCTTCGACCAACTAAAGGCCAAAGCCGACGGACGGCGACGTGCATGGCGGGACGTGCGCTGAAGCTGAGGCAAGCTAGCACCACCGTGTGTGCTGTGGTGTTCATCGGCACGTGCCCCTTTGATCGGATCCTACTTGGACGTCCGACGAATGTGCATGTTTACACGGTCGACCGGTGGATCGCGGGGAGGAAATGTTACGATTGTCTTTTACGAGAGAGCATCCTTCCAACGAATCAGACGTTTACTACGTCGTCCCGAGGCACACGCCTTGTAAAAAACTGTGTTCACGCTGACCACTATGGTATCATGAACTCTTGAACATAAATGACGGACATGGGTCCGTCAGTTCGTGGATGTCCTATTCTAAAAACAGAGCCCCGGTTCTTTTCCTTGTCCCCATGCGTCGACAGATAGGATACGTATTACATGCGTTTTTATGCAATTGCAGGAGCAGAAACTCCATGTTCATATAAACCCTCAATTAATTAACGGAAAACAATCGATCCATATACATGCAAACAAATGCGCCACCAAGCCACCAAGCACATTGACATTGTCGGGTCATTGGGACAGGGGTATCCAGGCCCGTCTGCCTGAGGCCCATCGCGCGACGCGAGGCTTAGGTTCAATACGGCCCGCTCGGAGGACACCGCGAAGCGGGTCCTCATGAGCCCCCCGCCCCATGAGGAAGGGGATGGAGACGCACCCCTCACCCCTCTCCCCTCCCCCTCCCCCTAGTCGCTCTCGCAATGGCGGCCTTCGAGAGCATCCCGGTGGGCCACGCAGAAGCCCGACGGGGTTGCGAGGGAGGCCTGCCGCACTTGGAGGACGGCACGCACGCTACCCGTCGCTGCCCGAAGGTACAACATGGGGGCTACAGCAGGAGGACTTTTCTCTTTGGTGCTAAGGGGGTGCGGCCGGCTCACGGTTTCCCAAAGCAACCTCCAAAGGTTTTCAGTTTGGTGCTAAGCGGCCAAGGCTAGGGGCTCGGCGGGACGGAGGTCATCCACGAGCCCACCAACGCGTCACGACAGGAGGCCTTTTGCAGGCGAAGACTACTTTCATCGGGATAAGCCGCAGTCCTGACCCCCTTCAAACTTGCTAATTGTGGTGACCCTTCCCGCCAAGTGTTTTCAAGGAAAGAGGGCCGTGGACATATAAGTAGGAGAAAGGGGCATCCGAACAGGACAAATTGTATTCTCCTCCCTCCAACCAAGCAATACAGAGAAGCAGGAATAGGGTTTTACACCACAAGGTGGCCCGAACCTGGGTAGATTGTGGTGTCCTTGTTCTTCCCCCAAGCTCGAGAACGCCGGAGCATCGCGGCAGGTTAGCGAGAGCGAGTGCAGTTGGAGAGCCGGAGCATCGCAGTAGGTTAGCTAGCCAACGAGCACATTGACACACCAACGAATGACAAATTAAATAGGCCCCGCATACGTCGTGGCATCCTCACACCCTCCATCGAGTGAGCTAGATCATGACACACCAATGAATGATGATGAAATAGGCACTGCATACGTCGTGGCATTCTCACACCCTCCTACGAGTGAGCTAGATCCAGCATGGCAACCTAAGAGCATCTACAGCCAAACTTGGCTAATTCGGCCCCTCAAACACGTCCGCGAGCAATGACCGGACACGTCGCATTCGTTGGCTTTCACACTCGCGTCCTTCATATCCGAAATCTCAAAACCATACAAACCATGCAACGCTATGTAAAAGACGATCAACGGACGCAGTTCATCGGATCAACAGTCATCGCCGATCAAAAGGAGCACAGTTTAATGGGGTTCAAGGGCACACGGTGCAAACCAATACTACAAACTACTTAAAACATAGTTAAAATATAAACAGAACCGGGATGAGCGGAGGAAATCACCATTTCCTCGCCGGCCCCTTCCCCTTTCGATTCTCGATGCGGTTGTGGCCCTCCTCTGTGTAGGCGACGACATGTGGAGGTGCGTCATCTTCGGAGCTGGAGGTGGAGCCATCCGTCAGGTCAGAGTCAGAGCTGCACCTCATGCCCGACAACCTGCGGAGCAGGCGGTCCTTCTCCTTGGCATGTCGGGCCACCTTCGCCTTTGCCTCCTTGTTTCCTCGCGCTTCGACAACTCGAAGGCGAGTCAGAGTGCCTTGGCATTCTTGTGGCGGAGGCGGCGTGCATCTGTCTTTGTCGCCATGAGAAAGCGACGGAAGACCGACGCAAGGAACACATCCCTGGGATAGACCGGCGCGCTTGCACGCGGAAAACGCCTCCCCCCTCTCCCTCGCCCGCTGCCACTCGCGTTGGGATGCACGTGCCTCAGACTCGGGCGTCCTTGCGCCCTAGTGTGGGAACGAGGACCCAACGATGGCGGGTACCACTTCCGGACTAGTGGGTGGTGGAGGTGGGCAACATACCTAAAGGGGCGGTGTGGAGCTACCGGAGCTTCGCGCTCGACGGGAAGGGTCATCGGCGTAGTCGATGCTGCACTGACACACGGCGGGTGCTGAGGAAGAAGATATGCTTCTATCGGGGCCGCCTTACTCGAGCAGCAACCTCCACCAGGCGATGCGGAGGGCCACCTCTGACGTGGCTTGAGACTGCGTCGGTATTTCCCCAAAGAGGAAGGGATGATGCACACAGCGACAGTAAGTATTTCCCTTAGTTTATGAAACCAAGGTATCAATCCTTAGAGGAAGATCACGCACCCACGTAAACAACACCTGCACACAAACAACAAATACTTGCAACCCGACGCGAAAGAGAGGTTGTCACGCTCTCTATGGTAATAAGATAGATTAGGTAGTGATAGTTTTGGCAAATAGATCTCTCAAGAACACAAAGTAAAATAAATAAACAAAAAGTGCAGCAAAATATTTTTGGGTTTTTGGGTATAATAGATCTGAAAACAAAAGTTGCAAATAGTAGATCGGGAAGCAATATGTTGGAAAAGTAGACCCGGGGGCCATAGGATTCACTAGTGGCTTCTCTCATGAGTATAGCGCACGGTGGGTGAACAAATATTACTGTTGGGCAATTGATAGAACATCAAATAATCATGACGATATCCAGGCAATGATTATTATATAGGCATCACGTCCAAGATAAGTAGAACGAAATGATTCTGCATCTACTTCTATTACTCCACACATCGACCGCTATCCAACATGCATCTAGTGTATTAAGTTCATGGAGAAACGGAGTAATGCAATACGAACGGTGACATGATGTAGACAAGATCTATTCATGTAGGAATAGACCCCATCTTGTTATCCTTAATGGCAACGATACATGCGTGTCTTGCTGCCCCTTCTGTCACTGGGAAATAACACCGCAAGATCGAACCCATCAGCAAGCACCTCTTCCCGTGGCAAGAAAAATCGTTCTAGTTGGCTTAACTAAACCAAATATTTGAAGAAGAAGAAGAAATATGAGGCTATAAGTAATCATGCAAATAAGAGATCAACGAAGACTCAAATCATATTCATGGATAGAAATTGATCATGAACTCAAAATTCATCGGATCACAACAAATACACCGCAAAAGTCATTACATCAAATAGATCTCCAAGAGACCATTGTATTGAGAAACATAGAGAGAGAGGAAGCCATATAGCTACTGCCTACGGACCCGTAGGTCTATGATGGACTACTCACGCATCATCGGAGAGGCACCTATGAAGAAGATGAACCCCTCCGTGATGGTGTTAGATTGGATCTTGAGGTTCTGGAACTTGCGGCGGCTGGAATTGTGTTTCGTCGAATCCCCTAGGGTTTTTGGATTTTTGGGGAATTTATAGGCTCGATAGTCGGTTGCAGGTGGCCGAGGTGCCCACCCTCCACCAAGCCGTGCCAGGGGCCTATGGTGTGCCCTAGTGGAGGGTGGACACCCTGGCCCCCCTCTTCTGGTGTTGTTTGGTCCATCTTTCTTCTTCTGGTCCATAAAAAATCCACAAAAATCCCTGCAACGTTTGGGCTTCGTTTGGTACTGATTTTTTGCAAAGTAAAAAAACAAAAAAGCAACTGGCTCTTTGGCACTATGTCAATAGGTTAGTCCCAAAAAATGATATAAAGTTGCTACAAAATGATTGTAAAACATCCAAGGTTGATAATATAACAACATGGACCAAGCAAAAATTATAGATGTGTTGGAGATGTATCAGCATCCCCAAGCTTAATTCCTACTCGTCCTCAAGTAGGTAAATGATAAAAATAGAATTTTTGATGTGGAATGTTGCCTATCGTGTTCATCACATATTATTTTCTTTATAGGATGGACATTTGTAGTTTTCATATGGTACAAAGCAATAGTCTAGTATTGACATGAAAAATTTAATACTCAAGCATATCAACAAGCAACCATGTCTTTCAAAATAAATGCTAAAGCAATTTATCCCTGGCCCCTCATGCTCAATCATTGATCCATTCACAATACACACTCAAATATTAGCTACACCTAATGCTCAAGTACGATCATAGTGCCTCCTAGTTGGTTCTAAGAGAAGATGGAGACACAAATTAAAAATGAAAATTGCATAAAGTAAATAGATAGGCCCTTCGCAGAGGGGAGTAGGGATTTGTAGAGGTGTCAGGGCCCAAGTGTTTAAATTGATAGGGCATTATTTTTAAGTGGCATGCCTTTCCTGTTAATGAAAACGACTAGAGATCTCAATATCTTTCCACACCAGATGCATCATAGGCGGTTCCCAAACGGAAAATAAAGTTTATTCCTTTTTCCACCATACTTTCACTTTCCATGGCTAGGCGAATCCACGGTTGCCTTACATACCAACACTTTCCAAGGAATTTATTATTTGACAACATAAAGTAAAAAATATATTTTCCATTTTTGGACTGGGCATCCCTATTACCACCATACTCTCGTGCAATGACAAGTGAATAAAAACTCATCTTGAGAATAACACATCTAGCATGAAAAAAATATCGGTCACCCCTTGCCGTTTCATGAGCAGTACGAGCACACAAAAAAGAAAATTTATTTTGAAAGTTTAGATATGTCACATACAAATTTGCTTGTAACGGCATGGAAGTACCGTATAAAGGTAGGTATAGTGGACTCATATGGCAAAACTTGGTTTGAGGATTTTGGATGCACAAGTAGTATTTCTACTTAGTACATGTGAAGGCTAGCATGAGATTGAGAAGCATCCAACTAACAAACGAAAAATCACATAAGTGAGCATTAAGCATAACTAACACCGAATAATGCACCATAAGTAGGATGTAATTTCGTAGCAAAACTATTCACTTTCGTGCTTGCATAGGAATCACAAACCTTAACACCAATATTATTAATAAGCATAATTACTCATCAACATAACTCACATATTACTATTGGCATGTCTCAAAACTATTACAGATAATCAATTTTAATTTTTCCTATGATCTTCATGAAAGTTTTTATTATATCTCTCTTGAATATCTATCACTTTGGGACTAGTTTCATATGTTACAATTGCTTTTGATAAGCTCACATGGATATAAGTGAAGAACATGAGCATACAAGTTTCATCTCTCAAAATAATATAAGTGAAGCATGAGAGGATTTCTTCAAAATTATTAACTCTCAAATTAATATAAGTGAAGCATGAGAGAATTTCTTCAAACATGTAAAAGCATGTCGTGGTCAAAAAGATATAAGTGAAGCATAAGAGCAATTCCTTTGCTCAATAGATTTAAGTGAAGCATAAAGAGCAATTCTAGAAAATCATAGCATAATTTTGGCTATCTCAAATAGGTGTGGGCATCAAGGATAAAGGCAAACAAAGCAAAGATACAAGACCCTCCAAGCAAAATTCATGATATGTGATGAATAAAAATATAGTTCCAAGTAGTATACTGATGGTTGTTAGAAGAAAGAGGGGATGCCCCGAGCTTAGTTGCTTGTTACTCTTTGGATATTAGCTTGGGGTGTTGTAGCATCCCCAAGCTTTGGCTCTTCTAACTCCTTATTCCTTCATCCATCATGATCTCACCCAAAACTTGAAAACTTCAATCACACAAAACTTAACAAAATTCTCATGAGATCCGTTAGTATAACAAAACAAATTACCACTTTAGGTACTATTGTAAACCCATTCACATTTTAGTATTGCATTATACCTACTGTATTCTAACGTTACCATGACTTATACCCCCAATACAAGCCATAGATTCATTGAATCAAAACAAGCACACAATGCAACGAAAACAGAATATGTTTCAGACATGACAGTCTGTAGTAATCTATACTCTACCCATATTTCTGGAACTCTAAAAATTCGGAAAAATTAGGAAACCGTAAAGAATTAGTATAGGAATATTGTGTTAAAATTTAAGCTCAGTATCACGTTCCAGTAAAAAAATGAGAATTCATGCACTTGGAACAAAGTTTTTGTTTCAGATTCAGCATTGTTTCTACTCATCTTATTAATCATCCTAAAGGCATTACTTGGCACAAACACTAAGTAAAGCATAAAAACACAATCATAACAGAATCATAATTATGCAAAACACTCAAAAACAGAAAGCAAAAGATAAAAACGTTTTATTCATTGGGTTGCCTCCCAACAAGCGCTATTGTTTTACGCGCCTAGCTAGGCATAAGGATTTCAATGATGCGCGCATAAATGTAAAGAATTAAAACATAAAGAGAGCATCATGAATCACATGGCAGTCATATTTAAGTCTAACCCACTTCCTATCCATTGGGATTTTGTGTGCAAACAAATTATGGGAACACGAATCAATTAGCATAGGAAGGCAAAACAAGTATAACTTCAAAATTTCCAACACAGAGAGAAGAAACTTGATATTATTGCAATATGTAAAAGCATATTTTCCTCCATCATAGTAATTTTCAGTAGCATCATGAATAAATTCAACAATATAACTATCACATAAAGCATTCTTTTGATGATCGACATGCATAAAAGTCTTACAATCTTCCAAGGTAGTGGGATTAACATTAACTAAAGTCACGACCTCTCCAAACCCACTTTTATCAAAAAAATCATAAGATTGAACACTCTCCAAATATGTGTGATTCTTTTTATCTAAAGTTCACACTCTCCGAAACCCACTTTCGATGCTATTGCAAACATTATTATCAATAATATATTCAACATGAGGCTCAAATAAATTCTCAAGATCGTAAGAAGCATTATCACCCCAATCATGATCATTGAAATAAGTGGACATGACAAAATTATCATCCCCAAGCTTGTAGTTTTGCATATCATTAACATAATTGACATTAATATAATTTATAGTAACATCATTTCAATCATGCTTTTCAATCAAGGAGCTATCATGAATCACCTTATAATTTTCTTCTTTCAACACTTCATAAAAAATAGATTCGTGATTTTGAAACAAAACTTCATAGAGGTAATCAAGTGCACTCAACTCACTAGCAATTGGTTCATCATAATTTGGCCTTTTGGAAAGATTAGAAAGTGTGTGAGGATCCATATCAATAGATTTTTAGCAAGCGAAGATGCAAGCAGCTAAAAGGCACATGGCCACACAAGCAAAGATAGAAAACAAGCAAAAAGACAAATGGAAAAGAGGGCGAATAAAACGGAAAATTTGTGAAGTGGGGGAGAGGAAACTGAGAGAAAAATGGCAAATAATGTAAATTGCAAGGAGATGATATTTGTGATTAGGAACCTGGTAGATGGGATTGCTTTCGCCCCGGCAACGGCACCAGAAATTCCTTTGCGTCGGTATTTCCCCAAAGAGGAAGGGATGATGCAACACAACGACGGTAAGTATTTCCCTTAGTTTATGAAACCAAGTTATCAATCCATAGAGGAAGATCACGCACCCATGTAAACAACACCGACACACAAACAACAAATACTTGCAACCCGACGTGAAACAGAGGTTGTCATGCTCTCTACGGTAGATAGATTAGGTAGTGATAGTTTTGGCAAATAGATCTCGCAAGAACACAAAGTAAAACAAATAAACAAAAAGTGCAGCAAGGCATTTTTGTTTTTTCTGGAATAATAGGCCTGAAAACAAAAGTTGCAAATAGTAGATCGGAAAGCAATATGTTGGAAAAGTAGACCCGGGGGCCGTAGGTTTCACTAGTGGCTTCTCTCATGAGTATAGCGCACGGCGGCTGAACAAATTACTGTTGGGAAATAGTTAGAATATCAAGATCATGATGATATCTAGGCAATGATCATTATATAGGCATCACGTCCAAGATAAGTAGACCGAAACGATTATGCATCTACTTCTATTACTCCACACATCGACTGATATCCAGCACGCATCTAGTGTGTTAAGTTCATGGAGAAACGGAGTAATGCAATAAGAAACAGTGACATTATGTAGACAAGATCTATTCATGTAGGAATAGACCCCATCTTGCTATCCTTAATGGCAACGATACATGTGTGTCTTGCTGCCCCTTCTATCACTGGGAAAGAACACCGCAAGATCGAACCCATCACAAAGCACCTCTTCCCATGGCAAGAAAAATCGATCTAGTTGGCCTAACTAGACCAAAGATTCAAAGAAGAAATACGAGGCTATAAGTAATCATGCAAATAAGAGATCAAAGAAGACTCAAACCATATCCATGGATAGAAACTGATCATGAACTAAATATTCATCGGATCCCAACAAACACACCGCAAAAGTCAATACATCAAATAGATCTCCATGAGACCATTGTATTGAGAAACATAGAGAGAGAGAGAGAGAGATGAAGCCATCTAGCTACTGCCTACAGAGACGTAGGTCTATGGTGGACTACTCACACATCATCAGAGAGGCACCTATGATGAAGATGAACCCCTCCGTGATGGTGTTAGATTGGATCTCGAGGTTCTCAAACTTGCGGCGGCTAGAATTGTGTTTCATCGACTCCCCTGGGGTTTTTGGATTTTCAAGGAATTTATAGGCTCGATAGTCAGTCGGGGGGGGGGGGGTGCCCGAGGTGCCCACCCTCCACCAGGCTGCGTCAAGGGCCTCTGGCGCATCCTAGTGGAGGGTGGCCACCCTGGGCCACCTCTTCTGGTGATCTTTGGCCCATCTGCTTCCTTTTGGTCCATAAAAAATCCACAAAAATCCCCGTAGTGTTTGGGATCCGTTTTGTACTGATTTTCAATGAACTACAAAAAGAAAAAGTAGCAACTGGCACTTTGGCACTATGTCAATAGGTTAGTCCCAAAAATGATATAAAGTTGCTATAAAATGACTGTAAAACATCCAAGGTTGATAATATAACAACATGGAACAAGCAAAAATTATAGATACGTTGGAGACGTATCAACCTCCTCCACATCTATGTTGGAGCCATCAGATTCTGCACGAGAGATGCTTCCGTCGCCGCCCATCGGATCAAAGGGGAGGGGATCGGAAGTGGAGTGGAGGGGATCAGAAGTGGAACAGATGAAGAGGGGAGTGGAGTGATCGGTGTCTAGGGTTTTTAGGATGAGGGCATTTGTGGTGTCGGTGGTGGGCTGGGCTGACATGGCGTGCATGCCCGGGACGCCGCATGTCCGCCCCATATTTGGGCTGGATATGAGGGGTGTCGGTCAACCCGGGAGTTTGAGGCCCGTTTAAGGCGCCGGTCTAGGTCGAATTTTTGTGACCAGACGTCCTGCCCAGATGTTTGAGACTGGTTTGAGAGGTCCGATTGTACATGCTCTAAGAAGGGGGTGAAGACCACGACAGGCTTCCAATGAAGCACAAAAGACACAACAACCATGCACCACAACTTAAATTGTCTATCTAATCAGCTGTGATGTCATCCTCACACACACATATATGTCTTGTTAGTTTAAGAAAGAAAATGTGGCAAAAGACATCACATGATTACAACTAAGGCATCTTCAAGGATGACAAGAAAACTGTCTGCATCCGTCCAGATCTCGCTGTCCGGACCATTGAAGCCATACAACACGGGCATGCATTAGTCCTTGGGAGTCGGAACGGACCGGGCACATTTTGTCCCGCAAAATAGAGACAAAAGTGGGGGAGCTTTGTGGGTGTACGGATACCAAACACTTAGGACTCCAACGCTCCCGGCTCACCCAAAACCGTTCTCAGACCCCACGCCTTCATCCTACCTATTTTATCTTATCCTTTCTTTTTCTCTTGCATTCATCGTCGCTCCACCACCTGGCCGCCACGTCACACCCTAGCCAGAACTCTACCTTTTGCACCACCTCCAACACTCCAGCAGGGCTCCACCCTACTTCTCCTCCGTTGTTGCTCAACCCCTGTCCTAGAACCATCACGTCAGGTACCACCCCCTATTTCTATACTCACCATGCCTAGTAACTGTTTGATGAATCATCGAAGCTAAAAGCAGTTTTCCCTTCTTCTTTCTAGTAGACGGATTCTGATTTTGAGTACATATAAGAGTAGTATGTTGTACTCGGATGATACAGCGCTAATGCAGGCGGCCCTGGAAGATGCGGAGCGTGCAGAGGAGCATGTCTTCAATTTCAAGGGCTCGTTCAAGGGTCATCGAGTGCTCAACCGCAACAAGGCACGCGGCCATTTGACACTACTGGTCGGCTACTTTGCCGCCGATGCACTCTTCACTAACCATTTTCTTTGGTGTTTTTGGATGCACAAGTATAAACGGGAAAAGTGTTTATGAGGGAAGACACTATATATATGCCAGGTTACAACGCCTTGGAAGTCATGGAAAATCCTCATCATATCTGAAAGATACGGTAGGTAGGATATACAAAGGATATATGTTAACATCCCACCGGAGTCAATGTCTTGAGTGGTCGAACACAAAGATTGTACTGAAAGTCGAAGAATAGCTGGGTCAGCAAACCCTTCGTCATAATGTCAGTAAACTAATGCGAGGATGGCACATGTAGAACTAGAATCTGACCGAGAGACACCTTCTCACAAACAAATAGGATGTCAATATCGATACGCTTTGTACAATGACGCTGAACTGGGTTGCACACCATGTAGACAACACTAACATTGTCATAGAAGATGATGGTTGCGGAGAAGAGAGGGATTTGAAGCTCGTGAAGAAGCTGCGAAGCCAAAAACACTCAGCCACGACGTGAGCTACAACACGATACTCGGCCTCAACACTAGATCGAGAAACTATGGCATGTAATTTGAAGGACCAGGACACAAGGTTATCACCAAGATAGACACAATAATCGGAAGTAGAATGACGAGTGTTAGGACAACCTGCCCAATCAGCATTCGAGTATGCCGTAAGTGAGGTGGCTGGTGTGGAGTGTAATTGAAGTCCCAAGTGTAGAGTACCCTTGACATACCGGAGGATCCACTTGACCAAGTTGAGGTGAGGTTGTTGAAGGGCATGCATGTAGAGACAAGCTTGCTAAACAGCATGCATAACATCAGCGTGCGTCAGAGTTAGGTACTGAAGGGCACCAGTGAAGCTGCGGTACTCAGTAGGATCATCAACAAGAGGGCCATTGACGACGAAGAGCTTGCAACAAGTGTCGATGGGGGTAGCACAGTTGTTGCAGTCAATCATGCTGGTGCCCTAAAGAAGGTTGATAGCATACTGACGCTAGGATAACAACATCCCTGAGGGTGAGCGAGTGACAGAAATACCGAGGAAGTATGAGAGGTCCCCAAGGTGTATCATTGAGAACTCGCGATGAATCTTGGAGGTGATGTGCTGAAGTAGACCGGTGTTGGATGCAGTAAGGATGATGTCGTCCACATATAATAGAAGGTAGGCCAGCTTGTTACCTTTGTGAAGAACGAACAGGGAGACGTCCCAAGAGGACACAAAAAACCCAAGTCGATGCATATAGTAAGCGAAGCGCTGGTACCAGGCACGAGGAGCCTGCTTGAGGCCATAGAGGGACTTGTGGGGCCGACAAACATGTTGAGGATGAATTGCGTTAAGGAATCTAGATGGTTGCTCGCAGTAGACCACCTCGTCAATATTGCCATGGAGAAAGACATTCTTGACATCAAGTTGATGGATTGGCCAGGCACAGGAGACGACAATGCTAAGCACGACCCGGATTGTGTCGGGCTTGATGACCGGATTGATAGTCTCATGGAAGTCAACTCCCGGCTATTGAGAGAACCCATGAACAACCCGACGTGCCTTGTAAAGGGAAAGCACGTTGTTTGAGCCAAATTTATACCTGAAGATCCATTTCCCTGAAATAACATTATCGCCAACCGAACGAGGAACAAGAGACCACGTGTGGTTTTGGATGAGAGCATCATACTCGTCTGTCATAGCAGCGTGCTAGTGCGGATCCTGGAGAGCACCCCGGCATGATTTTGGTATGGGATACACCAAAGTGTGGATAGACGAGAGATTGAGTTTATCAATCGGATGAACTATGTCGTGCTTGAGACGGGTGACCATAGTGTGTGTGTGTGTGTTAATGTCTGGAACGGTGCTGCCAGGAGTGCGAGTACGAGCTGGAGGAGGGGGTGGAGGCGGTGTGTCACGATATTGTAGCACTGGAGGGGGAACCAGGTGGGCTAGCTACGGGCGACGACATGCGAGGTGGGGACGGAGGCACGGACGTGCCAGGCGATGGTGCAGGAGATGCTGGGCGAGAGTGTGTGGGGGATGCATGCAAGTTGGGCTAGGATGATGTGTACACGGGCTGGATGGGCTGAGTGCTAGCAAGATCCATGAGGAAATCGAGCAAGTCATCCGGCTGATTGGAAGGTATTTTTGTGAGCGGGAATTGATTCTCGCCAAACACCATGTGACGAGAGATGATTATGCGGCAAAAGGTTAGGTCAAGGCAGCGATAGCCACGATGTGAGGAGGGGTAACCGAGAAAGACGCACAATGTGGAGTGTGGCGCGAGCTTATGGGTGGCGTGTGAAAGGACATGGATGTCGCCTCGAGGGGGGGGGGGTGAATACACGCTTTAAAATAATTACGATTTAGGCTTGAACAGATGCGGAATAAAACTAACATTTAATATGACAAGCGCAAAACCTAAAACAAATAGGCTCACCTATGTGCACCAACAACTTATGCTAAGCAAGATAAACAACTAAGTGATAGCAAGATAGAAAGCATGAAACAATATGGCTATCACAAAGTGAAGTGCATAAGTAAAACAGCTCGGATAAGAGATAACCGAGGCACGCGGAGCCGACGATGTATCCCAAAGTTCACACCCTTGCGGGTGCTAATCTCTGTCCTGAGAGGTGTGGAGGCACAATGCTCCCCAATATGCCACTAAGGCCACCGTAATCTCCTCACGCCCTCGTACAATGCAAGATACCGTGATTCCATTAAGGGACCCTTGAGGGCAGTCAGCGAACCCGTACAAATGGCAACCCTTGGGGGCGGTCACCGGTACCGGTACACTTTGGCAACCCTTGGGGGCAGTCGCCGATACCCGTAAAAATTTCTTGGGGAAGTCTCCACAACCTAATTGGAGACCCGACGCTTGCCCGTAGCTTTACACCGTGATGATTGAGCTCCGAGGCACCACCAACTGTCTAGGGCGCCAAGGCACCCAAGAGGAACAAGCTCTAGGGTGCTCAAACACCCAAGAGTAATAAGCTTCTCAACTTGTCACTTCCATGTATCACCATGGAGAACTCTAACCTATGCACCAAATGCAATGACAAGGGCACACGAAGTGCCCAAGTCCTTCCCTCTCAAATCCCACAACAACAACAAATGTTACAGAGGAAATGAGAGGAAGACCGAAGAAGAACACAAAGAACTACAAGATCTAGATCCAAGGAGTTCCCCTCACTTAGAGGAGAAAGTGATTGGTGGAAATGTGGATCTAGATCTCCTCTTTCTTTTCCCTCAAGAACTAACAAGAATCATTGGAGTGATTGAGAGTTAGCAAGCTTGAAGAAGGTCAACAATGGCAGGAAACTCGAGCTCGAAGGATGAGATCCATTGGGGAAGAACACCCCCTTAATTAGGTGGGGAAAAAATCCAACCGTTACCCCCACAACCTGCACACAAGCGGTAGTACCGCCCCTGAGAGCGGTACTACCGCCCACACGCAAAACTCAGCAGTAGAAGGGGCAGTGGTAGTACCACTTAGTACTACCACCACTACTACCGCCCAGGTGGCGCTGGTCACCAGACACAGATAAGGCAGTGTCTGGCGCCCCACGTGAGGAGCCGGAACCCCCCAGCGGTACTACCGATGTGGCCAGCGGTACTACCACCCTTGGGAGAGAAACAAAGAACCAGAGCAACCAGATGGAAACAGTAAAACCAAAATTGCCATAACCTTCGCGTATGAGCTCCGGATTGAGCAAACTCAAGATGGTTATCTTAAGAAGAGGCAATACGAAAATGCCAATGATATAGAGATGTGAAACCTCTATGAATGAAGAACCGACAAAAACTCCAACATCGAAAACATCATAGAAGATGCATATGGACTCCGTTTTTGATGAACATGAGCTTGTCATGAAGCTGACCATAAGCTCAAGAACCCACATAGAGAAAAGCCAACCAAGAACCAAGAAATAATATGATGCCAAGAATGCAATGGTTTGAGCTCTCAACGAACGATACGATTAAGCTACTCACTTGAGAGACCCCCTTGATAGTACGACTCTCGATCCTATAACCCGGTCTCCCAACTACCACAATGAGACTGGTAAAATAGAAAACCCTATCAAGGTCAAACATTTGCCTTGCGCATAGTCCACTTGAGATAGATTATGATGATCTTGACTTCCTCAAGACGGACCACCTTTCTTGATTGCTCCCCATACTCCACTATGGGTGAGCCACTCTTAGGCGCATATTCACAAGTCCATTGTCACCATAATGAACGACAAGCTTAAAGCATGATCTCTCCGTGATCCTTCACTTGAGCTTGCACACCGCAACCTTGATGACGATCACCACTTGATGTCATCTTCCATGGGATGTATGGGATCTTCCTCCTAGTGCAAGCCCATGGAAATATACCTAACCCCACAAAGAACTCTCACGTCGACAATGGGTTAGTACACAAAGCATAATGGGCAGTACTACCATACAATGGGATCACTTGATCCCTCTTGGTTCACCTTTGTACGCTTTGTGTGTTGATCAACTTGATTCAGTTTTTCACTTAGTATTGATCAACCTTGTATCGTATCTTCTCTCTTCATCAAGATGATGTCTTGAAGGTAAACATGAATGCTCACACAATCTTCTTCTTCAAGACATGCTTGCAATAAGCTCAACTCTCACATGAGCAATCTTTGGATAAACCTTGAATACCACCTTGGTCACAATATAAAATCCTTGAAACCAACACATGTACTTCAAGAAGTGCCTATGAAAAAATTCTTCAAATATAACTCAAGGCAACCATTAGTCCATAGGGACTATCAACAATTACCAAAACCACATATGGAGAAATATGCTCTAACAGCGTGGCAGACTAGTTCAGGGAGCAAAGGCAACCAAAGACTCGAACAACAAAGTAGGAGGTTGGCTTGCAGTTGAGGAGGGTGTATGGAATGCGAAACCCAATAGGTTGGCACGAGCGGTGGTTAAGGATGTACATAGCCGCTGCGAGTGCTTCCACCTAGTAGGACGGTGGCATGTGTGCTTAGAATAGGAGTGTGCAAGTTATGTCGTTGAGAGTATGCAGAGCGCACTTAGCCTTGACATTGATAACCCACAAGTGTAGGGGATCGTAACAGTCTTCGCGGGTAGTATTACACCCTGATTTGTTGATTCGACATAAGGGGAGCCAAATAATATTTATTGGCCTTAGCAGTTGAGTTGTCAGTTCAACCACACTCGTGATATCTCTCTGCAGCAAAGATTTTAGTAGCACAACAAAATAGTAGTAGTGACAACAATAATAGCAATTTTGTAGTAGTTGCGATTCAGTATATGTAAAGGTGATTCAGTAGTGACAGCAATAATAGCAATAATAGCAATTTTGTAATAGTAGCAATAACGGTAATAACTTAGCAAGATTTAGTATATGTAAAGCGTAGGCACGTGGATCGGTGATGGATAATGATTTAGATGACATCAATAATGTAACAGTTACATAGTAGAGCGACATAGAACTAGCTCCAATTCATCAATATAATGTAGACATGTATTCCGTATATTGTCATACATGCTTGCGATAAGAACTTGTATGCCATCTTTTGTCCTACCCTCCCGTGGCAGTGGGGTCCTATTGCAAACTAAGATATATTAAGGCCTCCTTCTAATAGAGAACCGGAACAAAGCATTAAAACATGGTGAATACATGAACTCCTCAAACTACGACAGTCACCGGAAAGAATCCCAATTATTGTCACCTTGGGGTATGCGGATCAACACACATAGGAGCATACAACTTGCAAGACAGGATCCAAATCACTCTTATATTCATGAAAACATAATAGGTTCATATCTGAAATCATGGCACTCAGGCCCTAGTGAAAAGCATTAAGCATAGAAAAGTCATAGCAACATTGATCTCAGAACATAGTGGATACACGATCAATCTCATCCAATCCAGTCACTGACTAGCAAGCCTAGAAAGTAAATACTCACTCCCGGTGGTGAGCATCATGCGGTGTTGATGAAGAAGGGTTGGTGATGACGACGTCGATGAATCCCCCTCTCGGAGCCCCAAACGAACTCTAGATCAGCCCTCCCGAGGAAGAACAAGAGGTGGCGGTGTCTTCGTCTCATAAAATACGATGAAATCTTCTCTGTTATTTTTTATCCGAAGATATGAATTTATAGGACTAGAATTATGGTCAGGGGAGCCATGTTGGCCCCACAAGCTAACTTTACGCGCCCTGTTGGCTTGTGGCCCACAGGTATCCCCCTCTAGTTCTTGTTTGCTCCAAAATTTCTCTTATATTCCAGAAATAATTCACAAAAAGTTTCATCTGATTCCGGGAACTTATATTTGTGCACAAAAATGACACCACGGTAGTTCGCCTGAAAATAATGTCAGTCCGGGTTAGTTCCATTTAATTCATGCAAATGAGAGGGCAAAACTAGAGAAAAGGTGAGTCATCAAGAAATTCAGTTGATATACTGAAAGTGATAAAGAAAACTTTGACAAACTCCTTTGTTATCACTTCTATATATATGCTTAGCTAGTGTTCAGTTTTCAACGTAAATCATAAATAACCATATTCATGGTAACAATGAAACATCTATTTACTCATGGCAATACGTAACCACCTAGCAAGCAATAATAAAGTATATTATATGCCAACAATTTGTCAAAACAATCATGATATAATATGATGACATGGTATTTCGCTAGCCCTTTCTAAGACTGCAAAACATAAGTACAGAGAACTAGTCAGGTTCAAGCAGTGACTAAACATTATAATTTAGGGTAGAATAGATCCAGTCATGCTCACATCCAACATTAACTGGACTCAATGCATAAGAATGACAATAGTTCTCACATGTATTGTGCTTTTAATAAGAAGATGATGACTCAAGAATAACACTAAAGTAAATAGACAAGCCCTTCGCAAAGGGAAGCATTGATTTGCAGAGGTGCTAGAGCTCAACTTTTTAAAACAATGCAAAAATTGTAATTTTGCACATTTTCAAATCACTCTTGTATTCAAGTAAACATAATAGGTTCAGATCTGGAATCATGGCACTTGGGCCCTAGTGACAAGCATTAAGCATAGCGAAGTCATAGCAACATCAAGCTCAGAACAAAGTGGGTACTAGGGATCAAGCCCTATAAAACTAACATGATTACATGATCAATCTCATCCAATCCCATCACCGTCCAACAAGCCTACAAAGGAATTACTCACTCCATGTGGCGAGCATCATGGCGGTTTTGATGAAGAAAGGTTGGTGATGACAACGGTGACGAATCCCCCTCAAGAGCCCCAAACAGACTCCAAATCAGCCCTCCCAAGGAAGAACAAGAGGTTGCGGCGACTCCGTCTCGTAAAACGCAATGAAATATTTTCTCTGATTTTTCGCCTAAGATGTGAATTTATAGGACTGGAATTGGGGTTGGGGTAGCCACGTGGGCCCCACAAGCTAACAGGGCGCGCCCTATTGGTTTGTGGCCCACAGGCAGCCCCCTTCTAGTACTTCTTTGCTCCAAAATTCCTCATATATTCCAGAAATAATTCATAAAAAGTTCTGTCCAATTCCGAGAACTTTTATTTCTGCACAAAAATAACACCATGGTAGTTCTGCTGAAAACAGCGTCCGGATGGGTTAGTTCCATTCAAATCATGCAAATTAGAGGCCGAAACCAGAGTAAAAGTGTTCGGAAAAGTAGATCCGTTTGAGGCATATCAGCCATTATGAGGAAGAATGCAGGGTCAAGACATACATAAGTGAATGCCATTTTGAGCAAGGAATTCGACTAGGGTAGAGTTGACGGACTCAATATCGTTCTCGGTTTGTAAGGAAACGGGTGGGTGGTCGTTGAACTGATCAATCTCATCCAATCCTATCATTGTCTAGCAATCCTAAAAAGGAATTACTCACTCCCAGTGGTGAGCATTATGGCGGTGTTGATGAAGAAGGGTTGGTGATGACGATGGCGACGAATCCCCATCACCAAAGCCTAGAACCGACTCCAGATCAGCCCTCCCAAGGACGAACAGGAGGTGGTGGCGGCTTCGTCTCATAAAATGCGACAAAATCTTCTCTCTATTTTTTCTCTCTGAAGATGTGAATTTATAGGATTGGAATTAGGGTTCGGGGAGCCACGTGGGCCCCACAAGCTATCAGGTCATGCCTAGGGGCTGGACGCGCCCTGTTGGCTTGTGGCCCACAGACAGCCCCCTATAGTACTTCTTCGCCCCATAATTCCTCATATATTCCAAAAATAATTCACAAAATGTTTCGTTTGAATCCAAAAACTTTTATTTCTACACAAAAATAACACCACGGTAGTTCTGCTGAAAACATCTTCAGTCTGGGTTAGTTCCATTAGAATCATGAAAATTAGAGGACAAAACCAAAGCAAAAGTTTTTGGAAAAATAGATACATTTGAGACGTATCAACTCC
This sequence comes from Hordeum marinum, assembly GCA_022496015.1. Classification (NCBI taxonomy): domain Eukaryota; kingdom Viridiplantae; phylum Streptophyta; class Magnoliopsida; order Poales; family Poaceae; genus Hordeum; species Hordeum marinum. Next base: position 136,213,667 of record CM039677.1, on the reverse strand, counting down.
CCCAATCTTAACTCATTGTTTGTCCTCAAGCAATTATTATGATAAACTGAAAGTGATAAAGAAAAGTTTTACAAACTCTTTTGTTCTCGTGGCTACTAGCTAGTGTTCAGGTTTTCAGCATAAATCATACATAATCATATATATGATAACAGTTAACATCATATTTATCCATGGAAAAACATAACCAACTAGGAAGAAATAATAAAATATCTCACATGCCAACAATTTGTCAAAACAATCTGATATACTATGATGACATGGTATTTTGCTAGCCCTTCCTCAGAGTGCAAAACATAAATGGAGAGCACCTCTACAGGTCAATAAGCGACTAAACATTATAATTCAGGGTAGAAGAGATCCAGTCATGCTCACATCCAACATTAACTTGACTCAATGCATAAGAATGACAATAGAGCTCTTCAGTCTAGTGCTTTTAGTAAGAAGATGATGTCTCGGAAACAACATAAAAGTAAATAGAAATGCCCTTCGCAGAGGGAAGAATTGGTTTGGAGAGGTGCTAGAGATCATGTTTTAAAACAAAGTTGAACTTGTAATTTTGGGTGGTGCACTTTTCCTGTCAATGTCATGACAAAGGTTTTCAGTATCTTCCATGCTAAACTCATTATTGGCGGTTCCCAAACAGAATTCTAAAGTTTACTCCTATCCACCATCCATACACAAACCATGGCTAATCGAATATGTGGGTGCCTACCAACATATCAACTTTTCCAAGGAGTTTTGCTTAATTAATTTTGATTTTGCAGGACTAGCATCCTTTTTACCACCCTCTCTCATGCAGTGACAGCGAATAAAAGACGTCTTGAGAATAACTCACTTAGCATGGAAGATATTGACTGCCCAACACTCCACGAGTGCGCAAAACAGATGTTTGTTTGAATATTATACGTGGCACATGCAAATTTACTTGGAATGACATGGTAATACCGCATATAGTTTGGTATGGTGGACTCATGTGGGACAACTTTGGGTTTAAGGATATTGGATGCACAAGCAGCTTTCCCGCTTAGTATAGGTGATGGCTAGCAATAGATTGCGAAGCAACCAACTAGAGAGCGAAAACGACCGTAAATATGCATTGCGAATAATTAATATTGGGCGTTAGCATGAGTAGTATATAAACAGTCTTAATTTAAACTTCATGAAGGCTGCATTGGTTTTGAATCAACTACATGTTTGCACATGGGCCAAGTCAAGCCGCTCAAATTATTCAGATTGAAATACCACACTAGCATACCACATCATAATCATTCTAATGTATGTTGACACACAAGATTAATCATTATCCACTCCTAGATATTTAAGCATGTCATGAGAAACTATAATCTCTAGTTGTCATCATAAATATGTTTACTCATGATATACTGAATCAAGATCGAACGAGCTAAACATATTTACAAAAATGGAAAACAAGGAGAGTTCATACCAGCATCCCTTGCCATAATCACTTCATCAAATATTTTCACTATTGCTTTTCACTTGCATGACCGAATGATGTGATAAGAATAATAGTCCAAGGGTGTCGTGGACTAAGCTGGAATCTCCAAGGCAGTTTTATACAAAGGAGAAGGCATGGTAATATTGGCTCTCTCTTAGATAAAAAATAATGCATACGAGAACCATTCAACATTTTCATCGTGGTCTTCTCCTTTCAGTGGCTCAATCAAAAAAAGTTCAGAAAAACAACCTGAAATATTTTTGGAGTTTTTGGTTTTTTCGAAAGAAGCAAATAATCAAGGAAAAACAAGAACGAGAAAAAGTATTTATACGGGAAAGCTCCCAACATGAAAAGAAAATATTTTTGGGTTTTATTTTAATAATACAAATTAAATTAATCTAGAAAGAAAAAAAAGAAAAAGAAGCAAGAAATATTTTTGGATTTTTCAAAGTTTTTCAAACACACAAGAAGAAAGTAAAAAATTAAAACTAACATGGATATACAATGAATGAGGATGAACACCGACAATTTATATAAGTGTGTGAACATGAATGTAATGTCGATGAGAAATGCACACTCCCCCAAGCTTAGGCGTTTGCCTAGCTTGGTAATCACCATCCGTAGTAGCCATCCGCTCCAGGAGGAAAGTAGTTGGGCTCCAGTACCTAAGCGCCCCACGCCAGAGTCGTGGCCTCCGCCTCAACCAACTCGTTTCGATAAGCAATTATGTCCGGTGGCAGGATCGTATACCCATTCGTGGCATGAAAGTTCATCAATGAAGGTGCAGGCAACACAATAACATCACGAATTTCCTTATTGTATACTAGGTTATAACGAAGGTGCTCAGAAGGCTTATGTTCATCGATAAATTGATGATCCAACATGGATTGGTGATCAATATAAACCTTAGGCAATAAATAATCGGTGGGGAATATGGCGACATTAAAACATTTTGCTAAGAGAGTGGCATAAATTCCACCATGAACCTTGCCCTTGGTTTGGTTAAGATGCAAGCAGCGCGCAACAATAGCTCCTAAGTTGTAAGTCTTGTCACCATAAAGTGACCGACACAAAATAGCGAGGGTCGTGTCACTGTGACCATCCCCTGACTCATAGCAGTTAAACATTTCCCTATGAATAAAGCGAAGTAATGCAGAAAGAAAATGTAACCTGGTGGACCTAGCGTTTGACATGACCCTAGTTTCTCCCACAATTAAGGTAAGCAGGAATCCCTCGAACTCCTCTGGCTTATGATCACGCATTACCCCATCATAGGGAAGCAAACATATTTCACAAAATTCAGAGAGTGGTATTTCATAATTTGATGCATATAAATAAAAGCGTACCATGGGAGCATCGGGCCTATTTATGAAATAGAAATTTTGCACAAAGGAATTTGTAAGGAGATAGTATTGGTCACAGTTATTTGCGAGGAAGTTGGTTAGCCCGTCATTTGCAACGAATTGCATGAAATTTTGGTGGAAGCCCGCTTCTCTCATGAAGGGTAGATGTGGCCATTCGCACAACCCGACTTCTGATACGTCCAATTTGTATCATGCTTTTATATTGATAGTTATTACATTATGAGATGTTATCACACGTTATGGTACAATATGTATGCCTTTTCTCTCCTATTTTACAAGGTTTACATGAAGAGGGAGAATGTCGGCAGCTGGAATTCTGGACTAGAGAAGGAGCAAATCTGAGAGACCTATTCTGCAAAACTCCAAAAGTCTTGAAAATTTCCAGATAATTGTTTTGGAATAGATAAAAAATATTGGGCGAAACAATTACCAGAGGGGCCCACTAGGGGGTCACAAGCTTGCCAGGCGCGGCCACCCCTGGCCGTGCCTAGGTGGCTTGTGACCCACTTGGCAGGTCTCCAACGCCCATCTTCTGCTATATGAAAGTTTTTGACCTAGAAAAATCAGAAGGAAGCTTTCGGGACAAAGCACCGCCGTCACAAGGTGGAACTTGGACAGAACCAATCTAGAGCCCCGGCAGAGCTATTCTGCTGGGGAAACATCCCTCCCGAAGGGGGAAATCGAAGCCATCGTCATTACCAACGATCCTCTCATTGAGAGGGGGTCAATCTCCATCAACATCTTCATCAGCAACATCTGCTCTCCAAACCCTAGTTCATCTCTTGCATCCGATCTTTGTCTCAGACCTCAGATTGGTACCTGTGGGTTGCTAGTAGTGTAGATTACTCCTTGTAGTTGATGCTAGTTGGTTTACCTGGTGGAAGATCTTATGTTCAGATCCTTTATGATAATTAATACTCATCTTATTATGAACATGAACATGCTTTGTGAGTAGTTACATTTGTTCCCGAGGACATGGGATAAGTCTTGTTATAAGTAATCATGTAAATTTGGTATTCGTTCGATATTTTGATGAGATGTATGTTGTCTCTCCTTAGTGGTGTTATGTGAATGTCGACTACATAACACTTCACCATTATTTGGGCCTAGGGGAAGGCACTGGGAATTAATAAGTAGATGATGGGTTGCTAGAGTGACAGAAGCTTAAACTCTAGTTTATGCGTTGCTTCGTAAGGGGCTGATTTGGATCCATATGTTTCATGCTATGGTTAGATTTATCTTAATTCTTCTTTCGTAGTTGCGGATGCTTGCGAGAGGGGTTAATCATAAGTGGGAGGTTTTTCCAAGTAAGGGCAGCACCCAAGCACTGATCCACCCACATATCAAATTATCAAAGTAGCGAACGCGAATCAAATGAACATGATGAAAACTAGCTTGACGGAAATTCTCATGTGTCCTCGTGAGCGCTTTGCTTCATATAAGAGTTTGTCCAGGCCCTTCCTTTGCTACAAAAAGGATTGATCTACTTAGCTGCACCTTTGCTACACTTGTTACTTGTTACTCGTTAGAAATTATCTTATCACAAAACTATCTGTTACTGATAATTTCAGTGCTTGCAGAGAATACCTTAGTTAAAACCGCTTATCATTTCCTTCTGCTCCTCGTTGGATTCGACACTCTTACTTATCAAAAGGACTATGATTGATCCCCTATACTTTTGGGTCAACAATACTCTTTTCTGGCGCCATTGCCGGGGAGTGAAGCGCCTTTGGTAAGTGGAATTTGGTAAGGAAAAATTTATATAGTGTGGTGAAATTTACTGTCACTTGTTACTATGGAAAGTAATCCTTTGAGAGTTTTTTCAGGGTATTTTCACCTCGACCGGAAGCGCAAAGAGTTGCCCCTCAACCTAATGAACCTACTGAAAATATTTATTATGAAATTCCTTCGGGTATGATAGAGAAATTGCTGGCTAATCCTTATGCACGAGATGAAACACTACATCCTGATTTGCATCTAATCTATGTGGATGAAGTTTGTGGATTATTTAAGCTTGCAGGTCTGCACAAGGATCACGTCAAGAAGAAGGTCTTTCCTTTATCTTTTAAGGAGAAGGCATTGACATGGTACAGGCTATGTGATGATATTGGATCATGGAGCTACAACCGATTGAAAATGGAATTTCATCAGAAGTTCTATCCTATGCATCTAGTTCATCGTGATCAGAATTATATCTATAATTTTTGGCCTCGTGAAGGAGAAAGAATCTCTCAATCTTGGGGGAGGCTTAAGTCAATGTTATATTCATGCCCCAATCATGAGCTCTCGAGAGACATTATTATTCAAAATTTTTATGCTCGGCCTTCTCGTAATGATCAATCCATGCTCGATACTTCTTGTGTTAGTTCCTATATGAACAAGGATATTGACTTCAAATGGGATTTATTGGAAAGAATTAAATGCAACTCTGAATTTCGGGAACTCAACGAAGGTAAGGAGTCAGGTATGAACCTTAAGTTTGATTGTGTTAAATCTTTCATAGATACCGATGCTTTTCGTGAATTTAGCACTAAATATGGACTTGACTCTGAGATAGTAGCTTCTTTCTATGAATCTTTTGCTGCTCATGTTGATCTCCCATTTAAATATCATCCTCCCATTTAAGTGAAAGTAGTTGAACCTATTAAAGTTGAAGAGGAAACTATTGCTTATAATGTTGATCCTATTATTCATGCTGCTTATATTGAGAAACCACCTTTCCTTGTTAGAATAAAGGAACATGATAAAGCTTTAAATGTGGTTCGTAAGAGCTGTGTTAGAACACCTATCACCCCCCTGAGCAAATTAAAGTTGAGCCTAGTGTTGCTATGGTTAAAGATCTCTTGGTTGATAATATTGATGGGCATGTTATTCAATTCTATGATGAAGCTGCTAGAATTGCTAGTCCTGATGCCAAAGATAAACATAGAACTATTGTTGGCATGCCTGTTGTTTCTGTTAAATTAGGAGAACATTGTTATCATGGCTTATGTTATATGGGTGCTAGTGTGAGTGCAATTCCCTTTACCTTATATAAAGAAATTGTGAATGATATTACACCAACTGAGTTAGAGGAAATTTATGTTACTATTAAGCTTGCTAATAGAGATACTATAGCGCCAGTTGGGATTGTTAGAGATGTTGAAGTCTTGTGTGGAAAATAAAATATCCTACTGATTTTCTTGTCCTTGGTTCCCCAAAGGATAATTTTTATCCCTTTATATTTGGTAGACCTTTCTTGAATACTATTAATGCCAGGATAGATTGTGAGAAGGAAACTGTTACTCTAAGTTTTGGGGACACGTATCATGAGTTTAATTTCTCTAAATTTCAGAGACAACCCCATGATAAAGAATTGCCTAGTAAGGATGAACTTATTGGTCTTGCTTCTATTGTTGTGCCTCTTACTGATCCCTTAGAACAATATTTGCTAGACCATGAAAATGATATGCATATGAATGAAAGGAATGAAATAGATAAGATTTTATTTGATCAGCGTCCTATATTGAAACACAACTTGCCTGTTGAAATACTTGGGGATCCTCCTCCACCCAAGGGTGATCCCATGTTTCAGCTTAAATAATTACTGAATACTCTGAAATATGCTTATCTTGATGAAAAGAAGATATATCCTATTATTATTAGTACAAATCTTTTAGAGCATGAAGAAAAGGGGTTATTGAAAACTTGGAGGAAGCACTGTGCTACTATTGGATATACTCTTGATGATCTCAAGGGCATTAGTCCCACTCTATGTTAGCATAAAATCAATATGGAGCCTGATGCTAAACTAGTCATTGAAAACCAACGACGGTTAAATCCTAAAATGAATAAGAAATGAAATATTAAAGCATCTGGAGGCAGGTATCATTTACCCTATTGCTAATAGTAGATGGGTTACTCCCGTTCATTGTGTCCCTAAGAAAGGGGGTATTACCTAGTTCCTAATGATAAAAATGAATTGATCCCTCAAAGAATTGTTACAAGGTATAGAATGGTAATTGATTATAGGAAATTAAATAAAGCTTCTAGGAAAGTTCATTACCCTCTACCTTTTATCGATCAAATGATAGAAAGACTATCCAAACACACACATTTTTGCTTTCTAGACGGTTTTTTGGTTTCTCTCAAATACCTGTGTCAAAAGAGGACCAAGAGAAGACCACTTTTACATGTCCTTTCGGTACCTTTGCTTATAGACGTATGCCTTTTGGTTTATGCAATGCACCTACTACCTTTGAAATATGTATGACTGCTATATTCTCTGATTTTTGTTAAAGGATCGTTGAGGTTTTCATGGATGATTTTTCCGTTTACGGAACATCTTTTGATGATTGTTTGAGCAACCTTGATCGAGTTTTGCAGAGATGTGAAGAAACTAATCTTTTCCTGAATTGGGAGAAGTGCCACTTTATGGTGAATGAGGGTATTGTCTTGGGACACAAAATCTCCGAAAGAGGTATTGAAGTTGACAAAGCCAAAGTTGATGCTATTGAAAAAATGTTGTGTCCTACGGATATCAGAGGTATACGAAGCTTCCTTGGTCATGCTGGTTTCTATAGGAGGTTTATTATAGACTTCTCTAAGATTTCTAGGCCTCCCACTAATATTTTTCAAAAATACGGTCCATTCGTTTTTCATGATGATTGTGTAGAAGCATTTGAAAGTCTTAAGAACGCCTTGATTTCTGCACCTGTTGTTCAACCACCTGATTGGAACCTACCCATTGAAATTATGTGTGATGCTAGTGACTATGCCGTTGGTGCTGTTCTAGGAAAAAGAGTTGATAAGAAATTAAATGTTATCCATTATGCTAGCAAAACTCTAGACTGTGCTCAAAGAAACTATGCTACCACTAAAAACGAATTTTTAGCAGTTGTGTTTGCTTGTGATAAGTTTAGACCTTATATTTTTGATTCTAAAGTAACTATTCACACTGGTCATGCTGATATTAAATGGAAAAGAAAGATGCTGAACCTAGACTTATCAGATGGGTTCTTTTGCTACAAGAATTTGATTTGCATATTGTTGATAGAAAGGGTGCTGATAACCCCATAGCGGATAACTTGTCTAGGTTAGAAAATGTTCTTGATGACTGATACGTCTGCAACGTATCAATTTTTCCAAACTCTTTTGCCCTTGTTTGGACTCTAATTTGCATGATTTGAATGGAACTAACCCAGACTGATGTTGTTTTCAGCAGAATTGCCTTGGTGATATTTTTGTGTAGAAATAAAAGTTCTCAGATTGACCTGAAAAATTACGGAGAATATTTTTGGAATCAATAAAAAATACCGGCAAAATAATCAACTGCAGAGGTCCCACCACCTGGCCACAAGCCTGGTGAGCGCGCCCACCCCCTAGGGCGTGCCGGGCAGGCTTGTGGGCCCCTTGCTGCTCCTCCGACCTTGTTTCCACTTCTATATATTCCTATTTGGGGAGGAAAAAACAGAGAGAAGAGTTCATCGCGTTTCACGATACGGGGCCGCCGCCACCTCCTGTTCTTCCTTGGGAGACCAGATCTGGAGTCCGTTTTGGGTTGCGAAGAAGGGAAATCGCCGCCTTCATCATCACCAACCATCCTTTATTAGCAATTTCATGATGCTCTCCACCGTTCCTTTGTAATCTCATCATAGGCTTGCTGGACGGTGATGGGTTGGATGAGATTTATGATGTATTCGAGTTTTTTTGTTAGGGTTTGATCCCTAGTATCCACTATGTTCTGATATTGATGTTGCTATGACTTTTCTATGCTTAATGATTGTCACTAGGATCCGAGTGCCATGATTTCAGATGTGAACCTATTATGTTTTCATGAATATATGTGTGTTCTTGATCGTATCTTGCAAATTGTAGACACCTATTACGAGTTATGATCCGCAAACCCCAGGGTGACAATAACTGGGATTCTTTCAGGTGATTACCGTAGTTTGAGGTGTTCACGTATTCACTAAGTGCTAATGCTTTGGTCTGGTTCTCTATTAAAAGGAGACCTTAATATCCCTTAGTTTCCAATAGAACCCTGCTGCCATGGGAGGGTAGGACAAAAGATTTCATGCAAGTTCTTTTCCATAAGCACGTATGACTATATATGGGAAATACATGCCTACATTACATTGATGAATTGGAGCTAGTTCTATGTCACCCTATGTTATAACTGTTGCATGATGAATGCCATCCGACATAATTATCCATCACTGATCCATTGCCTACGAGATTTCTATATATTGATCTTCACTAAGTTACTTTTCCGTTGCTATTGTTACAATCACTAAAACTGCTACTATCACCTTGCCACATTTACCGTTACTACGGTATTACTTTGCTATTGAATACTTTGCTGCAGATATTAAGTCTTTCAGGTGTGGTTGAATTGAAAACTCAGGCACTAATACTTGAGAATATTCTTTGGCTCTCCTTGTGTCGAATCAATAAATTTGGGTTGAATACTCTACCCTCGAAAACTGTGGTGATCCCCTATACTTGTGGCTTATCAAGACCTTTTTCTGGCGCCGTTATCGGGGAGCATAGCTTTATTCTCTGAGTCACTTGGGATATATATCTGTGTATCACTATGAGGAATATTAAAGCTCCAAAAACCAAGATCTACCCCTCAACTACGAGGATAGGTAAGGAACTGCCATCTAGCTCTGCACTTGATTCACCTTCTGTTATGAGTAAATTTGCAACACCGCCACCTGCTAGTAATTCTGATATGTCGCAAGTAATTGATGATGCTACTTCTGCTATGCATGATGCTTATGATGATACTTTGTTTGATGATACTGTGCCACTAGGTGAATTTCTTGATGAACAAATTGCTAGAGCCAATGCTGAAACTGGTAATATTTCTGAATGTGATGAAATTATTGAAACTGAACACTATGATACATCTGCTAGACCTAGCTCTCCTAGATATGAATTGCCTGATATACCGGAGTGTTATGTTATGGAAGGAGAGGTAGCTAGGGACTTTCTTGCTTGTAAGGATAGAGATGATCTGAAGAAATTGCTTCGCAAGTGGAAGGAAAAAAATTCTTTGAATGCTAAAATGCATTATGATCCTAAGTTTGCTACTTCACCTATGTTTGTTACTGATAAGGATTATGAAATCTCTGTCAAATCTAATCCTTTCCATGGTTATGAATCTGAAACTGTTGTGGCACATCTTACCAAATTGAATGATATAGCCACCCTATTTAGTCATGAGGAAAAAATTCGCTATTACTATATTCTTAAGTTGTTTCCTTTCTCATTAAAGGGTGATGCTAAGATATGGTTTAATCCTCTTGCTACTGGTTGTGTGTGTAGTCCCCAGGGTATGATTTATTACTTCTCTGAAAAATAGTTTCCTTCCCATAAGAAGCAAGCTGCCTTGCAGGAAATATTTAACTTTGTGCAACTTGAAGAAGAGAGTCTCCCACAAGCTTGCGGGAGGCTTCTCCAATTACTTAATGCTTTGCCTGATCATCCTCTCAAGAAAAATGAAATACTTGATATCTTTTATAATGGACTAACCGATGCTTCTAGGGACTACCTAGATAGTTGTGTTGGTTGTGTCTTCAGGGAACGAACTGTTGAACAAGCTGAATTACTACTGAATAATATATTGAGCAATGATAATGATTGGACCATTCCCGAACCACCGTCAAAGACAACTCCAAAGAAAATAGGTATTCTATTCCTCAGTCCTGAAGATATGCAAGAGGCAAACAAATCTATGAAAGAAAAGGGTATTAAAGCTGAAGATGTTAAGAATCTACCACCTATTGAAGAAATACACGGTCTTGATAACCCGACACAGGTAGTAGAGGTAAATTCTCTCAGTAGATTTGATGAAGGAGATATTCCTTATAATAAGTCTCCTAGGCAGTGCTTGGATGAATTTGATAATTTTTTTGTGAAGCAAGAAAATTTCAATGCTTATATTAGTAGACAATTGAAACATAATGCTTATATGCTTGATCGCTTGGGTGATTATTTGAGTAGAACTGTAAATGATCTTAAGCTTATTAGTAAACATGCTTCCATGGTAACCACTCAAGTAGAACAAGTACTTAAGGCTCAAAATGATTTGCTTAATGAGATGAATAGTAAAGACAATGATCATTATGTTAAATTTGTGACTAGAGGACGTAGAATGACTCATGAACCTTTGTATCTTGAGGGACATCCTAAGAGAATTGAGCAAGATTCTTAGAGAGTTAATACTGATGCATCTATCCGTTCCAATAAGAGTGGGAAAAAGAATGATGATAGTACTTTGGATACTACTTGTGAACCTGTTATAGATACATCTGAGAATCCAAATGATATTTCTATTTCTAATGCTGAGACGCAATCTGGTGATGAACATGAGCCTAGTGATAACATTAATAATGATGTTCATGTTGATGCTCAACCTAGTAATGATAATTATGTGGAGATTGAAGTGTTGATGATCTTGATAACCCACAACCTAAGAATAAAAGATACGATAAAAGAGACTTCATTGCTAGGAAACATGGTAGAGAAAGAGAACCATGGGTTTAGAAACCGATGCCCTTTCCTCCCAAACCATCCGAGAAAAAGGAGGATGAGGACTTTCAACGCTTTGCTGAAATGCTTAGACGTGTCGTTTTACGTATGCGCTTGACTGATGTTTTGAAAATGTCTCCTTATGCTAAGTATATGAAAGATATTGTGACAAATAAAAGAAAGATACCGAAAGCTGAGATTTCCACCATGCTTGCTAATTATACTTTTAAAGGTGGAATACCTAAGAAATTAGGAGATCCCGGAGTACCTACTATACCATGCTCTATTAAAGGAAATTATGTTAAAACTGCTTTATGTGATCTTGGAGCTGGTGTTAGTGTTATGCCTTTCTATTTATACCGTAGACTTGATTTGAATAAGTTGACACCTACTGAAATCTATTTGCAAATGGCTGATAAATCAACTGCTCTACCTATCGGTATTTGTGACGATGTACCCGTCGTAGTTGCAAATGCTACTATCTTGACGGACTTTGTTATTCTTGATATTCTCGAGGATGACAGTATGTTAATCATCCTTGGTAGACCCTTTTTGAATACTGTAGGAGCTATTATTAATTGCAACAAGGGCAATGTCACTTTCCATATTAATGGTAATGAGCATATGGTACACTTTCCGAAGAAACAACTTCAAGTTCATAGTATCAACTCTATTGAAAAAATTCCAACGATTATTATTGGAGACTTTGAGTTCCCTCTTCCTACTGTCAACAAGAAATATGATACACTTATTGTTGGGGAAATGCATATCCCCATTGAGGTAACTTTGTGTTATTCGAAAATTCTTTGGTTTCATGTTATTCGAAAGAAGTTTGTTAATAAGACTTGATCAACCTTATTGATGGATTCCTTTTGATGAGCATGACATGGATGAATTTAGAAAGCACAACTTCCTGTACCTTACTTTTACTTTCTGTTACCTAAATGAAATTAAGTAAAAATGCCATTATTTTTTGTTTTCTGAGTTTCCCGTGCAATAAAAAAGTGACCTGAAAATAAAAGTTTTTCAAATGTCCTGAAATTGGAGTATGATTTTTTCTGGAATATTTAAGAATTTTTGGCACTGAGTATGCATCAGGGGGCTGGACCAATGGGCCACAAGCATGTAGGGCGTGCCCACCCCCTGGGCACACCCTGGTGGCTTGTGGGTCCCATGTGGCCCTCCTCCACTTATTCCAGCACCCATTCACTTCATCTTCCTCCAGAAAAAATCCCACCATTTCTCAAACCCGTGTTCTAGCTCATCTTGCTGCCATTTTCGATCTCCTTGCTCAAACTCCATTCGTAAAAACTGTTTTAGGGGATTGATCATCGGTATGTGACTCCTCCAATGGTCCAATTAGTTTTTGTTCTAGTGCCTTATATATTGCAGATTTTTGTTGTCGTGGTGACTGTGTCTTTGAGCTTGCATGTCAAATTCATATAGTCCCAAGTAGTTTTGATGCATGATATAGTCTCTAGGCACTTGAGGGAGTAGTTTCTATGAGTTTTGTTGAGTTTTGTTCACCCTTATTCTAGTTCACTAAAAAATCAGAATTTTTCAGAAATGTTGAGAAGATTATTAAGAGGTTCTTCAAGCTGGGGTACTAAGGAATATGAAAATGAAATGAAGGAGAAACCCAAATATAATCTTCCTCGCGTCGCAGAAATTCTACCATGTGAATGGTCGTGTGACACCTTCTTGAGGGTGGCCGGAATTTATGAAGATTTCTATTATTTGGCCGAGAATGCAGGCATCACCGACTTCCTCAATGATAAGTGTGACCAGTACCTCTTGATCACTAATACCTTTGTGCAAAAATTTCACTTTCATCCCAGGGAAGACCCTCCTATAGTGGAATTTCACTTATATGATGTGCCTAAGAAAATGAACCTTTATGATTTTTGCAAAGTTTGCAAGATACCCTATGAGGGCAGCATTAGGGAACCACGTCGAGACATGGAAGATTTTATTGCCGCGGTCACTATAGGAGAAGAGAGAGGCGTGCCAAAGGCAAGAGCAGCTAGTTTACATTTTCCTGTGCTACGCTATTATTCATTATTTGCGGGAAGATGTTTAGTTGGTCACTGGGAGAGTGGAAGCCTTAGTGCTCCCAACCTTGCTATTTTGTGCCATGCTTTATTTGCTGATAGAACCTTTAGTCTGGGCTCTATGGTGACCCAACGGTTGAACACCAACCGTTCAAAGGGGATCATATTCTGAGGTATCTATGCATCTCGTTTAGCTAAACATTTTGTGATATCCATTAGGCTTCAAGAGAAAGATGAGAGGCTGATACCTGTGAAGTTTCTAGATTATGACCATATGGTAGCCCACGATGTTATTAAGAAGAATGATGATAGGAGGCTGCTTTACAGTTTAGTATTTAGTCAGGGTACTTGTGAGATTATTACTCTTCTTTCTTATTCTCCGTTCGATATTCATGCAGGCAGGTACACTATTATGCCCGATGACATCTACCGATATTGGGGTTTGTCGCAACCCCCAGCACCTGAGCAGGCACCGGCCCTTGATCCATATCAGGTCTCGGTCTTTCAATGGGAGCCATAGGAGGTCGCTAATCAATGGAATCCTTAGTGTCCTCCAGAGTATCCCGGAGAAGGTTATTTCCAGCCATGACCCTAGACCAACTTAGGCCAAAATCCTAAGCTTGGGGGAGTACGTATTTCTCACCGACATTACATTCATGTTCACACACTTGTTTCAGTTGTCGGTGTTCATACTTGTTCATTGTACTATCCATGGTAGTTTATTCTTTGTTTTGCTTTCTTCTTGTGTGTTTAATTAACTTTGAGAAAAATAAAAAATAAATAGTTCTAGCTTTATTTCCTAGTTGCTTAGTTGTAGCATTAAAGAAAAAAACCCAAAAGATTTCTTGTTCTTCTTTTGCTTGTTGGGAGCTTTCCCGTGTAAATAATTTTCCTTTCTTTTCTTTGGGTCGTAAGGAGAATACCACGATGACCTGTTGAGTGGCTCTCATATGCATTATTGTTTATCTTACAAAGAGCCCATATTGCCTTGTCTTCTCCTATGGTTTATTGTTTGCAGATTCCGGCTTAGTCCAATGCACGTGCACTCTTATTATTATTCACATCGCTCGGTCGGGAAAGTGAAAGGCAATAATGATGATATTTGATGAAAAGATTGAGATGGAGAAAAGCTGGTATGAACTCGACCTATCTTGCTCTTGTAAATATGATTAGCTCATCGTTCCGAATTCAGTACATTATGGGTTAAACACGTTTGCAATGACAATTAGAGATTATAGTTATTCATGCCATGCTTAATTGGCTAAGAGTGGATAATGGTTCGTCTTGAGTGCCAACATGCACATTAAAATGGTTGTGATGTAGTATGATAGAATGGTATCCTCCTTTGAATGATTCAAGTGGCTTGACTTGGCACATGTTCATGCATGTAGTTGAAACAAATCAACATAGCCTCCACGATATTTATGTTCATGGTGAATTATATCCTACTCATGCTTGCATTCAATGTTTGTTAATCTCAAAGCATGTTGATGACTGTGTCGCTCTCTAGTTGGTCACTCCCCAGTCTTTTGCTAGCCTTCACTTGTACTAAGAGGGAATACTACTTGTGCATCCATCTCAATAAACCCAAAGTTGTTCCATATGAGTCCACCATATCTACCTATATGCGGTATTTACCTGCCGTTCCAAGTAAATTTGCATGTGCCAAACTTTAAACCTTCAAATAAATATTCTGTTTTGTATGCCCAAATCGCTCATGTGGCAACTGGGGGCCGTCAGTATCTTCCATGCTAGGTGGGTTATTCTCACAATATGTGTGATTCAATATCATTCACGAGAAAGTGGCTGGTAATCGGGATGCCCAGTCCCATGCTCGAAATAAAAGGAAAAATATAATTAAACAAAACTCCCCCAAAATTGTGTTTGTATGGACGGCACCCGTGAATTCGGCCCGCCGTGGAGTGTGACTGATTTGGTGGAGGGGGAGTAAAAACTTTACCATTCTGTTTGGGAACCGCCTATAATGTATCTAGCATGGAAGATATTGAAAACCTCTTGGTAGTTATGTGAGCAATGAAAGCATACCGCTCTAAAAATCATTACTTATCTCTATTTTGAAAGCTCGAGCTCTGGCACCTTTGCAAATCAATGCTTCCCTCTGCGAAGGGTCTTTCCATTTACTTTATTGTTGAGTCATCATCCTCTTATAAAAAGCACCAGTTAGAGAGTGCCATCGTCATTTGTATGCCTTGCTATTAATTAATATTGAATATGAGCATGACTGGATCTCTCTCACCGTGAGTTACAATGTTTTGTCAGTCCTTGTTCTCAAGAAGTGCCCTGCATTTATGTTTTGCGGTCTCAGAAAGGGCTAGCGAGATACCGTAATGTCATATTGTATCATGATTGTTTTGATAGAATTGTTGTCATCCAAGACTTACCATTTTTGCTCGCTAGTTGATTATGCCATTGATATGAGTATGTGATACCTAAATGTTATTGTGAATGTGGTTAGTCTATAATCCTTGCTGAAAATCTGAACATAAGTTAGACATATTTACAACAGCAAGATCAAATAGAGTTTGTAAAAGTTTTTCTTTATCACTTTCAGTTTCTCAACTGAATTGCTTGAGGACAAACAAAGGTTTAAGCTTGGGGGAGTTGATACGTCTCCAACGTATCCACTTTTCCAAACTCCTTTGCCCTAGTTTTGGACTATAATTTGCATGATTTGAATGGAACTAACCCGGACTGACGTTGTTTTCAGCAGAATTGCCTTGGTGCTATTTTTGTGCAAAAATAAAAGTTCTCGGATTGACTTGAAAATGTATGGAGAATATTTATAGAATTAATAAAAAATACTGGCAAAAGAATCAACTGTAGGGGGCCACCACCTGGCCACAAGCCTGGTGGGTGTGCCCACCCCCCTAGGGCGCGCCGGGCAGACTTGTGGGCCCCCTGCTGCTCCTCCGACCTCGTTTCCACTTCTATATATTCCTATTCGGGGAGAAAAAAATCAGAGATAAGTGTTCACCGCGTTCCACGATACGGAGCCACTGCCACCTCCTGTTCTTCCTTGGGAGAGCAGATCTGGAGTCCGTTTTGGGCTCCGGAGAAGGGAAATCGACGCCTTCATCATCACCAACCATCCTTTATCACCAATTTCATGATGCCCTCCACCGTTCGTGAGTAATCTCATCATAGTCTTGTTGGATGATGATGGGTTGGATGAGATTTATCATGTAATCGAGTTACTTTTCTTAGGGTTTGATCCCAAGTATCCACTATGTTCTGAGATTGATGTTGCTATGAGTTTGCGATGCTTAATGCTTGTCACTAGGACCCGAGTGCCATGATTTCAGATCTGAACCTATTATGTTTCATGAATATATGTGTGTTCTTGATCCTATCTTGCAAGTTGTAGACGCCTATTACGAGTTATGATCCGCATCCCCCAGGGTGACAATAACTGGGATTCTTTCCGGTGATTACCGTAGTTGGAGGAGTTCATGTATTCACTAAGTGCTAATGCTTTGGTCCGGTTCTCTATTAAAAGGAGGCCTTAATATCCCTTAGTTTCCAATGGGACCCCGCTACCACGGGAGGGTAGGTCAAAAGATGTCATGCAAGTTCTTTTCCATAAGCATGTATGACTATATATGGAATACATGCCTACATTACATTGATGAATTGGAGCTAGTTCTGTGTCGCCCTATGTTATAACTGTTGCATGATGAATGCCATCCGACATAATTATCCATCACTGATCCATTGCCTACAAGATTTCTATATATTGATCTTCGCTAAGTTACTTTTCCGTTGCTACTGTTACAATCACTACAAAATGCTACTATCACCTTGCCACATTTGCCGCTACTACCATATTACTTTGCTACTGAATACTTTGCTGCAGATATTAAGTCTTTCAGGTGTGGTTGAATTGACAACTCAACTGCTAATACTTGAGAATATTCTTTGGCTCCCCTTGTGTCGAATCAATAAATTTGGGTTGAATACTCTACCCTCGAAAACTGTTGCGATCCCCTATACTTGTGGGTTATCAATGACCCACTACCTATTGATGATAGCTTTCCTGATGAACAACTAGCTGTCATAAATGCTTTGCGTAATGCTCCTTGGTATGTTGATTATGCCAATTACATTGTTGCTAAATTTATGCTGCCTAGTTTCACATACCAACAAAAGAAAAAGTTCTTCTATGATTTAAGACATTACTTTTGGGATGACCCACACCTTTATAAAGGAGTAGATGGTGTTATTAGACGTTGTGTACCTGAGCATGAACAGGAACAGATCCTACACAAGTGTCATTCTGAGGCCTACGAAGGACACCACGCTGGAGATAGAACTGCACATAAGGTATTACAATCTCGTTTTCATTGACCTACTCTCTTCAAGGATGCTCATAAGTTTGTCTTGTCTTGTGATGAATGTCAAAGAATTGATAATATTAGTAGACGTCGGGAAATGCCTATGAATTACTCTCTTGTTATTGAACCATTTGATGTTTGGGGTTTTGATTATATGGGACCTTTTCCAACGTCCGACGGGTATACTCATATTCTAGTTGTAGTTGATTATGTTACTAAGTGGGTAGAAGCTATTCCAACTAGTAGTGTTGATCATAATACCTCTATTATGATGCTGAAAGAAGTTATTTTCCCTAGATTTGGAGTCTCTAGAAATCTAATGACTGATGGTGGTTCACATTTTATTCATGGTGCTTTCCGTAAATTGCTTGCTAAGTATGACGTTAATCATAGAATTGCATCTCCTTACCTCCTCGGTCTAGTGGTCAAGTAGAATTAAGAAATAGAGAAATCAAACTGATCTTGCAAAAGATTGTTAACATATTTAGAAAGAATTGGTCTAAGAAACTTGATGATGCATTATGGGCTTATAAAACTGCTTACAAGAACCCTATGAGTATTTGTGCGTATAAAATGGTTTATGGTAAAGCATGTCACTTACCTCTAGAATTAGAACATAAAGCTTATTGGGCAATCAAATATCTCAACTATGATTTCAAACTTGCTGGTGAGAACAGGTTATTTGACATTAGCTCACTTGATGAATGGAGAACCCAGGCCTATGAGAATGCCAAGTTGTTTAAAGAGAAAGTTAAGAGATGGCATGATAAAAGGATACAAAAGCGTGAATTCAATGTAGGTGACCATGTCTTGCTATAAAATTCTCGTTTAAGATTTTTTGCCGGAAAACTTCTCTCTAAATGGGAAGGGCCTTACATTGTCGAGGAAGTATATCGTTCCGGTGCCATGAAGATCAACAACACCAAAGGCACAAATCCGAAGGTGGTAAACGGTCAAAGAATCAAACATTATATCTCAGGTACTCCCATAAATGTTGAAGCCAATATTATTAATACCATAACTCCGGAGGAGTATATTAGGGAGACCTACCGAAACGTTTCACACTCCGAAAAGGAATAGGTATGTGGTACGGTAAGTAAACCAACTCCAAAACTTTCCCAATAGCAATTTTTTGCCATTTTCGAATATTTAATAATTAGGAAAATTAAAAGTAGTCTGAAAGACGCACGAGGAGGTGACAAGCGTGCCAGGCGCGACCACCCCCTGGACGCACCTAGGTGGTTTGTCACCACCCCATGCGCCCTCCGGACTTTGTTTTCTCGTGGTACATTCCTTCGGGTCGGCAAAAATTCATTATATAATCTCCCGAAGTCTTGGACTTTCATATCATGACAATACCTCATGTTTTCATTTTGAGATGTTTCTGCAGCAGACTTAGGGTAAGATGTCATCCCAAGAGTCTCATGGGGAGAGATATATATCACATTATCTTGCCAATCCCAAGCTCTATGGGGACCTAGATCCTTATGGATTATTCTCGAAGGAGGAACAAGGAGGCAAGTATGAGGAAGAAAGCTCAGACAAAGAAGAGATCCATCTGCCTCAACCAGGAGATATGCATGTGGAGTTCAGGAAATCAAGCCTCCCAAACGCAAGGAGAAAACCCAAGGTCCTATTTATCCCTTCTCATATTCTGTAGGAGAGAAAGGAAGTATTATGTCATAGGATATTGAAGCTCGAGCAAGAAGTTGATGACCTGAGGGAACAAAATTTTATGCTTAAGAGGAAATTGAACAAGCTTAAAGATCGTTCTCCACAATCACCTCCTAAGAAGGACATCTAAGCACATGGGTATGGGCACTCCCCTTAGCTTGTGCCAAGCTTGGGGGAGGTGCCCCGGTATCGTATCACCATCGCACCTTTTCCGTTTCTTGTTTTTCTTAGTTTGATCCTTTTAGTTTTATTTTGATCTAGTAGAATAAAATTTTAGTATGATCTAGCTTTGAGTTTTGCTTTTTGTTCCCCTTATGTAAGCAAGTCCGAGAGTTACATAATGGAGAGTAGTTTTGATGTGAGGGCTTTGCTTGCTTGCTATGATCTTGAGAAAAAAATTAATAAGAAATAAAAGAAGAATAGAATAAAACCAAAGAGTATATATAATAATCTTATGGGGAGTGATGACTTTACATATAAGAAGTATGTCAATTGAAACTTGTTGGGAGTTGACAAACATAGCAATTGGTCATTGGTGAAATTAAAAAGGAAGTCATAAATAAAGAGAGATTCACATATAAATATATTATTTTTGACATATTTTATGATTGTGAGCACTCATTAAAATATTATATGCTAAGAAGTTGATGTTGGACAACGAAGACAACATAATGGGTTATATCTGCTTACTTCTGAATAGAAGTTGTATGGTTATAGATCCTTCGACGTGTAGTGCTTGCTTCCACCTAATACTAGCCAAAACATCTGCACCAAGTAGATATACTACTTGTGCATCCAAATACCCTCAACCCAATTTTGCCATGAGAGTCCACCATACCTACCTATGGATTGAATAAGATCCTTCAAGTAAGTTGTCATCAGTGCATAAAGCAATAAGAATTGCTCCTAAATATGTTTGGTCTTTATTGTAAGGGAAATAAGTGTTGTACGAACTCGTGATGGCAAAGAAATAAAAGCAACAGACTACATAATAAAGGTTGCTATCACAAAGGGCAATACCATGATGCATTCCTTTGCATTAAAGGTTTGCTCATCCCAAAGCAAAAAGCGCATGACAATCTCTGCTTCCCTCTGTGAAGGGCATATATGTTACTTTTTCCTTTTTAGTACTTACCTTTATGCAAGAGTCATGGTGGTCTTCACCACTTCCTATATTTCACCTTTCTCTTTAGGCAAGCATTATGTGTTGGAGAATGATCTAGACGCATATATCCACAAGGATGTGGGTGATCATGAGTTATTATTGTTGACATCACCCTTGAGGTGAATAGTTGGGAGGCAAAACTATAAGCCCCTATCTTTCTCTATGTCCGATTAAAGCGTTGATCTCGTGAGTACTGCATGAGTGTTAGCAATTATGAAAGACTAAAAGATGATTGAGTATTTGGATTTTCTTTACAAGCTCTTATATTGACTCTTTCCGATGTTATGATAAATTGCTAATTGCCTCAATGACTAAGAGCATAGTTTGTTGGTTGTCAATAGAGTTCTTGGTTCATAATTTATCTTGTGAATGAATTGTTACTCTAGCATAAGAAATCATACACCAATAAGTATTGTTGTTCTAAAGATGATCATGATGCCATCATGTCCGTATTTTATTTTATTGACACCTCTATCTCTAAACTTGTGAACATATTTATCGATCTCAGCTTTCGCTTGAGGACAAGCGAGGTCTAAGCTTGGGGGAGTTGATACGTCCATTTTGCATCATGCTTTTATATTGATATTTATTGAATTATGGGCTGTTATTACACGTTATGGTATAATACTTATGCATTTTCTCTCCTATTTTACAAGGTTTACATGAAGTGGGAGAATGCCGGCAGCTGGAATTCTGGACTAGAGAAGGAGCAAATCTGAGAGACCTATTCTGCACAACTCCAAAAGTCCTAAAATTTACGAAGAATTTTTTTGGAATATACAAAAAATATTGGGCGAAACAATTACCAGAGGGGGCCCACCTGGAGGTCACAAGCCTGCCAGGCGCGGCCACCACCCTAGTTAGCCAAGGTTGCTGGTGACCCACTTGGCAGGTCTCCAACACCCATCTTATGCTATATGAAGGGTTTTGACCTGGAAAAAATCAGAAGGATGCTTTCGGGACAAAGCACCGCCGTCTCGAGGTGGAACTTGGACATAACCAATCTAGAGCTCTAACAGAGTTGTTCTGCCGGGGAAACTCCCCTTCCGGAGGGGGAAATCAAAGGCATCGTCATCACCAAAAATCCTCTCGTCGAGAGGGGGTCAATCTTCGTCAACATCTTCATCAACACCATCTCATCTCCAAACCCTAGTTCATCTCTTGTATCCGATCTTTGTCTCAAACCTCAGGGGTTGGTACATGTGGGTTGCTAGTAGTGTTGATTACTCCTTGTAGTTGATGCTAGTTGGTTGACTTGGTGGAAGATCATATGTTCAGATCCTTTATGATAATTAATACTCCGCTGATTATGAACATGAACATGCTTTCTGAGTAGTTACGTTTGTTCCTGAGGACATGGGATAAGTCTTGTTATAAGTAATCATATGAATTCGGTATTCGTTCGATATTTTGATGAGATGTATATTGTCTCTACTTTAGTGGTGTTATGTGAACGCCGACTACATAACACTTCACCATTATTTGGGCCTAGGGGAAGGCATTGGGAAGTTATAAGTAGATGACGGGCAATGGGAAGTAATAAGTAGTTGATATGTTTCATGATATGGTTAGATTTATCTTAATTCTTATTTTGTAGTTGTAGATGCTTGCGACAGGGGTTAATCATAAATGGGAGGTTTGTCCAAGTAAGGGCAGCACCCAAGCACCGGTCCACCCACATTTCAAATTATCAAAGTAGCGAACGTGAATCAAATGAACATGGTAAAAACTAGCTTGACGGAAATTCCCATGTGTCCTCGGGAGCGATTTGCTTCATATAAGTGTTTTTCCAGGCCTGTCCTTTGCTACAAAAAGGATTGCGCTACCTTACTGCACCTTGGCTACACTTGTTACTTGTTACTCGTTACAAATTATCTTACTACAAAACTATCTATTACCCATAATTTCAGTGCTTGCAGAGAATACCTTACTGAAAACCGCTTATCATTTCCTTCTGCTCCTCATTGGGTTTGACACTCTTACTTATCGAAAGGACTACGATTGATCCCCTATACTTGTGGGTTATCAACTTCCGTGTTGCATAAGATGTTGATGTCCTGATCCTGAGTCCTCCCAACAACTCCTTTAGGACTTCGACTTGAATAAACCCTCCTAAGGTAATTCCTTTTCCTATGAAAAAATTTCTGGAAAAAATTAGACCACGAAATTATGTCAATATAACTTTGAGAGATTGGTAGCAACTACTCATATAGATGCCTAGAAGCCATATCAAGCATTCACACTACTCGGCACTCCAAGAATTCAACATGCAAGGTCATTTTCAGTAGCACCAAGTGCAGCAAAATATGCAAAATATACACCACTAAAAAATTAATTGGAGGAATGGGAGAGTCACATACTTAGGAGCAATTCCTCAAAACAGTTTCGGAAATGGAGTACCGAGCAAAGAGATCAAAAATTTCGGTCCGAGGAACAAGAAGATGAGAGAGAGAGGGGAGATTTTTCCTAAAGGTAAGGGATAACATGGGATGGAGATATAAAGTAGGGGGCCCTATGGGCCCCACAAGCTATCAGGGCACGCCTAGGGGGTGGGCGTGCCCTGTTGGCTTATGGTCCGCAGGTGCAACCCCTGCTGTGTTTTCAGCATAAAAAAGTCTTAGATATTCTAGAAAAATCAATTTAAAATTTTGTTGCAATCCGATACATTTTATTTTCGGGCATTTTTTATTGCACGGGAATTTTAGAAAATAGGATAATCATGGCATTTTATTTTATTTGACTAAAAATAACATAGAGTAAACAAGTGATAGAGAGAGTTGTGCTTACCAAATTTGTCAACCTCATGTCTTTAAAAAAGGATCAATTAATAAGGTTGATCAAGTATTATTAATAACCATTTCTGATTAACATGAAACCAAAGAATTTTCGTATTACACTAAATTACCTCGATGGGGATGTGCATGTCCCCAACAATAAGAATATCATATTTCTTCTTGACAATAGGAAGAGGTAATTTAAAATCTCTAATGGTGATTGTGGCACCTGGTTGAATGACATTAATATTATTAGCCAAAGTTTGGTTCTTCATAAATGCACGGTATGTTGTTTGCCTTTGACGTGGAAAGTAACCTTGCTTTTGTTACAATCAATAATAGCCCATGCACTATTTCAAAAGGGTCTACCAAGGATAATCGACATGTTGTCATCCTCGGGCATCTCAAGAATAACAAAGTATATTAAGATAGTAACATTTGCAACTACAATAGGAACATCCTCACAAATTCCAATAGGTATAGAAGTAGATTTGCCAGCCAGTTGCAAAGATATCTCAGTAGGTATAACCTTATTCAAATCAAGTCTTCTATAAAGAGATAAATGCATAACACTAACACCGGCTCCCAAATCACGTAAAGCAATTTTAACATAACATCATTTAATGGAGCAAGGTATTGTGGGTATACCAGGATCTCCCAACTTCTTAGGGACTCCACAATCAAAAGAATAATTATCAAGCATAGTAGCAATTTCAGTTTCAGGTATTTTATTTTGTTGGTAATAATGTCTTTCATACACTTAGCATATGGAGCTATCTTTAACATATCAGTCAAGCGAGTGTGTAAAAGGAGAGGTCTAATCATTTCAGCAAAGCGTTCAAACTTCTCCTCATCCTTACTCTTGGAAGGATT
This sequence comes from Hordeum marinum, assembly GCA_022496015.1. Lineage (NCBI taxonomy): Eukaryota > Viridiplantae > Streptophyta > Magnoliopsida > Poales > Poaceae > Hordeum > Hordeum marinum. The sequence goes on along the minus strand of CM039677.1, from coordinate 136,189,441 downwards.
ACGAGGGAATGTCATGGTTTTTTTTAACTCACGGCTCTCATTCTTTACCATGTTTTCATAATGTTTATTTTTAGGAGGTGGGTTATCAAGATCTTCAGCAAGTTCTATTTCCACATCCATATTAGGTTCTTTATTATCATCTGGTTGAGCATCTATGTGAACATTATCATTATGATTCTCATTATCACTAGGTGAATGTTCATTGCCAGATTGTGTCTCAGCATCAGAAATAGATACATCATTATCATTCTCAACAGGTTTTTCTGTAACAGGTTCATTAGAAGTAGGCACAGTCCTATCATTTTTATTTTTATTTTTCTTCTTAGATGGACTAGGTGTGTTATCATTAGTTCTCTAATAATCTTGTTCAATTCTTTTAGGATGACCTCCAAGAAAGAGAGGTTCATGAGTCATTCTTCATCCTCTAGTCATTACTCTAACAGCATGGTCATTCATATTATCACTTATTTCAGCAAGCAAATCATTTTGTGACTTATCAACTTGATCTAGTTGGGTGTGAACCATGGAAGCATGTTTACCTAGACCCTTAACATCATTAGCAATTCTAAACATCAAGTCACTCAAGCAATCTATAATCATAACATTACGTCTTAATTGATATTTGACATAGTTATTGAAATGCTCTTGCTTAACAATGTAATTATCAAATTCATCCATGCACTGATTAGGAGTCTTAGTATAAGGTATGTCATTTTGATTAAAGGCATACAGAGATTTTACCACTACTACCTGTGTCGGGGTGTCAAGTCCATATATTTCTTCCAAGGGTGGTAATTTATTGACATATTAAGATTTAATACCCTTTTCCTTCATAGTTCTTTTAGCTTCTTGCATATGTTCAGGACTGAGGAATAGAATACCTCTCTTCTTTTGAATAGGTTCCGACGTTGGCTTAGGAAGTGTCCAATTATCAGCTTTTTGCAATATATTACTCAATAATTTCTTAGCTTGTTCAACATTTGTTTCCCTGAAAGCACAACCAGCACAACTATCTAGGTAGTCCCTAGAAGCATCGGTTAGTCCATTATAAAAGATATAGAGTATTTAATTTTTCTTAAGAGGATGATTTGGTAGAGCTCTTAGTAGCTGGAGAAGCCTCCCCCAAGCTTGAGAGAGATTATCTTCCTCAAGTCCATAACATAACCCTTAGGTACATCGGGCAATTCATATCTAGTGGGATAGCAAGGTGTAATGGGTGATTCAAAACCTTGATCAGTTTCAGCATTTTCAAGTTCTCTAGTTTTAGCAATATGAGTATCAAGTAATTCACTCAAAGGAAGTGTTTTAGTTTCATCAAGAATAACAGTACTATCATCATTAATTAGCATCATCTAGTTCATGTGATATTTTAAAACGTGCAACATGCGGTGGCGTTATAAGCTGATTCAAAACAGTAGGTGAATCAAAAGCAGAGCTAGATGGCAGTTCCTTACCTCCTCTCCTATGGGAGGGAACGATCTTGGTTCAAGTATCTTTCAGATTCTTCATAGTAGCAATTGGATATCCTCAAGTGAACACAATAAATAGATATATGCTTCCCGGCAACAACGCCAGAAGATAACCCACAAGTGTAGGAATCACAACAGTCTTCGCGGGTAGTATTACACCAAGATTTGTTGATTCAATACAAGGGGAGCCAAAGAATATTTATTGGCCTTAGCAGTTGATTTGTCAATTCAACCACACCTAGGATATCTCTTTGTAACAAATATTTTAGTAGCATGGAAAAATAGTAGTAGTGAAAGCAATAGTAGCAATTTTGTAGTAGTTGCGACAGTAGCATCAGCGGTAATAACTTAGCAAGATTCTATATGTAAATCATAGGCATGTGGATCTGTGACGGATAATGATTTAGATGGCATCAATCATGTAATAGTTACATACTAGAGTGACATAGAACTAGCTCCAATTCATCAATATAATGTTGGCATGTATTCTGTATATAGTGATACATGCTTGCGATAAGAACTTGTATGACAACTTTTGTCCTACCCTCCCATGGCAGCAGGGTCCTATTGGAAACTAAGGGATATTAAGGACTCCTTTTAATAGAGATCCGGAACAAAGCATTAACACATGGTGAATACATGAACTCCTCAAACTACGATAATCACTAGAAAGAATCCCAACTATTGTCACCTTGGGGTATGAGGATCATGACACATAATAGGTGCATGGAACTTGCAAGATAGGATCCAAATCACTCTTATATTCATGAAAACATAATAGGTTCAGATATGGAATCATGACACTTGGTCCCTAGTGACAACCATTAAGCATAGCAAAGTCATAGCAACATCAATCTCAGAACATAGTGGATACTAGGGATCAATCCCTATCAAATTAACTCGACTACATGATCAATCTCATCCAATCCCATCACCATCCAGCAAGCCTATAAAGGAATTACTCACTCTAGGTGGTGAGCATCATGGCGGTGTTGATGAAGAAGGGTTGGTGAGGATGACGGTGACGAATCCCCCTCTCCGGAGCCCCAAACGGACTCCAAATCACGCATCATGAGGAAGAATATGACGTTGCAGTGAGTCTGCCTTGTAAAACGCGATGCAATATTCTCTCTGATTTTTCTCTCCGAAAATGTGAATTTATAGGACTGGAATTAGGGTTGAGGGAGACACGTGGGCCCCATAAGCTAACAGGGCACGCCCCATTGGTTTCTGGCCCATAGGCTGCCCCCTTCTGGTACTTCTTTGCTCCAAAATTCCTCATATATTCTAGATATAATTCAGAAAAGTTCCGTTCGATTCCGAGAACTTTTATTTCTGCACAAAAATTACTCCACTGTAGTTCTGTTGAAAACAACGTCAGGCCGGGTTAGTTCCATTCAAATCATGCAAATTAGAGGGCGAAACTAGAACAAAATTGTTTGGAAAAGTAGATACGTTGGATACATATCACCCATTCCGAGAAGTATAGGGGCAAGACATACGCAATTGAATGCCATGTCGAGCAAGGAATTCGACTAGGGTGGAGTTGACGGACTCAGTATCGTTCTCAGTTTGTAAGGAAATGACTGGGAGGCCGTTGAACTGATGAATCACATCCAATCCCATCACTGTCGTGCGAAACTACAAAGGAATTACTCACTCTGAGTGGTGAGCATCATGGTGATGTTGATGAAGAAGGGTTGGTGATGATGACGGCGACGAATCCCCCTCTCCGGAGCCCCAAACGAACTCCAAATCAGCCCTCCCGAGGAAGAATAGGAGGTGGCGGTGGCTCCAACTCGTAAAATCCAATAAAATCTCCTCTCTAATTTTTTTCTCAAAAGATGTGAATATATAGTATTGGAATTAGGGTCGAGGGAGCCACATGGGCCCCACAATCTATCAGGTCGCGTCGAGGTGGGTGGGCGCGCCCTGTTGGCTTGTGACCCACACACAGCCCCATTTGGTAATTTTTCGCCACATAATTCCTCATATATTCCAGAAATAATTCACAACAAGTTTCGTCCGAATCCGAGAACTTTTATTTCTGCACAAAAATAACACCATGGTAGTTGTGGTGAAACAAGCGTCAGTGCGGGTTAGTTCCATTCAAATCATGCAAATTAGAGGACAAAACCAAAGAAAAATTGTTTGGAAAAGTAGATACATTTGAGACGTATCAACTCTCGAAGTTTAACTCATTGTTTGTCCTCAAACAATTCAGTTGATAAACTAAAAGTGATAAAGAAAACGTTTACAAAATCTTCTGTACTAAGGTTTTCAGCATAAATCATAAATAGTCATATCCATTATAACAATTAAACATCATATTTACTCATGGCAATACATAACCAACTAGAAAGCAATAATGAAATATCTTGCATGCCAACAATTTGTCAAAACAATCATGATATACTATGATGACATGGTATTTTACTAGCCCTTCCTGAGAGCGCAAAACATAAATGCAGAGCACCTCTAAGGTTGAAGCAGCGACTAAATGTTATAATTTAGGGTAGAATAGATCCAGTCATGCTCACATCCAACATTAACTAGACTCAGTGCATAGGAATGATAATAGTGCTCTCTAGTATGGTACTTTTACTATGGAGATGATGACTCCGAAACAACATAAAAGTAAATAGAAAGGCCCTTCACAGAGGGAAGCATTGGTTTCAAGAGGTGCCAGAGCTCATGTTTTAAAACAGAATTGAACTTGTAATTTTGGGTGGTGCACTTTTCCTGTCAAAGTCACGACAAAGGTTTTCAGCATCTCCAGGTTAAACTCATTATTGGCGATTCCCAAACGGAATTTTAAAGTTCACTCCTATCCACCGTCCATACACAAAACATGGCTAACCAAATCCATGGGTGTCTGCCAACATATCAACTGTCCCAAGGAGTTTTGTTTAATTAATTTTAATTTTCCAAGAATGGGCATCCTTGTTACCAGCCTCTCTTGTGCAAAGACGATGAATGAACAACCATCTTGAGAATAAATCACTTAGCATGGAACATACCAACGGCCTCGTCGCTCCATGAGCAGTACGAGTGCACAAAACAGATGTTTGTTTGAATATTAGATATGGCATATGCAAATTTACTTGGAATGGTAGGGTAGTACTGCATATAGGTAGGTATGGTCGACTCATGTGGAAGAACTTTGGGTTTAAGGATTGCACAAGCAGCATTCCCACTTAGTACAAGTGAAGGCTAGGAATAGATTGGGAGGCGACTAGCTAGAGAGCAAAAACATTCATTAGCATGCATTGCAAATAATTAATGTTGGACATTAGCATGATTAGGATGTAAACACTCTCAATTTGAACATCTTGAAGGCCGCATTGGTTTTGAATCAACTACATGTTTGCACATGGGCCAAGTCAAGCCGCTCAAATTACTCAGAGGAAATACCACACTATCATACCAAATCATAACCATTTTAATGCATGTTGGCACACAAGATAAATCATTATCCACTCCTATCTATTTAACCATGGCATGAGAAACTATAATCTCTAATTTTCATCATAAACATGTTTACACATGGTATACTGAATCAATATCGAATGAGCTAAACATATTTACAAAAAGGAAAAACAAGAAGAGTTCATACCAACTTCCCTTACCACGATCACTTCATCAAATATATTCATTATTGCCTTTCACTTGGATGACCGAATGATGTGATAATAATAATAGTGCAAGAGTGTCATGGATTAAGTTGGGATCTGGAAGACAGTTTTTTGCAAAGGAGAAGACATGGTAATATTGGCTCTTTGTTAGATCAACATTAATGCATATGGGAGCCACTCAAACATTCATCGTAGTCTTCTCCTTTCAGTGACTCAACAAAAAGAAAAGAAGTTCAAAAAACACACTGAAATATTTTTGGAGTTTTGGATTTTTTCGAAACAAGCAAATAAACAAGGAAAAACAAAAACGAGAAAAATTATTTACACGAAACAAAAACAAAACAAGGAAATATTTTTTGGGTTTTCTTTTATACTACAAATTAAATTAATCTAGAAAGAAAATTTAAAAATAAGCGAGATATATTTTTGGATTTTCAAAGTTTTTCAAACACACAATTAAGAAGGCGGGGAAAAACTAACATGGATATACAATGAAAAAGGATGAACACCAACAATTTATATGAAGTGTGTGGACATAATGTAATGTCGGTGAGAAATACGTACTCCCCCAAGCTTACGCGTTTTCCTAGCTTGGTCATCGCCATCCGTAGTAGTCATTCGGGCCAGGGGAAAGTATTTGGGCTACGGTACAGGGGCATCCCTTGCCTGAGCCGCAGACTCTGCCTCAGCCAGCTCGTATTGATAGGCAATTATGTCTGGTGGAGTGATGTTATATCCATTGCTCGCATGATAGTTAAACAAATAGGGTGAAGGCAACACAATAACATCACGAGTCTTCTTGTTGTATAATAAGTTATAATGGATGTGCTGCGGGGTCTTAGGTTCATAATTGAACTGGTGCTCTAACATGGACTAGTGATCAAGATACACTGTAGTCAACAAGTAGTGGGGCGTATGGTAACATTAATTTTTTTGCTAAGCGAGTGGAATAAATGCCACCATGAACCTTGCCCTTGATTCGGGTAAGATACAAGCGGCGCGCGACAATAGCTCCTAAGTTGTAAGTGTTGTCACCATAATGTGCACGACGCAAAATGGCGAGGGTGGGGGCACTAATACCAGCACCCTGACTCATAGCAGTTAAACATTTCCCTATGAATAAAGCAAAGTAGTGCATAGAGGGAAAATGTAAACTGGTGGCCCTAGCGTTTTATACGCCCCTAGTTTCTCCCATGGTTAAGGTAAGGAGGAATCCCTCAAACTCCTCTGGCTTACACTCGCGCATTACCCCTTCATTGGGAAGCAAACATATTTCACAAAATTCAGAGAGTGGTCTTTCATAATTTGTTGCATATAAATCAAAGCGTACCATGGGAGCACCGAGCCTATTTATGAAATAGAAATTTTACACAAAGGAATTTGTAAGGAGATAGTGTTGGTCACACTCATCTGTGACAAACTTGTTCAGTCAGGCATCTGCAATGAATTGCATGAACTCTTGGTGGAAGCCCGCTTCGCTCATGAAGGGTACATGTGGCCATTCGCACGGCCTGACTTCTGCGTTGCAAAATATGTTGATATGTTGATCTTGAGCCCTCCCAACAACTCCTTTGGGACTTTGGCTTGAAGAACCCCTCCTAAGGAAATTCATTTCTCTATGAACAAATTTCTGAAAAAATTGGACCACAAAATTATGTCAATAAAACTTCGCAAGATTGGTAGCAACTACTCATATATATACGTAGAGGTCATATCAAGCATTTATACTACTTGGAACTTAAAGAATTCAACACACAATCTCATTTTCAGCAGCACCAAGCGTAGCAAAATATGCAAATCATAAAGCACTAAAACAAAAACTAATTGAAGGAATGGGAGAGTCATATCCCAAGGAGCAATTCCGCAAAACAGTTTCGAAAATGGAGTTCCGAGCAAAGAGATCAAAAATTTCAAATTCAAGAGCTAGAACAAGTGAGAGAGAGTGTTTGAATGATTTTTTGCTGGAGGTTGAGGATGACATGGGTTGAAGAGATAAGGCAGGGGATATGGGCCCCACAAGCTATCAGGGCGCGCCTAGGGGGTTGGCTCGCCCTATTGGCTTGTGGCCCACAGGTGCACCCCCCATGGTGTGTTTTTAGCACCAAAAATTCTTAAATATTCTAGAAAGAATCATGTTAAAATTTTGTGGCAATCCGAGACTTTTATTTTGGGGAATTTTTTATTGCATGGGAAATTCAGAAAATAGGATAATCATGGCATTTTATTTTATTTGACTAAAAATAGTAGAGAGTACACAAGTGATAGACAGACAGGAGGTGGGTTATCATGATCCTCAGCAAGTTCTATTTCCACATCTTTATCAGGTTCTTTATTACTATCCGGTTGAGCATCTACTCGAGCATTATCCTTATAATTCTCGTTATCACTTGGTGAATGTGCATTACCATATTGTATCTCAGCATCAGAAATAGAAACATCATTATGATTCTCAGCATCTTTTTCTATAACAGGTTCACTAGAAGTAGGCAAAGTTCTATCATTTTTCTTTTTCTTTTTCTTCTTAGATGTACTAGGTGTGTTATCATTAGCTCTATAATAATCTTGTTCAATTCTTTTAGGATGACCTCCAAGAAAGAGAGGTTCATGAGTCATTCTTCATCCTCTAGTCATTACCCTAATAGCATGGTCATTCATATTATCACTTATTTCAGCAAGCAAATCATTTTGTGACTTATCAACTTGATCTAGTTGAGTGTGAACCATGGAAGCATGTTTACCTAGACCCGTAACATCATTAGCAATTCTAAACATCAAGTCACTCAAGCGATCAATCATCATAGCATAACGTCTTAATTGATCTTTGACATAGTTATTGAAATGTTCTTGCTTTATCAAATTCATCCACACACTGATTAGGAGTCTTAGTATAAGGTATGTCATTTTCATTAAAGGCATAGAGAGATTTTACCACAACTACATGTGTCGGGGTGTCAAGTCCATATATTTCTTCGACGGGTGATAATTTCGTGACATATTCAGATTTAATACCCTTTTCCTTCATAGTTCTTTTAGCTTCTTGCGTATCTGCGGGATTGAGGAATAGAATACCTCTCTTCTTTTGAATAGGTTCCGGCATTGGCTCAGGAAGTGTCCAATTATCAGCTTTTTGCAATATATTATTCAATAATTTCTCAGCTTGTTCAACACTTCTTTCCCTAAAAACACAACCATCACAACTGTCTAGGTAGTCCCTAGAAGCATCGGTTAGTCCATTATTAATGATATCAAGTATTTCATTTTTCTTAAGAGGATGATCAGGCAAAGGTATTAGTAGTTGCAGAAGCCTCCCCAAGCTTGAGGGAGATTCTCTTCTTCAATTTGCACAAAGCTAAATATTTCCTCTAAGGCAGCTTGTTTCTTGCGAGCAGGAAAATATTTTTCAGGGAAGTAATATATCATATCCTGGGGGCTACACACACAACCATGAGCAAGAGTGAGGAACCACTCATTAGCCTCGCCTTTTAGCGAGAAAGGAAAAGGCTTAAGGATATAATAGTAGCACATATTTTCCTCACTAGTAAGCAAAAGACAGACACATCATTCAGTTTAGTAAGATGTCCGACGGCAGTTTCATTTTCATCACCATGGAAAGGATTAGATTCTACTATAGGGATTAAATCAGGATCAATAAAGAATTCATAATTAGTGACAAATATAGAAGTAGCAATTTAGGATCACGTTCCATTTTGTCAATCATATATTTTTCTTTCAGTTTGCATAGTAGTTTCTTCAAATCATCCCTATCATTACAAGCAAGAAAGTCCCTGCCTATCTCCCCATCCATAACATAACCCTCAGGCACATCAGGAAATTCATATCTATTGGGAGAGCGAGGTGTAATAGGTGATTCAAAATCTTCATCAGTTTTATTATTTTCAAATTCTCTATTTTTAGCAATATGAGCACCAAGTAGTTCACCGAGTGGCACAATTTCAGTTCCATCAAGAATAGTAGTAGTATCATCATTAATTTTAGATGTAGCATCATCAAGTTCATGGATATTTCAGAATGAGCAACATGTGGTGGTGCTATAAGTTCATTCAAAACAGTGGGTGAATCAAAAGCAGAGCTAGATGGAAGTTCCTTACCTCCTCTCATAGGAGAGGAAACGATTCTGATTCTAGTATCTTTCAGATTCTTGATAGTAGCAATTGGATATCCCGAAGTGAAAACAATACATAGATCTAAGCTCCCTGACAACGGCACGAGAAAATAGTCTTGATAACCCACAAGTGTAAGGGATCGCGACAGTATTCGCGGGTAGTATTACACCTTCATTTATTGATTCTACACAAGGGGAGCCAAAGAATATTATTTGGCCTTAGCAGTTCAGTTGTCAATTCAACCACACCTGGGATATCTCTGTGTAACAAAGATTTTAGTAACACATCAAAATAGTAGTAGTGACAGCAATAGTAGCAGTTTATAGTAGTTGTGATAGTACCAGCAGTGGTAATATCTTAGCAAGATTCAGTATATGTAAAGCATATGCATGTAGATAGATGATGGATAATGATTTAGATGATATCAATCATGCAACCGTTACATACTAGAGTGACAAAATACTAGCTCCAGTTCACCAATATAATGTAGGCATGTATTTCGTATATAGTCATACATACTTGCGATAAGAACTTGTATGACATATTTTGTCCTACCCTCATGTGGCAGTGGGGTCCTATTGGAAACTAAGTGATATTAAGGCCTCCTTTTAATTGAGAACCGAAACAAAGCATCAACACATGGTGAATACGTGAACTCCTCAAACTACGACAATCACCAAAAAGAATCCCAATTATTGTCACCTTGGGGTATGTGGATCAAGACACGTAATAGGTACATATAACTTGCAAGATAGGAACTAAATAAATCTTATATTCATGAAAACATAATAGGTTCAGATCTAAAATCATGGCACTCGGGCCCTAGTGACAAGCATTAAGCATTCCAAAGTCATAGCAACATAAAACTCAGAACATAGTGGCTACTAGGGATCAAGCCCTATCAAATTACCTCGATTACATGATCAATCTCATCCAATCCTAACACCGTCCAACGAGCCTACAAAGGGATTACTCACTCCTGGTAGTGAGCATCATGGTGGTGTTGATGAAGAAGGGTTGGTGATGATGACGATGACGAATCCCCCTATTCGGATCCCCAAAAGGACTCTAGATCAACCCTCCCAACGAGGAATATGAGGTGGTTGCGGCTCCATCTCGTAAAACACGATGAAATCTTCTCTCTTATTTTTCTCTTCGAATATGTGAATTTGTAGGACTGGAATTAGGGTCGGGGGAGCCATGTGGGCCCCACAAGCGACCAGGGCGTGCCCTGTTGGCTTGTGGCCCACAGGCATCCCCGTCTGGTACGTCTTCGCTCCGTAATTCCTCCTATATTCCAGAAATAATTCACAAAACATTTCGTCCGATTACGAGATCATTTGTTTCTGCACAAAAATAAGACCACGGTAGTTATGCTAAAAACAGCGTTAGTCCGGATTAGTTCCATTCAAATCATGCAAATTAGAGGACAAAACCAGAGCAAAAGTGTTTCAAAACGTAGATACGTTTGAGACATATCAAGGAGCATCTCACCCCTTAGGTATTTTTCATGAAGAAGTTGTAGCCACAATCCACCATCGTTGTGCATGATCCGCCGTACCCACTGTTGCATCAGGGCAGCATTCATCGTACAAGAGGTCGTAATTCTTAACCCATCACGCTCCTTGGGCAAGAAAATATTTGTCCACTTTACCATATAGTACTTCTGGCGACCATCAGATGCCTACCAAAATAATCTGGCGAGCTCCTTACCGAACAAGCTATGAACACTCTCTGGAAGGATATACAACCCCATCATATACATGGGAAGGCATGCCAGGTTAGAACTAATTAGTACATTTTATTCTAGTTGGAGGTAAACCGGCCTCTCCAGAGATGCCCTAAGTCCTTTCATATGGGGTTGCGCAAGAAGAAGATCTTTCATATGGGGTTGCGCAAGAAAAAGTTCTTTCATATGGGTTGAAAACTAATATTCCACTAAGAAAATCAATGAATACCTATACGGCAATCCCCTGTTGCTGCTGCATCATTTGAATGGACCTAGAAATTAGCTTGTTTTTCCAAATAGAAACTATTCTTGGGGATTTCTATTTTCCTGACCCTAGTTCCTTAGTTCTCCTCGGTATTGCCCTCCCACCTTACCGTGCTTACTTACCCCTCCTCCATTCGACCGTGCCTCACAAGAGGCCAAACGAGGCCTTGTCGTCGGTTCGAAGTCTTTGACTGTCACTATGTCGGTTCTGACACATGGGACCGATATGTAAGGCCGCATGCATTTGCATCATCAATGATGAAGTGTGGGACCGACTTGTAAGGCCATGTGTGTTCGCATCATCGGTGCTGATGTGTGGGACTGAAATGTAAGGCTGCATGCGTTCGCATCGTCGGTGGTGGCGTGTGGCACCGATATGTAAGGCCGCATGCATTCGCATCGCCAATGCGGACGCGTGGGACCGCCATGTAAGGTCGCATGCATTTGCATCACCATCTCACATGTGGGACGACCATGTAAGGCCGCATGCATTCGCTTCACCAGTGCATACAGTCGCATGGGACACACATTTGGCCGCGTGCATTACTTATTGTGCATCGCCAGTTGATCCTACACAGTTCGTGACTGACTTGTGGGACCCATGGACATGCAAAACTGAATCAATGTCGCCTGTTGTTTCCGCATACGCTACTGCTCGCGTTTCCACGCACGGGGAGTTGCACCGCCGCATCCATTGACGGCTGCTTAACGCCGCAAATCCATCCCTTCCCATGCTATACATGCAGCCCCCCATCCCATTTTCTTGATCACCTCCACCACAACCCTATCCATCATCAGGGCCGCTGCAACACAAACTCTATCCTCTCCTCTCATCTCCCTCCTCCCCTTCCGCATCCATGGCATGGCCACGTAGTATCACTATCAGTGAAGCCAAGCTTCTCACCATCGGCGACGTCCCGGCACGGCCAGACACACGTTTGCCAGTGGGATGGGTTCTGAGTGCGAGGGGGGCTTCTGGTGGCGCATGTCCCGCCATAGGTATAGTGCCCTTTGCGTGTGTCATCCATAGGTATCATGCAGGTCTGACGCCAGAGGAGAGGCCGCATCCAGCCTTCGATCCCAACAGCCCGACATGGCCGCAGATGCTCAAGCAGGACCGCGCCGCTTAGATGCAACACTTTGGTGGCCCCCAACTCGATGTCGCATTGTAACATTGATGGGTGGCATGTCGTTTGGGATGGCCTAAGATTCGATGACATGCTTGTCGCGTGCCGCTCGCATGTGGAACCAGAAGATTTAGTTTAGGATTAGAAGTAGCGCCTAATTTGTCATTCTATTTAAATAAAATATGTATGAAACCGTATGATTGTATTTCGAGTTGTTTTCATGCACTTTGATATGTCTGCATGAATTTTGTATGACTATATTTCGAGTTTTTACTATCCGGTTCGCCTAACATTTCTTTTGTAGCTCCGACACTGTTTGACAACACATCAAAATATTAGGACATCAAGATTACGAAGTAAATTAGATATATTACATTGATAGATATATATCCCTTGATATATTCCTTTAATATGTAGGGAATACACACATTACATAAATACTAATTGATATTAGGGCTTATAGTAGCGCCCTAATAAACAAAGCTTAGCACGGTCTGGCCCCTCCATGACCAAGTTAACTCCTCATGCTCGGTGTTGTAGGGGAGAGTGTTGATACGTCTCCAACGTATCTATAATTTATGAAGTATTCATGCCATATTTACAACAATTTTATATGGTTTTGATATGATTTGCATGGAACTAACCCGGACTGACGTTCTTTTCAGCAAAACTACTGTGGTGGTGTTTTTTGTGCAGAAATAAAAGTTCTCCAAATGCAACAAAACTTTTTGACGATTTTTTTTGGAACAAAAGAGGCACTAGAAGCTTAGTCGGAGGGCCAGAAGAGCCATGAGGTGGCCACAACCCACCAGGGTGCGCCAGCCCCCTTTGGCCCGCCCTGGTGTCTTGTGGGCCCCTCGTGGCCCATCTTCATGTGAAATCAATGCCCAAAAATCCTATATATTCATAAACCCCCAGAAATAACCCTATATCAGAAGTTCCACCACCGCAACTCTCTGAACCGACGAAAAACCAATCTGGAGGCATTCTAGTACCCTGTCAGAGAGGCTAGGTCATCTCTGGTGGCCCTCTTCATCATCCCGACGAAGTACATGATGAGCACGGAGTAGTCCACCCTCGGGGCTAAGGGTTTGTACAACTAGCTATGTGTTTAATATCTCTCTCGTGTTCTTTATTTGGCACGATCTTGATGTATCGCGGGCTTTGTTAATATAGTTGGGACACATGGTGTTTCCCCCCTCTATCTTGTTGTGATGGATGGGGTTTTCCCTTTGAGATTTTTTTATTACCGTATTGAATACTTTTATGAATTTGAGAGCACTTGATCTATGTCTTGGCACTCAACTCACAGATTCCCAAGGTGACATTAGGGTAATCGCTGTATAGGGGTTGATGCATGTTTTCGTCCTACTTTCTCTGGTAGAAATCATGGGACACTCTTTGAGGTTCTTTGTGCTGGATTGAGTATTATGAATCTCAAATTGTTTGATGTGTATCATATAATTAGCTCATGGATACTTGTGGTGACACTGGAGTATCTAGGTGGCATTAGAGTTGGTTCATGCGTATCATATGGTGTTATTTTAGTATGAACTCTTAGATAGATCGGTCAGAAAGGATAACTTGGTGTTAATTTTAGTACGAACTCTTGGATAGATCGATCAGAAAGGATAACTTTAAGGTGGTTTTGTACCGTACAAACAATTTCTTCTTATGTTCTCCGCTAGATAAGAACTTTTGAGTTATTCTTCGTTGCACGTTGAGGGATGGTTATGTGATCCAATTATATTAGCATTGCTGAGATATTGCACTAGCAAAAGTACACACCCTAGGCCTTGTTTTCAAGCATTGCAATACCGTTTGGGCTAACTTTTGTTACTTGCTACCTTGATGTTTTTATTGTTACTATTAAAAAAGTTAATATCTACTATCATTACTACACTTGTATCATCATCTCTTTGCCGAACAAGTGTACCTATACAATTTACCAATGTATTTGGTGTGTTTGGGACATTAGAGACTTTTTATTATTTGGTTGCAGGGTTGTTTGAGAGAGACCATTTACATCCTATGCCTCACACAGATTGATAAACCTTAGGTCATCCACTTGAGAGAAATTTGCTACTGTCCCACAAAACTCTACGCTTGGAGGCCCAACACGAGTCAACAAGAACTAGTTGTGTAGTAGACATCAAGCTCTTTTCGGGTGTCGTTGCCGGGGAGGTGAGTGCTTGAAGGTATATCTTTAGATCTTGCAATTGAATATTTTAGTTTCTTGGTTTATCACAAGTTTGGCTTATAAAAGAAAACTAAAGAATGGAATTGAGTTGGCCTCATATTATTCGTCTTTATCATGTCTTTCTTGAAAATGGTGGAAAGGAAAATTGTGCTCAATTGATAGAAGAAGAATTCAATAAAATGTTTGGCATAAATGATGAGCATGATTGCAATGTTGTTAAAATTAATTCTATGAATATCTAAAATACAAATGATGATTGTACTAGTCATGATAAAAATGTTTCCTATAAGCATGACAATTTTTGTGGAGTGCATAAAGTTTGTGAAGACGTGCCTTATAGGGATGATAGATTTTGTAAGAAGTGTAAACATGATAGAACCAAATTTTTGCTCAAAGTGACAGATGAATTTGCTACAAAATTATTCTCTCTTTGTCCTATTACTTGTGAACTTTGCAATAAAGTTGGTCATCTTAATTTCCAATGTAAACTTTTTCATTATCAAATCATGGCAAAATATTGTAATGACTTGATCACCCTTGAACTTTATAATGAGCTTTCTCTATTTTTGGGGAGTGAATAATTGACCCATAAAAATAGCTGGTTTGAAGTATATGTATGTATATATATATATATGCATGGTAAATTGCAATAAGAATGCTTATATTGCCAACTATAGAAAGATGGGAAAACCAATAGAATATAAAAGGAATACTAATGAAAGGGTAAATATTTCCACTTTCCCTCCTATTGTTTCTCATGATGAAATAGGTGACGAGGAGGAGCTCCCTATTCAACCAATATCATCAATAAGAAGCTCGAACGAATTAATTAAACCTACACATGATGTGGTGAAGAAGAAGAAAAGAAGAAAGATTATAGGTAAAAAGGTATCTCTCCCAAATGATGTTGCTCCTATTATTGTTGTGCCTCACAAGGATGAATAAAAAATAATTGTGGAAGATGATACACTTGATGATGATTTTGTTATTCCAATTGCTTGTTTTGATGACTATGATTGGGAATGTAATGATACTTACTATAATCTTGAAAATCTTTTTGGCACCAACTTGGTAAATTATGATGATAATAATTTTTATACTATTGGTGCTACTCATGCTATTAATGATGAGAGTGATTATGCTTATGATGTGCCAAGCCACAAGCTTGGGGATGCTATGTTTGATGAGAATGACATGTTTGATAATTTATTAGATGCAATTAATGTTTGTCACAAGCTTGGGGATGCTATGCTTAATGAAGATTATATTTTTAGTTCCCCTACTTTGAATGATCAAATTTGTTATGATGATTTCATGCATCCTATTTATGATGATTGCGATATTTATTGAAGTGGGTTTGGAAGATTGTCAACTATAGATAATTATTATCCCATATTTTGGAGGGTGTTGAATTTTATTATAATTATAAAGGTGGATTAGGATAGGTCATGACTTTATGTAGTAATGATTCCACTATTTCGAAAGAGGTTTTACTTGACTATGATGAGAACAAAGTTGCTACTTATGAGGATTATTGTGATGATACTTATGTTATCAAAACTAGTGATAATTTTGTCATAATTTTGAATATCCTTTTACTTATCATTACACTTTTAATGTGGAAACAATTTATAGTATTCGAGTTTCATTTGATGCTCCCACTATTATGACTGAGAAGAAATTTGCTTATGTGGAGAGTGATAAAAACTATATGCCTGTGCATCATGAAAAGAATGTTGGATGTGATAGTTATATTGTTGAATTACTTCATGATGCTACTGAAAATTATTATGATGGTGGAACATATGCCTGTAGGAATTTCAATAATATCAACTTTCCTCCCTATTTGTTCAAAGTTTTGAAGTTGCGCTTGTTTTGCCTTCCTATGCTAGTTAATTCTTTCTCGCATAAAAAATTTCTCGAAAAATCCCTATGCATAGGAAGTGGGTTAGACTTAAATTTTCTTGCCATGTGATTCATGATGCTCTCTTGCATGTTTCAATTATTATTCCTATACGAGCATCATTGAAATCATCATGCCTAGCTAAAAGGCATTAAAGAAAAGCGCTTGTTGGTTGACAACCCAACACATTTACTTTCTGTTTTTATGTGTTAACATGATTAATATATTGTATTAATCATGTTTTGTGTCTTTTATTTCAATAAAGTGCCAAGTAAAGCCTTTGGGATAGTGTGAAAACTTGTTTATTTGATTCTGCACAAAAACAGAAAGTTTTGCGTCCAGTATATGAATTATATGATTTTACTGGAGAGTCAAAAAATTCTGAAATTTTTACAAAAATTGTTATTAAATTATCTGCATTTTCCTAATTTTCCAAAACAATAGAGTCAGGGAAGTATGGTGTTCATTCTGATCTTCACAGACTGTTCTGTTTTTTGACAAATTCTGTTTTGCTTGCATAGTTTGCTTGTTTTAGTGTTTCTATGGCTTATATTGAGTGATATAAATTATGGGAATGTTATAATACAATAGTTATTATGTGAGAATAATTATGAATCTTTTCTTGACGGTACCTAAGTGAATGATCTATATTTACTATACTAACCCATCTCACGAAGTTCCGTTAAGTTTTGTGTGATTGAAGTTTTCAAGTTTTGGGTGAGATGCCGATATGAGGTGAATAAGGAGCAGAAAGTACCTAAGCTTGGGGATTTCCAAGGCAAACCCTAGGTAATATCCAAGGAAGACTCAAGCGCCTAAGCTTGGGGATGCCCCGGAAGGCACCCCCTCTTTCGTCTTCAACACTATCGGTATATCTTACTTAGAGGTATATTTTTATTCATCACATGAGATGTGTTTTTCTTGGAGCATCATTATATTTTATTTTTATTTTTTATATGTTATTTATAATCTATTATTTCAATAAAAAGTTCCAATAATTGCCTTAAGATGCCTCCATTGCAAGTTTTAATGTGTGCTGTATAAAAACAGAAACTTTTACTATAGTGTTTGAATTTTCATATTCTAATGGAACATGGAAAGTTTCTGAAATTTTTACAAAGTATTTTCATATAAATTCTTTATCATTTAATAAATTTTGAGTTACATAAGTACATTGTTTTTATAAATTTCTACAGATTATTATGTTTGTACATATTGTTGTCGTAGTTTTGTTATCTACTTATCCTATAGTTTCCGTAGCCTATATTGGTAGATGTAAATTTTGGAAATGATATCAAATTATAGATGATGTTTGGAAATTATTGTGCAACTTCTCTTGGCAGTACATGAAGTGTGGGTTTATTCTTATGTGTATTAACCTATCTCACGAGTTCATTTCGAGTTTTGTGTGGATGAAGTTTTTGAGAATAGGTGAAACCGTGATATGAGAGGATTGAATGAGATACAAAATATCAAGATTGGGGATGCCCAAGGCACCCCCAATTAAATATTTCAAGAAGTCTCGAGCATCTAAGCTTGGGGATGCTACGCATCCCACCTGTGTTCATCAATAATTATCGGTTAGCCTATGTTGAGCCTACATTTTTATTTGTCCACATGATATGTGCTATTCTTGGAGTGATATTTTTAATTTGCTGGTTGTTTAAATATAGTAATATGTGAAAATATTTATTGAGAGAGAGAGACCTCATATAGCTACTTAATAATTTGACTACTCATTGATCTTCACTTATATCTTTTGAGAGTAGTTTGATGTTTACTCTTGTGCTTCATTTATATCCAATGAGTAAAATTTTTAATGAATTGAATACCATGAAGCTGAAATTATATGTTCATATCATGCCTAGTAGTAGCTTCACATTGGGTTTGAAAGTGAAATCTTTTGAAGCTTGACAATCACAATGTTGGTCATCCAAGCAATTCGTGAATGGTTAATATAAGGAACAGAACTTTCACACGCAAATATATTATCTTGGACATCTTCTATGATTGTGAGTACCCATTAATTATTTTCAAACTTGAGAAAATTAGTTGAAGTTAGACAAGCAAGATGACATAATGATTTATGCTTGTGTATATTTCCATAGAAGTTATATTGTTATGGACCCTCCAACATGTGGTGTTTGCTCACGATCTTTTGCTAGCCAAAAATTGTGATAAGTAGAGATACTACTTGTGCATCCAAAACCCCTTAAACCCAGTTTCTTGCCATGAGTGTCCACCATACCTGCCTATGGATTGAATTAGATCCTTCAAGTAAGTTGTCATCGGTGCAAAAAGACAATAAAAATTGCTTCTAAATGTGTTTGTTCATTTAGTGTAAGAGAAAATTGAGTGTTGTACGAACTTGTGATGGAAAAGTAATAAAAGTGACGGAATCCATAATAAAGGTTGCTATCGTAAGGGACAATATAACATGATGTTCTTTTTCATTAAGCGATTGTGCATACAAAACAAAAAAGCGCATGACAACCTCTGCTTCCCTCTGCGAAGGGCCTATCTTTCACCTTTCGATATTTACTTTTATGCAAGAGTCAATAGTATGCATTCTCATTTCAACCTCAATTATTCTCTAGTTGGAAAGCATCATGTGGTGGGGAAAGATCTATGCACATATGGCCAGTCAAATATATTTGATCATGACGTATTATTCTTGACAATTATCTCTATGATAAATGAGTTGGGAGGCTAAATATTAAGCCCCTATCTTTCTATGTGTTCGATGGATGCCATTTGTTCTAAAAATTTGCTTTGAGTACTAGAAATCATATAATACTATATGATGATTGAGTATGTAGAGCTCTTACTTAGACTTTGTTGAGAATAAGTTGAATTGCAAGTGTTTGGTGACCAAGAACACAGGTTTTTAAGTTTCAAGAAAATTCATTGTTTGAACCATAACATGTGAATTGGTTGCTACTTCATCGTGATGAGTTTTATGAGAAAGAGTTGCTGCTATCATGCTAGGAAAAGTGGTTGAAATTATCATTGATCAAACTTATGTACTCCCTCCATTCCACAATGTAGTCCATATAGATTCTCTAAAAAGTCAAACTTTATAAACTTTGACCAAGTTTGTACAGAAATATTATACATCTAGAATACCAAATACATATCATTAAATTCATTACAAGATGTACTTTCATATTGTATATATTTGGCATTATAAATATAGATAATTATCTCTCTAAACTTGGTCAAAGTTTGTAAAGTTTGAATTTTCAGAAAATCTATATGCACTACATTATGGAACGGAGGGAGTACTATTCTAGCATTCACACTTCATAAATTATTTATTTTATCATTTACCTACTCGAGGATGAGTAGAAATTAAGCTTGGGGATGCTGATACGTCTCCAACGTATCGATAATTTATGAAGTATTCATGCCATATTTACAACCATTTTATATGGTTTTGGTATGATTTGCATGGAACTAACCCGGACTAGCGTTATTTTCAGCAGAACTACTATGGTGTTGTTTATTGTGTAGAAATAAAAGTTGTCCAAATGCAATGAAACTGTTTGACGATTTTTTGGAACAAACAAGGCACTAGAAGCTTCGTGGGAGGGCCAGAAGAGCCACGAGGTGGCCATAACCCACCAGGGCACGACAGCCCCCTTTGGAGCGCCCTAATGTCTTGTGGGCCCCACGTAGCCCATCTTCGCGTGAAACCAATGGCCAAAAATCCTATATATTAAGAAAACCCTAGAAATAACCCTAGATGAGAAGTTTCGCCTCCACAACTATTTGTATCAACGAAAAACCAATCTAGAGGCGTTCGAGTACTTTGCCGGAGAGGGTAGATCATCTCCGGTCGCCATCTTCATCATCTCGGCGGAGCCCATGATGAGGAAGGAGTAGTCCACCCTCGGGGCTGAGGGTTTGTACCAGTAGCTATGTGTTTAATCTCTCTCTCTCTCTTTCTCTCTCTCGTGTTCTTGATTTGGCACAATTTTGATGTATCGCGGGCTTTGTTAATATAGTTGGATCATATGGTGTTTTCCCCTCTCTATCTTGTTGTGATGAATTGAGTTTTGCCTTTGAGACTTCTTTATTATCGGACTGAATACTTTTATGGATTTGAGAGCACTTGATCTATGTCTTGGCACTCAACTCGCAGATTCCCGAGGTGACATTGGAGTAATTTATGCATAGGGGTTGATGCGCGTTTTCATCGTACATTCTCTGGTAGAAATCTTGGGGCACTCTTTGATATTCTTTGTGTTGGATTGAGTATTATGAATCTGAAATTGTTTGATGTATCTCGTATAATTAACTCATGGATACATGTGGTGACTCTGGAGTATCTACGTGACATTAGAGTTGGTTGATGCGTATCATATGGTTTTATTCTAGTATGAACTCTTAGATAGATCGATTGGAAAGGATAACTTGATGTTATTTTAGTACGAACTCTTGGATACATCGATCGGAAAGGATAAATTCCGTCTTATGTTCTCCGCTCGATAAGGACATTGGAGTGATTCTTCGTTTCATGTTGACGGATGGTTATGTGATCCAATTATATTAGCATTCTTGAGATATTGCACTAGCGAAAGTACGGACCCTAGGCCTTGTTTTTAAGCATGGGAATAACGTTTATCACTACTACAGAATGGTCCAAAGACGACACATCAATCAAAGACCCTTCGATGAAACTATGTGTGATACATGAATCGCAAACGGTATAGTACAAGCTCCGTTGCTAATGGCACGAACTGTGTTTGATGGCGGACCCATCAAATGTGTTTTATAAAATAGTTGCGTGTGCGGTCTACGATAGACAGTTTGTTCTTACGAACCATTTTTGATTAGCGAATATGTGTGCAATACATGGCACACATTTCACTACATAAACTGTGTGCGGTGATATAGCAGAACACAAACGATTCAGCATACCAAGTTGTGTGCGATAGAGGGCAAACATGTCAGTAATCGAAATCATCTGCGAACACAAAAAATAACACAAACGATTGGTGTTAATAACCTGTGTGTGTTGTTCGCAAACTGTTGCTGGTATACAATTTTTCAGCGATTGATGAAATCATCACCGAGGGGTTTCATAGTTTTGTTTGTGTGTACTATGATTTGCTCAGTTTGCACAACATATATGCTCTGTCTGCACAACATCTATGTTGCCTGCACAAACGGTTGCATAGATCAAGATGTGTGCGACAGACGGCATACCGTGCGCTCGGATGAAATGTGCGAGCCAAAATAACACAAACAATTGGGTGTAACAAGCTGTGTGTGATGCCCAGCAAACTGTCTAGTCATCTAAATTGTGTGGAAAGACATAAAATAACACAGACAGGTAATACCACAAACAGGTAATAACATAGACGATTCGTGGTAATAAGCACCTAATTCAGAAAGTGATAGCACAAATTATTATTCCCACTCCTACATAATCGACTAAAGAACATAATAGCAACATTACATATCAGCAAGGTTCAGAACACAACAAAATGGAAACAGCTACTCGTCGGTGTTCTTGCAGGGCTGGCTTGTTGGTTCGCCAATGTCAAAATATCATCTACTCTCATCCAACATCCTCTCTATGGAAGTAGGTTCCACTTTCGGGTCGGCGATGACCATGTTCTTGAATGCTTCATAAGCCCGGACTTTCCTCTGCTCATACCCCAACACAGTAGCTCCCGTCTCATGGAAAATCCCGTCCACGGCCAAATGCCTGCGTACGACCCACTAACAATGGAGATATTCAGAGCGGTCGTAAACAAGATAGCCAAGAGTTGCACGTTGTGCTAGAGCGGTAGGAGACTGTAAGGAGGCTATTGTCCATACCGAGGCCAAATCCACGCGAGCCGCAAGGGCAATGCTGAACTGGTCAGTGCATGATGCCCTTTCGAAGGCCACAACCGCGAGTTCCGTGTACAGTACCGCGCTTGCCCGCAACCGATCTGATGTAACCTTCATCTCTTCCGCTTTTGCTGCCAAGGCATCCGGACCCTCAGCAGTGCGTACCACCGCCAAGGCCTCCGGACCCTCAGCAACGCGTACCGTCACCAAGGACTCAGGACCCTCAGCAATGCATACCTGCCTCAACCGCGCGCTCCTCCACAGCGGGGTCATCCACGCGGATGACATGTCTGATGTTTAGGATTTTGTGGAGGCGAGGATAGTGGGGACAAGAAGGACAGATTTGGGGGTGCGAGAGAGAAAAGAGACGGTGGAGAGCAAAGAGTGTTGATATTTATTTATTACCCTATACACGATTGCATACAGTTTCTATATGTGTTCCGTGTGCAATTATGTGTGCACGGGAAAAAACCAAAAAACTTGTGAAAATGCTTCCCGCACAAGAGCAAGCGCCAGCCTCGGCGGTAAATTATAAAATCCCCAACCCTCTTGGAAGTAGCTAGGTATAAATAACCACAGTGATGGCTGGCGGTGGCGAGTCAATGATCCCCTGGCTAGTTGCCACACACATCATCAAACCCCCAATGACCAACGATAGTATGGAGTTGGGCAACGGCGGAATCAAGGCTGCTGGAGCGATGGTCGGCTTGAGGATCGACGGCCATGCCGCTACCTCTCCTAACGACAGCCAGAGAGGCAGGAATCACGACATGAGCAAGCCAAGAAGTTAGCCAGGGTCGTCTCGAAAGTAGCTAGCGGTTGCCAGCGGGCGATATTGTGGGCTCAACGCAAAGTGCGCCAGATGGTGCGGGCGGAGGAGCAAGAACCGCGACGCCGCAAAGACAACTGCGTTAGTGGCTGATACGTCCATTTTGCATCATGATTTCCTACTATTATTTACTTTGTTTTGTTGAATAATAATGATGTGGGGGGTGATTCGAATGCCTTTTCTCTCATAATATGCAAGGTTTACACAAAGAGGGAGAATACCGGCAGCTGGAATTCTAGGACCAAGAAAAGCATGCTAGAGATACCTATTATGCACAAATCTAATGAAGCTAGAATTTTATGGAGATTATTTTTGCATTTAATAAAAAAATACTAGAGCAGAAAACTACCAGAGGGGGCCTCCTAGGTGGGCACAACCCACCAAGGGATCCATTATGCTATTTAATACCCCTCTGATCTTGAGCATGATTATTGTTTGTGAGTATTTACCTTTGTTCTTGAGGTCACGAGAGAAGTCATGTTGTGAGTAATCATGTGAATTTAATATGTGTTCGATATTTTCATGATATGTATGTTTTGATTCCCTTAGTGGTGTCATGTGAACATCGACTACATGACACTTCACCATTCATGGGCCTAAGGGAATGCATTGTGGAGTAGTTATTAGATGACGGGTTCCTAAAGTGATAGAAGCTTAAACCCTAGTTTATGCGCTACTTCGTAAGGGGCTGATTCGGATCCACATGTTTAATGCTATGGTTAGACTTTGTCTTAATACTTTTCTCGTAGTTGCAGATGCTTGCGAGGAGGTTAATCATAAGTAGGTTGTTAGTTCAAGTAAGAAAAGCACCTTAGCACCGGTCCACCCACATATTAAATCATCGAAGTAGCAAACACGAATCAAACTAACATGATAAAAGTGACTAGACGAAATTCCCGTGTACCCTCAAGAACACTTTGCCTATTACTAGTGATTGTTCTGGCCTGTCCTTTGCCACAAAAGGATTGGGCTATCTTGCTGCACCTTGTTACCGTTACTATTACTTGCTCGTTACCAATTATATTGCTATCAAACTATCTGTTACCTACAATTTCAGTACTTGCAGAATTTACCTTGTTGAAAATCGCTTGTCATTTCCTTCTGCTCCTCGTTGGGTTTGACACACTTACTTACCGAAAGGACTACGATTGATCCCCTATACTTGTGGGTCATCAAGACTCTTTTCTAGCGTCATTGTCGGGGAGTGAAGCGCTCTTGGTAAGTGGAAATTGGTAAGGAAAAAACTTATACAACATGCTGAAATTTACTGTCACTTGTTACTATGGAAAGTAATCCTTTAAGGGGTTTGTTCAGGGTATCTTCACCTCGACCGGAACCACAATTAGTTTCCCCTCAACCTACAGCACCTACTGAAAAGTTTACTTATGAAATTCCTTTGAGTATGTTAGAACAACTGCTTGTTAAACCTTATGCAGGAGATGGAACTGAACATCCTGATATGCACCTCTTATATGTGAATGAAGTTTGCAGATTATTTAAGCTTGCAGGTTTACTAGGAGATGAAGTTAAGAACAAGGTTTTCCCTTTATCTTTGGAGGGAAAATCATTGACATGGTATAGGATATGTGATGATATTGGATTGTGGAACTGGAATCATTTGAAATTGGAATTCCACCAAAAGTTTTATCCCATGCATCTAGTTCATCGTGATCGGAATTATATATATAATTTTTGTCCTCGGGAAGGAGAAAGTATCTCCCTAGCTTGGGGGAGGCTTAGTCAATGTTATATTCGTGCCCCAATCATGACTTTCCGAGAGAAGTTATCATTCAGAATTTTTAAGCTTGGCTTTGTCATAATGATCGATCCATGCTCGATACTTCTTGTGTTGGTTCTTATATGAAGAAGACTATTGAATTCAAGTGGGATCTCTTAGAAAGAATTAAACACAACTCTGAAGATTGGGAACTCGACAAAGGTAATGAGTCAGGTATAAAGCTTGAATTTGATTGTGTTAATCTTTTATGAATACCGAAACTTTTCACAAGTTTAGCACTAAATATGGACTTGACTCTGAGATAGTAGTCTCTTTCTACAAAGCATTTGCTACTCACGTTGATCTCCCTAAGGAGAAGTGGTTTAAATATTATCCCCCTATTAAATAAGAAATTAAAGAACCGGTCATAGCTAAAGAAGATACCATCATTTATAATGTTGATCCAGTTGTTCCTGCCGCTTATATTGAAAAACCACATTTCCCTGTTAGGATAAAGGAACATGTTAAGGTATCAACTATGGTTAGTAGGAGTAATATAAGAGCATCTAAGCCCCCTGAAAAAATCAAAGTACAACCTAGTGTTGCTATGGTTAAAGATCTCTTGGAAGAAAATATATATGGGCATGTTATCTACTTTTGTGATGAAGATGCTAGAATTGCTAAACCCGATGAAAAAGATAAACATAGACACATAGAAGGCATGCATGTTGTCTCGGTAAAAGTATGAGATCATTGCTATCATGGTTTATGTGATTTGGGAGCTAGTGTGAGTGCTATCCCTTTTACCCTATACCAAAAATTATGGATAAAATAGCACCTACTGAAATTGAAGACATTGATGTTACTATTAAACTTGCTAATAGAGATACTATCACACCACTTGGGATTTGTTAGAGATGTTGAAGTCTTGTGTGGGAAGGTAAAATACCCTATTGATTTTCTAGTCCTTTGTTCCCCACAAGATGACTTTTGTCCCACTATCTTTGGTAGACCTTTCTTGAGCATCGTCAATGCTAAGATAGATTGTGAAAAACAAACTGTTGGTGTTAGTTTTGGCAATGTGTCTCATGAGTTTAATTTTTCCAAGTTTAGTAGACAACCTCACGATAAAGCGTTATCTAGTAAGGATGAAATAAATGATCTTGCTTTCGTTGTTGTGCCTCCTACTGATCCATTAGAACAATATTTGCTTGACCATGAAAATGATATGCACCTGCGTGAAAGAAACAAAATAGATCAAATTTTCTTTGAACAACAACCTCTCTTGAAACACAATTTGCCTATTGAAACTCTTAGAGGTCCTCCTCCACCTAAAGGTGATCATGTGTTTGAATTGAAGCAATTGCCTAACACTTTGAAGTATGCTTATCTTGGTGAGAAAAAGAATATCCTGTTATTATTACTGCTAAACTTTCAAAACATGAAGAAGAAAGATTATTAAAATTTCTAAGGAAGCACTGGGCTGCTATTGGATATACTCTTGATGATCTTAAGGGCATTAGTCCCACTCTATGTCAACACAAGATTAATATGGAACCTGATGTTAAACCCGTTGTTGATCACCAATGGCGATTGAATCCTAAGATGAAAGAAGTGGTAAGAACTGAAATATTAAAGCTTATGGAAGCAGGTATAATCTATCCCATAGCTGATAGTAGATGGGTAAGTCCCGTTCATTGTGTCCCTAAGAAAGGAGGTATTATCGTTGTTCCCCATGATAAGAATGAACTCATTCCACAAAGAATTGTCACTAGCTATAGAATGGTAATTGATTTTAGAAAATTAAATAAAGCTACTAGGAAAGATCATTACCCTCTACCATTCATTGATCAAATGCTAGAAAGATTATCTAAGCACACACACTATTGTTTCCTAGATGGATATTCTGGTTTCAATCAAATACATGTGTCACAATCTGATCAAAAGAAAACTACCTTCACTTGCCCTTTTGGAACCTATGCTTACAAACGTACGCTTTTGGTTTATGCAATGCACCTGCTACCTTTCAAAGATGTATGACTACTATATTATCTGATTTTTTGTGAAAGGATTGTGAAGGTTTTCATGGATGATTTTTCTGTTTATGCAACTTCTTTTGATGATTGCTTAAGCAACCTTGATCGAGTTTTGCAGAGATGTGAACAAACTAATATCATCTTGAATTAGGACAAGTGTCACTTTATGGTTAATGAAGGCATTGTCTTGGGGCATAAAATATCCGAATGGGGTATTGAGGTGGATGAAGCGAAAATTGATGCAATTGAGAAAATGCCATGTCCTAAAGATATTAAAGGTATTCGAAGATTCCTTGGTCACATTGGTTTTTATAGGAGGTTCATTAAAGACTTCTCTAAAAATTTAGGCCTCTAACTAATCTTTTTAAAAGGATATTCCTTTTGTTTTTTATGATGATTGTGTGGAAGTTTTTGAAACGCTCAAGAAAGCCTTAACCTCTGCACCTATCATTCAACCACCTGATTGGAACTTGCCTTTTGAAATTGGTGTGGACTCTGGCCTAGATGAAATCCCCAAGCAACTACCCTCGGGACTTACCAAGTATGAAATTTCTAGTTCATTTTTACGAATATCAGTATAGAAATGTTTAACTGTGTCAATTTCAGTTTCAACGGTACACGTTTAAATTGCCATGTTAGGTTGTCTGTACTATGTAGTCAACACGTCTGCTATTCATTTCAGTTATGGGTGGTGTGTTGTTCAAGTATGAATTGTCCAGTTCAACTTCACCAATACCAATTACAAACTTACAATGCCTATGCTAGGTTGTTGTTAAGCCTGCTGTAGTGAACAGTTATATCCACTATTTACGTTGTCCATTCGGTACTATGCTACTCTTTGCAAAGAAGATATCACTGGAGATGATGTCCTTCAATTACCATTAGATATTTTTGATGGATGTTAACCCTATTGTAGTTAACATGCCTTTCCATGTACTTACGCAGTTTCATAATGCACAACGATGTTGTTTACCATCGAGGTTAGTCACATCCCAATATCTTATAGTATTTTACATCATTTGTTCAGTTGTAGTTTAGCTTCTAACATTTACTTGTTGCTTGTACGTACATATGTTAGCGGTACTGATCCATGCTGCGACCAGCAGGAAGACCTAGCCACCAACTTTGTGCGGGCTCTGCCCTAGTTGAAGTACCCGAGCAACTACCCCTCGGGATTTACCGAGTATGCATTGGCTCGTGATGTTCAACTGTGTCAATTTTGTTTCACTGGTACAAGTTTTTATGATTATGTTAGGTTGTCTGAACTCTGAAGTTAACAGATCCAATTTAATTTCACCAATACATGTCCCTTTGTTACTATGCTACTCCTCGCAATGAAAATATCACCGGAGATACTGTTCTTTAGTTAACATTTGCTATTTTTGGTGGATGTTAACCCTATTGGATTTAACACGCCTTTCTATGTGCTTATGTAGGGCTACGATGTGTGATGCGGTTGTATACCATCAAGGTTAGTCACATCCCATTTTCTTATAATATTTTATATCATTTGTGCAATTTCATCTCATGTTCAAACATTTTTTTGTTGCTTGTAGGTACATATGTCAGCGGTACTGATTCACGCTTCGACCCCCTTTGCATATGGGGTAATGAGATAAACATGAACAAGCATCAAGTGAGGAAACTAAGAAAATTTGTTAGGCAAAAGAGACATCTAATTGGAATTAAATTCTTTATTTATACTTTATCCAAGACATCAGTGAACTTTAGGATGGTAAGTAATTTGTTGCCTTCTTTTCCAGCCCAGACGAAGTTACTCTATTAGACATGAATACCTGAAAGTTGTCCCTTTTCAGTGGTTTCCGAAGGAATTTACTCAAAATTACCTAGAAAACTACCTGACCTATATGGAGGCAACGAAGGCTATAGTATATAATTCATGCTACCATGATAACGGTTTAGAAGTCTTTTGAAGGCGGTGAAGGATGACCAGGCGATCATCACAAGGGGTAGGACAAAAGTTGTGCGCACCTTTGGCATGGAGGAGGGCACATTATGGGTATTCCGGTTCTTCAACATCGACAGCCAAAAGCATTTACAATTCTCTCTTCACCTTTACCGCCTCTAGTAATAAATATTTTGGTTCATCGTATTTAATCTTCTACGAACTATGTAACCATGGAACATGTACTGATCTTTTGATTTATGCATTGGTTGTTGAACCATTGTAATAAGGGTATGTATTGATGGATGTGAAACCCACATTTCATAATTAAAAAATTAGAAATTTCCAATTCTAATAATAAATTAATGAAAATAAGCTATTAGGTAATAACCTACAACGCACACAGCTAGAATGATTAAACCGTGTGCGATGGTGTCATATGTCACACACGATTGTTTGAATAATAGTGTGTGTGTGATTATTAGCTTTAAAACACACAGTCACATATTTTGTGCGTGTGGGATGCGCGCACTGTCACACACGCATTTGCATGTCGTAACTGTGTGCGCTTGACATTAATAGCACATACAGTTATGAACCTGCATGCGTGTGTAATGTAGGACGATCAAGAGACGGTTGACATACGTTTAGCGTGTGCGATCCGAATAAGTATCGCACACAAATACATCTGTGTCGTCATCTCGGGTGTGTGCTTGACCACAAATGAAACATCAAAGTGTGGCTTGCGGGATAGGCTACGACTTCACATACGTTTACGTTCTGTGAATCGTCAGCAGGCACTCGCACCATTGCACACGATTTCGGTGTCGTGTGGGATGACCCCACCCCTATCGCCCACACATGCAAGTCGACGGTTTGGAACTACATTGCGGAAAGGGGTTAAAAACTGTTTGTATAGCACCTAATGGTACCAGTGTGTGCTGCTACCTCTTGAGCTTGCGTTAGTTTTCCCTTGAAGAGGAAAGGGTGATGCAACGAAGTAGATAAGTATTTCCCTTAGTTGTTGAGAACCAAGGTATCAATCCGGTAGGAGGAACAAGCAAGTCACCAATGGTTGCACCTGCATAAACAATTAAACTCTCGCACCCAACGGTATAAAGGGGTTGTCAATCCCTTCACGATTATTTGCAAGGATTAGATTCGATAGGTATAGATGTAAACGAGAACGTAAAGTAAAAGGTAAATAAATTGCAGCAAAGTTTAGATCTGAAAGTATATAATGGAAAGTAGACCAGGGAGCCATAGGTTTCACTAGGGGCGTCTCTCTTGAAGGCAAATATCATGATGGGTAAACAAATTACTGTCAAGCAATTGATAGAAAAGAGAATAATCATGTAGTTATCCAAGGCAATGATCATGCATATAGGCATCACGTCCTTATCAAGTAGACCGAAACGATTCTGCATCTACTACTATTACTCCACACATCAACCGACTCCTGCCTGCATCTAGAGTATTAACTTCATGAAGAACAGAGTAACACATTAAGAAAGATGACATGACGTAGAGGGATAAAATCAAGCAATATGATGAAAACCCCATCTTGTTCCCTTGATGGCAACAATACAATACATGCCTCGCTACCCCTACTATGTCACTAGGTGAGGACACCACAAGATTGAACCCAAAACCAAGCACTTCTCCCATTGCAAGAATTACCAATCTAGTTGGCCAAACCAAACCAATAACTTGAAGAGACTTGCAAGGATATGAAATCATGCATATAATAATTCAGAGGACATTCAAATAAGATTCATGGATAATTTGAACATAAACTCACAATTCATTGGATCTTGACAAACACACCACAAAAGAGGATTACATCGGATAGATCTCCATGAAGATCATGGAGAACATTGTATTGAAGATCAAAGAGCGAGAGAAGAAGCCATCTAGCTACTAGCTATGGACCCATAGGTCTGTGGTGGACTACTCACGCATCATCTGAGGGACAATGGAGTTGATGTAGATGCCTCCGTGATCAAAAACCCCTCCGGCAGATTACCGGAAAAGGCTCCAAGATTGGATCTCTCGGGAACGGAGGCTTCCGGCAGCGAAAAAGTATTTGTGTGGCTCGTTCTGATGTTGGGGGAATATTTGGGTGTTTATAAGCCAAGAATTAGGGTTATGAGACCTGTCGGGAGGCGACAAGCCTGCTAGGCGCGGCCATAGGGCCCACGCCTAGCAGGCTTGTGGCTCCCTGGCACCTCCCCTGCCGTGCACTCCAAGCTTGATCGATTTGTTTCCTTCCAAAGGTTTTATTACATTTGGACTCCGTTTAATATTCCATATTTGCAAAACTCAAAAACAAGGAAAAAACAGAAACTGGCACTAGGCTCTAGATTACTAGGTTAGTCCAAAAAAATAATATAAAATAGCATATTAATGCATATAAAACATCCAAAACAGATAATATAATAGCATGCCATCATCAAAAATTATAGATACGCTAGAGACATATCATGTGCTCACTTTCGTTACTTGATACCTTGTTTTTTATTGTTACTATTACAAAAGTCAATATTTACTATCATTACTACACTTGTATCACCATCTCTTCGCCGAACTAGTGCACCTATACAATTTACCATTGTATTTGGTGTGTTGGGGACACAAGAGACTTTTAATTATTTGGTTGTAGGTTGTTTGGGAGAGACCATCTTAATCCTACGCCTCCTACGGATTGATAAACCTTAGGTCATCCACTTGAGGGGAATTTTCTATTATCCTGCAAAACTCTGAGCTTGGAGGCCCAACACGAGTCTACAAGAACAAGTTGTGTTGTAGACATCAAGTGTGCATGCCATTGGTGGTGGGGAAGACGTTGTCAAAGTTGGTGAAGATGTTGTGGGTGGTGAAGGCGATGAACTCACCCACACCAGAAGACTTTACCAAGGAGAAAGTGGGTGTCGACGCAATTAGTGAATCGATCAGTGAGGCCAATCATAAGGCCCTCGTTGGCACGAACCTCTTCCATGTGGATCATCACTATAGAGACGCGTGGTAGGTGGCGGTAGCCGGCAGCGAGGAAGAAGTTCTCCAGCTCCATCGAGCCCATCCATCTTGAGATGGCCCACGCGCATAGGTTGTCCTCCACGACGACCCTGACAGGGAACCGCATCTCCGACATGGTGGCTGGCAAACGGTAGATTGGGCCATAGTACCGTATCTTGTCTTGGGCAGGATCTGGTTTCTTGCTTGGATTCTGGTGAAGAAGATGGATGAGATCGAGTTGAGATGAATATGTAGATGGTAAGTGTTTAAATAGTCGCGATGCGACGCAGCCATTTGAATGCGTTTCACGGTGTGACACACCCGTTTGAATGCGTCCATCGGAGCCTCCGTTTTCCACACTGAATCGAAGTGTGTCCATCGGTAAACTACGTCCCAATGGTGTAGTAATTGCCCTCATGCACCAAAGTTGCACGGCAGTGCGTATGTAGGGTAGGCTACGTTGGGTGGCGGCACGCATGCAGGGCAGGTTGTGCTAGGTGGTTGTGTGCATGCATGACAGTCTGCATCGGGTGGCCTATCTAAGACGGCCCATCGTTTCGACGAGCGTCCCACCCAAATTGAATGCGTTTAATAAAGGGCGTCAAGAACGCGGCCCATGGCTGCTATAGTGTGTCCCTCTTCCCCCACTGATAGGTGGGCCACTCATGTCTGCCGCCACGGAACACATGCTTGCATCCAGCCAATCAGGTCTCATCTCGTGGATCGACCATGCCAAACCCTATCACCTGATCTAAAGTGTTCCTGAAAAACAATCCAACGGCCCTGATAGTGCGGGGTTTTGAGGGGTTTGGGGGTTCTAAGAGGGGTTTGAGGGGTATGGTTGAGCATAACTAATTTTAAAAAATGAAACTTGCGCACATCATCTTTTTATGTTACTAAGTTGCTAGAAAAAAATAAGAAACCATGAGTATGGATATTTTCATGAAATTCCCTTCACATAAATTAGCTATCACGAACAAGTTTGCATGGTTTTCAAGGGGATTGAGCTAGGGTTTAGGGTTAATCATGGCATAGTTTGTCCAAATGACCCCATATTGGGCATGGACCCTATATTTGCACTCTAAATGACAAGGTTGTTTAGCTCATTTAGATAACGTTGGAAAAAATGCTTAGAAATAAGGTTGTTTACCCTAGCTTTGGAGACATTTTTCATGAATAAGAGTTTACTTCACAAATGTGATCGGATTGATCACCTAACATGCATAAAACTTGAGACTGCACTGGAATATCAATACACATACAAGTGCAAATTTGAAATGTGTCTCAAATTTGAAATTCGGCTCAAATTTGAAATCTGGCTCAAATTTGGATAATGTCACATGGTTCTCAAAGTACAGAACACATAAAAATAGAAGTAGCATTACATCACACGAAACGAGACTCATAGACTAATAGTTTTCACTTCTTCTTATGACAACTTGCTTTTGATTTCACGGCACAAAACTCTCTAATGGTCATGGTTTTCTTCACTGGATTAGCTTCAGTCTACAATGTTTCAGCAACCAGGGGATGTCTTTCACGCTTCCTCCTGACATACAGAACATTTCATTTGGTTAGTAATAGAAAATAGTAGGCAAATTAAAAACATCACAAACATGAACATAATGTAGCCTTTCAGGAGTGTAACGACATTTTGGAGATCCTTTTCCGTGCCCAAGTTCCTGGCACCGCTTGTATCTATTTTTGTTACCTTTTTGTGACCTCCTAAGTTCTGCATATTTCTCTCCCTTCTTACTACTCTCATCTTTCTCAAACTATGGCTTGAATGTACTCTCCTTAGGCCTACCAGCCTTTCTTTTCGTTAAGGGAGGACACATGGAAAAATTGATTTCCACTTCAGGCCACTGAGACTGATCTGTAAGTGCTGGAACTGGAGCTGCATATGCAGCCATGAATCTTACCACTGAGTAATATTCATGGAAATATTTGTGCATGTTTATATTCGGGTGGGAGGCCAGGAAAATCATGGCAATCTCACATGGTTTCCTAGAGTGTTGCCACTCGAGGCAAGTGCAATCATGCATTTTAGTGTTAACAACATGTCGCTTTCCAGCCTTGGTATCTCTAACTCCAGCACCCCACATTTTAGATTTTTCAACAAAAAATGTGTAACATTTCTGCTCCTATTGGCCACATGTTGTACCACTATAGGAAGCTTACCTCCATGCAGACAATCACCAATCCTTCTTCTCAATTCCCACAAATGCATGATCGTGAATCCTTAGTTGGTCAACCATGTCATGCTTTATAAATAGCTTCCCTTGTTGTTAAAACACTCTACCAATTTGTTGTTGATATAATCACACTTGATGGCGGTGCTAAATCCTGACCTGTACCATAATAGAGAATGTTAGGTGTTCATCCATGGACCAAACTCACTACACGCTACCATTATCTTACCAAGATAATATGAATCTTTTTGATTAGTGTAAGATCTTGCTGCTAGCCACATGTGTTCAAATTATTTCCCATTGACTTCTTTGATCAAATTCATCCACATATGGACCAAGCACTTCCTCTGCTTAGCATAGGTAAAACATTCTTAACTGCATTTTCTAACTCTTTACATGCATCGATGTGGAATGCCAAAGGTGACACTGGCCCTATGCATCCTTTCAGTTGCATCATGAACCATGTCCATGAAACCTCCATTGCTGACTGAAACAAGCTAATAGTATTGGAGATATGCCCTTGATAACCCACGAGTATAGGGGATCGCAACAGTTTTCGAGGGTAGACTATTCAACCCAAATTTATATATTCGACACAAGGGGAGCCAAAGAATATTTGGGAGTATTAGAAGTTGAGTTTTCAATTCAACCACACCTGGAGATTAAATATCTACAGCAAAGTGATCAGTAGCACAGTAATATCATAGTTTGCTAGCAATGGTAACAGTAACAGTAGCGGTAATAGTAGCAGTAATGGTTTTGTAGACTTAGATGATTTTCATATGTAACTCATCATTGATGATTGTCATATGTAACTCACCATTGATGATTGTCATAGACTTAGACCGCCTGATGATCTGCCTTGCCAAGTTTTCATCCTCAGGTAACTCGTTGCGAGTCAAGTACGCCAGGTAAGGCACAGTCCAGTCAGGGATAGCATGTAGAGCCGCCATGAACTGCCCCTTCGGGTCAGGTATAGCCAAGTCTTCCTCTGAGGGTAACTTAACTGACGGGTGATGTAGTACGTCTAAGAAAACGTTAGGCGGCACCGGCTTATGCTGAGAGCCTAGCCTTGACAGGGCGTCAACCACGTCGTTCCTGCGATGATCAAAATGATCCACCTGATAACCCTTGAAATGACCAGCAATGACATCCACCGCCTGACGATAAGCCGCCATCCGCGGGTCCTTGGAATCCCAAGTACCTGAAACTTGCTGGGCTACGAGATCTAAGTCGCCAAGACATCTAACTCGGCTCAGGTTCATCTCTTTATCCACCTGGAGGCCATGAAGTAGAGCTTCATACGTAGCTGCATTGTTAGTACAAGGAAACATTAACCTTAGCACATAACAGAACTTGTCACCTTTCGGGGAAGTTAAGACAACCCCTGCCCTTGATCCTTCCAGTTGCCTGGATCCATCAAAGTGGATTGTTCAGTATGTGTTATCCGGCTTCTCCTCGGGCGCCTGACACTCCATCTAGTTGTTTATGAAATCCACCAAAGCTTGAGACTTGACTGCCGTGCGAGGCACGTATTTCAGATTAAGAGGTCCAAGTTCGAATGCCCACTTAGCAATTCTGTCGGTGGCTTCTCTGTTTTGAATTATGTCCCCCAACGGGGCTGAGCTAACCATCGTGATCTGGTGCCCCAGAAAGTAATGCTTCAGCTTACGATTCACCATGAACACCCCATATACCAGCTTCTGCCAATGTGGGTACCTCTACTTTGACTCTGTCAGAACTTCACTGATGTAGTAAACTGGCCTCTGAACCGGATATTCCTTCCCTGCCTCCTTACGCTCAACAACGATCGCGGCGCTGACTGCCCTGTTATTAGCCGCCACGTATAAGAGCAAAGGTTCCTTCTCAACCAGAGCAGCTAAGACCGGTGGCTCGGTGAGTTGCTTTTTGAGTGCCTCAAAGGCCTCACCCGCTGCCGTACTCCAGACAAAGTTGTATGTCTTCTTCATCATCTGGTATAAAGGGATAGCTTTCTCACCAAGGCGGCTTATGAACTGGCTTAACGCAGCAATCCATCCTGCCAGGCGCTGAACATCATAGATGCATGTCGGCTCAGACAAGGAGGTAATAGCCTTAATTTTATCTGGATTAGCCTCAATGCCACGCTCGGAGACTAGAAACCCCAAGAGCTTGCCTGCAGGAACTCCAAAAACACACTTAGCCAGGTTAAGCATCATCTTGTATACCCGCAAGTTGTCGAAAGTCTCCTTCAGGTCATCAAGTAGAGTCTCCTTCTTCCTTGACTTGATCACAATATCAACCACATATGCATGAACATTGCGTCCAATTTGACTGTGAAGACAGTTCTATACACAACACTGGTAAGTCGCATGGGCACTCTTGAGCCCGAAAGGCATGGACACATAGCATAAAGCACCAAAAGGCGTGATGAAAGTCGTCTTCTCTTGGTCCTTGACTGCCATCTTGATCTGATGATAACCAGAATAAGCATCCAGGAAGCATAAACTCTCACAACTCGCCGTTGCATCGATGATCTGGTCGATACGGGGGAGAGCAAACGGGTCAACCCGGACAGGCCTTGTTAAGATCCATGTAATCCACACACATACGCCACGTGTCGTTCTTCTTAAGTAAAAGCACCGGTTAGCAAGCCATTCTGGGTGAAACACTTCAACGATGAAACCCGCCACCAGAAGCCGGGCCACTTCTTCCCCAATGGCCTTGTGCCTCTCTTCATTAAACCGCCGAAGGAACTGTTTGACTGGCTTAAACTTAGGATCCACATTAAGGTGGTGCTCAGCGAACTCTCTCGGTACACCTGGCATGTCAGAAGGCTTCCATGCAAAGATGTCTAGATTCTCATAGATGAATTCGATGAGCGCGCTTTCCTATTTGGGATCCATATTGGCCCCAATAGTGAATTGTTGTGATGAGTCGCCCGGAGTGAAGTCCACCAACTTGGTATCATCTGCCAAAAACTTGACGGGCGGCTCAGATTCTATTGTAGGCTTTTTGAGTGGAGTCATGTCCTCTGGGTCAACATTTTCCTTATAAAACTTGAGCTCTGCTTCAGCGCAACTTGACTCTACATAAGTCGCGTCTCCTTCCTCACATTCAATCGCCGTCTTCCAATCACCATGCACAATAATCGTCCCATTCAATCCTGGCATCTTGAGTTGTAACTACACATAGCAAGGCCTAGCCATGAACTTGGCGTAAGCCGGTCGCCCAAACAGAGCATGATATGGACTTTTAATTTTCACCACCTCAAACCACAAGGATTCCACCCTGTAGTTTTATTCGTCACCAAAGGCGACTTCCAAAGAGATCTTACCCACTAGATAAGCTGACTTGCCAGGCACCACACCATGAAAGACTGTCGAGGAAGGCCTAAGATCCTTATCAAGCAACTTCATCCGGTGGAAAGTGTCATAGTACAGAATATTGATGTTGCTGCCACCATCCATAAGCACCTTAGTAAACACATATCCTCCCACTTGGGGGCAACTACCAAAGCCAACCGCCCCGGGTCGTCAACACGCGGCGGGTGATCCTCTCTGCTCCAAGTTATGTCGTACTTAGACCACTTCAAGTATTGTGGGAGAGCCAGTGTGATCGCATTAACCGCCCGATTGCGCAACTTCTGATCTCGCCTGTCAAGGCTAGTTGTAAAAACATGATACTGACCCGAGCTGAGCTGCTTCAGATTACTCTAATACCCAGACCGGTTACTCTGCTGCTGATTATTTCCACCAGATTGATGATGATGCCCTCCTTGATTGCCCTATCCCTGATAACCGGATCCTGAGCCGCCAGAACCAAGGCCAGCTCCTGACCCTCCCGGCCTTGAGCCTCCTGGCGGGCCACCACTGTTGTTGTGATGCTGCTACAAGCTGTCATCCCGAAAATGTTGCATAATGTGGCAATTCCTCCACGTATGACCCGCCACCCTATCGGGTCGGTTGTGCTCCGGACAAGGCTTATTAAGCATCTGTTCCAAGTTGAAAGGAGTTTTACCCTTATTAAAAGGTTGTCTGAAGTTCCCATTGCCCTTAGCACGATTGTTCCTAGCGCTGGTGTTTGCCACCAATTCTGACCCGCCTTCTAGATTCTTCCTCTTGCCATGGTTGCCATTGCCTATCGCACCCTTGCCATTGTTATTCTTCTTACCCTGACTAGGCTTCTCCTCATCAGAGCCTGGATCCTTCGTATTGTCAGAGTCAGCGTTCTTCGTGAGAGCCGCCATGAGCTCCCCCATGTCTTGACACGAGCGCTTGAGCCGGCCAAGCTTCTGCTTCAGAGCCGTAAAGTGGCAATTCTTCTCCAGAATTAAAACTGCTTGAGCCACCGTAATCTGTTCAGACGAGTGGATGATAGTTGAGACCCACCAGACCCAATGATGAGCCGACACATCCTCCTGTTGCACACAATGATCCAAATCCGCAATCGTCATGGGCTGCTTGCACGTTCCTTGGAAATTTTTGATGAACTTCGCCTTTAACTCGGCCCAGGAATTAATGGTGTTGGGTGGCAAGCC
This sequence comes from Hordeum marinum, assembly GCA_022496015.1. Classification (NCBI taxonomy): domain Eukaryota; kingdom Viridiplantae; phylum Streptophyta; class Magnoliopsida; order Poales; family Poaceae; genus Hordeum; species Hordeum marinum. The sequence goes on along the minus strand of CM039677.1, from coordinate 136,150,932 downwards.
CTTCAACCATGTGGGAGCCGGCCCTTCCAGCATCATGATAAAATACTTGGCACATACAACATCGTTGACGTCTAACATCTCCATCGCCAGCTCATAGCTTTCAATCCAAGCCTCCAGAGGCAGGTTAGCAGTGTAATTTGGGACCTTGCGAGGGCCCTTGAAATCTTTTGGCAAACGCTCATTCCGCAAAGCCGGCACTAAGCACGGAACTCCCATGGCCTTGGTGGTTACTCCTTCTCCTACCGAGATGGAAGGTGCAGGTTCTTGATGAGCCGCCGCCGCCAGAGCCTCCGCCTCTCGCTGTGCTCTCGCTCGGTCCACCAACGCCTAAGCATCTAGAACCGCCTAAGCATCTCATGGTGGGTCCTGGTGGCGATCACTGCTAGAAACCGCCGGCAACTCATAACGCCGGCTGAAGCTGTGGCTGGGGATGGGGGTTGAATGCATGTGACTCCAGCTGTAGGTGTACTTCTCATGTTGGGCCATCGCCGTCTGCAGGTATCCAGTAGCGTTATGCACCTCTTCTACGAAAGGCGCCTCGTCCGGGATAGGGATCATTCCAAGCTGGGTTGCTGCCGCCACCATGTTCTCCATCAGGTTTCAATAATGACCCATCGGCGTTGGGAAAGCCATTGGTGAGGTCTGGTTCCGTCGGGGCGGGTTAAGCTGTTGCCGAGCCGTCGGCCTACTTCCAGGTGCTTTCGTTGTCCGTCCCATTCCCAGCGTGTTGAAAAGGTTTCTAGACTCATACCGTTCTGGCAAGCAAGACTGATGCCTCATCCGCTGAACCGCCATTGCAGATTGCTTCTCTAGCTCCAGGCGGAAAGCATCCGCCCTAAGGTGCTCCGCCTCCGCATCCATCTAAGCCTTCAACGTGCTGATCCCTGTTGGACTTCAGTCATGTGGTCCTTCGGTCTTGGGATCTCTGCATTCCGAGCTGCTTGATTCTCAGCCGTGACCTCAGTCGCCATCAGGGTTGTAATCTCATTCATCAGATCCAAAAGAACCTGAGTCGGCAGCGGGTCAACCCCCGACCCAGCTGCCCCGGCGGCTATACTGCTTGGGCCCGTCACTAAACCCGCCATGAAGACGGTCGCATGAGTCGGCGGCCCGTGATCCTCCGGCTCATGACCCTTCGACTCGGGGTAAAGCTTATCGTAGGCCCCGAGCCTTCCATCATGAAGCTGGTAGATTAATTCCGTCTCTCCACTCGAAGATCCATCCTTCGAAAAGACGAGAGTTTCCTGTGACATGGAACCCTCAAGATCCATGCCCTGAGTGAAGCCGACGAAGACATGCTTCCTGCCCGGGTTAGCACGGGCGGGTTGCACGTGTCGGGCGGGTTGCATGCACTAAGCCGGCTCGACGACGTCGGTGCAGACGTCCGGCCCGGGTGTAGATCCGCCAATCATGCTGATGAAGACGTGGATTCCACCGAAGGGAACCCGGAAACCGTACTCGACAGAGTCGGCCTCGGGGCCCCAGCCGGCGTCGTCGATGTAGAGCCAGCCGCGGCGACTCTTGTTCATCCTGCCAACAACGTACCCCTTGATCCCTGGGAGAGAGCCCTTTGAGAACTCAACACCACCGAGCGCTAGCCCCACGGTGGGTGCCAACTGTCCTGGTTTTGTCACGGAAGATGTCCGAGGACTTAGGTTCAAGGCCATCGCTAAGGTGATGGACTCAAAGGGATTGGTTGGGATGAAGGACACCAGTTTACCCAGGTTCAGCCCCTCAAGAAGAGGTAAAAGCCTATGTCCTGCTTGTGTTGTATTGATTGGAGTATCGATTACAAGGGAGCGGATTCGCTTGACCTAGTTCTCGATTAGTTGGTTTCTGTCTAAGTCGCCCTGGGTCTCGCCTTTATATAGGAGGTCAAGACCACGGGTTACACAAGTCTCATACCAACTCTTACAACATATCTGACTCTATCTCTATGTTGTCTTGCCTTCTTGGGCAAGCCGTCTCCGGGCGTCTTAACCGCCCGGGTCTTCGTGCCTTCTCTGGTCCGGGCCTTCATCTTGGCCCATCTTGGTAAGCCGCCATACAGTCAGGCCTATGTCCTTTTGGCCCGCCTCAACGGTCTTGATTATGAGCCGCCAGGTATGACCCAGCCCCACCTGGGCGGGTCTTACCACGGTGTTATATCCCCAACACTAACAATGATAGCAGCAATAGTAACTTAGCAAGAA